>JAMQGS010000001.1:22132045-22779318 GCA_028455905.1 Neoseiulus californicus
CGTATCCAGAATGTAGAAACAATCGTACTCACAGTGTGAGGATGTTAAGGCAGCGTGTAAATGAAAGTCGCGATTCGTGGTTAGAGAGGGGTTTCGATGTCAAAGTGGCAGCATGCGAGTCTGTTATGCCGAATGCTACCCTACGACAGTGGTTGCCCTCAACGTTCGTGGTCCGTTCGTTGGTTCTTGGTATCGCTCTCGTTCTCTCCGCGCAGTCTTTGTCGAGCTTATCATTCGGTGGCGTTTTGAGTACTTACAGTCGGTGGAACGGCAAAACAAGGAGATCTTCAAGAAGGTCATGCTGCCGCAAGACGGGAAAGAATGGAAGAAGGCTGTAGGTAGATATCGTTTCTCGATCGCTCGTTCGTTCACTCACTTTCTCGACCTTGAGCGATTGGAGGAGATTACTTCGCTCTAGTCTATCCTAAACAGCAACGATGATATACTTGCCCCATGGCGAGAGTAATCCTCAAAGGGCTGCATCTCGTTTGATAGCCTTTAATTTCGAAGAATGCAGTCGCACGAAATTGTCATGAATGTTGCTGCCGACAACTCTTTGGGCGATACTGGTATTGAGGAAACAAACTCAGTATCTGCAGTATTTGGATGTGGCGCATTTGTAGAATGTTGTTGATTCTTCGATTCCGCTCATAAAGTCTCAAAGTTGCTAAAGCTGGATAATAGAGGACCAAATTTACTGGGGATGAGATGAAAATGACTGATCGCGCGGGCGAAATGGTGGGAGCGAGTCGGGGGCCGCTGATCTTAACTCGCTCCGAGAGACTGGATAAAAACACCTGAGACGATAGCATTAGGCGACACAGTTGAAAAATGTGGGAGTATGCAGGATGGATAATGAAAGATAGTCAAGGTTCACGATATGTCTTTCTTTCGCACAGGTCAACCAGTGGCTTCCCGAGCGCACGTGAAGGCGGTTTATGAACACGATGATGGATCGGAGCTGCAATTCACTCGAATGGTCACAGGCTCCACGTCGGAGTATTTCATCAACGGCATCGCGTGCTCCTCGGAGCACTATCTCCAGAAGCTCGAAATACTTGGGATCAATGTGAAGGCGAAGAACTTCCTCGTGTTCCAGGGTGCCGTTGAGAGTATAGCGATGAAGAACCCGAAGGAGCGCACCGTTCTCTTTGAGGAAATCAGTCGATCAGGTAGATTTTGCTTTCCGTGTTAACTTTCACTGGCTTCGACTTTCCTTGGCAATATCGAATGCGATATCGATATGTCTCTAAACTATTGGTGTTGAACACTAGGTGACCATAAGGCTGAGTACGAGCGCTGCAAGAAAGAGATGATGGCGGCCGAGGAAGAAACTCAATGCACCTATCAGAAGAAAAAGGGTATCGCCGCAGAACGCAAGGAGGCCCAGATGGAGAAGCAAGAAGCCGAAAAGTACCAAAAACTGAAGGTAAGTGATTTGAGTCTGTCTTCCTTCCGCATAAATCATGTCCGTCTGGATCAACAATGCACAAGAGGGGTGCGTCGACAAAGAAATTTTCCCAGCTGGCGACAGACTTGTCGGACGTTGGAATGTTCCGAAGTGTCGTGCAACATATAGAACGCGGTCACTTGGAGAGCATACTCCCTTGCGCTAGCGGTTTCCTGACGTCTGTGGCCCTCCCTCCCAATAATGGGAGCTGGCCCTGTGTGGATCTGTTTCCTCATGTATTGAAAGAGTTTTCGGTCTACTTTCAGGAAGACGTTGGAACGAAGCAGATCAATTTGCATTTGTTCCGGCTGTTCCATCAGGAGCGAGAAAGTCATGAGAGCGCGGAGGACCTCGAGAAAAGAAATATACAGTTGGCGGAGGTGAACAAGAAGAAAGAGAGGATCGAGAACGAGTTGAGGGAGAAGAAGAAGGATGTAAGCATTCCACCATTCTGTCATTCACGCTCCACTTCGGCCACGTTTACCGGAAAATTTCTCCAATCGTCGAGAATCATACTGGATATCCTAAACCAATATATAATAATATATATAATATCATGATATTCTTGAACTTAGGTCGGGAAAGCCCAGCGAGAGCTCGCGAAAGTTGAACAAACCTTCAGAGACGCAGATGTTGAACTCAACAAACGAAAACCTGCCTATATCAGAGCGAAGGAGAAAACTGCTCATACTCAGAAGAAATTGGATGCGGCTAAGAAGTCTCTCGATGCAGCCACCAAAACCCACAAGTTCGTAGTCTTGACGGCACTAGATTTTCCCTCCCAAGTTTTCATGTCATCGACCATGGGCTGCATGTAACATCAATTATTCCTCTCCAAGAATACCCACTCATAAGTCAGCATGGTTCCCAATCTTTCAGGAGCCATCAAGGTGAAATCGAAGAGCTAGAGCAAGAGCTCGCACAAGTAGAACGAAAAATCGAAACGTTCGATCTCGAGAGTATCGAGACCGCCCAGAAGAAGGGTCGCGATGTTTCTCTGGAAGAGAGTCAGGTCAAGGAATATAATCGTCTGAAAGAAAAAGCCGGTAAAATGGCTTCAGCCGCTCTTCAGGAGTACGATTCAGTTGCCCGTGATCAGAAAACCGATCAAGACCATCTCGACAATGAGCTACGCAAACGTAATGAGTGTGAGGCCAAGCTGAAGCAGAAGAAGTCAGAACTGGAAGAGAATCAACGTCGGGTCAACAAGTTGATCGATTACATTAAAACCAGCGAGAGCTCCCTACACGACTCAAAGTAAGTTCGATGTTATGTGTTTATGTTTAGCGCAGAATTCAACTGATCTAGTCTTGAAACCCGACTAATCATATCTTTTCTTCTCAGGGAGGAAGAACGAAAACTCCGAGTTGAGGTCGTTGAGGCTAAAAGGCGGCACCAGGAGCTCAGTCAGAAGTTTGAAGATGTCTGCTCGTCGTTGGGGGATGCGAAGGTTGACAAACACGAGGATTCCCGACGAAAACGGAAGTCAGAAATCGTGGAACATTTCAAGAAGCTCTTCCCAGGCGTTCACGATCGTCTCGTGAATCTCTGTCATCCAATCCACAAAAAATACAATGTAGCTCTGACGAAAGTCCTGGGCAGAAACATGGAAGCCATCGTGGTTGATACGGAGAAAACCGGTCGAGCATGCATTCAGTACCTGAAAGAGCAGATGCTGGAGGCTGAGACATTCCTGCCCCTGGATTACATCGATTGCAAAGCTCTCAAAGAACGTTTGCGCGAATTCAAAGACGTTGCGAACGTGAAATTGCTCTACGATGTTTTGAGATACGAACCGCTTTCTATCAAGAAAGCTGTCCTTTATGCAACCAATAACGCCCTTGTGTGCGAAACAGCAGAAGACGCTGCCAAAGTAGCTTTCCAGTCGCCAGACGGTAAACGTTACGATGCCGTGGCGCTTGACGGAACATATTATCAGAAGAATGGGTTCATATCCGGAGGAAGCTCAGATCTCGCCAAACGGGCCAAGCGTTGGGACGACAAGGACTTCCATAAGTTGAAAGGTGAGCGCTGTTGTTCTGAAAGGTGACGTTTACTACAAGTAATTATAATCCCGTCTTTACCTGACACGAGAGACTGACTGACCCTAGGTTGCTCGAATGTGGAATCGAGAGACCACTCACATTTTTCTTGTTTTTATCTCTTTTTTAGATCAAAAGGAGAAGCTCCAAGAAGAGCTCCGTGAAGCAATGAAAACTGCTCGCAAAGAAAGCGATTTGACCACCATCGAATCTCAGATCAAGGGACTTGAAACCCGAATCAAGTATTCGAAAACCGACAAGGAGAGCACCGAGAAGAAAGTCACCTCCTCTCTACGGACGGAAATTGAGAAACTCGAGAAGGAATACGCCACTTTCGAACCCCGCATCAAACAGCTCGAGCTGAGTATGCGAGAGCGTGAAGTTCGCATCAACGAAATCAAAGCGAAGCAAAACACGGTCGAAGACGACGTTTTCAGAGACTTCTGCGCTCAGATCGGCGTCGCAAATATCCGAGAGTATGAGGAGCGAGAGCTTCATGCCAGTCAAGAACGCGAAAAGCAGAGGGCTGATCTCGAGAACCAGAAGAACAGGTGAGACCTTGACCCCAAAAACTACGAAAGCTCTCGATTGTTACACAAATGGAAAGATTCTTCTTCCGAAACATCCCGAGTAATCCCCGGTGATTAATTTCACAGAGTTGCGTCGCACCTCGAATATGAACGCACGAAAGATACGCTAGCATTGGTGAACAAGTGGACGGCGACAGTTGAACTCGATCAACAAGAGTTGGAAAATCTGAAAGAGATCGAGCAAAAGCAGAAAGAACTCATCGAGCAACAGATGAACTTGATTGCACAGTTGAAAATTGAACGAGGGACGAAGAAGAGCAAGGTTGATGAGATCGAAGAGGAGGTTGCTGAAATTCGGAAGCGATTGACGACTCAACAGAAAGAAGTGACCGCTGTGCAGAAAGGTGTAACGCAGGCCGAGACGAAGCTCGAACAGAAGCGGAGTGAACGACACACGCTTCTGCAGAGTTGCAAGCTTGAAGGGATCCGTATCCCGCTAATATTGGGAAGCATGGATGATATAGTTCTGCAGGAGGAGGATGATAACCCCAACAATCAAGGCAATCAAATGCAACAGATGTATGAAAGGGAAGCAGCTCTCAAGATCGATTACAGTCAATTGTCCGAAGAGCAGCAAGAGGTCGATACCCCCGAAGAAGTTCGGAAAATCACCGCGAGAATGGAGAAAGAAATCAACGACATGAGCCACATGCTGCAGAGAATCCAGGCACCCAACTTCAAGGCGTTGGAGAAGTGAGTTTTACACCTTTTTCCACCTTTACTCTGTCTTCGAATCCGGTCCCCGTGAATGGGCGTCGATATGGCACGAAATCATTTCCGAGATCATGCCGCCCATTCGCTGCTCGCGGGAACCATGTTCTAACGGAATCCTCCTTTCACAGGCTGGACAGTGTCAAAGAGCGCTTGAAAGACACGGACACGGAGTTTGAACATGCGCGGAAGAAAGTCCGGAAAGCAAAATCGAATTTCGAACTCGTCAAGCGGGAACGCTTCCAGAGGTTCAACACGTGTTTCGAACATGTCTCAAATTGTATAGACGATATTTATAAATCACTGACGAACAATCCTTCAGCCCAAGCGTTCTTGGGTCCTGAAAACCCGGAAGAACCCTATTTAGAAGGTGAGACTCCGAGATAGATACCGTGATCTCAACCGCTGCGGCATCGCTTTTATTTCCGAATGGGGTTCCTTAAGCGAATATTCGCGACGCTTTCACGATTCTGAATGAATTTCGTCTCTATTCTCCGCTAATCCGCCAAACGATGCATTCCAGGTATCAACTACAATTGCGTCGCTCCAGGAAAGAGATTCCAGCCCATGTCGAATCTATCGGGAGGAGAGAAAACTGTGGCCGCGCTCGCGCTACTCTTTGCAATTCATTCCTATCAACCAGCTCCTTTCTTTGTACTGGACGAAATTGACGCCGCTCTCGACAACACAAATATTGGGAAAGTGGCCCGTTTCATCCGAGAGAAAACTCAGACTTCATTCCAATGTATCGTCATCTCACTCAAAGAAGAATTCTACGGCCATGCTGACTGTCTCGTTGGGATTTGTCCTGATCCCGGAGAATGTACGATATCGAGAATCTACACCATCGATCTCTCGACCCACGAAGATACTTTCTGCTAGATAGTCGCGAGAGCATGAGGAGAAATCGAAAGAATATCTTTGCCCAGTTTTGAATGATCCCAACGACAGTGTACATAAGATGAGGACAGCTGAGAGAGCTGGTTATGCGAAAAGCTCGGTGTCTGGGCCAAATGAGGCTTCCCATTGATTTAGGTACAATAAATCTCACCAGACGTCTATTGGAGAGCTGTAGTATTTTTTCCGTCCATACACTCTGACGAAATCTGAAAACGTTGTCTCGAGCCGCGAATCTACATCATTCGGCTCGGCTCTGATGGTAAGCCCCACAATTTTCGACCGTTTTCTGAGCGCCCCCGGAAGTGGTATCTTTCGCCCGTTTGCACAGGGCGCCGGCTGTTCAGAAACCGGACCAACATGGATCCCTGGTTCCGGGGATATCCACATTGAGGCGCTTTGGCTAAGAGCATTGGATTTTTCGCATATGGGATCTCCGCATTGGTTCCGAAGCAACCAAGGCTTTCGTTCTATAGTCTGCGGCAAGCTTCGAGCTCCTCAGCATTGGCCAAGAATGACGTTGTGAACTTTTTGCGGCGAAAGGTGGCAAAATACCGTGGCTCGCATTGATCCTCTCTGGCCAGTTCACCGAGAAAAGAAGTAGATTCTCTGGTGAAGCCCCGGTTCGTGGGAAGACAAGGGCTTTGCTCAGGATTGAATATGATGGTCTCTGTCGGTGATAAACTCCGTCATCTTACCCGCAAACGCCTTCAATTTCTCTTTTGAAACCGAGTTCCCCCTACTAACCATGGGCGGTGAGTGAACCGTAAGTGGGCAAGTGGAAATATAGCCCCCAAGTCTCCCTGAGAACCCCCCTGCATGTCTTCATGAAAGTTTCCATGAATTCAGGGCAACATCTCAATCAAATACTCCGTAAACGGCGATCCTTTGAGCTCCGTCTCCAGGTCGTAAGTTGACGAAACTTGCTTCTCATCGAGGTCCTTTCGAAATGCCACGGAAGGCAGCCCCGTCGATTCTTGCCCTCCCTTGCTCGGCTGATCCAGTAGTTGACGAATAACGGAAAAGTCAGCGAGCGGTCAGGGGATGACTGCGAAAATGACATCCGTCAACCTCAAAGTCAGCCAGGGACCAATCCGAAATACCCAATCGGGTTCGGACACCTTCAAAATTCAATTGACAGTCCCCTCCCGCGAACCTCAGCAATCATCGCTGCAGGCTGAACATGAAGTAGTCCCAGAGGGAGTCAGCGGTCACAGAAGTAACTCATAATACTACCCTCATACAATTGTAGCCTGCTCGATCGATTCGATGGCTGCTCCGTGCCCCGAAGACGCTGTTCTCCAGCATGAGTCTTCAGAATGCTAATGCGACGCCCGTCAGACTTCTCCCGTGATCGCGTCGCCTATACCACCCCCACGTCACCTTTCGAATGTCATCTCTTGGAGAGAATCATTTCTGATGAAATTCCTTTCTTTGAAACAAAGCAGAAGAATATTCGAGACGATTCCGATGCATAAATCATCATATTCACAAAGACGATCTGTGGTGTACGTTGAATTCACGCAGTGAAACCAAATTCGGAAACCAGGCACGTGCTTGCGTCAGCACGGCGGAGAAACAATGGACTCGATACAGAATCTCTAACTGCATGTTTTGGCGACACGGAATCCGAAAATTCGTAGAGAAGCAGCGATGTCTTGCCCCGGGGTCAGAGCGAAGAAGCTGGCTTCGAGATCTCTGAAAGTTCTCCGAGACGAGCGAAGTCGTTGGCTGCCCCCAGTTCTCGTAAATGTCGAAAGAAATCACATAAAAGGTCTGAAGAGCTTCAAATCGTTCACTCTCTCCATTTCATGCAAAAACGCGGAAACTAAAAGTAAAAAGTTCACACCCGAAGGGAGAAGAAAGCTTCTCGCGTTTCGATATTGTCTCTAGGGGTTCGGTGGTATTTTGAGTGGCTGCGCTCTTCCACGTTGACACAGCTGAACAGTGTTGAGAAGACATTGCAGCCACCGCCTTCGTGGGCTGCCTTGCGTCAGGAACTTCCTCGCGCCCGCAGACATTCAAAAAGTCAGGACCGATCTAATTAGACGGGCCGTGAGGCGTATTTAATTAGCAAAGAACAGACGAAGAAAGACATTTTTCCATTGAACCCTCACGGTTGAGAAACTGGTGTTAACAAGATAATCGATTTCTACACGCTTCGTGTTGCGCTCTCTTATGCGTCAATTCCGCCCAGGGGCATCACCAGAACAACCACTTCTCTGGACGCAAAAAAACTCCTTCGTCAACTGGTCTCTATCCCTCCTTGAATGTATTTGGAGATTTGAGACAGCTCAGGCACTCGGTAATTCTTTTGAGCTCTTGTGCGAGGCACTCGCTGAAACTCGCGAATGATGGAAATCGAGAAACCGTTCTTCGGGTGGCCGGTTGCCGGGATCGAACGTACACGATAATACGTTCCACCCTTGTCGACCTCAGATTCGCGAGCCGAACTCTGTTTTTCGACCACCGAGGATTTATGTGGTCGAGATCGGGTTTCGATTCCTGGGAATCATTCCACAGGCCCTAACAGTTATTCGGGGGTATACCTCATCATTTTTTCTCCGTTCCTGGGCGCCTCATCCAGTGAAGTTATATATTCTCATGGAAAGGGGCCCCCCGCCAGCGGTCGCCCCATTCGCCTTCTCTCCTGGATTTCTCCCGGATATTTCGAGTCCGTGTGGCAACTCGAGTGAAGTCCACCGAGGGAGTCGCGAGGCCTAATCTGATGGAGGCGGCTGCTTTCCGAAGTTAAGTAAGACCCCGCAGTTACTATCGGGTCGCTCGTGGGAGGTATGAGTCCCAGCTCCCCCGTCTCACGTATTGAGACCATCCTGCGGTTCGGCTGGAGTGAAGGTAGATTTTGGAAAAAAAATTGGAGAGATGCATCTCGCAGTCACCTCAAGACATCGAACTCTCGCTCCTGGAAAAAAATCAGCTAGCCGGTCACTGGCGACAAATGTTGATACGTGGAACTTCGGTGACCGCATTTCACTCATGGAGCGTTCCTCTGTTTCATGTCCGCTAAAGTCATTCTTTGCAGCTCAATTTGTCCTCCCACGGCAGTTGATGAGAGCTATATAGGTCTCGGTTTCCGATTTTGTATTGAGGCCAGCTCATTCGAGAATTTTCCTCGAGCGGAAAATTCAATGAGGCAGCTGTTCGATACTGTTCTAAATCCCGGGAATCGAAATATAGCAGTGCTGCATATCCTCTGAGCTCTAGGCTCGCTTCTTGTCGAGCTAGAGGGGGAGGTCAGCCTCTTCTATTTCTCACAGGGGTCGCGTAGATTCACTTCTCAATTCTCGGAAACAACGACAACAACGATATTGCTACCATTATCACTATCATATTACTCGGGGATATCTTAATATTTCTACTATCATATCACTGTTAATATTATAATATCATCATTATATTAATACTACAACAATGATTCATATCTGAGCTCTGCGGACCAAAATGTCTCGTTCTTGGTACGGTTGACGCTCGAAACTCTCTCGAGAAGTGACTATCACCCCTAATCTAAGGAGGGGAATCAATGTCTCGCATAGAATTTCGACGGGTCTCCGATGATGCTCAGAGCCAGTGACAACGTTTTGACTATGCCGCCAATTTTCGGGTGCGTAGAGACAACAAAGGAACACCTGGACGATTAGAGAGTTCCAGGCTTAGAAATTGTATAGGGTTGTCTCAATGAAGTCCGTGGGAGGCGTCTGATCACAAGCGAATCAATTTCGATTCAGCTGAAGGCTTCTGTGAATCATGAGCGCATTCCGTGCTGAAAGTGGCGCCTCGGGGTGGGAATCGATGCAGGAAAGAACAACGAATAATAATTGATGGAAGTTGTATCCTTTTATTCATAACACGGCTAGATTAAGGTCTCGAGGACAAACTCAAGATTTTTGAGATCAGTACTTGCTCGGACGTAATCTCTCTGATAACGAGAATCAAATGCTGTGGTCTGCGCTGCAACATCGTGAACGTCGCCCATCTCGCTCTTAGATGTGTGATATGTGTTTCTGCTCGCTGATGGTGATGATCGCCAGAAGAAGCAGTCTGGGAGGTGTTACACTATTTATTTACGATTTTCTACGATGGCCACGACGAAAAGACCTACGGGAAATTGAGTATTGTTCGATCCGAAGAGTCTGTCGGCTTGCCACCGCATCGGCCAGGAGTCGGCTCGTCTCAGACCGTGGGATAGAGTGGGGTGACATCTCGCAAAACTCTTGACCTCTCGAAGACAGCGTGGGGTTACATCTCTGCTGTTGTATCGCAGTGCCTAGCACCTGATCTGATATCTTTACAAATGAATGTCTCTATTGCGGAAAGCGGGTCACGTCAAGCTTTCAACACTCGATGCAGGCTCTGGTGGAGTGATCCAGAACCCGTTTCGATAACGATCATTTTATATGCTGATCGAACCCCCGGCCCTCCCGTCTGCCTACCAGCCCGCCCATCTGCGTGCTTACTTTCCTTCGTGCTTGCTCAATCAAACTGATCTTTGGTCGACGAATGGAACCGCTGCTCGAAAACTGCATCTTTCCTTTCTAAAATTCTTTGCATCGCCGTCGATTCTACTCTACAGTGAGTCTAGATTCGCTACGTGATTTATTGACCTACAAATGAATCTCTTCGTTGATTGATGTTGATTAACATTGAGGCTCGTCGCACGAATCGACAGCTCTGTAACGAAGTTCTATTTGGAAGGAATAGTACTGTTGGGAATTTCTATGGAGGACGCATGATCTGGCGTCGTAGGTTCTTCGATGTTTCAATCCAGAGAGAGAGCGGATTGAAATTACGTCTAACAAGAATTCTCGATGTTTGCTTCTCCTTCTCGGAACGTTGAGATCACTTCTTTACCGTGTGTCTTCAATGATGGGGGCAGCTACCTCTGCTTCCAGATCTGCAGGGGGACCGAATCGTTTGCCGCGCATTCCGAAGAACGAACCTGCCGAGAGATTATCTCGTGGAAACCGAGTGGTTGTCTCCTTCAATCATAAACTCCACCAGGTCGAGCCCAGACTCGTACATCACATTGTTTTGAAGAAACTCACCTCTCTTTCCAGCCATGATTTGTCTTCGGAGCTCGGCAATTATCGTGTTGATATCTCCGTTCGTGCCTTTGAGCTTCTTGCCTCTCATCGCGTGGAATGGACTCGCTTTCTTTCCCCGCATGGCATGAAATGCTCTCTTCATTTCCAAATCCCGGAGAGCGTTGACATCTCTCCAATCGACGAGGCTGTCCTCGGCGGGGCCTTCAATGTACTGAGCTTCTGAACCGAGAACTAGCAAGCCGGCAGCCGCGACCACGGCAATGACGCACCAAGAGCCACAATACATGGCCTCTGGAAAGAACAGAACTCTTCTTCATTCATGCTTCAATTCTTGTATCTGGCCTACGCTTCTGCTTTCGCGACACACCAAAACCACAGGAGATGTTCGCTGATTTCGACTCTCGGGCTCTAGTGAATTGGCGCAAAAAAAACACCACTAGGCATTCAGGCTCGGCCTGAGGAGCGCTTTCGAATTTGCAATCGATTCGCAATCCACCGCACACTTCTCAACGTCTTGAGGATAGATTTTCGGTTTTGAACAAGGCTTCGGGACCGCGCGAGCGCGACAACGTCTGATTTGTTATCACTGCCTAACGAAGTCAGACCCCGGGCAATGGAATCTTTGTTACGCGTTGGATAAACAGATCGAAAAGCGAGTAGGGTAAATCCAATCTGATCGAGTCATGGTAGGGGAAGAAACAAGAACGCTCTGGTTCACCACGCAGACCCCGAATCTTCCCATGATTTATTCTTATCACAGCTCGATCGTTCAGTACCTATAGCATTTGTCGACATCCATCGAATCCACTCGAAGTCGAGATTTAGGCGTTTACCGCAAACCGCATCCCTAGATGGATCGCTGGTCTTGAAGTTGAGGATTGGAATTTGATGAATATGTAAAGCTCAGAACCTAGGTGTCTGGTGTCAAGAAAGTTGGACGAGTCCCGAGGTGATATTTTAACCACCCAAAATTATCGATTACTCTCCGCAGATATCCCGAGAATCACTGATTCAGCTCGAGTTGGGAGCTTGAGTCCCGAGCGAATCTTAGTCAGGTATCAATGGGGCCCCGACGACTATTACCCGTACAACCTTTCGCTCGTTTCCACTCTTTCAAGCTTCCACGACTTCACGATGGTCCTCGAACAAAACTCGAGTGATAGCGTCGCGAGAGTGTCGCTAGCATACGCCGCTTGTCCTTAAGAGACAGTTTTATCTTGATTTCTTCCGAAGATTGTTTTGGTGCCGTGATACAATTGAAAAAGTAGTTTTCAAACGACAGCGGGATTTCAGAGCTTCTGCGGGGCGCGTAGATAGTGTAGATTGCAGACCTCTCAAAACGTACTTCTCTCGGGTCCTACAAAAACGTGAATTTCGGGAGCTTTTCTCGAAGGAGTCGAAAATACCAGTGCTCCGAGAAGTTTAAGACTCGAGGTGGTGCCCACTGGATCTTGACTAGCCTAGCCAACTTGAACCACTTCTAAATTTTTCCGCGGGATACGTATGAGTCAGAAGAGAGGGCGAACACTCCACCGCGTCACCAGACCCTTCAGTTTGAAGACATTTCAAATTTAGTCTGAGCCGAAATCCCGGTAGAATAGCTCTGGAGATGTTAAAAGTGTGAAAGCCGCCGACTTAATCCACCTGCGCCCCTGAAGCAAAACACGAGAAGAACGAGAATATTGACGAGAAGTAGCGATCCACTGGGAACCCCCACTTGTCGCTATCTTTTCAATAGCATCCAGATGGAGTCCACTCAGAGAGTGCGGGACTGACCACCGGAGAAGAGAAAAGAGATTCTGACGCCTCCGATATCTCCTTTTAGAGCGAATAGCCGGGTCCCTGACTTGAATCAGAACGGCCTCAAAATGGTCGAGATTTACAGCGTTCATAGATTCTCATTTTTGACATCCCAACAGATTGGTAGCCTTGCAGAGTATACAGCTAGCTCTCTAGCATCGCAACCATCGTTCGGCGAAACACTCCACTCATTGTTTGCACGAAATGTTGAGCCGTTGCAATGTGGGTAAACGATTTTTGTCCTAAAACCCATGTTTCCTTCCATTAGACTCCCTCCCGTGGAAGGGCCTGCTCGAATCTGTTGGCACATACCGACCTTCATGATCCCGAGAGAGTTGTGGTCAGCTAATGACTCCAGAGGTTCCTTGAGACCAACTAAACAACACCATGCGGGAAACATGGACGTCATTTCCAAGTTCATATTACGGACCGCCAGTTGATAACAGTTATGACAACCATTCCTGAGGATCCCCTTATTTCCCCACCGCAAAGACGACAATTCAGCCTTGGACCGAGTAAGTGATCGTAGGTTATACAGTGTAACGAGTTGACAAACAAACTATAGCGAAGCGGTTCAGTTCCCTAAGAATACGATACCGAGCACAAGGACGCCGACTCAAACTTAAAGGTTACGGACCGCCGATTGTCACAGTTATGAGATTCACTTCCGGGTATTTTCCTATTTTTCCATCAAAAATACGACAATTCAGCTTCGACCCGAGTACGTGATCGTTCGTTACACACCAGCAGTAGACAGACAAACTATCGCGAAGCGGTGCGTCTCACAATACGTGCGGCTTGGAGTTTTGTACGTCCTGCTTACTGCAACAACCTGCGCGCTGTGTATCGCTCACTGAGCCCCTATGCATCCGGCTTTCATCACGAGAATGTTCAGTTCATGCTGATGATGCGATGCGAGCATCCAGTTGCATCGCGCTCGATATGCTTCCGAGACGGAACGCGCGGAGATTGACTGAAACGCTTTGTCGAGTGGCAATTAACCTAAAATAATTGATGAACAATTTTTCAAAGCGATTCTCCCGCGAGTAACTTCATTAGCCGCGCTCGCGCCATGCAGGAACTGGCCCGAATGTTCGACGCTTGTCCACTGCCTTCACACCACGATGAATAGAGCTCGCCGTCAGAGATCGGCCAACGATGCATTCCTCTCGCTTCATCGAATTCGGATTGAGTAACCAGCTGAACTTCTGTGCAGCTGTCCGGTGTTACATTACGCGGAAAAAATCTGATTCCACCAACAGACTAATCCAACCAGTTGAATCCTGAACGCAACAGCCGCCAAGGAAGAGTCCGTCAATCTACATCGTTCAGGTCGCCGTGAACGCTAATGACGGGCTTTCTGTTTCTCCAGGAGAGACTCGGCGACTCAAAGTCAGAGTCGCAAGGTGAATCACGCCGACAGTTTGCACCTCTGTGTCTCAACGAGCTTTTGTTGCTTTGATTACTTCCGTAGTTGGGTTAATCCTCAAAATAGGTCTCGCGAATGAATGGGTGAACAAGGGGGTCGCGCCGAGCAATGAGCGTCCGAACTACGGTGCGTCGACCAGCTCAACTCGTCACCGTCATCCACTCCACGAGCGGAGCCCGGAGACCGGGGACTGAGTCATCTTGAGGACCTGTGCACAGCCGAGCTTTTCATCCAAAACAGAAAGAAAACGCCTGACTTGTAGCAATGGAAATCAATTGAGAGAATGATTTGGTTGTCGGCATCGAATAAGTTGTGGTGCGCCCAGGGCGCATCGAAGCCAGCGTCTGGGTGCGCGCCACTGTCGCAGTCGCTGTGAATGGCGGCTCGTTGAGCTCTACAGAAAAATTCTCCGAATTTACATTTCGTCAGCGCTGTACTCGCCCGCCCGTATGCCTCGAACGACCTACTGCGTGCCAGCGTTCCTACCTCCCACCTCGACGCTAAATGAGCTTAAAGATCAACGTCGTCGAGTTTGCACTTAAAGAGACTCCAGGAGCTACCAATAACGGAATTGCGACGGCTAGCAGAAAAGCGAGCAGAGTTTTGACTTGCATTGCTTTTTGCGGTTGGCTGCGATTCGTTTGCTGTTCCGATTCATCCGTGGGTGTGCGTCACGCGTGAATTTCATTGATTCGAAGGGGAAATCCATTCTCCTTCCTGAAGTGTACTTCAAGATGAAAACTTCCCCCAACGATATCATGGGCTTGGCGATCTACGAGCGAGCGGAAAAGGAAGCGGCGCGGGGTTTTTCATGACAGCGTCATCTTGAGATCAAGGAGTGTGGATTCTGCGCGGGACTGATATGATTTGAGGTCTCTTTTCGAGCGAGCGAGTGAACAGATCGGCAGCCACGTCGAAATTCCCGAGAGGGACGGACATCTCGCGAAATCAGAAAATAGACGAGAGACCATCTTTGTCTGATCTGCTGTCCGTCCGGTGGTCGGTTGGCCGGTTGTTCATTCGTTCGCCCGCTCACCCGATGCTTGAGTCGATGATTTCTCCTTGGACACTGAACCGTCCGCCGGAGCTCTACCGAGCAAAACTCGTGTTCCTCGAGAAAATCTCAACGTACTCTCAAGCTTGCAGGTGTGACGACACCACAATGCGTCAGTTTCTCGATACGGGCACGTAAATTCCGATTACAAAGCCTCTGAGTGAGGCTCATGTAAAAGGAGGTTTGTTTCCAGTGACGTCTGCCGGGAAGTATCGCAGTGCAGATATAGAAAGCTACAATAGAGGGCTGAAAACGTGGTTCTGTGACCTGGCCTGGAAGCGAAACCGATCGTAACCGCACGAACCAATCGCTCGAATTCGACGAAAGCGACTTTTCCCACACGAATGAGTGCAACGACGCCGACGTGGGCATCTCCACACACCTCTCAGAGTAGATTAACAGCGCGTAGACGCGTTGCCGTTATCAGCGACCACCGACTCTCAACTCCCGATGTTACCCGGCTGTTCGAGCAAATCTCTCGTCGGAGTTCGTATTTTATTCATTAGGTTATTTGTTGAAGAGCTTCCGCTCTTTCAATGTTCGTGAACGAAATCATCGCCGGCGGTATACGCGAAAATTCCTAAGCGGATCGGTTCCTCGAGTCCGTTTAATGAATTTTGCGCCGGAAGACCCTGTAGGGTCAACGCGCACGTCCAAAGCCGATGCGAGTTAGCGACTCTAGTTATTCTGAGCATGACCAATCAGCAATGCGGAGAATCCAAGCTACAACGGGGGGTCCATTATGACGCTCCGAACGAGAGTTCCAAACTCTCGAGCAGCTGGCGGCATAGTGAGCGCGTCCCTCAAACGTAATTCCCAGTCCCACAGCAGGTGCCCGACCCACTCGACAATTATTTCATAGCTGCTGAAGAATGCGTCTTGGAATTTCCGAGTTACTATCTTGAGAACGCTTCCCAAAAGCACTCAGATGACTCCACCTGTGTTTGAGAACTTTCATGATGAAATGCAAGCGAATCTTCTCGCGGGGTGCACAAGAATCTCATCATTCTGCGAGAAAGGTCGACAGCGAGTGTTTAGCGCACAGCTCCGATTGAGAACGTATGGTGAAGCAGGTTCCGACATGGAGCTGCAGATTCATTGAATACCCCCTCCCGACAAGGCTTCCCAGGATCGACGTTCTCGCTTTCTGTGGAATCGAAACGGGGGCGACTGCCGCAGCTCAAGTATTTTTCGATACATTGTTCACCTGTCGGCCCGGGAAGTTCACTCTGTCGATACTGCAACGCTTCGAGACCTCTCGCATTCGTGACAATCGCATTTATCTCATGGAATGAATTCAATCGGGGATCCATAAACGTTTGTTTTGACGCCTACCGTCGAAATCCAACCGGCCATTATTGGGTTCGAGACGCAACAAACGAAACATCGTAGAGCTGTCGGCGATTTCGGGAGCGCGATTCGCCTACCGCTTCAGCCAGATCCCATGCGAGCCACCATTCAATTTTGCATCATCCTTCGACGAGGTGCTTCGTCTTCGCCGATAAAGGAGCCGGGGACATGGGAGCGCAAACTTGGCGGAGGATCTTACGGGTCACGCCAGACGGCCACTATCCCCGAAGCTCAGTACCGCGGGCGAGGTACAAAGGCTTCTCGTGGCAGTTACGATCCGAGACCGTACTCGTAAATGAGCGGTTTGTAAGCAAGTGAGGAACCCCAGGTAAGGCTCACGGAGGGCTGCGGAGCAGATCGACATCGATCGAGGCAGGAGAAATCCAATGAGTCCACCGCTTTCATCGATGAGTCTGCTTGGAGACGGTCATGGGAACCACAGAAGGTCTTGCAACACAAGTCTCCAAGAAAACGGGTGGTGAAAAGACTATGTCAGACTCGGACAAAACGGCAGTAGAACTTCCGGGACTTACTCGACATGTTACTGAACAAGGATCTCGAATTCTCGCGAAAATGCTTTCATCCCATGTGGGGTGCAACGGGTAACGCTACGATAATTCCGAGTATGTGGGAGTTCCTTCCTATAGTATCCGGTCGCGAGATTCTCCTATGTAATCGAACCGGGACCCATTGATAGGTGTTCTACGAAAATCCATGATTCCGAAAGAGACTGTTATGAGAGGAAATGGCAGAAACGTCTCGATGACGTCAGTATTTGAAAAAGGAGAGCTCTTCAATCAGAGTAGATGTTCAAAGAGCATCGTTGGCCAACATCCCCATCAAACGATCTGATTGTTTCGTCTGAATAGATGTGGAACGTTCCGAGCTCAAAAGTTTTGAAAGAGGTTTTTTCATATAGAAGGAGTATATACGACGTTGCTGGATTCGATAGCCTTCTCTGGTTAGATGCCCACAGTCCTCGGCGGGGAAGAGGTTGAAGAGGGGCTGTGAGACGAATGGTCAATTGTTCGGATTTGTTGCAGTTGTGGAGAGTTTGCTGCCTCAATGAAGCGTTCGACGGTTCTCGGTTGCTCCAAAGGTTTGTTCGGTCGCTAGCTCCCTGTCAATCGTCATTGGAGTGTCTGCCAGCGAGGATGACAGCTTCCATGCCGGGGTGGCGGTGACACATTGGACGCATTAGCTCCAGCTACCGGAGCAGCCAACGAAGCACGCATCGTTTCTTACAACCTATAAGTGCGTTATCTTCCCCGAACGCATCCAACAGTCTTCATTGTTTTAGGTCGACCCAGATTCAACCCCGGCTTTTTGTGCTCACTAGAGCGGCTTCATATGGTAGAAGACCGACTCGCTAAGCTCGGTCCACCCGACAAGACTCAGCAGGCTCACTAGGTCTCCAATGTGATCAATACGCATGTGAACCTCACATACGCAATCATGTTTGTTGGAAATATGTTCGCTTCCGCTATTCGTTCAATGTTCCCTGCTTCCTATGATTGACCCTCTCATCAGACGCACAGCGGATGCTCCTCTTCGTTCAACTCCACAAGCTACACTGTGGAGTTACACCACGAATACTCTGATAGCAAGTGGCTGGGGGTTCCTCGAGTTTTTCAAGAGTGCTTCCGGAACTGGAGACTCTAGACGAGCGAGAAAAGTAAACTGGTCATGTGCAGTGCACCAACGTTTTATGCGGCTGCATGAAGTTTCGTCAACCGTAACCCGAATCTCTCCCATAAGATGAGATTAACGAAGTTCGAAATACCTCCCTAAACTGATGCATGGTCATGAGGAAACTCTATCCGCACAGCTTGCTACACCCTGGCCTGGTCTGATACCGCCATAAAACACAGGTCGATGCAAGTCGCGGAAATTTGTCTCTGACCGCGCCGGTGAGAGCCCGATGCATTCAAGTGCAACGGTGCAGATTCAATGCTGACGACTGTTCACACGCAGATTGCATCGCTTGGAAACTCAAGACGCGGGAAGTGGAAGCAAGGGTCTATGTAGTTTTATTCATGAGGAATTCTGCCTTCTGCTTGATATGTTCTACCACTATTGACGGAAGCAGAGATACGCAGGTGTGAATGGATAGATTACGGCAGGTCTCGGAGCGAGTGATCCACAGGGTCAATTGAGTTGCGCCGAACAAATGAACATCCATGCGTGGATGTGAGAAACGTTGGCTTTTTTTCGCGGAGAACTCGTTTGATCACAGGGAGGCGAGTTAGTATCCCTACTATATCGACTCTACAGCCACCCTGTCGGCAAGCCGGTCCCGGCCAGCTCAATGGTTTCAATTCCTCGCCCGATTCGGTATCGAATATAAGTGTTGCTGATTCCAGGACCTGAGATCAGGGAGTGTAGATCACCAGCGTTGCGCTTCCCAAGCCTCCGCGGATATTGTTTATTCATCAGGTTTGACTGGAGACACTCCTTGAAGCATCTCAGCATGGGTTTCATTCGAACGCGATGGCAACCAACGACGAATCAATCAGCGCTGTTGGATTTTACACTGTCCATTGGAGCCTCGCCTGTTCACGAACGAAAGAATGACTAGAAATCCGTCAACTTGGACAGAAATGCGGACACAAAGGCCCGCTGTGTAACCGGATAATTGAAGCAGAGCAACGAACTCCTGCGCGCTTCCCGTGGTATTACAATCCTCGGAGGAATCTCCACGTGAAATGCCGCTGCCGGAGCGAGTTCGATACAGCTACTCTTTTTCCCGAGTGCTGGATTTCGGTTTTGGTCTGCTCTCTTATTCAAGGTTAATAATCTTCGGTCGGGAAAACCCGCGCTCCGGCTCCCAAAGGGAGGCGAACTCGAACGAGGCGAGCACAAGATCGAGTTTTTCGATCCAAGCGAGAAATGTTCAGGCCGTCATTCATCGCGGAATGCGGTCAACGGGAGTGTTGTTTGCTGGTTCGGCTCGGATGAACGATCAAAAAAAAACTGTAAATAGCAAACTCCACGTTGGAACAGCCAATTAGTCCCCCCGAATCCCTTTTTCCAGTTGCCCACTTCGCTCCAGGATAAGAGTAGGGTGTTAAGAGGAACGCAAACGAGTTCGCTATCATCATTATCGCAACTTGAGGTTGTGGCCTCTCAGCACTAGGGGCTGCGTCATTCAAAGACAAAGGACCATCTTGGAACGACTTCTGGAATCCACTTCTCCAGAATACTGTGACAAGTTACGGCACAACAAGTAGACAGAGGGAAGTTCACAAGTTGTCACATCGGTACAGCGGATTTCTGTTCGCTGACACCTGGTCCAAGGTATTGTTCCACCTTGGGACGAATCCATCACCGATGAAGGAGAATCTAGGCCCAAGAAACGGAAGTGAGTGATTGCCCTCAATTTCAACATGATTTCGAGTCGGCCAATCCAAGAACACACAAGCGATGTGCTCGATGATGCAATGAGGAAAATTCGTTGTGGTGTCGACCGCGACTGCAGTGGAACGGCTCGTCACCGTCCTCGCTCTCTTGTCCACTGTGTGTCTAACTTTTTATTCAGTTACGACACTCGGAGGTGTCCCCCCAGCCAAGGCTAATGCGCAGTATCCACAAGCTCCAAGCATTCGTTGGCCGCGCGGAGCTGAGCGCAACTCAACGCTTTACGTGAGTCTTCCCCCCTGGGCACGCTGGGATCCCCCTTATACATTAAGGTCAGGTTAAACTTATGAACAACGAGCGACCACAAAGAGCTTAGAGACCACCCCGGCACGCGAAAAAGCAACTGCGCTTCCTGAGTCCAAGCGAGTAACAACTGAAACTACGTAACAAACGACGCGACCACGAACGAGTTCCATAAGATTTGCGCGTGACTGGTGGGTGTCATGAATCTTCGCTCGAGCTGGGCTGAAGAAGTGAGGATCTGAGGGAGACGAGGATCGTGTTCTCGTAGTCATCGTCGTCGTTGCCACTCTTGGCAATTCGTTGCAGTCGTCATTCGTTTTCCGCGTTCCAGCTTTCGGAATGGCTCGGAAAGCTTGCCAATAAACAGAATATAAATCTGAAGTCGTCTCACCGAGACCACATGGTGAGCCCTAGCAATGGCATTGTTTCGCGAGCCTGCTCTCCCGCCTCACGCGAAACCAACTTCACTCGACTCAATAACAAAAACAACAGAGTTCTCAAATCTTGAGCCGCTAAGGAAAGAGACCCGATCGGCTTGAAGAACCGTCCCTTCAAATCCTCTACGGAGATGGGAGTCATGAGCGGCCGTATATCGTGAATCACGATTCCAACTGATCCCCGGATATCCCCAGTTTTTTTCTGGGACGTTTTCGGCCGTTACAGACGTTGGAACTCCGTCTTTCTCTGCGAGCTACACCCTCATGGGAACATTCTCAATGCGGACCCGGAGCGCTGGTTCAGCACCTCGGAGGGCCACTGCCCGTCGGAGGCGGCGGGAGTGAAAGTTTGCCGTATTGGCTGAATCTGAAGTAATCTCGCCTCACTTCACAGTTCAAGGAGCAAGAAAACGCCAGATTAAATCGAGGAGCAAATTCTCTCAGTGCTAATCCTGGGCCGAATTGACGTAGGAAGGAGCTCTTCGCTGATCACGGGGGTCTGGCGCGAATTTTCGCGATTGAACTGCATGGAAGTTCCCACCCGCTCGCGAATCGTATCGATTCCCGAGGCGCTGAGGGGGTCGACCCTTCGAGAGTCAAAACTCAAACCATCTAAACATAGATTTAAATGCTTGCGTCAATTACATGGACTTTACCCTGATGGTGATCATGGCGATGGGAATGGCGACGCCAACGGAGTTACGAAATCTTGTGAACGAAGATAAACATTGCACGCTCTCTCTCCCGGATTACATAGATCGACGGGACAGTAATATATGGCTCAATTAGATGGCGTAATCCTCTCTCGATCAAAACTGTTTTCCTTCGGGGTTCACGAACGACCTTGAGTTGTGCCCTGAACCAATCTAAATCTCGCATGTTCGCGAGAATCCGATTCTGGATTTGATTCTCACGCCAATTATAGACTCCGATGAGAATTGCGGGAAGAACGAGAAAGGGAGGGGCATCAAGCCTCCCGTTCATTCGTGATTGTCCATGCTCTCGGACTGTGGCTTGCGTAATGATGGTCGAGTTCCCTCACGGTCCCTCTCGCGGAACAAACGACTTCACGTAGGTGCGGAAGTACACACCCCGCGAACGTGGTGTCTAGGCACTTGTAGCCGTACGTCGAGTGTAAAGAGTGTATCAAACAGAGACCTGCCTCTTTAATGAGCTGGATCTGTAGAGCACGGACGAGATGAGCAACACCATGTTCTGGGGTCAAAGGGACCACGCTCCCACGGGACCGCTTCCCTTCTTATTAAAGTCTGATGTCACAGCGAAAGAGGAAGCAAATGATTTGAGAGCAGCGACTTTCCACTTTGAATCTTTCTTGAAGAATCCCTTCTTTGAAGTGTGTCCTTTGTTCTCACTGCATTTTTCAGCTCAAATATGTCACGGATTCCGAGGATTGGATTCTAAATCAAATCTCTCGGAATTCCTCGATCCCGGAGGGAATGAAAGGCAACGCCCCGATGAACAATGAAACAATATGCCATCGCTCGCCCACTTGGCGTGAATGTCAGGCAAGAAATAGGCTCCATGCGTATTGATCGGGAGACAAATTTCGACATCCTCTCGAGGTTTTGAATGGTTAGCTCAGTTCCTCATCGTGAAATATTCAAGCTTTCGGAACCTCGTCGTTTCGAGGTGCGCTACGACTCGCGAATTCTCTGGTGGAAACACGAAGAGTAACCGACACAGGGTGCTCCCCTCATTGGCACGAATTGTTTCCTGCTCCAATGATAACTCTCCTTTGCGAGCCATCCGCGGGGCCCGGGGAACTGGCAGTACGCGCGCACGCCATGTCTACACCTCTCCAGGAAACAGAAGGTTACAGGTCACTTTTTTCGAAGAAGTTGGCAAGCTCCGCCGATTCGTCGCTCGGAGCGCACTTCATTTTGGAACCAAGAAATAAAGACCGGGGAAGCTTTGGATCGAGAATAACTTAGCCCGCGCTACGCCAGGTGGTTTAGGGAGAACTTCGATTGCGAAAACTCTCCCGAGAAAACCATTCCTACATCGATGATTCTCAAACTTTTCTCAGAGCATTGCCAAAATCCACTTCCATCCCCGATACGGGAGGATCAACGAATCTCAATTATTTTCCGGTCGCGATCGACCGGGGAACTTCCGGCATCGTTCGCCAATGAAGGACTGAGGATTTCCGACAAGATCTTGTCAACCGACTCCCTCACTTTCGATTTTGAATGAGCTCCGGAATAATTCCGGAGCTATGATCCATAATTTGTCTTTCCGCCTCCTTTTAGCACAGAAGACTCTACTTTTCAGATTCGTGATACGGGTGGAAAGCAGCATGAATAAGTAATAAGGAGCGTTTCATTGCCAGCGTCGGGTAATGAGTTGGCTCTAGAACGGACATTCTAAGCATTGGGAGCTTGACAATGAGGAAACTGAGCGAGTGTTGCCGTTCTCCGTTGCATAGCATGGAAGTTTGGGTCTGGATAACGTAATTTCGGGGGCACTCAATCCTCATCATTGGCTGTGATTGGTATCATGTTCCTGTACACAAATGACGATGAGGAACAACGCAGACTCATGAGTGGCCATGGAGTCCTCAGAAACGTTGAGGTATCTTTATGTGCCAACTATGGCAGAGTCTCGGCGACTGCGACAAGACCACGGACCACGGAGGAAGTCATGCAAAAACTAGATCAGAAATGAGAGCCCCGACGCAACGAGTTCCGAACCTGACAACCTGAATGACAATAATTGTCGATTGATGTCGAACCTGAGACTTCATTACGATAATAGGCGTGGTCGAGGGACAAGGCACGTGAGATGGGAGAAATGGATGAACACGAAAATTATTCTTGAACGAACGCTCGCGGCCATCCGGAAATCCGAACAACTGGTAGGTCGACCGGAACATGCCAAGAAGGTCTAGACCGAAACAAAGAGTCCTATCCTGGGTTTTGAGGGGCAGTTCCCCGCCGTTTGAGGAGTCACGAGAGCTTTGACACATTGAGTCCCTTCCCAATGTTGAAGGAGCTTTCGAATATTTAAGCGACGTTTTGAAGGGTTACGAAGCTGGGCTCCAGAAACACTTCCCGACAGAGCACAGGATTCGCTTCCGCGTTGCCCTCAACGAGGTCCGCTGATGTAAAACTCTCAACGGACTTACTGGGTGGACAAAATTCGCGATAGGTTTCAAGCCGAAATGAGAAAATTGATTCTGTATCTCCCGGAGACTCATTCGATAATCGTCAAACTCCAATATTCGAGCTATTCGGAGGTTTAACACTCGCGGGGGATCATTTTGTCCCTAAATCCGCGTAATTCCGCGCTGTACGAGAAGGGGAACCGGGTACGCAACGGCCCATCCGACTTGGATATCGGAGGGAACAGATATGAAGTTCACTTTTACAACTTTCCGTCAAGAATAAAACGTGCCGAGGAGCTTGCGGGCACCGAACGCAACGAATCTGCTTAGAACGATATCCGGTATTGAGCCTCGGCATTTACGTAGTAACGAATCACTTGCGTACTCACCGAAAGCGGTTGACGCGGAGCGGGATGCGGACCTTTTTCAAATGTAGGTTTCACCCGACGACGGTCGCGAATTGTTTATCTGGACGCTGCTGTAGCACTGAGGCACCTTCCGGCCGGCGCCTATACTTTATCTCCGCGCTCCAGTGACGTCACGTTATTCCGCCCTGAAGGGAGAGCTCTCACTGAGGCCACGCCTTTGCCCCGCAAGGCGGCAAAGTTCTCACTCGTTCTTCACTCAAACGTTAGTTACTCAAAGATACAGTCCAGGCTCCAGTAGTACAGTTTGTAGAGTGAAAGTGCCATCCACCCGAACTTCTTGTGTCCAATAGCGTACTTAACTTGTTCTGACACGGAATCGATCCATTGCTTTACGTCATTTCCGCTCTCCGCTAGATGAGAGTTCGGTCAGCTCCCTGGTGTCCCCTGACCTGAGGACCTCACGTAGTTTTTGGAGTCATACAGATTCTCTGACGAGTCTGGGCTCTCGAGTCGGACGGGGGACCTCCTTGACCCTTGAGTGACCCCGAATCAGGTGGGAAGAAGTCTGGAGATTCTCGGTCTTCTGTCGGAGTTTCGACTGACCCATCCACGGAAGTTCGCTCTTCAGAAGTCCGTATCTCTCGGGAAGTCTACCTCACGTGGGAAATCCATTATTAATTCTCGAGCGGGCGTCATGCGAAGCTCGACAGAGATCGGTCGCAGCAATAGAATCGGAATGTTTTCCAGAAGATGGAAGTTCGGGTCGATGACATCAACCAGCATGAAGAACGAAATTTGGAGTTCGGTGCAGCTTGACGAAAAATTCTGAGCCCCGACAGTGTGAACGGTAACTCGTAGACGTTTCCAAGGGTTTCCTGATTCCCAGTTCAACCTTCCGCTGCGGATGAAAATAGGCTGACAATGTCCTTTGGGGGAGTCGCTTGGAAAGCATTCTCCCGCTATCATCGGACGATGGGCCAAAAGAATCGAAGATGTCCGTGCTGGCGAGACCATCGACGGATTCGAACGACCCGATTCCCAGCGGCGGTCTGGCAGTACATGCCAAAGATCACGTGGAGGAGGGTCGCGTTTGATCATTTCGTTCTCCAAGTCAATCTGATGTAGCGCGTCATAGCCCTAACGATTTAGCGGTCGATGAACGCTGATTGATTCGGCCGGATTCTGTTCATGAGCCTCCATCATCAAACACAACTCTGACACAGCTAGGCTTTTCGTGTTGGATCCTTCAGGTTATGGGTACGAACGCGAGCCTATCGATAGGGTCAACGAAGTTATCGATGTGCAGCCAGCGTCGGAGGGCCAACAATGTTTCTGCTTGCACCTCTGAGAGTTCGAAAAGCATACCTTCTTCCTCTGCTCGGCTCTAGCTTCACGTTGCACTCGCTATCCGGTCGAGTGATAGGATTCTTGCTCACACTAGGGAATAGCGCTGATCTGGATCTTCACCGGATGCGGGGTTTACACCTCGTCCAGAGTAACTGCAGAGAGCGCAGTTGAGTCTTGCTGACGCGAAGATCTGGATCGAAGTCATAATCCAGCTATGATGCGAATCAATCTAACATGAGTTCGGAGGAGAAGGGGTTGTATCGGATACTATCATTCATTACCATGACTCGGAGAAGCGGCCTGTTAAGTCAGACAGAATGTTATGGTTACTTATTGATCCTCACGAATGATATGAGCAACATTATCGCATATATGTATACACATGGCGACTCCGGTCCGGGGTCAAGTTTCCTCAACAGAACTTCCGAGTCTTTCCGTTCTGCCCATCCGAACTCGACCGTGTAATTCTCGTTTCGATTCTCGTCTGGGCGCTCTCCACGAAGATCCAGTGTACCGTCTCGGGTCGATGTGCTCCTATCTGAAAATTCCTTCACAAAACAGAATATCTCCCAAAGAGCGAGTCATAGTTGGGGTTTCCGACCGTTTTTTGATTTGACGAGATCCCGGCATGGACAAGTCGCTCGAAGGACTAAAAAACTCGATCAACGCATCATTTAGTCAACTTGCACCAATTTGAAGTCGGAGCTTACTCTATCGGTTGGTATCGAAAATGGCGACACAAGCGTTGTATGTTTCGTCGATGGGAAGGAGGGATCGAGAGCTTACGCGATCAACTTAGACATAATCACTGAGTGCGACGCTCCGAGTTGGGGGGATCCGGTCGCGTTATAATCAGTCCACAAGGAGCGATTCAAGAGAGTCCAGGCGAAACGCAGCCGAGAGCTCTTGCAGGTCTGCGCTCCTGGGGTCCTGAAGCAATTTCTTGAGCGTTGGATGTTTTGAACTATCAGTTTATGAATTTGCATTCTTGGATTCCGTTTTCCCGGTGCAATGAATTCGCCGAGGAGAGGTACTCGGGAAGTTGCGTCACGCGGATACTTCTCCTATAGTCGATGATTGCTAATTATTGAGCTTGATGGTTAAGTTTCTGCG
The DNA here is from genome assembly GCA_028455905.1 of Neoseiulus californicus. Taxonomy (NCBI): domain Eukaryota; kingdom Metazoa; phylum Arthropoda; class Arachnida; order Mesostigmata; family Phytoseiidae; genus Neoseiulus; species Neoseiulus californicus. The sequence goes on from JAMQGS010000001.1 coordinate 22,158,481, forward strand.
GTCATACTTCTGCTCTAGAGCCGGCGGTCGAGTGAGGTGGTCGGATGCCGATTCCCTCCTGAGATGAGTTCCGGAATGTATGAGACTCTGCTTAGACATCATGAATTCGCGATATAAGATTACATTTTCGGTCGAATCATCGAGCCATGTTCTTGAGCCTTGCCGACCTCCGGTTATTTTGACTTGGAGTCGGTCATTGACGCTTGTCGAAGCGGGTGTGGAGGGTTCGTCTATGAGCCGACCGTTCCGAGAATTGTTACCATGTTCACTCTTCTTATCAGGTGGATGTGTTGCGTAATCATCAGAAACGCTCCGCTCTATCAACATCACGCAGAGAGTCGGAACCCACAGACAATTCGATTGATTTTACGTTGTAGCCTGCAGTTTTTCTCACATTCATCGAGACGCTCCTCAAAGGCGAGATTTTTGAGTAGCATGGAGCTCTGATTATAAGCGATGAGAGGGCCATGGACAGCAGCAACACGATCATTAAAATACGACATGCAGGGATCAAAATCCGTCTGATTTTTGTACCGAAAGGCAATTCGACAATCATCCTGATTGAAATCCTAGAGTCCTTTGTGCCCCCGCTCAGGGCTCTGGTTCTCGCGCTCATGGGACGTGAAACGTTTTTTTCAAACCATGAATGGGATGATGCCGCTTCCGGCAGTTCCTTCAAACGTTCTTCTATACCTTCCACAAGTTATACCGGTGCAGCCTTCTCAAACCCACAAATAGCACGAGCGTTCGTCGTAAACGCATAAGAAGGCTCATGGAGATGGAGTGCATTTTCGTTAGCGATTTGAGTGCACTATTTCTTGTATCACCGCGAGGAGAGATCGGCCTCCTTCTTGGTCCCTGGAAGGTGTGCGTCCGACTTCATGTCTTTCCCATTGCCCGTCGCTATCCATTACAAGCTTGTATCAGCAGGGTCTCGCGGAGCCGACTCGAAGTCGCCGGTTTGTGATTGAGGGTTGATCTCAGTTCAAAAACTGGAGACCACCCTATCGGTTCGTTTTCAGGCCAACATGACCTCTTTCCAACCAAGCTTGGTCCGTCATTGGTTCATCAGTCTCAATTCTCAATGACACCTCCGAGCTGTTGATCCCTCATTGTGAGAACCATCGCAAACCCGCGGCTCTGAATCTTCGAGGTAGAAGGATCCTGAAGGTCAAGCACAATACTGCTGAGTACACGAGGTTTTCGGAAGGAGGATGGAACCAAACACAGCGACAATCGAAAATCGAGCAATCATCGGAGCGATGACTTTGAGCCTGCGTAAAAGAAATGCCGGATATCAAGGATCAAGGACAACATTTCCCTCTGCAACTTCACGGGAGAGAAACAGCGCATATTCCGAGCATCACCCAGACCACATTGCAGCCACTTACAGGGCAACGCTCTAGTGGAAGTTTATGAAATTCTGAAAATGTTAATAAGAAAGTACACGTGGTCAGGAGGGAATGTTACACAAGGCAAGGCTCGGAACTATTACTTATGTAGATTCTCGAACTTGGGGAGAACGGCTCGGTAGTAACTTCTCCGAGGCTTGTCGACAGCTGAAAATAACACAGACAGACCGTGGACAGTTATCAGCAGAGCTTGGTGAAGACGTTTACCGAACATTCTGATCGGCGCGAATTCGGGCGCTGGAATCTCGGATATTTTTCAAGTTGTAGGCTGGAGATGGGTCGACTGAAACTCGTTGCTCGCAAGGCAAGCGAGCCCAGGTCGATGTCAAATGAAGTTGGTGACCGCCATCGGCCGCTATTATTTACATTCCTGGTGCAAGATGTATTCAAATCCCAACTATGACGTTACGGTCGGCTTTGGAAAGAGCAGAATGTTGGTGGGGGATCAGGTCTTCCCCTCCTCAGGACGCACATCAAGAAACTAGGGGTTAGACCTCCTGATAGGAGTCTGATAGGACAATTTCTCGATCTGGACACGAGCAGTTTTTCTGGGAGCACAATCACTATTCAAAATACGTGGAATTGCGGTCCCGTCAGGGTCGCTCGGTTTAGCTCAACATGCGGCCTCATCGAGAGCAGAAACAAGCATCGGAAAGAAACAACGCGCACATGGACGAGTGCTTCTTCGATTTGTTTCACGGATATCGAATAATGGCGATGTTCACGGTCTCTCATGAAGGGACTCAGCTCGGCGTCCGTGGCCGGAACGCGTCAACTCGGCCACGGGGACAACCCGGCCACTACGACACCTCGGCCACTGCGACAAGTCGGCCACCGCGTAGGTATGGAGGTTGGGTTTTTCCTCCGGTTTTTTTTGCCACGCTCATGGAGGTTGGGTTTCTCCTACTTCTAAGGTATGGAGGTTGAGTCTTTTCTACGTTTTGTTTGCTACTTTTCAACGTTTTTTCCACGTACGCGGTTGCCGACTTGACGTAGTGGCCGAGTTGTCGTAGTGGCCGGGTTCTCCCCGTGGCCGGGATGACGTGCACCCGTTCGTGGCACACTTCGAGTTGGGAGTGGGGGCAACCGATCCCTGAGAAGACTTGCATCGAACATCTATTCTTTGGCCCTCGAATATGGGTTGCGATATCATCACCAGAGATGCGTTTTTGTCCGCCGATGACACCTCCACCCTTGCCATGGCCGTGCCCGGACGAGAACAAAGAGCTCACCAGTCTTCAAAATCATCGACTACGCGCTTTGGAGGAAGCAAGAAGCCTCATTAGTTCCGATGAATAGGGTTTCCAACTGCAGAATGTGGGTGAGGCCAACCGTGAGACACAACCGGTGGTCTCACTATAACCGAGGGGAAACTGTAGCAGCAGCCAGTTCAGAACTTCGGCCACGACCTCTGTGAACGACAATCATACCTCAAGCGTTACAAAGAAGAGAAGAGGGGCGCCTTGTCGAGGCTCCTCTGTTTTTTGCCGCCGCACCAGGACTGATAAGGGAGCGAGGGAGGACGCCGAGCCCACCGTGCAATTGTTATTATGGATGCGCTCCGCAGAGTTCGGGAAGAGTACAGCGTTCGGACTCAAACGACATCACATCATTGAGAAATACCTGCATTTCACAAACCATTCAAGATATTGCCATCCAGCCCAAGCTGAAAATATAAGTTGTTTCCCCCGAACGATGGATGTGTCCTGAAGCAAACCAACGAGAGCATGACCAGTCTAGGAAGATAATTGCCCCCACGAATATTCTCAGCAGTAACACGAAATCCTTGGAGATGATCAAAAGAATATTCGGAGTGGGTCATCGAACCGGAGGGAAAGTTGCGTGACGTCATCCGGAAGGCGTTGTCCCACGTATTCCATGGAGAACACCACGCAAACGTATGCTTGACCGATAGTAACAGCTATGAGCCGTCTTGAGGAAAGTTCAATAGATTGTTGAACGCCGTCGAGCTCCATCGAATGACTGCTTCCCACGAGTAGGGAGTTATTTCGATCCACCTTGAACTCCTTTTCCGAATGAATTTCTTGCTCAATATCAAGTTGATCCGGATCCCAATCCAGACTTCCGCTCCCCTCAGCTCTCAGCTACGCAGGCGCTGGCTACTCTTGCTCCTAATTAACCGGCAACGATCAACGAACTCCGACGGGGGGATAATCCGCTGATCCGGTAGGGGACGCCGCCCATCACGGCAATCGAGAGCAACATCTGCTCCCCGATAAGCTCACCTGGAAACATGCACGATGATCTCTCCCAAAAGACCCTAGTAGAGAAAATGAACTCAATCATACACTCTCGGGTATACCGGTTGCATGGCCGATTCCATTGTCGTTTCATTGCTATTGTGAGACAGCTTTTGTTCTGAATATTAACAGCGGGATCTGTCTTCCACGTTCCGAGTGAACCGGAACGATTGCTCGAGAATGTTTCTCCCATGCGAGCTCTAACAGGCGATTTCCCGGATTAGGCAGTCTAGTTTCTTGACGGCTGTAGTTAGACCTGACAGCATTTTTGAACATGGGCGCCGATATCTGTATCAACAATGAAAATAATATCGGCATGGGGTTTGATACCACGAAAAGCCACCCGAATCTCATCGGCCATTTACACTCGGGCCAAAGATCCCCGTTCTGTTTCGTCGTTTAGGGTACCGGCACTTCCAGAAAACTCTTCCAGTCCAATAGTGGTGAGGTATTGCTATCGTACAATATACGAATTGCTGATCATGATGCAGGTCGGTCGTCAAATGATGTGCTAGTATTTGGAAAGTTCACCGACTGGTAGAAGACTTTTTCGAGTGTCTCTCTGCCTGCCTGCCTCTCGTTTTCGGAAAGCGTTAAGTCAGCGTTTCTTCCCACCCCCTCGAGGCTCACCTCGCAGCAGGCATATGCAGGTCAGGCGGGACGATTTCATCACTCATCTCGGAAGAAGGCGAGTCAAGTCTGAATGTATCAGAAGCGCTCCCGCAGATTTGCGGGAAGGCGACGTGGAACGCCCGCCGAGCACTTTGAGTTCAATAAAGATCACACTCATCATCTACCGAAACAAACGTGTTTTGCTCCGTGCACCGGTTTCGACGAAAATCGCGCAGAGTATGTTCGAATTGTAGATTTTCGGATCGCTAGAGTTCGTGAACAACTCAACTGCGGTTGCTACCTTTCCTCAACGATGGCAGCTTTGGTTCGTCGAATAAGCGCGTTGCTCGTACAACCGAAGGCCTCGTTGCTGCGCTATTCCACCGCTGTAGTGAAGACTGCAGCTGAAACCGTCGAGACGAAGAAAAGCGAGTCACCGTCAGAAAAGAAGAAGCGTGTCATACAGAACTTCACCAATGTTGAAGGTCTCAAAGAGTTTTTCGATGAGGAAAATTTCATGGAAGAAAGAGTGATAACCGGGCGCAGTTGGACTCTCGACGAGCTTCGAATCAAATCCAATTCTGATCTTCACAAGCTCTGGTACGTCCTCTACAAAGAATACAACATGTTGCTGACGCTGCAACTCGCTGCGAAAGAAGCCGTCGAAGTAATGCCGAACGAGGAACGGGTCGATCGTGTTGAGATCTCCATGGAGAATTTGGAACTCGTTGTTCGCGAGCGCAACAAGGCGTACTTCGACTTGGAAGTGGGAGAGACCGGCGAACAGCCAGTTTACCCCTGCCTAAACTGGATGGGCTTGCTGACAAGACGTAGTGCGACCCAACACCGTTTGCCGCAGAGATACAACAAGACCTTCAAGGAGCGGAACCCGTTGCCGTTCGATGATAAAGGTCAAAGCTGGTTCCTGAATCATTACAGGGAGAAGAGGATAAAGGTGAAACGCAGAGAACGCAATCATGCCGCAAGCGTAGTGACCAAGCTTCTCAAAAGAAACCCAGCAGCAGATCTGGATACTCTGAAAGAACGCTATCCAACTGTTGACGTTGATAACATCGTGCGTGTTTTGCGGAAAAGGGGAGATATGTGAGGGCATTTCTTCCGCTAATAAATTAGCTATTTACGAAGAAATACAGCACTCCTTTGTGTCTGCATCCGACCCTCCCCATGTCGGACTGAGGGAGAACAGTTATCACTAGGGTTGTGAAGTTCAGGCACTGAAAAATCGACGAAGTGGCAGGCAGGGAGGCGCACAAAATTGTTGAATAAGGCACTCGAAATAGGCAGGAAATGCATGATAGGCTCGTCCTTGGTGACTTTTGTGGACGTGTAAATCCAATTTCTCTTCCAATGTGAGGGCAAACGATGAAAAACGAACTCAAAGTGGGCAGGAGAGGCGTGACAGGCTCGTCCTCGGCGACTTTTGTGGACGTATAATTCCAATTTCTCTTCCAATGTGAGAGCAAGATGGGGCTTTAACGATGTTCGAGCTCTCTGTGAGGAATGATCTCCTTCGACGTGCTAAAAGCTTTGACCGACACTACGCGGTCTCTATCCGGCGGGGCACTCTTGCTAGAATTACGCGACTCTGGACTTGAGAGGAAACTCCGGGAGATCAAAATCTTCGGTAGAATTAGTTCGGGGTCATCTTGGAAACTTAAAAACCCCTAGAAGTGCCGAGAATCGCTAGGGAAACTTGCACGATAGGCACTTCGGGCCCTCAAAACGAAAAACGCCAAAAGTAGTGAATTATAATAGTTATATAGCGAAATGCCTGAACCCATCAGCCCCAGTCATCACTCCATGGTGGCTTCGCTGAGCGAATCTACGCTGGAACACTGCCAGGTGTCATCAGATCGTATCGGAATATGACGCGAAGTTCAACGAATACCAAACATATTTCTTCATCAGAACCCCTCAATAGTGATTCGAAACTCAAAACTTATCTCATACCATGAAAACTTTCCCTTCGCCCAGCATGAAAATTTATCAAACAGTGCAACACAACACTGGCACTCAAGAGGTTGTAGCCAGGAGCTAACTTTCAATAAGAATAGATACTTTGCTGCCGCAGCGAAACGCGGCTGGGTCGACGACACGTGTAAAATCGTCGCGCTGGATCTCTTGCCAGGCTTCACCGGAGCACTCAACGATTGCGGAGGACGAGAGATAATGTTCCAGAATCTCCAAGTGGGAGACTACAACGAGAGTATTGAACAGAGTACAAGTTCCCCTGCATCATGACCTCTCCTTCGTTGGGCACAGAATTTTTTTGAATAATACACCCCGGGCAATCGAAAACTCCTGGCCAGAAGTATACCCCGCATGTTCTTCAAACATCGACAATGTTGTGCCGCAGCGAAGCGCGGCTGGGTGTGCTAGTTGTATAGGAGTATATAGTCAGAGTTCCACCGTTCAGTTGGACTTGATCCGCACCGTGACCCCGTCAGCGACCACAGAGAGATTTAATTTTACCTCTCTCATTCGACAACTTTCTTGCTTCTTCGGTCAATGCGAAAATTGTGGTCCCTGGAATTCTCAGGAAGCTCCAATGCGGTGACCATATCAAGTTTGCGATTCGGATGGATTGACGATGAGTTTCAAGGTTCCGTTAACTCATTCACGCTCGACCCTCTCCCCAAAATCGACCATGTTCTGCTCTAAAGAAGCAATTGACGGAAATGAAGCGGGAACCCGTGGACCTTCGAGATTAACAGATTGAGCCCATGGAGGGATAGTATGAGCCAGCCCCCTTCTCCCCCTCCTCACCCCCCGAAAGGAATCCCCAGGCCCCACCGTCGGGGTCAAGGCCCTACCTTGAGAAACGCTGCCCTAGACAGTCCTTCGGTGTGCTGAAGCCCGCCGACAAAGCCGCACTCCCTCGGTCCTAATTGCCGATCGCATGAAGCTACAGCCCGAGATAGTCAACAGAATATTTCGCTTAGCGACAGTATTGATGACTCCTATTTGCGGCTGTTGCACTCGAATCCAGTCCAATACGCAAGAGTTCGTTTAAAGGAACGATAGATGACGCTATTTAACATGTTCGTCCGTCCAGATCGAATGATTCCGACCGAGAGACCAGCTAGACATCTAAATACACCGCACTTGGAAGCGTAATGTTGATTCACGTCTGCTCAAGAGGTTGCTTCCAGCTGCGCGTCCATAGGGAGACGACAAAACCGACCGGCAGGCGATCGGGCGAGGAAGCCAGCTGTCAAGCAAACATGTCGAGAGTTAACTCGAGAGACGGGATTGAAGTCATTTTGAAGTATTACCAGGGGTCAGCACGTTGTTCCGTCTGGTTGTTGGCCACTGGGATCGCACCGCGCCGCAACGCTTTCTGGGTCCGCTTCGACCCGATTCAAAGAGTTGCGATGGAGCCGAGAATGAAATATTCAGTCGGTAGCATACTTTGCATATACAAGTACTCGCTCGAGCTATCGGATTCTTCTGAAAAATGATAACCGCGAGCAGAACCCACGCGATACGTATTCCAGCGAACACTAGTGTCAAGAGCAGATTAGAACGGCGTTCGAGAAGCGAGTCCGAAGACCAAAATGGGAGGGAAGAGGATGCATTTCTTGAAAATCCGCTCGATCCCCTCTGTGACGTGTGACTGGAGAATTCCACGCGACGGCATCAACAGTAGCCACGCCGAGTTGTGGCGAGAAAACTATCAATTTGTACGAATCAGATGATCCACGATTCGTCTCACTGGTCCAGGTTCATGAAGTCATTCAAGTGTTTTGCATTTGACAGCCGGCCATCATTCATCGGTCTGGGAAGATTTAGGACGCCAGAAGGAGATAAACATTGCAACAACGAAACCACCGCGTGGACAGCATCCTTCCACCATCATAAAGTTGTGTTCACGACCCGGCGATTCGATCGTTGTCCGATCGACTGTCTGACTGACTTTTAGACGGGTCGACTACACGGCCGGCTCACCTCAATCGGTGACGGCGGTAGATGGATCCATGCATGGAGTAATTGCGGCACGCTTCTTAACCTTTTTTACTCGCGTCTGCCAGACTCATTGGGAACGGTCGTTCGCCCATTGTAGTTCACCTGACAGTGCATCGACCACTGATACCCTCTGGCCTGATTGTCGTCCAGTGGACGAGAAAAAGAGTTGCACGTTGTTTTCTGGATTGGAACTGTTCATGTTGTTGTTTGCGATTCCGTTTGAGAATCGGCCTTTGTCACCCGCGATGTTGTGTTTTCCAACCGGGCCGCCATCTATCCTAGTTCGGAATCCTTTCTTCCCCGTTACATTTTCAGAAGTCGCGGAAAATTGCTTCAAAAACGAGCGGCGACCTGTTATAAGAAGACCACGATCGCGTATTGTTTATCCCTGGGAGAAAGCGTTGCTCGAGGCGCTCAAGTCTACGTGGTTTTGGTTTGGAGTGATACAAGACTCATTAAGGCCATAGAAGATGATGACGACTGGACCAGCGATCACTTCAGAGGAGTAAAATCGTGTTTCTTTTCCGCGATCCCTCCCGATTTTTTTTCTGGAAGGTGGAAAGCGATCATCGGACGCGAAAACCACCGTCCAGGAAGGTCGTTGACCGCAACGGGTTCGGTGAAAACTCTGAAGAAAGAGGTACAGCCCTTTCGTTCGTGACTTTTCTCATCTACGTCTGGTGGTTACAGTTACACAATGCTGGACGTATGCGCGGGACGCCCTGGAAAGGGAGGAAAGGAACCGCAAGGCCAGAAAATAAAAGGGAAGCATGAAGCTCGCAGTCTCAGTTCGGAAGTTTCGCCGCCATGAAAGTGTTGGTGTTCGGAGCAGCTCTAGTGTGCGCTTGCGCGGCGCACAGTCAGCAGTACGTCGATCGCATCAAGCAGCGCAACTCGCATCTCAGCCACCCACCGGCAGCACAGAATCCCCCTCTTCCCGATTTGTACGCTGCGGGTTCCCAGAGCCAGTACACTCAACTGTATGACGGAGCGTCTCAGGATAGTTATCGGCAGTTATACGGAGGACAGAAACAGCAGCGCGGAGGTGGCGGAGGCTATGGAAGGCCAGAAGAACCCGAAGAAGATGAGTATCAACCAGGCTACGGCCAACCAGTTCCTACCCGGGCTCCCCCGTCGAAGCGACCGATTTCCTATCCTCGGCCCGTTCAAAACGAGGTGAAAACCACCCGACAACCATGGAGCCACCAGCAAACCATACAGCACCGCCAGCCGAACCCGGCCTACCAGCCTCATGCCCAGAAGCTGTCCACTACCCGCCGTCCCATTTCCTACCCCCGTCCCACGGCTCGCACCACCACGACTCGTCGTCCCAGTGGATATCCGAGCTCCGATCCGGAAGATTTGGAAACTCCCGGTTACGGAAGGCCGGCGAAGCCAGCCCAGCAACCCTACAATCCCCAGCCCGCGTATCCGCAGCCAACACCTCAGAGGAAACCTTCGAATGGAGGCTACGGTAACGATCTCGACGATCTGGAACAGCCTGGATACGGAGGCCGTCAACCCACGACCGCCGCGAAGCAGCCATCCGGAGGCGGTTACGGAAATGCTGACCTCGATGACATAGAGACTGGAGGGTATGGAGGACCCGCTCGCCAGACCCAAGATATTTACGGAAGCTCGCAACTCTATCCGGCTGAATCACAGGTGGCTCCTAAACGCAAGTCATCGTCCAGCTACAATGTTGCCCAGGAGCTACCGACCCCCCAGGCTCTTGTGCAGGGTAGTTACTTCGAGGCCCGCTCCAATCCCGACTACTTCCCCCAAACTCAATGGAACACTCCGTCAGTGGCAGCAGCCCCGGCGTACCAGCTGCAGGCAGTGCATCAACCGCTCGGCTATCTAGTGGTGGATCACGAGACCCAATGGTGAATGCAGTGAGAAGCAGAAGATGATCTCCGGGCAACTCTCGTTACTCAGGAGTGCCCGTAATTATTTATTGAAACTCCTCTACCTCCGAACATTTTCCTTTTCCAAAGGGCAATGAATAAAGACTTTTTGTGCTATTTTCTGTTCTGTCTTGGTTCTCAGAAGAAGTATCAGGATTGAGGTGTTGAAGACGTGAGGTTAGATTACTATGAAAGAAGTTCAGATAAATGTCAGCAGATGATCGAGGGATCATTTTGCCCTGATTGCTACATGAAGGCGATATCCACGAGTTCAGAAGCTCTTTATTCATTGAGTAGTATCACAAGCTTCGTCAGGCAACCAACATCCAATATAATTATGAGTATTTACACAATGCTTAAGAATAAATAAAGCGAACAGTGGCAGTGTGAGTGATGACAACAGTTCGACTAGTTCCCCGTTGGTACTGAGCCGAAAGACTAAACTTGTTCCAGAACGAAACGAGAGCTGTGTACGGTCGGTGTTTTTCTCAGTCCCGAGCCGCGATAATCGAGTCCAGCGGTCGAAGGCTTCCGATCCGACACAGTTCTCGATTCATTGGCTGAAAATCGGGTTCTCCTCCTTGCTATGGACTCATCCTAGGACATAGTTCAACAACGGCGAGATCGTCCTCCGAATAACCGCTCGAACACGACTTCGAGCCCAAGTGACCGAGATGGGATCTTTCTCGTGAGGCGTTCGCATATCGTGTCCGTGGGCCCCATTCCGGATTGAGATCACAGTGATTCCTTCCGTTCCCGTCAGGATACCTCCATCGTACCACGGATCTCTTTGATTATTTCTGGAAACGGAGGCGGATCGTGTTCGAGTTTTTGTGAAGTAATGCGTGGGAACAGTGGCGTTTTAACGACCTATATCGGTCGGCCGCCCTGTACACTCTGCTTTAAAATATATTGAAAGCTGAGAGCTACTCACGTAACGACAACATTGTCCACTGTGGCCAGTCCTGTCGCCCCGCCGTAGATTCTCTTCAACCGCTGGTCGTCGGGCCACACTCCAAACTTATTGAGACACTTCCGTTGAACTTTCTTCAAGTCCCACGACTTGGGGTTGAACATGTCTTCCATTCCATCAGAGCACACTGGCATTATGAGCTCCGTACAAGCCTGCAAAATATGAACCCATTCGAGTCGGCGCTCGTCTGCTCTGTGTTCGATGTCGAGATAATCTTGCTTTTGAGACGACGTCGGATGAGTTCATTCAATTAACTGACCTGGAAGCCCCAGCCCGCGTTGTTACGTAAGGTGTTATCTAAAGAATAGCATACGACTTCGCCGGTGTAATTGTAGAGTACGGAAACCGCTTTGTGCGCCGCTCTCATCAAGTCGCGATCAGTTTGTTGATGGTTCCAAAGCTTACTGCAGGCTTCCTACGGAAGGAAAATCGTTGAGCAACGGTCGCAAATATCATCTGGTCCGATCAGAATGCTAATCAGAATGTATCACAACCTCTTCCGACTCACTTTCACCGGATATGCGGGTAATTTCCCGAACAAGTCTGTCTCATACGGAAAGTCGAGCATCGATATCGTTCTAAATGATTCCTTCAGCCATCGGAACAGGTTGGAAATGTTGTCTCCGCGCACCGGTTGACAAGTGTTGAAAGCATCGGCCAGCTCAGCCATACCGTCCCCTGCAATTTCAGAATGGACCGGAGTGTGAGGCCAGGGCCCGAAACACGTAGCTCCTCGATCTGAGGTGCGGTACTCTCGATTCGCTGATGTCGTAAACTCACTAGACATCGCCATGGTCTGCAAAACGTTCCAAATCCGGCGGATGCTCTGTATACACGTTTCTGATTCACTCTTGAAAACGGAAGTGACAGCCTTCAGGAACTTCCCGCAGGGAACCTCGCCACTATAGTAGCCAATCGGAGCGCTGGAGGCATAGGCTCTGGAACGATACCCTGGAATTCACATCTCTCTACCGCGGCGAAATGACTATACAAGCACAATATTCGCAAACAACTCTGTCTCACAGTTTGGCTATATGAGGATATTTCACCCTCATCCAGACGGACAGCATCCCGGAGTAACCTGCTCCCCACACGACGATCTCGCTCTTCGCTGCTCCGGTGTGATTCGCTTTGAGGTGTGATAGGATTGCAGCATAGTCGGCCAAAGCCTGTTCCGTGGACAAGTAGCCTCGACGCTCAGACCCCTGGAATAGACCCACTGTCGCTTAAAGTGATCATCGTTTAAACCTCTCCCATTTTTAGCTGTCGACGCAACAAATGCGCAGCCTCCACTCGTTTGATAGAGGCGGCTTACAATAACAAGTTCTGAGTTGTTTTTATAATGCTTTCTTCCTTACATAAAACGATGCATCCCCGTAGGGCAGAGATTCTCCGTAATACCGGTGCTCCGCAAAAACCACAAGGGCTCTGAACTCTTTCGCCCAAGTGAACATCAGGCCCTGCGGACAAAAACCACCTGTGAGTTATCCGGGGGCAAAGCTCAGACTGTGGAGCTCACGGAAATTCATCTCACCGATTGCCGAGCGTGTAGTTCGACATTCATCTCCCCTCCACAATAGAAGAATATCGGTCCTCCGGTCTGGAATGATTTGTCAGAGATCAAGTACTTCTGTCGAAACGTATCCCGTTTATGGAAGCCGAAGTGATCCACGCGTTGCTCGAAGTATTGCACAGAAAGGTCCGACACATCGTCGCAGCTGACGCCGATCACTGTAACGAGAGCCACGAGCGCACTGATCTGAGCGATTGACATTATCGCTGGATGGACTTCTCAATTAGACTCGATCGTGATGGATGAACATCAGAACGAATGCATCAGCACAGAATCCGGCGTCTAGACACAAGCTTCGACAGAAGTGAGGTTTGCCACCCGGCAAGCATTCAGTTCAAGAAAAAGCGGCCCCGAGGCACAGCAAGAGAGAGAATATTTTAGAAAGGGGATCTGGGAACAAACGTTCAATCGACAGAGCGTGAAAACGGTATTCGAACATCGTGAACATTCGGAGCAAGCATTAGTGGACCTGTGTCCACGTGAATCGGATCATCAGATCGAGAATCGGGAGCCCTCAAGGAATCTATACAATTACGGAAGCAAAAAGCAGAAAACGCCAAGCTTCAGCAGAAGGAACTGACGGAGTTTTCGTCACCCCGACAGAATCCGTTGAAAGCATTGCCATCACCAAGAAGCGAAAGTGTCTGGATGTTGCTCTAAAATTCGATACAGACGAAGTTCTCGAGATGAACGGAGCTGGAGATAAGGGCAGACAAAATTCGTTGAGCGATCGTGACACCAAGAGGATGCGACTGACGCCGCTGAGAGACATTGGTGACCTCCTCGAACGGGACAGGCGAGCGCGGAAGTATCGCAGTTATACGATAAGCTCGTTCTTCGGGGAAAAATCAACGGTTCCATCCGAAAGCCATGGTGACTCAACCTCAGGGTTTGTTTGGAAACAGCACCTGATAGCCTGAGAAAATGAAGGACCGCTGACTCTACGCAGCCCAATGAAGACATTCGTTACTTGTACAGAAGCGTTGTGATACTTTGAAAATCCTCCTGATGTTTCCCAAAATCTTCATGAGTAAACAAACCTTTGTACTATAATGGAAGTATGCGTTCTGAAGTTCTCATTGGAGCTAATTCCCTCCCGAGATCAGTGAGTATGGAACCCTTAGTTGTTAGGGTCGAAGTCATCGAACAGTATACATAGTGAATCGGCTTCCATGAAGTGGGGAAGGGACCAGAGCGGTCCCTCCTGAATGCGGCGATCTTCGATTGAGGCAAAGAAGATTGGACGAATTCTCCTCTGAGTGATCCCCAGCACCAGTTTATCACCCTGATATATATTGCGTACAGCGAACTCATCGAGTGTCGTCGGAGTGAGCAAGAAGCCACGAAAGATTCCATTCACAGTATTCTAACCAGAAAGCGACAGTTTAGAGCATCAGATATCGTTTGTTCAGACTGAGCAATACCGGCTTTCAGCAACAAGATGACGATCGTTACTCGAGGTAATTGCAGAATTCAGCGATGTATGCCATGTCATGGACAAAGCGGATTCCAGGAGGAAGGAAACGATTTCATCGGAACAACAAACCAACGCTCCACATTTTTCAACTCACTTGACTGGCTTTCCTTCGGGAGTACTAGAAGCGGAAGTGGAAATTTCGCAGACTTGCAGAATCGTTGACATGTCGAATAACAAGGGAACGAAGGAAAGTTTCTGAGAGAATCGGAACGAGGTTATCACAACGGGAAGATCCAGCGTTCAGCAGAGCGTGACAGCAGCCGTAGGCAAACAGACGTTCACTACTAGCCATTTAGGTGGAATTTTTGATTTTCACTTCCGATAGCAGCGAGCGCTCCGCCCCCGGGCTCGAATGAAGAAATAAGAATACGGTCGCTAATCGTGGACAAACAGAAGCATTTTCACATCAGAACATCTTGAATGAGATTGGTTCAAGAGCCTGCTATCTTTCTCGAACTTGGAGCGATAACGAACGCGTGTGCGCTCCTTCTGTGGTGTGCATGGCCGCGAGCGCGTGTCGTGGACCGGCGAATAGCCGAGAGAAACTCGTTGAAACGATGATAGATCTCAAAATTGGTTTGATATTTCGAGCGGTTCAGGGTCGAATCTAGTGCAACGATTCCGTCCATTTCACTCTTGACTCTCTGAAAAGCGAACGAATGAAGTTTTCCGTGAGGTCACACTGATTGCGCCACGCTGCCCGTCAGCAGAGGGTCTCTCCGATCGTCGGCGGAATCCGTAGGTCCGGAGGATGGACGAGGGAGGTGGAAGAGTTCCTGAGCAGGTGGACAGCACTTAGAATGAGATCAGATCCCCTCAGAAACACTTCAGCGAGCCAATTTTTTTGGATCCGGTATTCGCTGAGAATACATGAGCTGGTACCGGAGATTTCAGATGCACGAGTAGCAGAGTTTATTTGTTGCTTCGCTCGGACATTCGGAGAATACTCATCTCAGGCCGTTCGGACATCTCTCTTCGCCCCGAGATTCTAGTCTCGAAAGTTGAACGATGCGGAAGCTAGCGCAGAGAGTTTATCTTCGGCGAACTCTACTCCCAAGCGGGCATCAATCAGCGAATCCGACGCTCTTTTGGGATCATCCGTCTCGACAACCTTCTACGTGACAAGATCTAAGCGTAGACTCACCTCCCAGTTGAGCTAAGATAGAAATTGCTGTATACGCAGCGGAAAACCTCGATTCCGGAAGCCTGCGAAGCAACGAGGATTCGAAAACCTTCGGTTTCCTGCCAAAACTTTTCCACGGTTCTTTCGTACGCGACCGCACTTGATATTCACCCGGCCAGTTATCTAAGATACAAACAAGCACATTTGTATAAATCCATGTTCAACGGGACTTTCGGGCGTCGCGGTCCTCTCCGGGCCAAAGCTCTGGAATCGCTCCGACACCAAAGTCGACGGGACAATCTGCTGAAACTGTGTACCACTTCGCGTGGAAACCTCACTTCTGACCAAGGGTCAGGTTGACCCCCCTATGAGTTCCCTCCTCCTGCTCCGCCAAACAATACGGCGAGAGCATCACTACTCGGAGGAAGAATATCACAATGCAAGTACAAGCTCTGAAAGCAGAGTGACAGGCCGTCCGTAGTCCCGAGCTTCTTGTAACGATGCTCGGCTTTGTGGGAGCCTGCGCTCTCGAGAAAGATTCACCTAATCACCTCGATCGATACCCCTCCACGAGAGCAAGGCCCTCAGAGAGCCGGAGCCGATTCCGGATTGAGGAATAGAGCGTCAAAAAGAAGCTACGCAGTCGCAATAATCGTCGGCGCTGGTTGCGCTGAGGGGGTTCCCGACTAGGTTTTTTTCATACCCATTCTTGTTTCTGTGGTCCGACATGGACCTGTGCTTGCGCCCCATGTATCGGACAAAGTTTATTGCGAAGCTTATTGAATTGTTGTCCCTTGCACGTGATTGTGTCGAGGGGATCCCTCGGGGCCCGTGTCGAATTCTGCCTTCTTCGAATTCTTCCGATCCATGTTCAGTGATCTCTGCGAAGTGTGACGTGACTCGAAGAGACGAGGCGCCGACAGACAACAAGCCACTTCTTGGAAGTTTCCCCGCAGGGCTTCAGAACTCACACAACACTGTGGATAGCGGCAAACCGCGCGGAAGAATGATTCCCGCTCATTCGCCTGAGGATTCAAGACGTATGCAAGCAACGTCGAAGCCCTCGAATACAACGAACGGGCCGTTCGGCCGAGGGACAGAGACGGGAACTCGCTCGCAGATACCCTGCATCTGGTGGCAGCAAGTGATCGTACAACACAATCTGTTGCGGCTTTTTGAACGGAACATTCCGCAACCGAGCGATTACACCTTCCTGCGGTTGTGGAGTATTTCTCTCGCCTTTGGTTCAGCGTCGGTCTCCAGGCGCATCTACGCAAAGCATTTCGAGACCAAATCGACAGAGGGTGCACGAGAAGTGTCATTTGTCGACCCAGCTTGATGGGGCAAATTCCAATTCAATGTAGTTCAAGAAGCGTGTCTTGAGTTCCGGCTGAGTAAAAACGACCAGCGCGTCGTTGTTCGTTCAAGAATCTGAATCCTGGCGCCGCTGCCGTAAAGGGCACTTTGGTCGAACTTCTCAATGCCAGTAGCACCACGTGCAAACTTGTCCATTTCTGAATTCGAATCCGGTAGTTTCCCGAAGATAATACTCGAACCAAGACTCAGGCGCCGACGGCCATAAAAAATAATCTGTATTCATCTAAGCACCGAATGTACTACCAGTGAGAAATGCTCCGGAAAGGGCGCGTCTAATTTTGACAAGGAATATCAGCGGTCGGAGCACATACGAATAGAAGTCTATTCCCTGAAGAGGTTACTCGCCCTTTAGCTCAGC
Source organism: Neoseiulus californicus (assembly GCA_028455905.1). Taxonomy (NCBI): domain Eukaryota; kingdom Metazoa; phylum Arthropoda; class Arachnida; order Mesostigmata; family Phytoseiidae; genus Neoseiulus; species Neoseiulus californicus. The sequence goes on from JAMQGS010000001.1 coordinate 22,175,541, forward strand.
CTGGAAGTGAATCGGCAATAATGAGAGATTCCAACAGAGGTTACCTAGCAAGCCGCAAGAAGTCTCAAGACTCAACGAGAGTCGCCAACAGTTCCAGATTCTCTTGCGGACATCGACGGGACGACACCGACCCATGAGCATTCCTGATTCGAAACACTTCTTCGTATTCCGTAACGGACTTCGCATTCCGCGACCATCAATCATCTGAAGAATTATCGCAGCGATACGCGGCCGGGGCATGTTGACGCAAAATTTTCTCGTCATCCCACGAGCGACACTCATGATCAGCTGTAAGACCGGGTGAAGAAGGGGATGGGCAAGCCCCTCCAGCTCGAACATGGGACGACCGAAAAACACTTTACGAGAGACGAACGGATTCGACCCGATCGCGCTGGGAATGAGGGCTTGATGGATGATCATGGCACAATTTTTTTTTTCCTCCTCGATCTCTCCTCAGGTGATTTCGCTCCAGATAGAGTTGAAGTAGCAGTTGTGAAACACTCAACTATCACCAGCGAATATCTCCGCATTCAGGGACAGTGCAGATGTGCAGAGAAATACTTTGGGCAGCGTCTCAGGGGGAAAATACACTTCAAGCGCGCAATGTAAACTCGGTCACAACCTTGACCTCGAATTCCGCACTTTGGGAAAAAAGAAGCGGACACCTGATTTGGAGGTCTCCAGATGGACTGAGAATCCTTGATGATATGGATGAATACCGATTTTGGCTGATAGTTTCCGAGTCCGATTTCCTCAATCGAGGGGATACTTGTGGGTTTAGGCGCCGGATGGAGTTTTCGCGGACCACCCTAGCGGCGCATTTCGATAGGAGAATGATTGTGAAACGAATGAGCCGAAGCTCTTCGGGACTTCGTCATATGTGAGAGGTCTTCGAGCTCGATGCAGATTTTACTAGCATCGATGAGTTTTATTCCGTAAGAAACGTGGACCTGCAGGACGATCTCAGATTCTGACGTACTCGTCTGGGATGAAACAGGCGAGACCGCAAGCACAGCAAAAAGCACACCAGAAGAGGATGATGTTCAGGATGACGAGGAGAAGGAAAACCGAAACGAAAAAAATCAGAACCGCAAGTGGGATCTGAATCCATAGAGAGAGTTCTGAAAATGATGAAGAATATCGGCAACCACAGTGTGGAATATCGACTTGCCTGAACCGAGTTCACTTCATAATCATGCAATTCAAGGTTTTTCAATCCGTGAACTCACGCGAGAACCAGTCGTGGAACGTTACTTTCACTTCTCCGTGAGGCACTGTGATGAGTTTACGCTCTCTAGGATGCGTTTCCTGTTCTGCCGGCACAATGGGAATACCTTCCGCGAGTATGGGCTGAACGGTCTCCTCAGCCATCCCCACCACAATTCTTGAACCCTCGTTTTGATTTGAAGGGGTTACAGGAAGGGGCACCACGATGTTGCCAGAGGAATACCCCGTCGGTAACGAAGCCGCTGGGGAGCAGCAGACAAGAGCACACAGGAGTACAACTCCCTGCTTCATGATCTCTCTGGAGGTACGGCTACGTTTGAATAACTTCTACTCGTGGAGTATCCCCAAAAAAGTAATCGTGATGACACTGCGGGGATTTACGTCTTTGACCCGTTCTGTGCGTCACATTTCCCTGATAACTATAGATTTACTAGTGAATTAGATCGAGCCAAGCTATGGATTGTTGTTGACTGACGTTTCGTCATTAAGACTACGATACTCGAAACCCTGGCAGTACATATACACAAGCCGCAGAAATCCCCGGCATCCAGCTGGGGCTTGATGATGCTGAGCTGCAGTCTTGTCCTGTGAGTCTCCCTCGACTCGTTGCTTCCCATCGCGGAATAAGTACCGAAAAATGATCACAGCAGCGAATACAACGTTAAAACAATTGATTTATTCTATGATTGTGGATCGAGCAGTTTAATGGAGTCGCTCACCACCGGTTCGGACACAGATCACTTTTTCACTCTCGTCCCTAGATTCTGGCCCACCCACATTCTCATTACAAACCTCTACACCATCAGCAAAAAAGTTCGATTGAAAACATTTCCGAGTTGAAAATTAGAGTTGAAGGAAGAGTTTTTCAACGGAGTTGCATGAAGTCGAGACTGTCGTGCGTTTCGATTGTATCAGGGTTAGTTTTCTCATTTCATCCAGTTACTATCAACATTGATTCTTCGGAAAGGTTTTAATGCTGTCGATCAGCGCGCACTTGTGTGCAATCTATAGTTTGTCAGTCGGTCTCGTCTTCACTTGGAAAAACAGGGGAACTCCCTAAACACTTCTTTCGAAATTAATCGATCGACCGATCGATTCCCACACATTCAATTATGATAACGATAAAATGAACTACACCCTTTTTCGAGTGAGCACTTGAATAGCTATCCACCCTTTGCAGTAGCATCCAGACGTCTTCCAATCGGTTGATCGATCGAACGATAGATCGATCGATCCCTCTAAACAACACATATCCTGAATAGTGAATGGTTGACAATCAATTTGATGTTTCGCTAATCAGTCCATATTTGAATTCTCGCGCTTTGTGTCGACACTAATCTACATGTCCCACGCGGAAATTATAGAACAGCAGACTGTGGATCCTTCTGGTCTGAAGGGCGTCTTCCCTCTTCCAAGACACTTACGATTGTTGTCGATCAGAATGGCATTTGATATTCGATTAGGGAGAAGAAATATTCAAGGATTGGGAGGATTCAGAGAATGGGAAATGGGTTGTGCCCGACATGCAGCTAGCAAAATATATTTATCTCAGTTCACGGCCTCTTTGTTCTTCCTTAATTCATGTGATAATTTAAAACATTCCGGTACGTTCTCACCAAGTATAGAAAAATTACTGTCGTCGCTCCTTCACTTTGTCCCGTGTCTGTATGTTTGTGAGTTTCTTCGCGATCGAGAAAGGGTAAGAGAAAGAATCGTGGTTTTCGTCTTGTGTGTGGAATCGCGGATCATTCCTCCGAGAAAGTGGTCGGGTATTCTGATTGCTTTTCGAACATATAGTTGCTTGTACGGAAAAATAGCGCGAACATCTGGGAGTTCTCGTTTCGGCATCCCTCCACCTCTCGAGTGAATGTACCACCCAAGAGTAGAGTGTATTTTCTCCCTCTCTTTGTCCGTTCGAATAACCTTATCGTAACGAGTGTGGTAACCCTCCATTCCGCTATAATGTACCATCTAGAGAGGGGTCTCAGTTTGTCTGTCATACCCTTCTTAGGAACAAGTATCGCAACAATGTTAGTGTAACCCTCAAAGATCTGTCGTTCGCCCAGTCTTCCGAAAGAAACCTGCGGCATCCCGCGACGTCTCATGCAAGACGTGAGCCTTGAAGTTGCGTTTGTGTGTCGAGGACGAGATATGTACAGGGTCTTATTGTTTTTCGTGTGTGTCTCTTTCTTCATTTGAGTCGGCAAGTCAGCAAGGAGAGAAACGACGAACTAGTTTGAACAAACTTATATCACTGGAAGGCTTTTCATTTTTTTTTCTTGAATATTCAGTATCAGAGGGTGACCTGAGAATCAACAACAATTTATTCCTTGTTGTATATACATGTACGATGCACGGTGTCCCCAATGGCGATGCTTCTGTTCGTTCGATCGTAATTCACACGGAAATTCCTACTCATACTTATCTTTCTATGTAACGCAAGAGATATATTTCGAACACATTCATAAAAAAAACGTTACTGAGCGTTGCGTTGTTGAATGGATCTATGTTCTCAATCAAAGATATGGGGAAACCGTGCTCTCGATCGATCGATCGCATCGACTGACTGTTGTTGTTGCTGTTGTCCAACTTCCCAAAACCGCTAGTGACCGATCTCTCAGAAAATTGTATCGATGGATTTACGGATCCACGGAGAACTCAATCGCCGTCTCCGATGCGAATTCGACCTTTGAGCGGAGGTGGTCGGACAGCGATAGATACAAGTGGTACCTCACGCAACAAACTATACTGCCTATCTGTTACAGCTCGGAATATATTTATAGAGGGATTTTCGCTGCCTTTCCACGACCGCTGCGGTCTTTGTTGTGTTGTTTCGGGGTTTTGGGGCATTCCTTTCTGTCTCTCCGCTTCGTCGCACAGAAATCTGACTCTGATCGCAAGGTTGTTGTGAATATGTTGGTGAGCTTGTCCGGTCCTGAATGACCGGATCTCCAGAGTGATTTGTTTTCTTCTTTTTTTTTGTATGTTTCAATTGGATTCTGCTGATATATTTTCGTATCGCAGATGAGAAAAGCGAGGAGGGAAGATTGATTGATTTCCACTCGAGTGGATGAATTGATTGATATTCCCGAAGCCGCCTGACCTCTCCGAGTCGCTCCCAAACTTCGGAGCGACGACTGCTTGAGTTTATCAGTTTGTGTAGAAAGGCGATTTCCGTCACTTCGATCTGGGTCTTCGCATAAGGTAGAAAGTATCCGTGATTGATTCTCAATCTGTCTGTAGGGAAAATGGATCAAGCTACGGCTACCTGGCACCTCGTCTCCTAACAGCGCGACGCATCCTCCTGCCCTGCGTTAGCGTCGCATCGAACGGGTTATCAGCATTTGTGGGACTGAAACAGTACGGATGAATATAACGACTGTTTGCAGGGAATCATTATGGATGCAATTCTATGGATTTCGTAGGATTCAAACTTAGGAAATACTCACGGGAAACTTAACGCGGGAGCTCCGAGGCCGGGCGCAGGGTTACCGAATGCGTAGGGGGCTGCTCCCTGGGCAGGAGGTGGACTGTTGAACTGGTAAGCTGCCGCGGGTGTTGCCGTCGCAGCGCCGACGAAGCTGTACATCCCGCCGGAAGCCGGGGTCGCGGCAGGAGTTTGAGCGGCGGCCGTTGCGGCCGAACCGAACTGGAAAGGCGTAGCTGCTCCTGGGACGGCCGTGGGGTTCGGTGCGGACGTCGGGGCCGTGGAGTTCGTGGTGCTGGCGCCGAAGGCGAACAGTCCGCCCGGAGACGGGGCCGCAGCAGTTGATGTTCCACCCGCACCAAACGCGAACGGGGCCGACGAGCCAGGGCCGGCTGGGGTAACATTCGCACTGAATTGAAAAACATTGTTCGCAGCCGGCGGTGCTGTCGTGTTCGCGTTGCTGACTCCGAATGCGGGTGCGGCAGTACTCCCGAAAACGCTCGGTCCATTGGAGACAGTCGATAGAGGGTTGGCCGTCGTCGCGGTACCGAAGGTGAAGGTTGGCGCCGAGCTTGCAGCTGCCGTGGTTGTAGGTGCCGTCGCCCCGAAGCTGAATCCCGACAGGCGTCCAGTCGACGAGGACGAAGCGCCGAACACAAATGGTGAGCCTGAATTCTGAGTTTCCGTCGCGCTGGGCGTCGCTGAAGGATTTCCTACGGTTCAAGGAAGAGATCAATCATTTCGGCTCGAAATTGAACTTTCCGACAAATGCCCCATCTCAAAACCGAAGCAGAGTCTCGCCTGGAAGAGGGATGGACTCGAAAAATAAACTCACCGAACGTGAACATGGGGTTTGAAGTTGCCTGAACCGTGGTGGTTGCCGTGGCAGCTGGCGTAGCTGCGGCACCGGTCGAGGCAGGACTCGAGAATGAGAATGCTGTTGACGTCGTTGTTTGCGACGTTGTCGCGGTTGTCACGGTGGTGTTGGCGCCGAACACGGACGATGTTGCTGCTGCCCCAGGTCCGAACAAGCCACCGGTCGCTGGAGCTTTGGCTGGCGTCGCCCCAAATCCTCCGAAAGCGAACGTTGCCGCAGGAGCACTTGTTGTGGCAGGAACAATGGAGGGAGCAGTGGTTGATCCGAAGGAGAACGTGGCTGCCGATGGTTGCGTTGCCGGAGTTGCTGACGCATTGCTCGTCGCACCGAACGTGAACGTCTTCGGAGCAGAGGAGACAGACGCTGCCGGAATGCTCGTTGACGACGCGGTTGAAGCCGATCCGAAAGCTGCAAAACACAACGAATCGTAAGATTTCGTTAGTTCTAAGAGAGCTCCTCTGGATTAGCGCCCAACACTCTTATGTGAATTTCGGTTCGAAAATCCGTACTCTGAGACGGGACAGAAACGTATCTGTAAAAGATAAGAATACATGAAATTCGAATCCGTACTCACAGAACAATGCTGCCGGAGCGGCTTCGGTTTTGTTCGTCGCGCCCGCACCCCAGGCGGCCGCAGCGGCAGAGAAACCGCCGAAACCCGTCGTGGAGGTCGGAGCAGCGGATACGGCGCTCGTGATAGCACTCGAAGCTACAGCTGTTGTCGTCGAAGGCGCAACTGCAGGCGTGCTGCTGGAGGTCGCCAGGGCGAGTGGCACCGACGCTGTCGACAATGCTGGGGTTCCGAAGGAGAATCCTGAGCTTCCAGATGCTTTCGAGGTACTATTCGTTTGGTCAATGGTATTGTTTTCGCCGACGGGTTTGGCTTGCGGCACGCCGAATTTGAAGCCACCATTAGGAACCGCGCTACTGTCGCTACCTCCATTCTCCGTGCTGCTTTTTACGCCAAAAATAGGTGTTGCGGGCTCACTAGTGATGCTTTTGTTTTCGTCAGATTTAGGAACTCCAAATTTGAATGCAGAAGTCGTTGCCGGCGGGGCGGAAGTCGAATCCTGCGCCGGTCCCGATCCGGGCTTCGGGGTCTCACATGCTACACATTTCGTTTTGTCCAAATCGTTTCGGAGCAGACAAATGTCACAGTTCCATCCTGGTGCCATCTTTATCATGGCGGAAAGAGGCGCCTTCACAGTTGACGAGGGCGGACTACTCGGACCTGCTGGAGCGGGCACAGCTTTCGTGCTCTCACCACCCGGTTTTTTGAGAAGATCTCCCCATTGGCTCGAGACGGCCGTCTCGAAGGATTTCGCCGGGCCGCTGGATTTGCCAGCGTCCGATCCCGGCTTGGGGGTTTCACAGGCAAGACATTTCAATGCTTCCGACTTGTTATTGACTAAACAAACTGAGCAATCCCAGCTCGACGCGGACTTCTTGAACAGATCACCCCAACTGTTCGCGACGGGTGTTGTTGCTGTTGATGCGAACCCTACTGTCGCCGAAGACGCCGAGGCCTTTTTGGCCGCACAATCCTGACACGACCCACTCGGACTCTGGACCCGACATTCGGGACACTCCCAAGAGCCCCTCCTCGGGGAATTCGACGCTTGGCCAACGGATCCCGCAGCCTCCTTCCGCGGCGTATCGTTCTTCCCGATGATATCCATCACGCTACCGGTGCTCAGAACCTCGGGTACGGCGATCTTTGAAGGTTCGGGCGTTTTCGTCTTGAGGGTGAACGAGCCCCCGGAAATCATCGTCGGACCTGCTACGGTGAATCCACTCGATCGGTTTGGTGAATCCTTCTTTAGGTACAGCGGATCTTTGAAGTCGAACGCTTCCTTACAGTAAATAGTCTTCGTCGGTTTGTCAAGGTCGATTGGCGCAGCGAACGTGAAAGCTTCGGACGCGTCGTTGGTCGGACACGCCAACGGCGATGATATTTGTTGTTTCTCGAATGGTTTATTGCTGAAGTCAGCCAACGAGGTCAACGGTGACCGGGTCGATGACGTCTTGTGGCAATCCTGCGAGGACGAGACACTAACCGACGGGGCCTTCGTCGTCTGGAACGAGAAGCTCGGGAGATCTTTGATTGGTAAGGGCGCCGATGGCAGATCTGGTGCCGACGGAGGAGGTTCTTCTTCGACGGGGATCTTCCGACTCAGATGGTGTTGGATGCTCTTCGCGGATTTCATCTTCCCACCGGCCGAGCTTGTTCTGTCACAGTCGTAGTTATCGAGTGATATCGCGCTAACCGTTCTCGGCGTTTGAGTAATGACCGGGACGTTCGACACGTTTGATAGTTGAGCCGAGTCGGCGTCGTCGATATCGATTGGACAATCCGACGCCGCCGAGAGGACTGGTTTCACGTTACTCCCGATGCGAGCTGGCTGAACACTGCTCCGACACGAGCTCAGCGGCGGAGGCGCCGAAGATTGCCGCAGAGAAGCAATCGACTCGAGGGCCTCTTTCCGGCGAGCTTCGCTGTTTTGCGCCAGGATGTTCTCTGGACGACCCAAGGGGATCTTCTTGGCATTCTGTACAGGGGTGTTCATGCGCTCAAGGGCTTCAATGAGCCGTTTCGCGGCGGAACTGCTCTCAGGAACATTGACGTTCGAGGCTGGTTTACTCCTCTTGGCAGCCATTTGGTAAGGACTTGGTGAGAAGAGATTTAGTTTCCTGTGAGCGGCCGCACCGCCGTAGGTCGTCTTTCCCTCGTAGAAAATACTCCTGTTCAAACTTCTTTCCGGTCTATGCAAAGAAGAAGACAAACTTCTCGTTCCTGAGGCACCGGAGCCCGCAAGCGGCAGACTTGCGTTCATAGTTGAAGATAGAGCTCTGGAGGGTCTCGAAAAGAGCGAGAAATTCAAGGAAGGCGACGCTGTAACCGCTGAAACAAGAAATAAATCCCTGTCAGTCCCTCCAACAATCATTGCATTATGCATATGTCGATGACGAGGCAGGGTGCCTTTTGTTCGGAGTCTAAATGAAACTCATCGATGTTCGGAACGCACATGTCTCAGCCGCGATGGAAGTCTGATCGACACTGATGCTGACATCGCGGGTTTTCGACTCTTTGGTATTCTGGATTGGTCGATTCCTTCTCTGGTTGGACTTCGTATCAGCTGCTGAGGAAGTTTCCACCGCTGCTGGGGCCGTTATTGACAAAGATGAGCATCCCGAAGTAGATGAATCTGAACCATCGTCGAAATCCGGCTCGATCTGAGTTGACGCTGACGGCGGTGCTTTGGACGCAACTGGAGATAACCTACCCATGGGTTCTGAAAAGGAGGCATCATTGATTCAGGCTTCCTTGGGATTTCCGTTCTTTGAGCAATGCGTGATTCATGTGCGGTCGTCTCTGATTCGAGTAGAGATCTCACCTCTCCGTGTAACTTCATTTGGCCGTGCTCGCTTGGGATTCCGTTCCCCGTTGCTGAGGGCAGATCCCGAGGCCTGATGATGATGGCCTGAAGTTGTCTGTTGGTATCGGTCCTGTGTAGTGTCCGAGTTGCCTTCGCTTGCCCAAGACGGCAACAGCCATCGGGCGACCTCACTGACGGAATCCATCATGGTTCGCCGGCGCTGGAAAGAATCTTATTTAGACCTGAAATATTTCCGGTCTTCAAACCAATTTGGAGAGCGACTTGGAAGTTATTCTCGATTCGTTCCGAAAATGAATCTTGCTCCCATGATCGTTCTGTGCTCAGGGACGTCGATGCTCCGCAGATTTCCGTCAACAAAACGACTCGTGCGACGACTCAAGCGAAGCGAGAAGGTTCAATATACTGCCAAAACCAGAAGCTCACGAATCAGCTCGATTCAGGTGCTTGGCGCCCTACAGAGAGATTCATGCCGAGAGCGTACTGTGAGAATCCCGTGTAAGTCGCGCCAAGCCATGCAAACCTATTTTCTGAGCCTACGATCACCATGGAGGACTGGGTCGGTTAGAGGCTGTCCCGCCTGCGCGCCTCGCTTCGGATACCATTACAAGTGGTCGGTGGAGGCCAATGGCGCTGCCCATTGAGCGCGCGTACTCCATGCATGCACTGACAGGAACTTCTTGCGGTTGGAATTTTCCGATCAAACATTCGAGAATATAGCGAAGGTAACGACATTCATCGTCTTTCTCCGAAATTCGTAGCCGTAACACGGGTGAGCCGAGCAACGTTCGACCCGGATCAGAACCTCAGGGAGGAACCAACGAGGAGCACCGGAAACTTGGGTTCAGCGATATGAACTACGGGTGCTTGATTCAGTCACGATGAACGGTCAGTAATGTGACCCTGCAACCAAGTTCTCTTCCACTTCTCGCACGCTGCGAGCCAGACGACGTTCGAACCTCCGCGAAAGCGTCTCGATTTCTGTGCCCAGGCGATGAATGATCGAGTTGACTTGAGATGACCGCAAATGCTTGCGAGGACCAGTGGCAGCTTCAGTTGCGGCCTATTTGTCAGCTGGTATCTGCGGTTTATCGCCGCGAGTGCAGGTCAGAGGAAACTCTGAAGCTCCACAACCACCGGTTTACGACAACAACGTGGGTGAAGCCAATTGCGATGGCCGAATCACTATGACTCAGAGATTCCGAGCGAAGCTATCGCTGATTAAGGACGCAAGCAACGTCGAGATCTCTCGATCGAAGCGTCACCAGAGACGCAGATTCTTCACCTCGGGTCCACTCGAATCGGTTGAAACGCGTCTTGGTGACGATAAGCGAGCACGGCAAGCCAAGATTTCCGCGACTTGGAACGAACACGAGGGCGACCTCGAACGCCATCATCGGTCAAGGCCGTCGGCTAGCTTACTTCGGGGGTTTCCACAAACTCACCTTGTTGTTCCGAGGAACCGCCGGTTCCGGCTGAAGAGAATTGCGCCTCTCGGCCATGCTGTAGTCAACCCTAGTTATAACAAGGCGGGACCATGCCCGGGAAAGTTTGCACTGTGGCCTTCAGGTCGGGTAAACGACCTAAGCGTCGTCACTACGGATCTCACAATCGGCACTTCGGGCAGATTGCCACACACCGAAGTCGATCGCTGTTTCGACGTTTTGAACAACAGTACGATTATATTGTGGCCTCCTCACACACATGCATGCAAACACGACAATGGCGGTCAAAAAGCGGGATCACTGTAACGTACCACGACCGTACCAAAATACTACCACAGTGAGGATTGATCTGTGAATTTTGACTCCGATCCTTCTGTGAGAGCGGGGTCCAATTGAATCAGTGACTCTAAATGACCACCGGTGGGGATTCGATGGATGAGAAGACTGGTTGAACCTCGTATTGACCTGAAGAAAGGGCGCTCTTGATACCGAGCTCTCCGACGAAAAGGTATCACGCCAGTCTGTAATGCATCCATTCATACACAGAGTTCCGATGGCGCCAACTTTGCGCGTTCAATCGCGAAACTCGGGAACGCATCGACCGATTCGACCACAACATTGATGTTGTGCACATCGTGCTCAAAAAGGAAGGCTTCGCATGTTGCAGAGATGCTTGCGGGCTTGAGGTGTGAGTCCAGTGAGCTATGAATCGGGTCGTAGCAGGTAGCACCGGCTTCTGATTTCCTACAGTGCTAACGGTCCCAAATTCCCAAAATCTGAGAGTCGGCAACTGAATTCACCGCTGCACATAGTAGCTTCTTCAAACACTGATTGGTCCGTGCTGCTCACGCCGGGTTCGCCGTTCGACTTAGAAAAGTAGCAACTAGGAACAGTGGCGGATTCAACGGTCGGCAAAAGGGACAATGCCGACTGGGCCCCCTTGCTAAACTGGTCGTGGGCCCCCTCCAGGAAGAAGACATCGAAGGGATTGAGGTTTAAGGTACAACAGCTTAACCCAAAAGTTCGCGTCTCATAGAGGAATTCTAGTGAATTGACTGTATATTCATGGCTGACTTTTCATTCGAATACCAGGGCCTGAGCATCACTGAGGTGGGCCCTCTCGAAAAGATGCCGACCGGGCCTTTTTCCTTAAATCCGCCACTGACTAGGAAGCCCCTGGAATTTTTCCCGGGAACTTCGTCTTCGAAACGAGAATCAACATCAGGGGGGAAGCTCATAACGACGATTTAAATCTCTCTCTTCCGCGCTATCTTGGGCTAACGTTACTCGAAGCTGTAATAAATATGCTCACCGAGTTTCCGAATCTATTCCTGAGTTTCCGAGTTGAAAGTGAGAATCACGAGTGATACGACTGAAAGGTTGTGATACAGGTCACTGACGTGAACGTCTATGCGATCAGTTCTGTTTTCGGAGGGAAACTTATGACTAGGGCTGTGCGAAATATGCTTGAAAAAATGAGAAATATGCATGCAGTATGCACAAAAATTGGGCACGTATATGCACGGAAATATGCAGGATAATGACGAGTTATTCCATTGTGATCTTCGCAAGAGGTGATGTTGATCGCAAGCAACGATGACATACTCCATGACATACGCTCTCCAGTTTTCCGACTACAGTCAAGTCCTCCTATCTTGAAACGCCCATAACTTGTAAACCCTTCCTAACTTATAACTCGAAGAGAAGTCCGTCGACTTCCCATAACTTGCACCATAGGCTCAATGTTATTCGCCTTCCATAACCTGTAAAACCTCCGATAACTTGTAATTTGGAACGATTTCCCACTTCAAACTTGAAGTGTGCCACCTCAAATCGTGATTCTACGGGCGGAATTTTCCATGAGAGACTCTCAAGCTTGCGATTTCTCGGAATGGGTGACTACGAATCAAAGATCCAATCTCACATGTGCGCATTGCCAAGTTCCTTAACTTTCAACGATTTCGTTGAGGCGGACCAGAACCCAGTCGTCCATGGCGAGGTCGATTCTGAACTTGATGAAGACGCAAAACAGACGATCGACGATACAGTTGAGGAGGAGCGAGAACACGAACAGCGCGACAACCCGTTTCATTTACCGTCGAACGCGCTGATTCTGGCTCGTTCTTCATTGACACAACGAGTTTGGATCGGTCCTTCCCTAAGTTTTAACTTGGAAAAAAATCCACATTGCTACTCCCAAGTTTTATAAGTTAGCGAGACTTGACTGTATGACAGAAGCGACGCTTCGCCGGGTTGCGTCCGTGGTCCCGCGCACCAGTGCAGCTGCAATCCGTGCATTGAGGAATCGAAATTCTTGTTGTATTCAAGCTCTTTTCAGTGAAGTGCAGACATGCATAAAATAAGACCGAAAGTCGATAAATATGCGTGAAATGCCCGGAAGCGCTAAATATGCATTACAATGCGGAAATCCCCGGAATATGCACATATGCATCGAAATATGAAATGCGTAGAGCGCACAGGCCTACTGATCTTCGACGTCTTTGTTAGCCACCCCCAAAGTTTTCGTGGCATTGCAGGTCGAAAGCAGTACTGAGTCATTCGCGAGTACTACTTCTCCACGCGATTCTGCCGAAGCTCGATCGAGAAACGAGAGTCTCCGTCCGCGTCGAGCGCTAGCTGCAGAACAGATTCTTTCAGAGTCAGGTATCTGAAAACGAGGTCGGAATTATTTCCCAGCTCAGAGCGAGCGCAGTTCTCCCCTTTGAGCTGCTCAATACCTGTCCTGACGTGTGTGGAGTCCACCCACTTGCCTCAAAATGGGCTCGTACTTGAACTTTCCAAACGCAAAATCCTTGCGTCCATCGAATTTTGCCACTCGAAATTCATCCATGCTCTTAGCCCTGAGACGCTCAGATCTGTAGGTTCTTGTGCCCAGTGGCGGATCCAGGGGGGAGGGGGCGATCGCCCCCCCTCGAGTCTTGAACCCCCAGCGGAATATAAAAATCAGCTGGAAGAATTTGATCAATACCAGCTCTTTAGGTAGCCATTGTGACTCTCTGCCGACGTCTCAGACGCATTCCCAAACAGCCTTACGATTTCAGGAACCTGCAGCTCACCTGCGAACTCTCGCCTAAGCAGTCTCGAACGAAGATGCTCCTTCTGCAGCTCCGGTTATGATAAAGATCGATACGGATATCGAAAGCGAGAACTACAAAGCTTCGGAATCTAGGAGCAATATCGCTCATTAGGCAATCCACAGTGTTTCCTGAACGTCTTGACGTCTGACTGTGTAGTCAGCAGAGGACCCACGTGGAGCTGGAGAGCGTGATTCCTGAAGAATCTGATGGAACCTGGGTCGTTGCTAGCGATTAATCCCAGGAGGAAAAAGAGTTGGTTGGATCTCGAAGGAAACGAAGCATATCGGGCCGTTGAGCGTTCAGAATGGATGGTCCTTAATTCAGAAATCTCTGAACTTTGATCTCTGATATCCGTTACACGATCCCTGGGGCCCGACCGCGCTGTACTCTATACTTCATCGACGTTGAATTGGATGCGGACTCATTCCGTTGGGCCGGGAGGTGGAACCGATCCGTCTGCAGTCCCGATTCATGATGTCATGAAGTCCCGAAATTATTGATCTGGAATTTCTATGAATTTATCAGTTCGTGTCGGAGACGTAGTCGGGAGCAGCTGGGTTACCCAAACAAAGTCTGCTGGAGTCTTGCGAATCAAGAATGATGTATCTCTCGACCTACTGTTCCTTCAGTGAATGTGAAGGAGACGCAGTTTGTTTGCGTTGCTCCATGTAATTTACGATATCCTGTCCGCGGACAAATAACACAAATTTAACGCTCTACCAGTGAATAATAACATCACTCAGGCATGTGTCCTGACAACGTGTCTACCTAAATAGAATATGGGATTAGGTTGGCCTCTTCGCCCTGCGTGGCGTAATCAAACCCAGTGATTCCCGTCGTTCAACTTTTTCGGGTGCAGCAGGAGTTACCTGATGGCATATTCTTCGGCCCGGGTATCCCAAGTATTGCGGAAAGCCCCGGTTGAGGGAAATTGTCCGGCAGGAAGGGAAACATTACGTGGGATACAATGCCTTCGGAACGCATTTTGCGTAGATGGCTTGACCGAAAAATCTCCATCCAGGAAGGAAGAACATTTCCGCGGCAGTGAGACGCGTCTTGAAACCGCAAACCGACGAGGCAAAGAGTAGAGAGCACGAAACCCAAGAAAGATTGATGGAAAGTGTGAGAAAAATTCATCGAGTTATCAGTAACCGTGAATCAGGAATATCAAGGCTGATGATGAGCTAAACACGGCAGTACACGCTGAGGGGCTCAAGGGTCATCGACGGGCCCGTATCTTACCATGTTCGCTACGAACATACAATACCTGTCAGAGCGATTCATTCTGACGAAGACTCCACTGACGGAACGGCTCGCACTACAGATTCAGGATTAGACGGAGCGGACTAGCGAGCGAGCGAACGAGCAATCTATCGACCAACAACAGTAGCCGCAAGACTTGGTAAGCCGCGGCATCCATTGTCCTTCACTAACTTCTCTTTTCAGAGGAATCGCCGAACTTCGGCTAAATGACATCCCTCACAGCTTGAGTGACGAGGTAGGAGCTCGCTGTGTTCCCACCTCTTAGACTTTTAGCCGGCAGCTAGTGCATCAAGAAGTCTTTATTGAAGTTACGATTTGATGCGGCCGGTCGGTTGATTCAGCTAGCGCTCGCCATGCTATGAGGAACGCAGAACAACGCGAGCACCGACGCGTTGTATTCTGTTCGAATTTTGTTTATAGTTTGTTGTTGTTGTACAAGAGCGCACTTGTAACAATCAGCTCAGCTCTGACCACAAAACTTGTACTTCTTCTTCTTCTTCTTCTTCTTTCCCGCACTTTGTCCTGAACTTTGTCCCGCACTTTGTCCCGCACACTGTACTTCTTCTTTCCCGCCTCCCCCAATCCGTATCCGTAAAACCACAGGCTGCAGAAGTATGACTTTCGATTGACTTGGTGCCGAAAATTTCGGAGAAATTTCGACAACACGAGAATATAGAAAGTTGAAAATTCCGGTTGAAATGCCATTGGGGTGGCATGCCGGTAGAAGTCCGCTTGGCTCACCTTGTGATCGCCCATGCAGACATATTTTCCAATCAGATCATATCCTAAGTTTTCAGAGACAAGCTCCTCAGCTGCTCCATTGAACAAAACCCTGTCGCACCAAGCTGGACAGCTCGTCTCACCAAAAAAGGCACCCTTAGATGGCTCCTCCGAATAGCAATAGCTGGTAATCGGATTCCATACCTTTAGTCTTGATGTACGCCCTCCCCGGGTCTGTGTGATCATTTTCGGTAGAGCATGCGGGTCTCACCTTGGGGGAAAATCTATCTTGAACTCATGCAGATCTTTGTTGAAGAATTCCAACTCCTTGTCATGAGAATGAAACTGCAAATGAGAATCAGCGTGGATTGCAAATGAGTAAGAGCGAGTTATTCGTCGAAGGAAACACTCGATGGGAGATCCGAATTCCTCGATGTTCATCCGGCCACAGATTTCTCGCACATCGCATGAAAGCTCTACCTCTTCCAAAATGCGTACACAAAAGGAGCACTGCTTTTTACAAATGCGAATTTCATGGGATGTTTTTAGAAGGATTTTGAAGAGTTTCTCCTCGATTGTTAACTTCTTCAGTTCAGTTAGTGTCTTGCGCCCCGAAGTATGTTCGTGGAACTCTTTACGTATTACGTTGCCGGATGCGTCCTCTGTCTCCTGGAGGTCGTAGTCTTCTGTGAGCCATGAGACCACGGCTCCAGTGTCCAGACTTCAAACAAAAGAGAGGGCTACTCAGTCCGCGTGACCCACGAGGCTTCCCCGTTGCTCATGTGAAGCGTAATGAGAATGAAAGACTGATGAAGCAGAAGGGTCTGTGGGAATTACCGGAAGTTGAAGTCACCGAAGATGAAGAAGGCTCCCCGGTACTTGCTATCCTCCACTGCAGAGTTGTCGTCGTGATCGCCGCCTATCCTCCGGAGAAAGTCTTGCAGCTCGGCCCGACGAAACCTAGTGTAACTCGATGGGAATTCCTTCATGGCTATTAAATTGGATTCATCGTGGGACAGATAAACGTTCACCAATTCGATCGGGTCCTGCTTGGCATGTAATCGCCATCTCGTTCTCAAAAATCCGCTCCTCGACGGCTGACCCCCTGGAGTCATTATTGCGGGGAACTTGTACTTAAGAACAGTTCCGACTGTATCCAGATCATCATCGTACCACAAAATGTCACCCCACGCTTTCTTGAAACAAGCATTTTCGAAGTCCCAAATGCAAACCTCACGAGCGATTGAATCGTGGACGAAGTAGAAACTCGCGAGACCCTGGAAAGGTTTCATTGGAGGCGATTCCGAATTCGCCCGACTCAGCAGGACCACTGCCCGTTGACCACATCGATCTGTTCCAAGCCATTCGCCGGTACTCGCGGTACTCACTGTGAATTTCGAAGCATCACTGGCGGGGTCCACAAACCCGTGCATGGTTGTATATCGTTTGCCCGCGAACGCATCATGCAAACCGTGAATTAAGCGTTCGACTTGAACTATGGCCGTCCCAAAACTCTTGCCCCCCACCCCTTGGCAATGTAGAGCCACGAGCCCGGGTTTTTTTTTCATTGCGGTCACTTCAGCCTTGAAACGGAGATTCACGATTAGATCCTCTGGACCTCCCGCGTCGTCTATGTTTACCACATCATTTCAGCATTCTATTGCCTTTGGGCTATCCTACCGAAGAATTTTTGAACAGATGCTTCTGAGGTAATATCGATGAATGAATTCAAATCAATCGGCGCTCACTTTCACAATGCTTTCGATCCAGCCGTCTAGAATCTTAGGCTGCAACAACGAGCACATTGAGGTGTGTTCCCGAAACAATATCGTTTATTTTTATTGGGTCAGATTGCCCGGAATGTTTACTAGAGACATTAAACAGTTCCAGCCATACTATCTTCGAATCTTCGATCGGCACCAAGAAGGATTTGAATCTCTCTAGGGGAAAATCAATTCTGCTATCAACTTCCCGAATCAGGGCTCCGAACTACGCCCCGAAGTCAATATGGTGTAAGAGTTTGGAATGCAACAGATTGTGTCGGGCAGTTTTTGTCCAAACAGCTGGGGAGTCTCCCGTGTGCGAACAACTAACGTCAATCATATCATATGTAAGAACGGATGGAGGGGAGAGTTTATTTTTGTCATCGAATCACGCACTCATTATCGGAGCTCGATTATGCATTCCATCCGCGACGAGAGAACGTGAACATCGATCATCGACCAAGACTTTCGAAGAGGAGCAGGACTGTGGATCAAGTCAATTCATCGACACGCCTACTCTCTCACTCGCACTCGACAATTGCAACGCGAGCTCCGACCATCTCAGGGCACCGTTCGGAAGACCTCAGACACGACGAGTCGAGGAATGATGTATTTTATGGAGATTAATTTCGGAAGCCGATTCACAAGGAAACTCACTTTACTAATGACGCTCCCCACGTTCGCTGTGATCAAAGTGACTTCGATATCAGGCTTTGCCATATTGGGCGATGAATTAATAGAGCTATCCAGCTACGATGATTCGCTGTGCGTGGTTGCCAGAAACTGCATTGTCGTTCTGGAAGATTCAAATTCCCAGGGATCGGGCCCAGCATCGATTTTTAACGCAGATCGACGGACGACGCGCTGTGTGATCGGCAAAAATGAAGTGACTTTCCAGCCCGCTTCGGGCCTGATTTAGGTACTCTTGTTTCAGCTCCGGGCACCCATCGGGAGCAGGCCGTTGATTGCGACAGGGGACTTTGAAGGCCACCCCTCGTAGGGAGGGAGAGCACATTTTAGCGCGTCTTTCAAGCAACCTGGAAGCAAAAGACGCCTTGGCGGCGGCCATACGACCAGTGATTCAAAGAAGAATCAATGCAGATTCCGCACGGAAGGACCGATGGGAACAACGGATGTGCTCACTCGGGATATCTGATTCCGGATGCTGCCCTCAAGTGAGAACACGTGCCTGATGTTACTTTTCGGCGACGTCGAGCCATCAGCCCGCTTGATGACTGAAGATATGCAACTTTGAAAGGATTGCCAGAAACTTTTCCGCGACAGGTGGAGCTGCCACGCGGTCAAGTAGATACTTATTCTTTCGAGTCTTCCTCAGCGATAATTCAGAGATTTCTGCCGTTTGAAGACGTACAGGTTGGACTAATCAGTACTTCTGCTGAGCGCAAGTTTCAGGCGATTGCATGCAACTTTTTTGGCCACCTCGATTTCCTCAGCCGGTTATATATAGGTATGGATATGGATATGGATACATGAAAATATGAAATGCATAGAACGCACAGCCCTACTGATGACTGATCGGAGCGTTCATCAGCTTTGATCGTTCCGGGGCTTCATGTTACTGCATTTTACCGGTAACGATTGGCTGTTCCGTTCGGCTGAATACTACGGGCAGCGTCTAGACTGTTTTTCGTTGAAAATGTTCTTGTCTCCCGCCGGAGTCGGAGTCCCATCCCTTGGTCTCAATTTATCAAACAGCGTTCCCCGTCTCTGATGTGGTCTCTCCATCCGAAGAGCCAATATTCTCCCGGAAGCCACTTCGATCATATGGGATGACGAGACGGAGATGTCGCAGCATCGACCAACATAATAAGCATCTCCAAGTTCATTTCGCATATTTGATAGCTTTGCCTGCATTGAAGTCGAATCGCAAAATCTGCGTTTGCACCGCCTCCTACCCACAAGTGGACATTATTTCCCGATGTTCAGAGTGCAGGAATCAATTCCCAGGCTTGAAAGTTCGAAGGTCCGGAAATTCCGGGGCCGTATTGAAGAATATTGTGGGACTGGGCGGCTTGTATGACAATGTCGCTGGGCAAGAACCGCAACTTCACATCGTTCACTTCATACTGTCCATTACAACGGGATTCCGTGTTCGAGGTTACATTCCGGACTCCGACGCCCGGGAATTGATTTCCGAACTCCGAACTTTGGAAATTGATGTCTATCGACGAGTCAACGCGACAGAACGCTCTTGACGCATCAACGCTGTCGTAAGTATGGGGCAGCGATTTCAAGTCTGGCTGAGCGGGTCCTGAGTCTTGTCGAATTCGTTGAACAGGGAGACTTGACGTTCAAATGTCCAGATTAACAGTCGCCTAACTCGGCTTGATGAAGTCAACCGCTCACAGCAAGAAACCTTACTTGATGAGGAACTGAGGTCATTGAAAATCGTTTCCGTCAGCGGATTGATTTTGTGATGTACACCAGGATATTGGCAGTTCCTTCTGATCTTGAATGATAGGGTACTCGAACCATTCTAAAGTCGCATGCTCTTCACTTCTCAGCCCCATGGAGTAGTATACAGAATGAGAACCTCAGTTTTGCTCGAATAACTCGGAGGACCGACTACGGATCTTGCGGATCATGTGCACGGTCCCCGATTCCACGGAACCGAATTTTGTCGATTCTCGGGAACCGTAGTCCCGATTATATCGTCGCCGAAGAGCCGAGCAGGGGTTCCGAACAAGTAGCCGATTGAAGGATGCATGGCGTCAGTAGCGTAGCCAGGAAGGGGGGGCACCCCCCCCCCCCCCCCCCACCCCCCCTGGTAAAAAAAACCCCCCCCCCCCCCCCCCCCCCCCCCAACAAACCGTCCCCCCCCCCCCCCAAAAAAATCCCCCCCCCCTGCATCGCGTAACGGCATATTTATCTACCATTCGTGATAAGAGCTCGCCACACGAGAGCGCCTGTCCGCCTTACATACGGGTCACCAGGAGCCGACTCATCAGGCACAGATGATTCGGTTCAGACAGGTGATTCCCAAACCGCTCCAAGTGGATCACATGGGGTCCAATTCGATGTCCGCGGGGTCCTCGTTCCATGAGAGCACTCGTTCGCGAGGCGTTGCATTCAATTTGAGTGGAGCTCGATTAGGGCGGAGGGTCAATCTGAGCGAAGAGCACGTTTCAGCGGAAGGCCTTTTTTGGCGAAGGGAAAAACTGCGCGCGGCCCGATTTGAGCGAACCTGGCGCGATTTGCGCGGAGTGGAGATTTGAACTGGTGGAGATTTGAACTGCTGTTTTGACGTCGCCGACTGGCTTGGGTCAACTTCTAGTTATTTCAAACTCCTGCGGACCCAGGTCGCACTCTGTCTTAGTTAAACTCAAAGGGGACTCGTTCATCGGTCTGTGATGGTTCTCCCTGTGGCAGGTGGAATCATCTACACCCGCGAGCGTAGCGAGCGGCACGCACTAGCGGGTCCATTTCGTTTGGGCGTCAGCCGAGCTGAGGCAGGAAGGTTTCGCCTCAGGAAGGTGAGTCAGATAGATGCACGCCTACTGGACTCGAGCAAGCTGCCCTGGTGGTGCGGCACGCCTGGGCCAGCGGGGGCGCAGACCAGCAGGGGCCGCGCCGCACCACCAGGGCAGCTTGCTCGAGAGCTGTCGGCTGGCACCTGCCGGGGCCTTGGTGCTTGAGTTCTGTGGGCTTTGGCGTTCCACAATGGTACCACGTTCAGAGGGGTCTGGTGGCCGGGCAGGTGAGAGCTTCGCTCAAAACGGGCTGTCGCTCTAATTGCGCTCCGCACAAATTGACCCTTCGCTCAATTGTTGCGACCGCTCAAATGTGTCACTCGCGCAAATGTACCTTCCGCTCAAATCGACCCCCCGCTCAAACGACTCCCCGCTCAAATCGGGCAACATCGTTCGAGGTTCTCTTCTCGCCATTCAAGATGTTATTCTGAAATCAGAGCTCGAAATAAAGTGTCAAAAATCAATATTCACGCTGGTGGTTCAAATTGGAGATTGATGACTAGCAAGTAGGAGCTGCACATGATCATGAATACACAAACGACGCTATTCAGATGTCTAGTCCAGATATCATTGAACACGCCCAATCATTGATTTCCTCGCTGACCGGTTGAAGGATTTCTTGCTTAGTTCCAACTTCCATTTTTATTCTTCGATCTGTAGCGGGACACACTGTCATGCCGGCGAGGGTACATTGCGACAGTGATTGACGGGCCAGTGGTTGTTACCATTGGTGATGAACTTTGATACAGAACTCTCAGTACGGAAGCCTCCCGGTCTCTGACGAATTCATCCCTGCGAAGAATGAATCCGACTCCATGAGTACATCCGATATTATCTCCGCATTCATGGGTCCGCTCCATAGACTGTGACTGTCTTCGTAGTCGGGTACATCCGAGTCCATCACAATGGGCGTCGAATCCGCGTTTGCGTGGACGGTAGCTCCCCACAAATGAATTTCGTTTTCCGTGTTAGTATTTGTCGGAACGGCTATAGAAGACCTCGGCATGGCACCGAGGTGTCGGGTGGTTGGTCTCGGGGTGGCCCATAGCTGGCGTGGCGTAGCCAGAATTTTTGGGGGGGGGGGGGGGGCGGTCATGTTATGGGGGGGGGGGGGGGTGGACACTCCGGACACCGCGGTATAGGGAAATTATACCGTTATGGGACGGAAGGTTAGTTATGGGACGGAAAAATTACGGGGGGGGGGGGCAATCGCCCGATCGCCCCCCCCCTCGCTACGCCACTGATAGCTGGTGGTTGGTACATGCTTCGTAGTTTCAAGCCACATGAGGAAAAATACACAGGTACACAGTCACTCGGAAAATTATGGTTATTCTTCGAAAGGGCGTAGAAATCTCGGTCGTTTCGATGACGTTCGCAGTTAGTTTCCCCGCTTTGTTCGAGAAAGCAATCTGCGGGCTTAGCTCTCATGGGCGAAAAGTCTAAAATTTTAAAGCACGATGAGAGGAAGGTCGCATGAGATTTCAGTGGGTAGATACATCGTGATACCAACCCTTCCGACTGAGCATCAAGAGAGATGCAGGAGTACAATTATCTGGTTCTCTTTCGGTATAGCCCCACCAACTGTGCTTCGCATCGTCGGATTCTTCTGATAAACAGGGCAGGCATTCCGGGCCCTGTTCTTGGCAGCCCGGGTTTGCATGCCTGCGACTATTCGACTCGCGTGTGGGAATTCATCAGTTCTTAGAAGCCAATGAGGCTATCCATGCCGTCCATCCGAACTTCCGCCGTAATCACTACTGACTTCAATGAGATCGATGGTAGTCAGCGTGACCACCTGTGCCGTAGAATCAAGGAGCCCAGTACAGCGGAATGGCCACTGTGTCTTGGGAGCTCATATTCATCTGGAAAAACTCATTACAATATTCCTGCAGCTAATCGCCTGCCCATATCACGGTCCGGGTACATTTATTAACGAAACCAGGCTGCACTCTCGCATGACGGCATGCAAAAGATATCGTACTTCTCCGTGTTTTGGAAAATTGGTGTCGTCAGGATCAAACTGGCATACGCAAACACATCTGTCATAACTGAAAGCGCACTCGAATAATTCATGTAAGATGAATCGAATAACCACCTAATTCCGAGGGCGTTTCTGTGGCCTAGGACGGAGAAGACCTCCAAATCGCTAACTTTGCGATTCAGATTCTTGCGAATCCTAATCCGTCGCTTATGCATCAGGTTACAGGTCTGGTCCGCGGCACTCGTCAAGGCTACAAGAGGGACTACGGCATGCGCACTCCAACACATGATATTAAATGCCAGGTCGCAATTTGACCATGTGGCCACGGATTCAAGGAGACAAAGTCGTATCGCGGATGAGGCCAAGAGCCAATCATGCAGTCCACTGAGTAGGTTATTGACGGATTCAAGTAGCTGGCAATCTTTCTTGAACGATTTCACGTCATGCGAACGAGTTTTCAGCTGGAAATTCACATCCACGATGAGTAGGAGCAGGATGTAGGAAATCCAGAGTGACGGGAGCAGGAACATTGTGGCGCCGATCACTTCACTGAGCATCAATAGAAAACTCGAGTCTGAGACTCCACTCATGTAGAAACAAAGCTGAGCAATGAAGAAGAGAAAATAAGTAACACCCAACACGATCTCAAGATCAGTCGCGTTCCGATTTGACGGTCTGAGGAGCGACTCGAGTGTCTCCCAGTTCCTCAACAACCAGCGTCTCGAAATTATCGAAGTTATCAAGGACGAAAAGTATGCGATGGCGTAGAAGATGAGTGAAAGGGAAACCTCGTAGGAAACGACGCACCAGCCGAAACAGACGTAAATCACTGTGAAAAGCACCAATACGGGAAAAATCAAGTGGTCGAGGACGCGCCACCTGACTCCGCGCACGAAACGAAAGAGCGTAAGCGCTCGAATTCGTGGGCATGATGAACTTCTGTGTTTGACCCTGAAAGCAACATCCATACTTCCATGAACATTGTTCACCACGCTTTCTCTTTCGTATAATTGTCGGGAATTCTCCATCGGTCAGTGCAGGAGACTCGAAGGCTCCACCAACAGGTGCGTCTCCGAGAACATACTCGGATATGAAGCGAACGAGGAACGCTGAACGATCAATATACACGGTAAGGGTTCATGTTCAAGACTGATGACTTTAACGTTGTGCGGTAAATAATCATGCGTACACATGTGTCGCAGTCCAGACATCCTATCTGTCCTTCGGATTCGATTCAATATGTCGATCCCCTGATTCGCCTCGCTGAAGAAAGCATTGTACTCAACCGTTAGGACGGTATTCCCTTTGAATTCCCCGTGGTGCTCACTTTCGTCGTAAGGACTCGGTCAGGGTTCAGCACGCTCTTTCAGGCAAACTTCAGGAGGCGGAGAGAAATCATAAATACAGCGCTCCACCTGAGGGGTTGTTGAGGCCACGAATTGAGAAACAATGACCGCCATCATAGAGGCGTTCCGTGCCGCTGCCGGAGAGCCCAAGATCTTACTGACAAGGGAACGGCAAGACATGATGAGCGCCGATTGAGCTGATATTTGGTGAAAAGGTTTGACCTACCGAGAGATGAAAAACCCGCATAGCCCCATCTGCTTATGGCCTCCTCCGTTTCGAAACGTAGCGCCCCTTTGCAGACGTCCTTAGCATTGGAAAACGCCCGTTTCGCCACGGCTTCGTTATTTCCCGAAATTCGACGCTCGATTCCGGCGCCAAGTTCTAAGGCTGGCGGCTGGTTTCGATGTCGATCGTCGCGCTATACGTCTGACTCATCGCGCATCAGACGTGTTTCGTCGGATAACGGAATCGAGTTCGAGTGATCACCTTTTGCCCAACGTTGAACCGAGTGACTCTGACACAACGAGTAAAATGTCGGTGAGAGCAGCCGCTGTGATGTCCCTGCTTCGCGAGAGGTTGAATTCCATCAACATCGATTCTCGGCACGTGATTCAGCCGCGCGAGACCGAGATTCAGATGATGGGGCTCTCTTCAAAGCCATAGAGTCTGCAAAGGGGCTGCAAAGGGGCGCTACGTTTCGAAACAGAGGAGGCCATAAGCAGCTGGGGCTATGCGGGTTTTTCTTCTCTCGGTAGATAAAACTTTTTCACCAAATATCAGCTCAATCGGCGCTCATCATGTCTTGCCGTTCCCTTGTGAGCAGGCTTGTTGTAGCCTAAGCATCGTCACACCGTATCGCTGCAGCGTCCTGAGTAGCCGGACCCAGACCTTTCCCACAACGATCCGATCACAGATACTCACAGTCAGAACACGATCTTTAAACTGCTTCTGCGGATACTAGTTCTGAATCCACCGATGAAGACAGAAATGGGAGGCAGCTCACGGTTTCCTCACGAATACCAACGACAGTTTCTTTGTCTGAACAAATCACTCCCAATGCCGCCGGATCACCTCACACTTCACGAACTGGCGATTTCTGATAATATTCTGACTTGTTCTCCCAGTCGATCAGAGCCGATTGTATGATATCAAACGGAGAACCGGAGCGCCACCAACTCCTCCGAAATACGGAGCTGGATCCTAGAACGGCCTGTCGCTTGTTGAAGCTGGAACCTAGAAGAGCATGTTCCATGTTGAAGCTTAAACCTGGAACAGCATGATGAGCTTATCATCATATTCGGTCCTCCCTCTGACCTCCCTCCACCGGCTCGCCGCGCTTGCAAGGTTGGTTTTCCCGCCTCTATGGCGGGAAAGCGAGTTCCCTTGGGGGAACGCTCGACACGCGCTCCACCGAATGTTCGGATGTCGGCCGAATGTAGTGTTTGATACTGCCCTAATGTCTCGAAGCTGAAAATCGATCTCAAGTTAGTTTCTGACTCTGCTTCCTATCCTTTCTGCATGAATGTACGGTTGACAAAATTCGGGAGTAGGTAATTATAGGTCGAAGGCAGAGCGGAGTTCTGTCCGCAGGTGAAAACTGTCGTGCGCTCGCAGGCTTTAACGGAAAGCTGCAATTTTGAACCTGAATATCGAGGTGAAGGTATTTTCAACCCACAGAAGAAAATATATACAGATACACAGTCACTGTGAATATATTTACCTTGCAGTGCTTCGCATCGTCCAATTCTTCCGATGCACAGTGCGAACATCCCGGGTCCCGGGCTCTGCAGCTCGGGTTTGCTGTGTATCGGGGGCTCATATTGGATTACAAAATTTCGTAGCCCTATTCCTGCAGTAAATCCCCTTCCTACACCGCGTTCATTGATGGAACCAGGCTGCACTGTCACATGACGGCATGCAGAAGACATCGAACTGCGCCGCATTTTTGAGAATCGGTGTCGTCAGAACCAAACTGGCATACGCAAACACATCTGTCATAACTGAAAGTGCACTCGAGTAATTCATGTAAGATGAATCAAATAACCACCTTATTCCGAGGGCGTTTCTGTGGCCGAGGGCGGATAAAATTTCCAAATCGCTAACTTTACGATTCAGATTCTTACGAATCCTACTCCGTCTCTTATGCATGAGGCTGCAGGTCTGATCCGCGACACTAGTCAAGGCTACGAGAGGGACGATGACATGCGCACTCCAACAGATGATGTTTAAGGTCGGACTGCAACTTGACCATGTGGCCACGGATTCAAGGAGACAGAGTCGTAGCGCGCCTGAAGCCAAGAGCAAATCATGCAGTCCACCAAGTAGGTTATTGACGGATCCAAGTAGCTGGCAGTCTTTTCTGAACAATTTCACATCATGTGAACGAGTTTTTAACTGGAAGTTCACATCCACGATGAGTAGGACCAGGATGTAAGAAATCCAAAGTGACGGGAACAGGTCCATTGCGACGCCGAGAACTTCACTGAACATGAAAAGAAAACTTGAGTCTGCGACCCCATGCACGTAGTGCCAAGTCTGACTAATGAAGAAGAGAGAATAAGTTACACCCAAAAAGATCTCGAGAGAAGTCGCGTTCCGATTCGACGGTCTGAGAAGCAACTCTAGTGTCTCCCAGTTGCGCAACAACCAGCGTCTCGATATTACTGCAATCATCAGGGACGAAACGTAAGCGAAAGCGTAGAAGATGAGTGAGATCGAAACCTCGTAGGAAGCGATACACCAGCCGAAACAGAAGTAAATCACTGTGTAAAGCATCAATCCGGGAAAAATCAAATGGTCGAGGACGCGCCACCTTTTTTCAAATCATAACGGGCAGTTTATTATAACATTTCCGAATAACATATATACACGCTTGCGGAGAGTCTCTTGACTCGTAGTGCAATCACGTGGAAAAAAGCATTACTAGGTCAACAAATCTATACATGAAACTTAATAATTTGATGGGGGGGGGGGTTTGAAAAACCGGAACAAGAGGCTTACAACATTAGTACAACAAATCCTTCAAACTTTGGAGGTCGATACCTATGAAGTGTCGTTTGAGATATTTCGGTAGGAAGTGTCTACTAATTACCATGGGATTCTCAATGTAGTTACGAACGTCGTCTGGCAGATCGTTGAACAAAATACAGAAGTTAGGAATAGGAGTTCGTCGACAGATATTTTTGCGATACTCAGTCGTCAATAAACGACGTGACTCATTGAATCTCGTACGGTGGGCATGGTTGGGTCGGGCAAGGATACCATTGGTTGGGGCAATTAGCTGGATGAGGGTCAAGGCATACAGTTTTGTGAACTGTAGGGCATTGAGTCGGACAAACAGGGGCTCAGAGTGTTCATGTCGTTGGACATTACAGGCAAGTCTGACTCCGCGCAGGAAACGAAAGACGGTAAACGCTCTAACACGAGGGCATAATGAACGTTTTTGTTCGACTCCGAAGGCACCGGCCTCGCTTCCACGAACATTGTTTACCACGGCCTCTCTTTCGCATAATTGTCGGAAGTTCCTCATCGGTCGCTTCGGGGGACTCGAAGGCTCCACCAGCAGGTCCACCTCCGAAACTATACTCGGATATGAAAAGAACGAGAATCGCTGAACGATCAATATACACGGCGAGGGCTCCTGTTCAAGACTGACGGCTTGCATGAGGTGCGGTCAGCAATCATGAATACACATACATCACAGTCCAGACAAGTGGCGTAGCTTAGCCCAGAGTATCGAAGGAGTGTTGAAGCAACACATTGGGGAACGATGACCGCCTCTTTTGAGGCGTGTTCCTGTTGCTGCCGGAGAACCTGAGAACTTTCTGTGCAGGCTTGCCACAGCTGAGCATTGTCACACGAACACGAACACAGACCTTTCCCACAGCCATCCGATCACAGATACTCAGTCAGATCACGTTCTTTGAACAGCTTTCGCGGATACTAGTTCTGAATCCATCGATGAGGGCAGTAATGGGAGACAGCTCATGGTTTCCTCAGCGATGCCAGCGATGCGGTCGAATCGGTCATACGCCTGTAGCAGTAGCGTAGCGAGGGGGAGGGGCGGAGGGGGCGGTCCGCCCCGGGCCCCGAGGCTGAGCGGGTCTTCCTCGAGGCCCCCTCGAGCTTCGGGGCCCCAAAAGGAAACAAAACGAAGCCCTCAGTCGAACAGGGCCTAGGCGTTGCTAAGACTACGTTCATAACTGGACATGGTCTCTCCAACGTCAAGTTGCCCCCGACCTCGGCTGGTTCGAGAAATGAACACTAACCGTGCAGCCGCGGATGCGTCAATGAATTTGGATTACAATAAACTTCAGACGAACGTGTATGACGAACGAAAATTCAGGTGCCCTGCGGCTTGCCACTCTAAGAAAGACTGAAAAAACGCGGAAAGAATCGCGACTAAGGCAACATTATCAGTAACATTGGGCCCGAAATCGCTGGGGAATAGAAAATGTACATGAATGCCGGATTCAAGGTAAAGAAAAATTAGGGGCCCCCTACCGACTTTCCGCCCCGGGCCCCGAAAGGTCTGGCTAAGCCTTTGTCCTGTAGAAAACGATACCGCGGACGCTTGAGGAGCACAGCCTTCCGTCTCCTGTACGCGGGAGGGAACTGAAATGCCCTCAACCAAACCGGCTTCGAACTCGGAGTCGACGAAATGCGTAAAATTTCGTTGTTTAAATGCCGAAATTCAATCGTTCTACTGTCCCGGCGCAGTTGAAGACGTTTCCACGTCGGAACGACTTCGTGTATGACTAACATTTCGTAAGCTGAACTCCACGTATCAAAGGCTTCGTGCAGAAAGAGCTATAGTCTAGGATGAGCAGCTATCCGCGAAGTTCTCCTTACGGGAGATTCGTCATACGTGGGGCTCTTCATACGGGAATATCTTTCCCCATCTCCATTTTTAGTAAGCGCGAGTTCAGGACAGTAGTGAGCCGCGCGACGAGAGAGCACCGTTGTGTATCGTGCGGCCCGCTGGAGTCCGTCAACTATGGCATGGGGTTCGGCCATATTTTGAGTTGGAAATCTCCGATATAAGGCATGCATTCCGCGTCGCTGTCGGATACTGCGATGCCTCCTGTTGTGCTGGCGAATTGAGTCTTCGTAAAGGCGAGTTTTCCGAGCGGCCGCAGTGTGGGAGACCAGACTGCCGCGGTTTCTCATTCATACTCCTTGTACACAGAGATTTCTTGAGGGATTATCTCCGGGTTCCGGAACTTGTTTGTGCTTCGACAGTTCCCGCAACGGAGCTTGCACTCGAGGCTAAGTACTCCGGAAGAGTCACATCAAAATCAACGCTCGTGAGATCGTTTCCATCGACCCCATCAGTAAATCCTCAACCGCGGCTCTCCAATTCAAATTTTCCATGGCTCGAGACGTGAGTTCTTCGGGGAGTGCGCGCCTGGAAATCAGGTATAGTGAAAACGGTTGTTTACCTTTCTCGTTCCATTGTTTCGTTTATTAGAGTAGTTCTCACGCGAACTTGCGATATAACTCCTATTTACATCATGACCGAAACGATTGGAATCACATTGGAAAACCCCCTCCGCCTCTCTTTCCCATCCCGCCATTCATTTGCCTCATCATGTTCTGGATTCCGGAGAAGCCACCCATCTGTTGAAGCACTCTCGGATCGATCATCTTCGCCATCTCGGCGCTGAGTTTGTTCATGTGAGCTGGGTTGACGTTTTTCGCAAGATCGTTTCCTTTGAAGAGTCCTTTCATACCTCCCATCTTCTTCACCATACCAGCAAACTTCGTATACTGATTCAGAAGTTCATGAACCTCAAAGGTGGTGCATCCGGCTCCGCGCGCGACTCTGAAAAACATCCTCAAGTTACGCAACAGCCAATCGCCCGAAGCTATGCCACCTTAGGTTCGAGGCTGCTGTCACGAATACGCATGCTATGCACGTCGCGTCGTGCTTCAACAACCACGCACCTGGTTATTCTGGTTTGCTGTTTGGCGAACATCTTGGCGCCTTCCCGGTTGTCCAACTCATCATCAGTCATAGAATCCATGATAGTCATGAGGCGTTTCAGTCTACTCATCGATTCCTGTTCGTTGCCCTTCGTCATGAAGTCGGCGCTGAAACCTGTAAAAGCATCGAATGCCTATTGACTGCGCGCGTGCATGGGATGAAGAAGCTATAAAAAAAGGCTGAGCAGGGGAGGGATATTCCCTCCGGTTAAACAAATATAGACGTTGAATGAGCTCACGAACCCGGAATCATTCCCATCAGTTGGTTGAAAGGACCCATCTTCATGATGTTCTGGAACTGTTCGTACATGTCTCTGAGGGTAAATTCTCCGTGCTTCAGCTTCTCGATGAGCTCGTGATTCTCATCGAGTTTTAGTTCGTTGACCTTGTCGATCAAGCCTTCGATGTCTCCGAGGCCGAGGAGTTTCTGAATGAAGGGTTTCACCCGGAATGGTTCGAAATCGTCGATGTGTTCTCCCGTACCGATGAAGATGACTGGCGATTTTGTGGCAGCCACTGCGCTCAGAGCGCCACCTCCTTTTGCGTGACCGTCCAACTTTGTGATGATGACTGACGCGACATCGACTTTGTCTTTGAAAGCTCTAGCTTGAAGTTCACAAGCTTGACCGATTGAAGCATCCATAACGAAAATCACGTTATCTGGGGATACAGCGTTGGACACCTCCAACATTTCTTCAAACAGTGAATCTTCTTGCTTGTGTCGTCCTGAGGTATCAACAATTATGATTTCGAAGTGTTCAGCTTTGAACTTGGCCACACCATCAGCCGCAATGATCACCGGGTCCACTTCTGTGTAGCTACCGTAGAACGGAATACGAGCCTGAGAGAAAATATGGCGTATTTAGAACTCAAACTTATTCAACCCGTCCTAGACTCCATGCTTCTGGGTTATCCAAAAGCAAACGGAAATCGAGTCAAAGCAGATGAGAGCACCGAAAACAGGACAGACCTTTGTTGCGTTCTGTTTGAGTTGATCGAAGGCACCGGCACGGAAGGTATCCGCGCACACGAGAGCTGTTTTCCAACCTTTCTTCTGGTAATAGTATGCCAATTTTGTACATGTCGTCGTTTTGCCAGAACCTTGGAGACCGACGAACATAATGATATTGCTCTTCCCCTTCTGAGGTGTCCAAGCTTTCACTCCTGGGTCCACGAGCTTCACCAACTCTTTGAATACTGCCGATTGCACTACTTTGCGTCGATTCAGCCCTGAAAGAACGAAAACGGTGAAGCATCGTTCGATTCGAAACAAATCTGGATTCATTGAACGTCCTAGGTCTTGGTGCCCACTCCCAAGAATCGATGCCGAGGTATAGATCACTCACCGACAGCCATTTCTTCGATGTCGATCGCGGCTCTGACATTGTCACGTAGCTGCTTCACCAAACGAACATTGATGTCTGATTCTAACAATGCAGCGCATATCTCCTTGAGCATAGAATCCAGCACCTACAAGATGAGAGCAGGAGGAACCCTTCAAAGTTAGAGTACACCTGATTTTTCTCTGAATTACTATCTCATCATGTGCTTAGGGTCGTCAGCAACGACTTTCGAGAATGCAATTGACCTCTTGATTTATAACCGTCGCCGTCGACAAGTTCCGGAGGGCGCCGGTGATGCGCCGTCCAAGATCCGCCAACACCATCTTGCTCTATCTGGAAACAAGGGCTTTCGTTAATTTTCTATGATGGACCCCACGTCGTTAGCATGCTCGGCGACCTGTCACAAAACCCAATAATCGCAGAAACCGCGACGGCTCGCGTCTCAGTGCCGGATTCCCTCACTCGTCAACAATCCCAAGGTTGTCGAGAGATACCACATCGAACTTGTTGAGTCGAGCCAGGGTTCTCGGCGGAAGCTTGAGAGCTGTGCACTCCAGTTCGAGTCTCCCAGGAAAATTTTTATTTGCGAGGAATCGGAAAACACTGCTCCCAGCAAGCATCACTCCAGTAAATGACTTGCTCGCCCGATTACATATGGCCGTATTTTTTTCAGTTTCCTACCACGAATCGCGATCTGACGAGCAGTCAAATCCGAAACGTGTGCTTGCTCATCGCAAAATCTCAACAGCTGTTCTCGAACTGCGAAGACGTCGTTCGATTGGATCTCGACAGACATTCGGACTTCACTACAGTGAAAGCTCCGCCTCGTTGTGGTGCTACTCACGAGTGGATTAATCCTCTGTAGACAAAAACCGAGGCTCAGATCTCTCTACAGCAGAGTTTTGTGGAAAAACAACTTCAAAACACAACGCCGACGTTCATCACATCAATACACACACACGGCCGCTCGCAGAACGTTGCTCGAGTGATGATTTGGAAGACTTGGATGAACGCATCACAGACGAACGACAGCAGAGTGAGCCGTCGGCGGCTACACATCGGAATCCTCCTTGTAACGAGAGACTCCCCAATTTCGAATCCAATCCCATATTTTGGAATATCTTTCTTCCTCCGAATTTATACCGTTTGAATTCGGACTTGCTCTTATGATGCAAAGCGAGTTTGCGGAGCCGAGTTCGATGAGTGTCCCCCTCACAGAAGGCAGGCGCGTCATCATCGCTGAACAATTCTCCGGGAATAGACGAGGAAGCTACACAACAGGAGAGAACTATTTCACCGCAACGGCGACAACTCTATCGGAAAAGCGTGGCAAAACGGTTCGGAGCAACTCATCAGAACGAGGAATCAATACGGTCCGGTGTCTCGAAGGCTGCTCAAAACTGGTAAGTTCGTTGAGACGGTGACTACGTCGGCATTCAGTGACTGAAAGCGCGACGCGTACCCCTAGGGGTCCCGGGCGGTGTGTTTACGCTCTTGATACGCTGATGAGTTTCACCAGCTTCTGTCGTTTCTGATTTCCACTTGCGAGTGGCTGCGGCCAGTCGAATCCTCACCATCTGGAGAGAGGCCCTTGGACATTTTAGGACGCTTGGAGCGCACTCATAGGTACTCGATGGATCCAAGTGGAAGCGGCAGACGGATGGTCGGAACCCAATGTGAAGTGCTTCGTCCATATCTGTGAGGGTGTCTCCATGGGGTGCGCCCGAGCGTTATTTCTACTGAATGCGTCGATAACCAATTAGAGCTGTGAAATTCACGCGAAACCCATTGACGGGTGCCGTGAAATGCTACTCCTCCTCCCCATCATTCTTCGGGAGTGAGAGGAAACTGTCACCTATCGCCTCGCAACGATGCGTTGCCCAAGTTCTTTTGATGCCGCACATTGGGGAATCCCGGCGACGCTGCTTGAGGTGGAAATTTTTTTCAAAAACGAATCAACGGATTAAACGAATCCGTGTAGTTAACGTAGGGGCTGTGACATGAAGTATTCTCTCGATATCAGTGCGTTTCAGCCTGTCTCGTCGACCTCGAGGCTCACCGGCGACGGTTGTGTAGGCCGCCTGTATGCTGCTCTGTAGGACCTGTAGGCAGGCGCGTATACGAGATTTCGTCCGACAGGGGGCTAATTTCTATTCATCACGGAGGCCCCTTGTGAAAGTCACAGAAAATCAGTCCCTCCATCGGAGTCCACCGACCTGGTCTGGGAGGGGGGGGGGGGGGGGGGGGATAACAAAAGCTCGCTCAGCCCCCCCTGTATACGCGCCTGCCTATAGGACTTTCTCTCACCCGTCCAACTCAGAGTGGCAGAGCATTTCACGGGAGGTTGAGTTTGAAGGATCCACGAGACAGGCTAGTGACTCGATAAGCTCTCCCTGTGGTTTTCGAATGTTTTTCATTATGAAGTTGCCGGATCTGGGTTTCTTTTGTTCCGATCTGCAGGAAGTATCCGCTGATTCACGGAGGCCCAATCCATGCACTAGAGAGAGAGTTGTGCTCGAAGAGCTTCGATCATGATCGGCCAGATGCTGAGGTTCTTCTGAGGGCCCACCTTCGCCAAGGCACCAGGTTCTCGAACTTATGAGACCCGTGTACTCCTTCGGCCCTACATGGCCGTCGCCTGCCCCGAGATCACCCACTTTGCGCCACGTGCAGAAAGGTGGTTGATCTGTCCCACTTCGTTCACTTCTATGCTCCAAGATAGGACGTAAATATTCAGTGTGTACTTCATTGGACGAAGGAGTGCTGTGCTCCCGGGACTCGGGACCATTTCATGGCCGCAATCCGTGCTTCTGGCGTTCTCGCGAACTTTCCGTTGAAATGCGTTCCCTCCACGATCGTCTGCAGTCCTGTTCCCATGAGTCCACGTTCACTCAGGGTAGCGCGGAATCTGACGGTGATCTGGAAAACGCGTTCGATTATACTCTGGCTTGATTCGAGTGGAATCCGCAGTTCTGATCTACAATTTACTCAGCTCATTCGCCTCGATGGACTCATCTGTGTGGCTTCCTGTACTGTCATTCAAAATCTTTGGTATTATAAACGAGCGTCATCGAGAGAGTTCGGGCTTGCTGGAAGAATATGCAGATTCGCGAACTACCTCGTTCGGATGTTTCCACGGCGACTAGAACTAGCTCAGCGAATGGTCATTGTTACGCCCTGTTCAAGGGAATCGTGTCGTCAACCACTCATCTGATTCGATGCTGATACGTCATTCAAGCGTACCTCGTCATTCCTGCTCGGACCAGGCGACTGGTTTGAGTAGGCGAAGTGCCGCACGGGCCTCGACCGAAAAATCTTGAGGAGTAGATCCTCCGTCTGTTATTGACAACCGTGTCTCTCTGGTTACGCTACTCGTCTAGCGGAAGTTCATCACCCAAGGATGTACAAAATGTTGCTGTGGTCTGAATCTAACTCTGAATGTTCATTGCAGACTTCATTCTCATCAAAAATCTGATTTGTTCTGATTTTCCTCGATTATAGCCTCGAGACTTTAGATTACAATATAGGTGGTGTCGATCCCATTGACCAAGCCACCGAGATCTATAAGGATCCGCGCAACAGTCAAATTTGAGAGAGAGCCACAACGATCGGTTCAGCGACCGAGGTGGCTCAATCATACGCGAGTCCGGAAATCTGAAAATTTCTGAAAAGTCTCGTCTAGCGACTTCCACCGGGTATCACCCGTTTTAGAGAGAACGACACCTTCCGAACATATTTACGAACAAAGTCTTACAAACTCCCAACCAAAGCTCAGTCTGACTTTATTGTCTAGGCAGGCCCATGATTGTCTTGATATGATTCGGAAATCTCGAAGTTAATGGAAGTCATGCGTGAAAGAACTAGGGGAATGATCCGTACATTCGAATCCGAGTGGGGTTGCCTTAGTTGACCCTCGGAGCAACTCGAAAGATCTATATTAATTTACTCCATTCTCAGCTCGGGCAGCTTTTGTTGCCAGAATGCTCTCGGCAGCTGGATTCGGTTGCAGTTTATGTACTCACCTTCAATCGGTTTCATGTACTTCCGCATACACAAAGACCGCTGAGACGAGCTATAACCGCCCAGATGATTGCTCGTCTGGGGCGCAACTGGCTGCGGACGAGTACAGACGTACGCTTATGAATTGCAAGCCACGATTCCGGGCAGCAGCTCGTGCGGTATATACCTATGTCGATGCCTTCACTTCGTCGTCGTTCTTGTAAGCTCGCCTACTGGTCGGATATGACTCTCTAACCAGAGCTCATGCACGAGAAGTCATCGATCGAAACGTCCTTCAATCAGGACGGAGTTGGAATTGCTATTCGATCGGAGGCTCTCAATGGTTCCATCGATCGATAGATCACTGGATCATCTTCGTATCATCCGACTTCTCGGGATCGTTCCAGTCCACGCCCGCGTCGAGGATTTTCTGCTAGCTCACTCCGTCGGCTCACGTATACTTCCTCTGGTCTGGGTAGCTGATAACGTGTCGTCCAGCTATCTTCCGATCGTTTTTCTCCCCGAGCGAACCCAGCCTCACCTCCCCCAAAGTTTTTTCTATCATGACTTATCAAGTTTCGTCTCTCCCCCAATTATCGAGCCTCCTCGGCATAGCGCTTGATCGTCCGAGCTAAGCTCTCTGAATCTCCGTAACAATCTCAACTACAACACATTCGTCACGGCAGATCGGCAAACGAACGATTGCGTCAACGTCGATGTTCCATAGATCTTTCCTAAAGATTTCAGTTTCAGACGGCGAATCTCATACACACGAACGATATATTTTCCAAGTTCTCAGCACGGATGAACGATTGTTTGTGAGCTACGCGGCGCGTGCAATCGATCTACTTGTGAGAGGTCACACACAAACTGGGCGAGGCTTTCAGACTCATGTCTTACGTTCTTGGTCTTGCTCCAAATTTGGCTTTCTATCTTTCTAGGTCTTCGGGCTACTGTACGGCTGCGGTCGATCGGAGACCGATCTTTCCGATCACTCGATCGACGATCTTGTAAATCAGTCCGTGTCACTTTAAATCTTTCAATGTTCCGTGGAAGAGGAAGAGGTGGCCAGTGGTCGGGTGGGAACCGTGGCCGCGGGGGCCAAAACAACAAACACCGTCCACAGAACAACATGCAGAACAACAATAATAATAACGGCAACAACAAACAGAAACAAATAAATAGGGCGCCAGCTCAATTGTCACACAAACCGCAGCAGCAACAACAACAGCAGGAGCAAGTTCAACAGAAAACTCCACAACAACAACAGCAGCAGCAACAACAGCCGCAACAGAAGCCTCCACAGCAACAACAGCAAAAAGCTCCTCAACAACAACAGCAGCAGCAGAAAACACCGGCACCACAGAAGACCACACCGCAACCACAGCAAAAGCCCCAACAACAAACGACACCCCAACAGCAGACACAGCAGCAGAGGAAAACGCCATTGCCTAGCAAAGATAATAGCGAGAAACAACAAGCAACAACACCTAACGAGGTCACGAAAGACAACAAACCGAAAACACAAACACCCCAAAAACCCTCTGTTCAGATGGGAAACCAGAGTAACAGTCAACAACAAAAGTTCCCGCCGCAACAACAATCGCGACCGACGCCTCAGCAGCAGCAGCAGCAGCATCAAGTGAGCACTCCACTGAAAGCGTCGACTCAAGGGCAGCAGCAAACCAGCGCGAGCAACAACAATGGCGAGGACGACAATCTCAGCAAAACAAAGCTGTTCATCGCCACCGTCAAACAAGGAATCAGTGACCAGGAGTTTCGGGAACTGTTCACAAAGTTCGGCAATGTCACCGATTTGTTCCTCCACAAGCAGAAGTGGTTCGGACTGGTTACCTTCGAAAAACACGAAGAGGCCGAAGCGGCGCGCAGACATTACATGAATTCGAACCTTTTGAAACTGAAATGGGCTCAGGACAGCAACAAGGAAACGCCGTTGATCCTAAATCAAACCCCAGATCAGCTCCCAGTGAAAAAAGATTCAAGTTCTAAGTGCAGACTGTTTATCGGAAACTTGACTCCCGATATCGGCGAAGACGGTATGCGGAACCTCCTTGAGCCATTCGGCACGCTCGTTGAGCTGTTCGTACCTCCGGGTAAGGGGTTTGCCTTCGCCCGATACGAAACTAGGGCCAATGCCGAAGCTGCCAAGAGTGCCCTGGATGGCGAGCTTGTCTACAATCGTCAGCTGCAAGTGCGCTTTGCCAGTCAGGGAGCAGTTTTGAAGGTTCGGAATCTGAGTCCCTTCGTGAGCAACGAACTACTACACCAAGCATTCGAGCCGTTTGGTGAGCTTGAGAGAGCAACGGTGTTTGTTGATGAGCGAGGAAAATCTCTCGGAGAAGGAATTCTAGAGTTTTCCCGAAAACCCGTCGCTTTGGCTGTCATGCGTAAAGCTCAACTTGAGTGCCTGCTTTTGACAACGTCGCCCCTGCCCGTGATCATCGAACCCATGGAAGTAAAAGACGATGAAGACGGTTATTCAGAAAGAACAATCAACAAGCAGTCCACTGGTTACTTGAAAGAACGTGAGAAAGGACCCCGTTTCGCCGAGCGTGGAAGTTTCGAGTCGGAGTTCGCCATGAAGTGGAAGGAACTTCTCGCCTTGGAGAAGCTGAAAAAAGAGCAGCTCGATAAAGAGATCCAACAAGAGAAGCAACGGCTCATGGAAGAGATGGATATTATGAAATACGATTACGACGTTGAAGCGTTGAAACGACGCTTGAAAGCACTCGAAGGTCGTCATGAAGAGTTCGTGAACAGAAAGCTTGCCGCCGAGAAGAACAACAAACAACG
Organism: Neoseiulus californicus; assembly: GCA_028455905.1. Lineage (NCBI taxonomy): Eukaryota > Metazoa > Arthropoda > Arachnida > Mesostigmata > Phytoseiidae > Neoseiulus > Neoseiulus californicus. The sequence goes on from JAMQGS010000001.1 coordinate 22,213,716, forward strand.
CGAAGAAGAGCTCCGTCTTCTGCGGAAGAACATCGCAAAGCGACAGGCTGAAATTCTTGGCTACACATACGAGGACGAAGACGCGACACCCCAAGCTGTGGATTCAACAGGTCCGGTTGCTCAGGACACTCACAACGTACCTCAACAGCTTCTAAGTGGTCATCCAGTAGCGGACGCGGTGCTCGGAGCTGCTCTCCTGCCACCGCCGGGTCCTCCTGGTGAACAGCAGCCGTCAGCTATGGCTGAAAACTTTTTGAAAAACTGGAATTCGATAACGAAGGGCGTTGCTGTCGGCTCAGATGAGGCCACCAAAAATGTCCAACAACCACAGCAATCTCAAACGACGCCGCAGTTAGCGGCGCATAAGATGCAGAACACCAATATGCCAGCTTATATGTCGTATATGGGACAGGCAGCCAATGGCAAACGTGTGAGCGACATGATGCCGCCTGGACAGAAACGGAGACGTTTCTGAATCCTTGAGTGATCCTCGGCTCTAGTTTCAAACGATTATAGCATAACTCAGAATATTTGTGCCACATGTCCAATCTGTACATCAGCGGTTCCCGAACTCTTTGCTCTCTGGTGGGGATGCCGTGCGTGCCTCCTCGAAATCCGTTTCGCATTTCCTCTCCCAAAGAAGTCAAACCTGGAAGTTCTTGGAGAAATATTTCGGCCTTCCTAATAAACTAACTGTGATTCGTCAATCATGAATGTCCTGACGCATCATCCGTCGGTATTTTTCCTAAGGCCTCTGGGGCGCTTTGAGCATGCTTTGCTGCAAGCTATCACGGACAGATAGGTCCTCTTAAGGATCTCCGGAACCATTGAACTGTGCTGGTTCGGGTCCGTGCTACCTCGTCCTTCAGATTTGAGATGAGAAAGTCTTTGTGTCGAATTTCATTAGAGCTAACTCCCAGTACTGCGCCGTTCTGTGGTACTGATGCAGAATTGTTCGATGGAACGCCCAACTGCTACGTACATAAAGAACGCATTCAGTTTCGTCATTTCCCGCGATACCTCGAATCTGATGAACGATTCCAGAGCGATGCCGCCACGGCAAACCTACAATCCTATCTATACACTTGTCAAGAAATGGGCAATCGAAAAACACGGAGAGAAAGTCCTGAGGTTCCATCGCGTACAGATGCCTCTTCCGTGTTTTCCGTATTGCGTGCTTAGCTTAGGGGACAAATCTGTTGAACTCTAATGGGTTTTCTCCTCGATCTGGTCCTCAAAATGTTCAGAGCCCAGGTTCTCACTGATCCGCGGACGGTATCCACGAGGAATGCCAGTTTCTCAACGAAAGATGACGTCGAGCTTCACCTGGTTACCCTCACCTAATCTAACCGTCGACCTCCACCGAAGGATCGACAGAGTTAATGAATCCGCTCCTCCATAGTGATGCTGTAGTGGACGGGATTCCGCATCCTCGACGACTTTTGTGGGTCCGATCTCCCTATTGGAATGGTTTCCGATTGCTGGGGCCCCGGAAATGATCTTGCACTCGATTGTCGAAGCATCATCGATTCTGAACCTCTTTGCCTCGGATCAGGAAAAACCCCTTTCGAAGAGCAGGAGTGGGGCATCGGAGAAAACTGTTGATTTGCCCCGATCACCCGGAAATCGCACCACGGCTTACCACCAGAAGGCCGGGAACCCAAATCCAGGAACCGCTGCTGTACATAATCAGCGGGTGTTGTTCATTACTACGTGATCCAGACAGAATCCCCGCATAATTGTCGATCGTGACCGGCGTCGCTGGTTCAACACAGACAGAGGAAGTTCTCTCTGTCAACTTGTAGTTCACTCATCATGGTACAGTGGTGACGGAATGGCGCCATGAAATTTGAGCGGGGAAGCTATCTCTTCGGGGACAGGGGTTTCTGATTCTGCATCATCATTGAACATATGAAAGAAGCCGGTCGACCTGAACCGAATTGTCTATTTATGAAATAGGTACGATGAGTTGATCCAAAATATACGAATAATTATCTGTGCTTGATTCAATAGCGGTGTCGTTACTATGTCAACAACAATCTGATTGCGGGTCGTCATGATGTTCAGTTCGATATCACAATCCGTGAAGAAAGAAGATCTGGTGCTCTAATCTTTTTTGGTTCGTCCCGATATCCTATCGCGACCATTCAAAATGGGGCTACAATCCCTCAATATGACACGGCTCTCTAGGGCTTGCTTCATCTGAGCAAAAGATTTATTCATTCGCAAGTATCCTGTATCAGCCCTCCCCCGCGTCCTCATTTTCTCGTATTTGCCTTGGTTTGAGTCCATCACGAAACGTTGATTGAAGAATCAGAATTGTTGACAACTAGCACTCCAGTAGATTGATTTCTGAGTTCGAATTCATCTTGCTCCATTCGAATGATTACGAGGATCTCACTTCGTATAGCTTCAAATCTTTCTCGATGACAAGGCAGATAGATATCTTTCAAATATGATTCCCCGAAGTTTATCCAGCGTCCAAGAGCTTGACCCGTATAGAGGAGCGTGATGTTTCAGGTAAGAATGGTTCCCGATACTTCGTTTGACTCTGAGACCTCATCTTCATAACATTCTCTCTCTGCCAATATGCATCCAGTCGTGAAGCAAGCCTTCAAGGTGCTCACCCTCAATCTGATTCTCATGGGAAGTTCTTCTCAAACGTTGGTGCAGCTGCCTACGCTGGGGTGCCCAATTGGAAGTGTTGGTTCGTGAAACTCTGCCTGCCTTTCGAAATCGAGTGTTCAGACTCCGCAGAATTCCATCCCTGGACAGGATGATCGGAACTTCTTGGTCACTTATGCTACTTCAATTTGACCGTGCTACGGGACTGAATTTCGACTCTAAAAACCTCCGCTGGGGAATGCGCAGCTACGGCTCAACCATCGGAGATGCTCTGGGAAAGACTCGGACGAGATTCATTTGAGGATCGTACCCGATCCACGTCGACGCGTACATGCTCGCGCATACAAGCTTCTTCAAATACATTCCCAGTATTGAGGCTGCACAAGAAGAGATGGGATGAAGGGAGATTCACGGATGAACCGACTGCATATGAAGCGCATTTCGCGCTCCCGACAATCCTTGGGAATGTTCGGCGACGACCGATTCTAGTTGATACTACAAGGCTCCCAATGATGGAGTTTGACGCAGTAGAAGCTCAGTCAAACGTGGCGCATCAGAACCTTCAAATAAACTCTAGATATTCTTTATTTCACCGTAGCTGGTATCTGTTATGTTACTCTGGAACATTCGCACATTGATTCAGCTGTCGCCTGAACGGCGGGGCTAGGGTGGTGTCTAATTCTCTGAATCATTGAGTGGATACGACTGGCCACAACAAATGCTGGAGCATCCTTAGCCAGGTAATAGGTAACCGCCCCTGCTGCAGTACTCATGATTCATGATGGAAGCTGTCTATCATCGCTCGGAAGCTCGTGAATCCTCCTGGAGATTTCTCGGAACTCAATCAACGCTGGAGTTGACTGACCCTTCAAATTACTTCAAAAAACCTCCAATGAATGCCACGGTCCTTGCGAGCTCGTATACCATAAAGCCAGTCCTCAGGGACCCTTGTGAAATCCGAAGAAAATCGATCAGAAGCTCGACTTGGATGGCGTAAACTTAGAAGCCGAATCTCGTCCAGCCTCCCCCCTACTTTTTACGCCCTCTGAAGACCGATAACTCGCTTCAGATGTTTCGCATTGATTTCATTGATTGCTTCCCACTGACTTGTGGTGAGTTCGTCCCACACGAGGACGGCCACCTCAAGAAGTACTGCCGCGATCTTCATGTTCATCTTTGTTTTGAGGGACGGTTTCTGCGGTCTCGTCGCCATGGCTGCCAGGCTCCTCGCGATACGTGGCAGCTGACGACCTGGACGGGCGATCCTCGAGGCATGATTCTGTCGTGCTCGGAGAGGCGGCCACCGTCCCTGAGCTTCATCGCTCTTATCTTTGGGGTATTGAATTATTGTGAGCTCATTGCGTGGCAGTAGCGATCGATGGTCCTGGGGCTAGAATTAAGGGTCTTCTTGATCAGGCTGTGAAGAAACAATGTGATCCGCGTAAAGCAGAATATCAACTGATGAGCGAAGTTTATCGATCATCTTCAGAAGGTTGCTCTCGAGGGTCGGGAAGAAAGTCCAACTTCAGTTATCCTAGACCTTCAAACCCCTCCTATTTGTTCATACTTCGCTCTTAGCTTTCTCCAATCTTGAAACCCTACGTGGATTGTGAAAGAAGGAACTGTGATTAGATGCTGCTCCATGGTATTCTGCGTCAAAACTACATTCCGTTTTTGGATAGTCCGAAGGCATTGCTCCATTGAAGCAACCAAAGGCAAAAAGAGACGAATCAGCGAGCAGCTGGGAACGCCTCCTCCGGAACTCTTGGACACTTCGATCGTGTCTTCGGAATTTCGCCCCAGTCCCCGCTCCGCGTATCCAGGGATCCTCACAGGGCGAGTGCATTGAATCAAGCACCGTACTTGACCGGTACCTCAATGTTGCCGCAAAGTCATTCGGGGACGTTTTCGATGTCCATCCAGCTCTGAAGAGAGGCAAATTTCTTGTGCTGTTTCATGCTTGATCAGCTCGTCGACGAAAAGAGGTCGTACGTGAGCGAAGTTTGTTACTCGGAGCTCATGCGTCTAGCTCGAGCACATCCGACCATCACAAATCACAAACTATAAATAGATTCCAGAGCTTATGCCTCGATGTATTCCCGAGATCTTGAATAGAACCTGGGGTCTCTCAATAGGCAGACTTCTTAACCCTCATAGCTGGCACAGTTTCCACCGCAATTTTCTTTCCTCCTCCCTCCTGGCCCCCTGTAACGTCCCCTAGCGGGTCCCACCAGGGGCTCGGTCGGGTATGGCTAATACAGGGGTTCCCAACCTTTTTCGCGGGTAGGCCCCCCCCTCGGGATGAGATCCGTCCTCGGGCTCTCCCTTGGATTTTTTCGCATAAAAAATTCTGGGAATGACGACCACCAGTCAAAGGTCCATTATGGCGGAAAATTCTATCATTTGACTAGGTTTTTCCTGTCTGTGGTCAACGAGCCTTTCTATACGGTCACCATGCATGTCCGCTCAGTCATCTCACCGGGGAAATGTTTGTAAGCAGCCTCCGGGCCCCCTACAACGCCGCTTGGGAACCCCAAGGGCCCGGTTGGCCATGGCCTAATATCTACTTCGGCATTCACCCGAGAAGAAAGGGAACCATAGAAACCTTTCGTGAAGAAGCCGGCTCCAGGAATCGAACCCTAAACCTCCCGCTCGAGAGGCCGCCGTGTTTCCACTGCGCCATCCCGTCGGTCATAAATAATTGCATGAAGCAAATCGATTCAAGTTCTTTCCAGCTCTCCCTTCATCTCCGGTTCAACATGCCTCCGCTGCCTTCATAACCAATCAGAATGGGAATTCATTACGTAAGAGCTTCGGTTTTGCGAGTCTCCGGCAGCAATTGTAACGCCCACTTACGGCAAGAGGGGGAGGCGCGGTAACTGATCACTATTGCGGGCTCCCAGTTAGGTAGTTCTTCGCTTCGTCGTCTCATCATCATTTCGTATTTTGCACCTGTTCGAAAGGACCGAGATGTACATATAACAAATCGGGTGGCAGAACCCCGACTTAGGCATACAGTTGATCTTCTCGATTGGGGGTGGAGACCGTGTCAGGCGATATGTGAGCAAGCATACAATATCTCTAATGTGACTCAACGATTGCGCGGCACACAACAAGAATTGTGTTCCGCGAAACTGCCGCTATCGATTCGGTAATCGCGACCGTAGCCGCTCTTTGGCGGTCTGACCGTTGCTTCACATTGACGTTCGAATCATTCTGCCACCAAGCGTTTTGGGTCTTCTCAAGGCTGAACACGAGCGATCCATCATCTCCATATACCGAGAATCCCATTCATGAGTCCTAAGTATCCAGGATCAACAGTACAGCGAAATTCGAGCATCATTTCACAGCGGATTCACCGATCAAAGCGGTTATGTGGCTGAAGTTATCGTTCGTGTCGGCATGCAAGCCGTGGTCATCGATGAATCTATCCCTCCATATTTATCAATCGATCGATTGAGGGGGATTGAAGAACGAAATCTTCATCCTGGGCAACGTGAAATTCCGTTCGAATAAGACCGATTACCAATACCGAGAAATGGCGGAGATCCAAAAGAGCTCCAAGCGTGATCTACGCAATATTAGCGTAGCATCGGAGGTCCTTTCGAGCGCGGAGCTGTCTACGATATTTGCGGTATGAACGACGGAGAGAAGAACGCAGCAACCTCGATAGCACTCTGCGAGGATCATCGAGTGTCTGCATGTATCATCTGAGAGATCGATGGAGGTAGTTCCGCGGTTCGGAAAGACTGCGACACTCGGAGCCGGTGTTCTTCCTGCCTCGATTTTCCGAGCGGCTCGTCTCCGCGGTGGCCAGGACAGCCGTGCGACATGAGAGCTCAAGTTCCCACGCGCGAACGTGTGGTCCCCAAGCGTGTGCAGCATCATGCCTAGTCAGGGATGGTACATTGGATCTTACGCGAAAACTGCGCGACGGATCGTCAGTGTCGATGGTTTCTGATGCAGAATCGACGTTTCTCGATCAGTCATAATTAGGGCTGTAGAAATGCGTGAAATTCGCAGAATTTCGCGGCTCACATAGACGTCCCATGAGGAATGGCCCCGAAAATGCGCGGGAAAATCGCGGCCCGCGAAAAATTTACAGCCCTAGTCATAATGCATGGATGGTGCGACGTTGTGCTCGTGTGGAAATTTTCGTGATTATTGTAGATCGGGCAGGGATATGTGATTAATATGTGATTCAATGCTGCACGCGGAACACTCCAAGTCCGCTCCTCGGCAGGAACAACCCATGACGCATTGACGCCTTAGGCTTTTCTGGATATTTCTCTTGTTTTTTCGGCGTCCTGCAGAGCCCTCCGTTTTGCAAGCGCCAGGGAACCGCTACTCGGCCCTTATGTTCGTTTCAGGCTACGCCTTGATCGGGTGGAGATTAAACCTAAGCCGGATAAGATAAGCCGCGGCTACAACCGTTTCGTGGGGAAAACTCCTAAAAAGAACCATTCCATGTCCTCTATTGACGTCACGGCGGCGATATTAAATCGGGGACTCTCATAACTAGAGCTGCAGAGTTCAGGCTCTTTGGAATGAAATAAAAAAGCAGACAGAAAGCAGCCGAAAAATGGTGACGGAGATCAGAGTGAGCGAACAATTATGGCACCGGAGAGAGTATGAAATATTATTCCGAGCGTACTATGTCTCCGCGCTTTCATTCGGCAACGACTCTTCTCTATGTGATAGAATTTTCGTGTACCTCGGAAACCGGGCTCACGCACAACACCAACCAACCAACGGGCGCATTCGAACGATGTCATGTCGTTGTCGGTAGATTTCAGCGAAACCGTCGAATATTCTTAATCTCGGAGTACCGACGGAATGCTCGTGGTGATGCCGCGCCTCTGTTCGTATCGGGGTATAAGCTCATCTTTGATTCGTTACCAGGTGACTTCGTGAGTGTACAGCACAACTCGAGCCCAAGGAACCAATGGAAAGCCGGAACAGGCGAAATACAGTATGTCGGCCAAACGGGTCGCCTACGCACGGAATTTCAGCTTTCGTCCCGCGTTCCAACTGAGGGTCTCGTCTCTCGGGGAAACAGTTAATCAGCATCATTCCGATATGAGGCATTCTCAAGCTCTCCTGATGTCTGTCCTGTGTGGGCTCCTCGCCATTCCCAAATTTTCCCAAGTTCCTGAGGTGGGGACCGCTCCAAGTTGATGTCGGTTCTGATGCTCGATTTTGAAAACTGGCACAGACGCACGAGCGGTGGATTGACTTCTGGAAGGAGCACTATCTGGGCCATAGGTTGTCGTTGGTTCGACCTCGATTCGAACTGGCGAGAAACACCTCTGGTCATCTAGATATCTCGAGCGATACCTTGCTTCTTTTGGGCTCCTGTTTTGAGTTACGATCGTTCTTCAAAGATTTAACCGCAATAATTAGCTGGTTCGCATTTCGGCGCGCGGAACTCTCCGACCTCAGGAATTGGCCACAGATTGACTTGTCGTGAGAATCCTCCCGAAATCCTCAATCAATGCGAGACTTCACCCTCTAAGAATTGCCCAATCTCGGCCTCGCCAGATGGACTCGATCGGCCGGAATAGCGGATGCGCCAGTCGGAAACAAGCTTCAACTCTGGACTCGCCTCAACAGTACAGATTTTTAGGAACGTTTCCTTGTTTTGATCCTCCAGCAGAGGAGAACGGGAACCCGGGCCGCGGAACTTGCTCCTTTCAGCCACAGCTGAGGGCGTCGGTGCATCCGAATTTTCTAGGAATGGCCTGCTCTGGCGTGACTGTATCGTTTATTGAAGCAGAAACTGTTCGAGTTTACGCAGCTAGTTCAGTCGCAACGCGTTCGCGCCGAGCGGGCTCGTGTACCGGGAAGCGGCTGATATTCCCCCTCAAGGGGGTACCCTTGTGAAACTCTAAGAAAATCGGCTGAACGGTGGATTATGTAAACTCAGGAGCTTTGGGGAAGGGGGCTGGCGGCTACTAATCTGGAGCAGAGCGGATATAAGGCTTCCAAAAAGCAAGTCGGCACTCGCCAAATTTGATTCATAAAACCAATTTCCGCTTTCAGGTGAGTTGACATCGATAAAATCCAGCGTTCAGGTGTGTGCAGAGGATCTGTCGACGAGAGTTCCTTCAGACATGTATTTTTTCGTGAATTCTCATGGTCGCTCATTCATAGAACCATCACTTGAATAAACTCATCGTTACCTCACAAACTTCGGCCCAATTATTACCCCAGATCGCTAAGAGAAGTGAATGCGTTTTCGAGCGGTGCAACCTCGCAGATCTGCTCGGCGAATGCTTCTCGCCCCGGGAGCAACAGCCGACTGTTCCAATTAACTTTTGATTAGGTTGCAAGGGAGGCCGGGACGCCACAAAGGTGCCGAGGAGGGCTCTGGAAGAATCCTCTTGCATACAGGGTCAAAGGTCACGGGTAGTCGTCTTGCGGGCCGTGGAAGGAAGGAAGGAAGCGAGCCAGATACTCTCGGGAATGTGACCTGTTCGTATGGGTTGAGAAATAACGGCATGGAGGGGAGAAGCGAAGGCTACTGAAGGTGGAACGCATGCATTTCCTCATGCTTTCCCCGACGGCGGGCGGGCGGGCGCTTCGAGTTGGTGCTGGTCGGCGACGATAACAACAACAACACAAACTACGAGGAGGGGAGAGAAACCCATATTCTTTACCTCAGCCGCTCTCAGGATGCTGGCGTGTGTATGTTCTCCTGCGCGCCAGCTCCTGCTGTTGGCAATGGCCGTGGCAGGCGAATGTGGCTGCAGAACTCTCTCCTGCTGTCGCTCCTCAACGCATGCGTGACCCTCTCGCACACTCGAGCCACACTCCAACGGACGTAGAGGCTCGCTTGCTTGCCTGCTTGTTCGTCTGTTCGTTGTTGGATATTCCTCGCAAGGCTTGAAAACTGAAGAATGACCTCCTAGTTGGTGGATGGTCGGACGCACGGACGGACTGTGAGGCCCGGTAAAAAGAACAGGAAATCTTCCGGGAAACTCGAAACTTACGTAACGCTCACGAACGTTTTTGGTCACTACTTGCCGCCACGGAGCGCAGCCATCGTCGAGCATCCTCGAACAAGTTTTGGAAGTGTGGGTTTCGAGTGCGTTCGAATCAGTTGACACGACCCACTGTTCTCTCATCGGTCGAGGACGCAGCGGATAGAGTGTCAGCCGTCTGATCGGCTAGCACACAGATTGACGGATACACTGACTGACGGCTCGATATATAGATCGATTGATCGATCGGTCGATCGGCAACCTGACTGACGGACTGACTGACTAACTGAAATCGTTGATACAAACCGTGCGTTGCCATCGGCTCCTGTTGTGCTAGTGCCATCGGATTCGTCGTTATCTGCTTACCTGCCGATCGCATCGGAGAAACAATGCCCTCGATTCTCGACTGTGTGTAATGATCGGCGAGCGAGATTTTGAACTTTTCATCGTAGTTGAGATAGTCGCTGCGAATTCCCCGGAGGGCGAACATGAAGATGGCCGGATCTGAGGAAGACACAATCAGGGTGTGTGAGGCATACTGCGAAAAGCACGAGGTGCAGCGCCTTCTCAAGGAGTGCATCGTGCAATTGTGCATGCAGAAACCCAATAATCCGGTGGCCTTTCTCAGGGATTACTTCACAAAACTCGAAAAGGTACGTCCATCTGTGATCTTTTCTCTTGGAAAGTTCGAACTCGAATGAACTAGGTTCCAGGTCGAGAATTCGTCGGAAAACTTCCCCGGAAATCCACGTCAGAGTGCAGCCATGTAGACGGAAAAACGCGTTTCCCCGATTGATTTCGATAACAGAGAGAATTCACTTGACCCCGTAAGCGAGCGGTGCTTAGGTAGTTTCCGAGTCGAGAACCGAGAGTTGCCCCTGACAGTGGAACGGAAGAGATTTGAATCAAGGGAAGAGCAGCCGTTCCGACGACAGCTGAGAGGTGAGAGTCGGGAACTAGCTGTTGGAAAGATGCGGGGAGAGGATTCTCTATCCCGTTTTCCATTCCGACTCTTCCAGGAAAAACCGCGGACAATGAGTGAACTAAATGAATGAATGAACGAACGAACGAACGATGAGCCGACTTAGAGATGGCTCGGCTGCTCAGTTGAGACAGGGGAGTCAATTCCATAGCTCGCTGTGGAATTGAGGCGTGCATGTATGAATTCGCGATGGACTCATTCTTGTTATTAGGCAACAATAGACATCGTTCACGCTGCTCCGGGGACGGGACAGCAATATGGCTTGGCGCGTGAACGCACGCCAACGATCAACGCGACCGGTGAAGCGATGACAACGCGAACAACGAGAATATTTCTGATGATGATTTTGATTCGAGTTCATTGACTGCCATTCGCATTGTGCTTGCCGACTAAGGTTGAGCGCATATTTCACGACCGCGCTCGATCGCGCGCGCGGGATCCCTTCCAATTGATAGACGGTTAATGTCGACATTCCCGTTACCGTGGCCACTACAGGAGACCGTGCCGATAGTGTGACCATCGCGGGTGGCAACGACGGTCGCCGGTGCTGGAACTATGTATTGGCTCTCGTTGTGACGGAACTTACGGAGCCAAACTCCGTCCACTCTGTTTGACTGAGGGCTACCGGCCTGGCTGCCGCCTAGAGCTGCCATAGTGCTGAGGACCCTTTCTCCCCTTTCCTGCTCCGCTCTGTCTGACCCACAAAGCGATACCAGCGGTGCCGACGGTGGCGGCGGCGGCGGTGGTGGCAGCAGCAGCAGCTCCAAGCAAGATGGCGGCGTAGTTCCTTCGACGACAACGGAGACGACAAGGGACGGACAAGAAAACGTTTTCGGGAGCCTGGACGACGGCCGCGACGGATCAGCGGATGGCTGAAACTGTCGCTGGTGGTGCTGCTCGTTCTGTTGTTCTCCAAACGTGAACAGCGTCGTCGGCGCCATACCGTCCAAGCGAGCGCTCGACCGAACCGCTGAGTGCAGTGCTTATCCAAGGCAGCAACAGCAGCAGTACCAGGACTGGTTACAGCATCAGTAGCTGCTGCAGCAGTTACGGAGACTGAGTGCTAGAAAACATCGTTCGAAAGGACGCCTCCGATACCACGGGCGCCGCCACCGACGCCGCTGCTGTAGTAGCAGCCCGTGTAGTTTCATGCAAACGAGGAGGAGAAGGAGGAGATGTGTTTGCAAGTAAGTTATTCAATTGTCTTGCTTGAGCAGCGCCGCCATAAAGCGTTGCTCGTTTCAGTCTCGTTATCCCGTCTTGGAGGTATCCAGATAGACGGGTATCGATATAAAGACGGAGAACTGTACGAATGGACGGATGGATGGATGAATTTCCGCGATTTCCAAGGAGAGCTCGTTCCAGAGCTACGTTCGAGTGGAATGCGCGTTTGTGCTGATTCGTATACACGCGTAGTCGTACGAGTTTACGGTGCTAGTTTCCACGCGACCACCGTGAATATGTGGTCACATATTGAGGCGTCGATTCGTAGCAATTACCGTCGTAGTGGAGTATCTCAGGGATTCTATTATCAGAAGACAATGGCTCACGAGCTGGCTCGGAAGCCACTCGGAGAACACTGCTGCTGCTGCTGAATAATACTTGACAGCTTTGGTGCTCATACTGTTGGTTGCGAACAGCAGGTGATCCGATTGTTTGCCGCCTCTCGGAATCACGGGATCCAGAGCATCCCGAACTCCAATTCCATTGTCAGTTTCCGAACTCTTCCATCTTTGTTCCTTGGTCTGTGTTATTCTTTTCCCCTCCCGGAAACGGGGATCTTGTCCCGGAACAACTCTCTTTGCAGAGTCCCGTTGGCGATATTTGTATCAAAACACTCCTCGTTGGGAATTGTCTTGTTCAAGACTAAAAATGTAATAGGTCAGAAGACAGAACTTCAGGACGTTGTGGGATTTGGAAATCGGGAAAATATAGCTGGAGAACCTGTATGGGGGATTGGGGGGAAAGGGGGGGTTAGTTCTTCGTCGACGACACGGAGTCAAACCACCGGGAACCACTTGTGCTCATAGCTATTGTTGTTGTCGTTGCCGAGATCGTCGTCGTAGCGTTAGTGGTGTTGATGGTGGTGGTGTTGTTGGTGGTGGTCATTGTTATACTCCTGCACTTCTCGCTTCCTTGGGAAATCAAGTGGTCATCCTTCTGGCGCTGAGGTTGCCTACTGTATCCCTTGCTACGGAGTCCTAACATGATGGTTGTTGATGGTGTTAAAAGTAGTAGTGTTGGTTGTGGTGGTGATGGCGGCGATGATGATGTTGTTGATGATGCCGACGACGACGACGACGACGATGGTGAGAAGAAGGAGGAGGAAGAGACAGAACAGACTGTTCCCCTGTGAGCTAGCAAGCGAGCAAACCAGTCAACGAGTGAGCGAGGTTATTTTGAGCTTTAACGGCTGCGGCGGTGGTGGTGGTGGCGGGTGCGGCAGGGAGCTCTCAAAGAAGAAGGCCCTGCTACCAGTGAGTGAATCAAGCAACTAAGCAAGCAAGCCGCTAGACATTCAGTCAGTCAGTGAGGCAAGCAGGCAGGCAGCTAAGCGAACCAACGAGCGAGCGAGCTATCCAGCTTTTGGCCAGGCCACAACCTGCAGTAGCGAGGAAGCAAGCAAGAGAAGAGCAGAATCCTCCCTCAATGTGCTGCACCAGGCCATGGGCGAGTGAAGAAGTAGCAAGCAGGCAAGCAAGCACCGAGCAGACAGACGAGGAGTCAGGCAGCCGGACAGGCATCACGTCCGTCCGTCAGTCAGTCAGTCAGTCAGCCGACAAGCCTTTTAGTCAGTCAAGTTACCCAGCCGAGGAGGCAGACGCCAGTTTGTTTGTGATTCGCGCATTGACACTCGGTCAGCTATAAAGACGTTTCGTTTGACCGCAAAACCGTGTTCGTTATTACTGATAGGATTTCGCGACAGAGAACTCTTCTGTCGATCGTGGATCTCTCTACGTGATCGCTTCTTGTGACGATCGGTCTATCGTCTTCATCATCATCAACCGCCACAGTTCTGCTTGGTCTGCATCGTGTCTCCTCAAGACCTCACACTGATTCGCTCGTTCGACGAGGGCTCTACTTCGGTTGTCCTTCATACCGAGAACACATGGCCGTATGTAGACCTTTCTGTTGTTCTGGTCGTCGTCGTTGTCGTCGTCGTCGCTATCGTTGTCGATGTGATTTCTATTTCCGATCTCCATGATCCCCGGACTCAATTTCTACAGTCGCAGGAGTCGCGGCTATGCTTCGGGCGGATACTCGAGTCTTTCTTGTCCCCTCCGAGGGAACTTGAGGTTGAAAAATGCGTCGCACTCCCCGTGGGATCTTGTTCGTGCTTGTGATAATGCTTCTGGGACGTTATTGGTCACTCGGTAGGGTCCGTGGCTGCACTTTGCTTGAGCTGTGATCTCATTGTACGCTGCACGCAGCCTGCGGGCAACCATACAGGCCGGAGCTAGTCAGGCACAAACAACATCAGTGGCGGCAGCAGCAGCAGCGGGTCGATGTATGAGGTGGTTTGTGTGAAAAGTTTGTTGTTATTCAAGAGGCAGCTTGGAACGATATTTTGGGCTGAGAGCCCGTGAGTTCGCTTAGAGAAACCGGATGCCTGCCTGCCTGCCCGCTTGCCGCATACATGAATGAGGCTTTGGTGGCCAGCACGAACGGCTCAGCCAGCTAGTCTAGCTGGTGCCTAGGCCGGGCTAGTAGCGAGCTTGCCTGCTAGCTTGCTCGCTTGCAGCCAACCAGTCAGTCATCCAACCTGCTCGCTAGTCGGCCTGGCCGCCCGCCCGCCCGCGTTCCTGCCCGCAAGCAGCCATAAGGCGACGTTATGTTTTTGCCACAAGAATCTCGTCCAGAAAGAAAGCAGCGCAGAGCGAGTTGCTCTGCTGGGGGCCAACAATGTTGTTTCAATGATTGACGGCGGTCTTCATTTAGATTTTTAACGTTCTTATGTCGTCGGTTCGTCACTTGCTGTCTGGGAAACTTCCCGCGTGACGACTGCGTTCAAGTTCGACTTCTCAACTGGCTTCACTTCAGATACGCTACGTCATATCTTGCTCTGTCGGGGCGTATGTACGATGCGCGTGACAGGAGCGCCCGTGTTCATGTTTCTAGTGGGCTGAGGAGACAGGATCCCTGTGATCCTGAGCTGGGGTCATGTCATCCGAGGCTGGTATCTGCGGGAAAGCTCTTGTTCTCGACTCGGAATAATTGTCCGCCGGTCGTATTATCTGTATTCATCAGGTTGGATTGTAATGCTATGATCGACGATGCAGGCGATCAATCGATCATTGTTCCCGCCCATGCTCGAAGTGTGATGTCTCTCATGTAAATTATGAATGTGCTGCACGTTGGGCGACGAGCAGTCAGGCACACGTTCATGTGACACCGTTGACAGCAGATAACTTCTTTGGAAAGGCTGTTGTTTAGAAATCTGATTTCAATCCGTGAACAATATCTTGAAACGAAGCGGATTCGTTGTGTTGTCAACTGACATAAACCAATTCTGTGAAGTGATATCCCGCAGAGGAGTCCCTGGAGGAAAAGCAAACTCTGACTGTGTATGTAGTAAAAGCTTGCTTAGACGTAGACGACGGCCTCCAAGCTGTCTAACTGCTCCGATGGTTCTCGGTGGATGCCGTCTTGTTACTCCACGACTTGTTCGAGGTGTCCGTCCAGACGTGACCGCACACCTCGCAGATACACTGTCTCGTCCTGTCACTCAGCGTGACACAGCTAGCTTCCCTCCCGCTGAGCGGGCGTTATGTGCGTTCGTTCGTTCGTTCGGTGCTTCCTTCGGTGCTGCAGGCTACTTCCGCAGCCAAGCTCGCGACGAAACCGAACGCTCGTTCACCCGCTTATGCCGCAAATACGTGCAAGCTACGGGCTGGAGCGGCTTTAGCTCGAATCATCGACCGTGACTCAGGTCTCTCTAGTAGCTATACGACGGTGTCAACAGCTGGCTTCCATCGGTCGATGTGGTTCTACCTAGTACTAAGAGAACATAATCTTGAATGTTGCAGGAGACTGCAATGAAGAGTAAGGGCTGCCTGACCACCTCGGGGTCAGGTGACCAGTCCGGCGAAGAGGCTCTGTCACCGCTCCCGCAACCTCCAGCGAGAAGTCGTCGTGGTGCCGTTTCCGCCGAGACTTATAACGAAGAAGACGCAGCAAATTACGTCAAAAAGGTGAGTACGCACATGCCCCATGGAGTCGTGTTGACGACGTGAACATACTGCGAAACGCGTGGGCCGAGGACGAACTCATGCACGACTTTGTGGAAGCGCCAAAATTCCTCACTTGAGATTCCAGATCTAGAGTTCAGCCGCCTCTCAAAGCGTTCGACGAGAACGACTCGATACACTCGTGACAGATTTCAGCATAATTCAGAATCAGAATGAAGTCCAAGGCGGCCAAATCTATGGGTTTTCGAGACTCATGAAAATTGCTCGATTTGATTCGATCCCTCGAGGTTGCGTTGAATTTTTCAACGCGTTATTCCCCGATTCCTGCTCGGAGCTGAAATTGAACTCGGTGATTGAATCAGCGTCGAGACAGTAATGGAATTCCTGTTGCTCGGATTCTTCTCGCGTACGAGTCAGAAGAGCCATGGGGTATTCAACTAGCGAATGCAAGAGCAGAAAAAAAGATTAGAACTCGGTGCCTCGCTCGGAACGAAAGTGCGGACCGAGGGCCAGAGGAGGTGGAGGAGAACGAGAAGATAGAAAGAGCGAGAGAGCAAGCGAGCTATCTCTGGCGTCTCCTAATTCAATTACCTGGCGAACGCATAGAGGAGCAGGGCATGACAGCCCTGCGAATCATTTCGCCTGCTGAACGAACGAACGAAGCTCGCGTTTCCTGACGGTTATCCGAGGACGACGGCACAACAGAGTGGCGCTGAGCCCACTTTGGCCGCCTGGTTTGCAAATCAAGTTCTGTGGTTGATTTCCGATGTTTGTTGTCATCTTCCTATTGCTGACGACGTGAGGGTTCGACGATTCACATTCATCGTAGATGCCGCGTCGATCACGTCCAACGATGTTCAGGTTTCGTCTCGCTGCGCAACGAGAGCTCGTCACTTCTTTTGGTGCTCCTGCCACGGCGGCGACGCCTAATGCGGCAGCTATCAATTGGAAGCGCTGGCTTATCTTGATATCTCATTTCGTTTTCTGTCGACCACCGCCTGGCTAACGTTTCCGTCATCAAATCAAATGGTCGCGAGTGTTTTCTGATGCTAGCTTGTTGAGCACTTTGAGGCGGAACGCAGCAACTGTAACTGATAATGAATCAAGCGTCGATAGGCGGCTTCTTTCAATATGCTACAAAACCATTGCTATTCGGGACCAGCTGTAGCTTCGGACGCGGGAACGGGTTTCTTCCGGCTCTCCAGTGAACTACGCGATCATATTCGATGCGATTCCGATTACGCTTCCAACTCTCTAACTAACTCAAATACCTACATAGAGGGAAACCCCAATGCTAACTTGAAAACTCTCCGATCCGATTACAGAATGTTCCTAAGGATGAGAAAACTCGAGCCGCTTTGTCGAAGGCAATCGAGAAAAACGTCCTGTTCAGCCACTTGGACGAATCTGAAAAGAAGGACATTTTTGATGCCATGTTCCCAGTCGAAGCGAAGCCGAACGAGACCATCATCAAACAGGGTGACGACGGAGACAACTTCTACATTCTCGACTCCGGCACAGTTGACGTGAGTATTCATCACTTGAGTGAGGTCAGCGGAACCGGTCTCCGTCCGTCCGCTCTCACCGCGACTCAATGAGCAATTCCAGAATTGATATTTTGTTTTGCAAATGTCTCCAGTACTGATCACGCTTTGCAACAAGTTTCATTAGGCGTTGTGGTGTTGCTGGATATTTTCGACGCTGAGGTTTAGTCAGTCACACGACCGACGCACTGAAACAAGGTGCGCGTGATGTCTCCAACCGCGTTCATCGCCGCATGACCGCATGTTCGCGCGGATGAGCAGCAACCACTTGAACGCTCGACGAGCTACGCTAGGCTGAGAGTAGTCCCGAAGTTGACATCATTTTGCGTACTTACGGGCTGTTTGGCAGGCAGGCGGGCGGGCGGAAGGCAGGCAGGTTAACTGACTGACTGACTGAGTGATACTTTCGTTGCACGAATGGCTGCCTGCCGGCTCACCCATATACCTACTTGCTCGCCCGCCCGCCTGTCTGCCGGCAGGTTATTACAACGAAGTGTCGGAACGTTTGTACCAATGGACGGTGCCACCGACCAGCAAGTCAGGCTTGCCAGCTCTTACCTGATCAGTTCAGCCCTATTCGACCAGTAGGAACCTTACGAACGAAGCGGCTTAGCCTCTCTGAGATCTGGCGATTTCGGAAACCATTCCCAGTTCTCACACCAGCGTGTAGGAGCTCAATAGAGCTTCTCGACGTCAGACTGATTACAGATGCACGAAATCACATCAGATCAGAACAAAAGTCATGAATGTTGGAATGGAATGGCGGTTGCTGGAAGTAGGGTGTGACGAGCATAACTCGTGAGTTGTCTCAATTCGGCCCTTGTTTTGGGTCTTATGGTCCCGCGGCCTCAACCTGAAATAGGTTCCGGGGATGCTGATGTTTACGTCGTCGATTTCCTCGATCGATTGGAGCCCGCAGCCCTACATTGTTACCATGGCTATTGTACGTCGAGCCGTACGAGGCGTGATTATTGTCATTACAGTCGGCTAGAGTCAGGTACCGAGCTTGTTTGGGAAATGCGTGACGTCAGGGGACATCTCATTTCTTTCGCAGATATTCGTCAACGATCGGTTGGTGACGTCTTTGGTTGACGTGGGAAGCTTCGGAGAGCTGGCCCTGATCTACGGCACGCCGCGTGCAGCCACTGTCAAGGCGAAAACAGACGTCAAGCTCTGGGCCATCGATCGAGATACCTACCGTCGGATTCTGATGGGCTCTACAATTCGTAAAAGGAAGATGTACGAAGCATTCCTTTCCAAAGTGAGTAGCCGCTTCTGTTTTCGCGTGCTATTACCGACTTATTAGACATGTCTGGATATGTCTTACCATGTAGACTAACGACGAGAGAGAGGTCATCAAGGAGACGTACTAGACCTACTATTCGCTGGAATCGATGACGAATGAACTAACGCTCCATTATTTCGATGTTTCCTTTTGGTTAGGTCTCTATTTTGGAATCACTTGACCAGTGGGAACGACTCACCGTTGCCGACGCTCTCGAGCCTGTCACCTTCCAAGACGGCGATGTTATTATCGAGCAGGGCACGGCTGGTGACGACTTCTTCATCATCGAAGAAGGCCATGCTGAGGTTTTGCAACGCAGAGGACCCGAGGAACCCCAAGAAAAGGTGTCCGAGCTGGGACCGTCCAACTATTTCGGTGGGTACTCAGCACGGATTGTGGACATGATCCACCTCATGATTCTCTTCTCAGATTTTCTTACGATCCATTCATTCATCCGCCCTGTCCAGTCAAAAAAGACACCGTCGAATCTTGAGCTTAAGAACTTCCCTTCGCAGGTGAAATCGCTCTGCTCCTGGATCGACCTCGAGCTGCTACTGTTGTGGCTCGCGGTCCATTGAAATGTGTCAAGTTGGACAGGTCTCGATTCGAACGTGTTTTGGGCCCTTGTGGGGACATTCTCAAAAGGAATATGACCCATTACAACTCGCTGATATCGCTGTCCGTCTAGGAAAACCACAGATTCACAAACGGTAATCGCCACTGCTGAAGAGGAGGAGAGGAGAAACAAATCATCTAATCTAAACACGACGACAGAAGTAGCAGGAGGGAAGAAATTTTTTTGAATGGAGAACACAAGCGCAGACCACAATGCATCTGGCGGATGGAGAAACGTTGCAAAACAAAAGTAGAAACAGAACGATCTAAGCAATGATGTCGTAAAACTACAGGAGTTTGAGAACAACAAACAAAACCAAATCTCAGACGCCTTGCGAGTGAGTCAGCCAGCCAGCCAGCCAGCCAGCCATTAAGCTAGCCCATCCCCCGGGAGAAGAAGCCAAACCTTTTACTGCGATCCAGGAACCGAAATCACGCCAAGGCCCGATATCACGCCAGCAGCCGACGTTCATCTTACTCACGCAAACGAGAGGAGTCAGAGAAACAGCCGTTCATTAACTTCAAGGCATTTTACGGGGGCTAATGTTTGCGTATTAGAGACAAATCCAGAGAGACTCAACTGCGTGTCGATCGGTTGCTGGCTAGAATCGCTCTAGGCTGTGTGTACCATCATCGACGAGATGTCTTTAGACTCACTGCGGCGAAGTTCTAGAAGCATCGACCACAGCTGCTCCGATTTCCTCGTCCTCATAATCTCGGTGGGAGGGGAGCGTCTCTCGTTCATTGCAACTTATCATGCCGACATAGCTAGCTGGACAGTTGCTCTCGCAGATCACGACGTCTGCGAGCTGCGCCCCGCGAGTCCCGGCCTGCGCTCTCGTTGTCCGCTCCATCGAACCGAATGCTGTCAAACGACTGCCCAGCAATCGTTGTTCAAGATTGGACCGGGAACCCGACCGTCGAATAGGGACAAAAAAAGCAGCCTGCCGTGGAGTGTTCTAGGGAATTCGCTTGAGAGAGCGCAAATCACAAACAAACAGATAAGAAAATGAACGGAGAAAACAAGAAATAAACGGATTGCCGAGAATGACTCAAGTTTTCGCAGGAGCTCCTTTCGAGTGCGCTGTCGAGTGAACGTGGAAAGCTTGGGTTGATCGCGGTGTTCATGTCAAGCTTATGATAGTGTTATTGAGGTGGCGACACATGCTGAGGATGTTGACAATACCGGATTTCAATTATTATCATTATAATTATTACGAACATTATGCTGCTGATAATGACGATGATGATGATGATTGATGATTGAACCTCGATGCTTGGAGAATGCTGGGATGCGCATTGAACAGATTCCGGCCGATGACGCCGTATTTATTCCTAGTGTTCTAGATTGTTCCTTCGTTTTGAAGAACGAGCAGCGATATCCCGCCATCCTAGGGGCGAAACGCCGCTGATGGGATGATTATTACAAGCGCAATGATGAGAATGATTGAGCCAAGCTAACAGTCTGTTTGTTCGTGAGTTGGTTAATCGACGACCAATTGTTCCCCGATCGGGGGATGAATTCGTACGCAAAAACAAATGAAAGAAAACAATGAAGAAGACGCAAACAAGGAAACACAAGAGCAAGCCCACACGTTCACTCATAGTCACAGACACGTCCATTTGATAGTCTCTCATTGCACATGGGAATATCCGATTTCAGTCATACGTCCTCCCCGACTGTCTCATCTGATTCCTCCTCGTTCCTGACTTTTAGGCTCCAACTTTGCCAGAAAGAAAAACTCCTCATTTCGTTTAGACACAAAAAAATATAGGCAGCAATCATGAACAGCAGAGAAACCGTTTCAAGGCAAATCGAGACAATTGAAGCGGAAGACATCAACATCGAGAGAAGCGGAGTGGAACCCTAGCATCGACGGCGGAAACGGATTGATAAGTTTTGAACGTGTTCCTTGTTTCTTAACGAAGATTGGATCGGTCCGCGTCGAGCGGCTTCCTGTAGGTTCTGGCTCCGATTGGAATATCGTGCTGTCTCTTCGAATTCAGCAATCGAAACTGTTCACCACCTCCGTCGACTCATCTCTTCTCTGTCTTTGATTGTTACGGAGGTCTTATCGATGTCGCTGGAACCTCATGGCTCCGTTAGCTCCCGTTCTCGTTCCCCCGATATCACGCAGTACTCTTCACGCCTGCAATGCTCGTGGTCGTTGTGTGCGGGAGATGATTATGATGATTGGTCGAGTAGTGTTCACGTTTCCTTGAAGAAGAATTTAGTTGTTTCTTTGAATGAAGTAACGAAAGAACGCCATCATTGGAAGCAGGTGAAGTCAAACACAGCTGAAGCACTCTGAGTGACTGTCTACATCTGATTGTATATACGCAATGAACAGACGATGGAGCAAGAGAAGATAACGAATGATACAGCAACAAAAGGAAAAAGAAACAAGTCAAGCCATCAATGTGGATGTTGTCAAGATAAAATTTCCCTAAACAGGATTACGAATTGGCAGAAAGTAAAATAAAACGAACTCGTTCAGAGCTAAATATTTGGACTCCGCTACTTTCTCTTGCATTGGTAGCGAGGTCGCTCACTTGAGCTATTGAGCAAAACTGTCCCAGTTTGATCCCTTGCTAGTTTAATCAACATTGCCTGCGATGGTTTCCGATCGGTCATCCTTCTCGTGCAAAAGCTCGGAATCTTTTGCTCCTCGAGTAAGCCTCCTTTCGGATCTGCGAGTAGATTCTCGTAGGAGGAATGAGCTGGCCAACGCCAATTCATTGGATGAATTTCCGGAGTCCACAGTTCCAGCCCGCCCTTCCCGTCCAACGAGACGGGACAAGAGCCTGAAGGATCGGATTCTCGAACGCCACGATAAAATCGCGGTCAATCGCCTCATGGATGATAGGAGCGATATTCTGGAACGACATTGAATCGCCATATGTTCTCTTCTGCATTTCTGACGATTGTCATTCACTCTCATCTGTGAGTGTGTAACCGACACAGCAAGTGGAGCGCGTGGAATGAAACCCGACCTTTCCTACTTGATGATTCAGAAGCAAGATTGTTGCGCATTGGTGAGAATCACCGAGCGTCAACAAAGGAAAACGATCTCAAACTTTCATATTCCATCTTATCCTAGATTGCAATGAACGTGATGAGTGATGACGCCGACATTGAGCGACACATGTCACGAAACACTTCCCATCCATATCATGATTCTCGCGTCCACGTGCAACGATCATGACGTTCATATCGCCTTCTGAGCGCTGGATGAGCCGTTGAGTGCGGTAGAGAATACGATGCGAGCTGGTCTTCGCATCCCCTAGCGATTCGCGCGGGCTTCCGCTGCGTGTGGATGAAACAATCGCAGTCGGTCAAATCGGAGACTTCGCGCGGCGCCTCAGAACTGGCGTAATAGGCGACTGTTCCAGAAGAGCTCAGCCTATGGGCTACTCGCCAGCCAGCGTTTCTCAGTCATTCGCCGGTGCGGCAGTGAGCGGTCTTTCGAGTATTACGAAGATCGGGAAGAAGTCGGTGGTGCGGCGCGGCGGCGGCAGGCTGCGTCGGTCGTCGCCAGCGCCGAGAGCGAGGAGACCTACCGGGACGACACCGCACCGGGATAGAGCGTCCTGCCGCTGCGACGACTGTAGAAGCTGAACGACCCACACGGTCCGCTGCTGTTGCTTCCAGAGATCTGTCGCTCGTAGGTTGAGAAAAACGATCAAGATTCTTAACGCAACCTCCGTTCTTCGACAAACGGAAGCTTCTGGGCGAGCCTGCCTCATGTAGCTAGTCGGTTCTTGAGCTCTCTTTGCAGCATACAACATGAGTGGGTCCATTCATTCGAAGCTGAAATTCGAGATCAGTCAAAATGCTTTCCGGGGTGACGAGGCACACATCCAATGGAGTGGTCATAAAACTTCATCAGTGTCCAAATTGGACTTGAATGACGAGAAGAGTTGTTTTACATAAATAGTACTTTTATTGTCGTTATCAATCAATGCTCATAATGATCGTATAAAACAGTTCAAATGGTCAGTATGGTCCCCGCTTGATAATCGTAGGCTGTTCGATGATATTATGTTGATGCATTAAATTCTGTGTAACTGCGAAATATTCACTTCCTCCTTGGTGCGATAGTTTTTGTGACATTTCCTGGCTACGTAAGTCGTAGAATGAGTGAGTGAGTGAGTGGGGATCTGTCGGCACATGGATCAATTACTGTAGTACAAACGAACTATCAGGTGAGCGAGTGAATCGTCACGAAACGTGGGTCGATATTCGGCAACTATTCCCGTTCCGAGGAATCCCCTCACGGAACTTTCGGATCAAAATGCGCCCGTGGGCAGTCAACAGGGGTTAGGACTCGCGAATGTTCCGCTCGAACGTCACTGAGCACGGGTCGGAGATCCTCCGCACGAGAAGATCCATGGCTCTCGGCTGCTTCATACATATCAGATACGTCAATCGAGAAAAAGTTTATCTGCCGTCATTCATCGATTGGGTGAGTCACAACTTCACTGAAAATCCGGAAAGGTTTTCATTAGGTGATGAGATCTGATCTGACGGCGCATATTGATGCCTTCGCTCGCTCTCAGGAAGTCCTGGAGTTTGGGGGCAATGCAGAGTATGTGATAGGTCGACAGAAATCACCGACAGTTGGACTCCCGAGGAGTACAACGAAGCGAAGTGTCCTTTTTGAAGATCATGTGCTGTGACTGATCGTAACGAAGACAAAATCGGAGTTGAACAGAGCAATAACATCCAAATCAGGAAACCAAGGCCAACAGAACACAAACGAATTTCAGGATATTTTACGAGTTTTTATTTACATCCGGTACGTTGGAGTGGCTACCATTTGAGTATTATCGATACTAGTCTCCTCAGGTTTCGATACATAACAAAAAGTCAAACAAAATAAAATTCGATCATGAGTTACAGTTCAATAGCCCAATTGACTGTTCCGTACTCCCTCTCAACATAGGAGAATATGGATATCAAAAGAAGTATACAAGTTTATTAACCTTCGTTCGTCTAATCGTACGTTTGTTCGTTCGTATGTGTTTTCTTCGGGACCTCGTTGGTATCGGACTGTTTGTGAAAGTGTGTGTGTGTGTTCGTTCTGTTTGGTTTCCTGTTCCGCAACCGTTCCCAATACTTACAGTGAGCGGACGAAGACAGGTGGGGACGAGAGTCATACGGTGCGGAGATTGAAAACTCTACACAAAATCTGACGAACAGAGGCAATACGCGAGAGCAGATCCGTACACGACTCACTTAATGATACATGGAGGGTTGACATGATTGGGTTATAATGATTGATGATGAGATGGATGACTCGATGAACTCTGTACGATGTGTAGGCTGCTCAGTTCGAAACTTGAAATTCGATTCTTTGGCTATGGCTTCAAGTTGAAGTGCTAGTTCTGATTGGGATTATTATTCTAGGGCAAGCCTTGCTCGTCAATGGTTCCCCAACTTCGCCAAGTCCATCTCGAAATCGAAAAGCGCTTGATGGATCTTGTTGACTACGTAGAGTTGTTGGACTTTGTCGTGGGTACGAATCCGCTCTCCGATGTAATTGACAAAGTGATCGATGAAGTCCTTCTCTGGATCCTTCTCGCAACCACTGTCGTGATCCGAATTGCTATTCCTGGAAGAAGCAAACGAAAGCGCGTTAGTTTTCCTCCTTCATTGGGAACACAACGAAAGAATTGAGCTTGTTAATGTGACGACGATCTGAAGCTATCATCGAGGCTCACAGGTAACAAAATCTTATAACTTACTTCCGCTTCTTGGCGGGTGGTGCGGGAGCTGCCGTTTCACTGGGTTCGGATCTCTTCTGCACTTTGTGGAGAGGTGCGGTATTTTCTTTATGAGAATTCAGAGAATGATGAGATTGAGCGTCGGCGCAGGACGAAGTGGATGCAGCGTCATCACGGTCGAGTTCCTGGTCATGTTCGTCGTGATGATCATCGTCCTGATCGTCTTCGATGTGTGTTTCGGCGACCATGAAGTCAGCTGCAATGATTTCGTCCTTGTCGGATCCAGGCTCGGTGACTTGACTTGTGTTGAGACCCCGACCCATCGCAACTTGGTGTAGCGCCGCTGTGTACAGTTGAGCGGCGTCCGCGAAATTTATGGTCGTGATAGGAGATGCCGATCCTGGCGACGTAGGCGCTTGCGGTTTCGGCGAAGACTGTACAGTTATGTTGGCGGCTGAATAGTTCTTGCACAACATTCCGTGGAGAACGTCGAAGAATTTCCACGATGGTTGGAAGTGTTCACCTCGAGCTTGACGGACCATCACTTCGTTCAGGATCCGTTTGTAGCGGTC
Source organism: Neoseiulus californicus (assembly GCA_028455905.1). Lineage (NCBI taxonomy): Eukaryota > Metazoa > Arthropoda > Arachnida > Mesostigmata > Phytoseiidae > Neoseiulus > Neoseiulus californicus. The sequence continues at coordinate 22,239,238 of JAMQGS010000001.1, forward strand.
CCGAATATGCGTCCACTTCTTAACCATCTGAGGTCCGGTCATACCGTACCTCGCTCCAATTTCAGCCCATCTGCAATGAGAACGGAACCATCTTTAGGAATTCAGTCGAATTGCTTAAGGCCAGGACCGCGGGAACACGGGAAAAATGAGAGATGATCGGAATCGGGGATTTTGCGAGGTTTTGGTGAGCGATTACTTACCGAGCGTCTTTGATATGGCTGTCCCGGTAAAGGCGATGATATTTGTCGAATAAATAAGGGGTGGCCTTGACCAGATCGATGAAATCCTCTACTGAGTAATACTTCTCCGGATTCCCGACGAAATCCTTCTCCTTTGTCAGCTTCAACGGACTCTGGTTGCCCTCGTTCAGAGGAATCAGAGATAACGTTCCGTTGAAGCTCGAGTTGAGCGAGGCATTGAGACTGTTTTCGAGTTTGACTTTGTCGCCGACGTCAACTGGTTTCGGTTCCATTGTGAGGCCGGGAAAAGCTAGTCCCAATTGTTTCGCCAGGTTTGGAAGAATCTGCAATAATGAATAAGAACACAGAGGTGAGTTACAAGTCGCTAGCCACCAGGAATTCCGTAGAAAGCGCACGAACCGAAGCGCGGACGCCGACAAAGAATCCCAACAAAACGAACGCGCTCGTCGCACGAAGAGCATCGCATACGTTTCTTTGGAAGAGGTGAATCGTTCAAAAGATTTGGAACCGCGCGTACACTGATCTTTCCCGCAGATCTTGCGACGCCACTGCACCACGTAGAGCTTCTACGAAATGCGATGTTGCCGACGACGGCTGGGCATCGTTGTTGTTGTCGAGAGTTGACTCAGAAAGCGTTCAGGTGTCGCGTTCTTCCAGCCGAGAGAGAGATTCTAGAGAGTCGAACCGTGGGTCGGCCGCTCGGCCGGCCGGTCGGTCGGTCTGTCTGTCTGTCTGTCCATCAGACGGCCGGTTTGTCAGAGTTTGTCTGTTGGTCCCGCCATCAGCCGTGGCCAGGCAACGGTCACACCGACTGACTGTCAGGCTGGCTGGCGGGCTGACCGACCGACCAACCGAAAGAGCGACGGCTGTCGGTGCGTTCGTCGGGCCCACTGTAGGACAGCGGTCTCGAATGGAAGTTTAGCAAAAGGCGACGGCAAGATGTCCTGATCGCTCTCTCACTCTTTCAGTCAGTCCGTCCGTCCGTCCGTCGCTTGATGTGTCTTCTGGTACGGACTGTTGACTTCTGGTAGACTGCTCTCGACTGACGAAAACACGAACCGTCATGGGCCCCCTCCCTCCGCTTGCGGCGCCGTACTCTTCTTCCTCGAACTCGAGCGCCGAACCGAACAACAAGCCCAGTGAATTCGGTAGTCTGACTACAGCTTGCTTGCTGCTGGTTGGTCGCTTGGTTGGTTGAGTGGAAAAAGCGACTCTGACGGACGGATGGACGGAGAAGACGCCGCCGCCGCCCGAAAACAGACGAGAGACAGCGAAAACCGAGAGACAGACGCACTAAGCGCCCTGTCCCTCCTCTGAACCCTACGATTCGGGTTCGGTCGGTCGTTCGGTTGCCCGTAGCAGTAGGGAAGGAAGGAAGCAAGCAACTAAGCAAGCGTTTCAGGGTATGGGCGACCGGCCGCTTTTCTCGTCGTCGTCGTCGTCGACGGCTTGCTCGTCGGTCCGTCCGTCTGTCGGCCGGCCGGCTGGTCCGGACTCTAGGAGAGCGTGCTGGTGGTGGCGGTGGTGCCGCCGCGTACCAGAGAAAGAAGGCCTCCCGTCCTCTACAGAACAGCAAGCAGTCTCTGTCACGCAGACGCATTCGCTGCTGGGGCCAGGGCCGTACCCGGTGCCAGCGAGAAACCGCGGCTGCCGCGTTTCTGGTTTCTAAACGCCAAGAGATCTACCATCGCTGCCAGCACAACAACAACCTCTACGACAACGACGACGACGACGAGTTCCTCTACCGAACAGCGGACGGTCGAGCGGCGGCCCTGCCGCGCGGCCTACCGACCGAGCGGTTACTCTGTCGGTCTCGCGGTCGCTTGATTGGCCGACCATTCGGACGGTTGGCCCGTCGGTCGGGTCCCCGCGAGCGCCGAATCAACGCAACGAACCTGACGCGGCTCAATCTATTATTAGCCAACTACAACTAGAAGGAGAAGCTCGGTCCCTCAACGGCTTTCAAACTCAACTACGGATTCTGTTTGTCGTAAGGCTTAGGCCCAAAATATTTGAGACGACCCGAACGCCACCGAAACGACAGCTTTTCGTTTCGGCCGACACCGATGCAGTCGCGCTCAGGCTAGCTATACATACAGCGGGGTTGCACGTCCATGATGCGCGAGGTCACTCGGGCTCCATCGATGAAAACAAGAAACCCAATCACATCAACTGGGTCCGGGAGCGAAATCGAGAGAAGAACCGAAGGTTTTTCAATTAAGTCGATAGCGGAACCGAAGAACCGAAAAGTGATGAAAACTCTGGTGCCTCCAAGTCCCTCACCGCAATCGGAGCTCCATGACTCCGTGATCTCACAAAGCCATTGATTCCAACACACGCAACAAACGCGATCACTGATTATATATAACGCGAGCCACGACTACTATGACCCGAGATCGAAAAGGATATAAATCATATGCGATGAATCCTTAATATATCACGGAACCTTCAAAACCGCAAAGTTTCCGGTGAAGTTGAGAGATTAGGAACACAGAAAATGATCAGCTGAGAGCCTACGGAACTGTCCGGCTTGACTTACTGAGCGTCTTAATCAGCGCAAGCAATGAATGCTTAAGACTGGCTTGATAAGGAAGGAAAACTTGAACAGAGCGTACGCACACCGAAAGCGTCTTCGCCTCAAACACCGGGGTTGCGCATCGAAATCAAAATACGCGCTCGGTTGTGTTTAGACGTGATTTCCCGTATTACGGCTTACGGGAAAATTACCGTAATACGGTCTTACGGTAAACAAGCTATTGGTATGGATTTCTCCCGATTTTCCCTGATTCCGAGTCGATATCGATCACGTGTTTTTCGTAAAACAATTACGTACTTTCTCCAATCAATCGGAAGACGATTGGCTGCTCCCGAAACCCTCATTCCCGCCAAAAACCGCGCTGGAAAGGTATTCCATAATACGGCATTACGGAAAATATCGAAAAACTCCATTTTATGTAAAAAAATTGATGGCACTTCACGACGATCTCTGGCCTCCAGTCGGAAACACGGTTCCGCGGGTCCCTGACTGACATTAGTGTCGTGAGCTGCCGGCTTCCTTCAGGAACAGTGGCGCTCTTCAGACTCCTAGCGTGGCGGTACTAAGTCAGTACCCCCGATCGAGTCCGTTTTCCCGGGACTCCCGAGAGCGGCTTTCCCGAGAACTGTCCCGGCTCCCGTTCATGTCTGTTTCCCCAGGATTTCCCGAGAACGGCTTTCTCGCAAACAGTCCCGGTTCCCGTTCGAATCCGTTTTCCCGGGATTTCCCGGGAACGGCTTTCCCGAGAACTGACCCGACTCCCGTTCATGTCCGTTTCCCCGGGACTTCCCGGTGACGGCTTTCTCGAAAATAGTCCCGTTCCCGTTCAAGTCCGTTTTCCCGGGATTTCCCGGGAACGGCTTTCCCGAGAACTGACCCGACTCCCGTTCATGTCCGTTTCCCCGGGATTTCCCGGTGACGGCTTTCTCGAAAACAGTCCCGTTCTCGTTCAAGTCCATTTCCCGAGATTTCCCGGGAACGGCTTTCCCGAGAACCTTGGTTTCTTGCCGTCGGGTACGGAGGGCAGCCTGGGATGAGTACTGTAGGCGCGGTTTAAGACATAGGTGCGGTACAGCGATACGCCGTCGAAGGCTGGGCCTCGTGGGCAGGGCGTGCTGTGGCTGCGTTCTCCAGTCTCCTCCGTTTGAGACGTCTCGCGTTTGCGCTAGCGCGACTGAGGTTGGAACGTTTGCGCTCAGGCATGGCGGGCACGGACACGAACTACTACTCGGGACGACTGAACACGCGAAACAGAGTGCAAGCACGCACGTGACGGTATTCCGGCGCGTGAACGAAATCACGGTGAGTTGCCGGCCGGTGGCGCACACGTAAACAGCGCGGCTGCACCGTGGCGCGCGATTCGGAAGCCGCTCTTCCCGGAAAAAGAGGAACGAAGTTTTTGGGTTTTCTTGAGATTACGGCGTGTTGAGGCTTCTGCGGAGGTCTGACAGTAGCCCATGTCCACCTCCGGGGAGCTGAGCATCTGTTTGCGAGGTTTGACCGCGATCCGAACGGCGGTTCGGGCGTGATCCGGGCACGACCGCGCGGCCCAAGTTTGCCTTTTATATATTAGGATTGTAAGGATTGTATTCCGTAGGAAAGCCATTCGCAAGTCCGCTTCCGTTCGCCTAGAGACGGACTTTTTGTCATCCGTACGGATTGACATGGAGGACTCATGAAGGATTTGGGTCTACAGTGGAATGAGACTTGGACGTCCCGCGACACCATCAGCGTTCTCTTCGGCAACCAGCAACTTGCATGCCCACATACGAAGCGAGCGTGGCAACCGCGAAGAGTACGGGGAGAGGAAACAGCAATGGGAGCGCCGGCTGGGGTAGCAACGTGGAGTGACGGCGATAGCCAATGAACGGAGATGGAACGAGAATTTTGAGAGAAAACTTCAGGGCGTGTATCAGAGACGCCGAATCATAGATTCGGCCATTTTCCGTAGTTCCTTGTTACGGCGAATACTCCCACAATTCGAATTGTGTCGCGCTGATCCGCGTCATTGTTTGAACGTTTTGCATTCAATCAGCGCATAGAACGCTTTATCGAGCAAAACTCGAGGTATTTTGACTCCAATTTATTCTCCGTAATCCCGTATTACGGTAATTTTCCCAAGGAGCCCAGGAAATCGAGGAAAGGAAAATTTCAGGCAATTACTTGCTTTCTCTTCGCATGGGCAGCTCCGTAACCTATGGTACGGAAAATTTGAGAGTGGTTTCAACCCTGTATTCCAAGGAGATCGAGGGCGATCGACGCGAGAATATTCCCCGTAAAACCGTATTACGGTAATTTTTCCGTAATCTGTAATACGGGAAATCGCGCCGGCGGCGAGAAGCCGGTGAGACGCCAGTCTCTGGCATCAGTGTTTCACTGCGCTTGGAAGATAGCGCCTTGAGACGAGAGAGACCACGACGGCACCCGAGGGAATTCCAGATTCCAACAGAGTCTACTCATTCCCTAGAAGGATAAGTCCAAACGGTGGATATCACATATGCAGACCCCATATGCTCGAGGTTCCGATTCTCCGCCGAGGATCTCCATTCTCACGTATGACTTCGTTGTAAACGAGGATTTAGTGATTAAAAGGGTATCACACCGGTTTTCGTGCGAGCGTCCAGCCGTTCATCCGTTCCATCCTCCTCTTCCATTCCGTTTCCTCTGAATACGCGGGAGCAAGACGTTCTTCCCTTGAAGTTCTTTCATGAAACGATCCGAGGTTTCCTTCCGGATATTAGCAGGAAAATCGAGGTCTATTAAAGCCATGAATAGAGCCGGTAACGTCGCACAGCCAGCAAGATCGATTAATTCACCGCGAAAAACGAAGCGACAAGCATATGCGCCCCAGAAGTTCGGAAGAAGCTCCCAAAAACGGGAATGAGGAGCCGGTCCTGAGAGGAAAGGGTGAAATACCTCAAGATTTGGCGGAACGAGCAAGGCGACGAGAACTGAGGGAGGAGGAGATAGTGCTGAAAGTGCAAAATTCAGCGAGACAGTTGAAGCAAGAATGGCTGAAGAACGAGGGGCCGAAGCGCCCAACCGCACAGTCACCTCCAGCCTCGCCGGAAAGGCCGCGTAGACACTCTGAGTAGAACCTCTGGGATTCATCATCATCCTGGGATGTACTTCCTCGACCGAAACGACTCGTGGCCGTCATGGTGTTCCGGCACTCAGCAATAAATGCAAGAGAAAAAATTCAAAATAGGTATCGAGTGTTGATCTATATCCAATTTTTTTCCACAGGGCTATTTTGAAACACCAGAGAGTGGATCAGTAGCTATGAGCATTCCAGAGTGGCCATTTCCCCATAGAGAGAAACGCGTTCCCGACCGAGAGAGTGCTGAACATGAGGAATACGCGGTTTTTGAAGGGTTCTATCTCCTGATCCGCGTATTTCCGTAAAAAAAAAAACGATAGAGTACTCCTCAGTAGGCCGTAAACTTCACGCTGACAAACCGAGTGTTCACATCAGTGACCTCTCCTTCTAAGCGTTTGTCACAGGAAACTCCCCGAGGCCTCACTCCTCGTGACCCGAGTTATCCAGGCCCCACCATATGATCTGATCGATAAAAAAGAGGCAGAGCGAAATGAAAGTCGCAATGTCCTCGCCTGGAGATCCATTCATTTTTTCACTAGAATATTTTGATCGTCGGGAATCAGAATCCAAACGTCTGATACGAATGTCTCACCACGAATGGGGAGAGGAAGGCGAGCGCAAGCTGATCAGCGCAAGCACCACGAACAATCGCGCTGTTCTGATCGCAGAATCATACGCGCTAGCTCGAGCTTCCTTTTCGCCATCCAGTGAAGTGGAATGAAGTTTACGTTCGATAATTTCCATCCCAGAACCGCCCGGGGATTCTTCGGTATTTCTCGACTTACAGTAGGACTCCATTATAACCGACTTCAAGGGACCGTGGAAAATCGTCCGTTAAATCCGAGGTCCGTCTTATCCGATAATGAGACTAATTCGACCAAAAGAAAAGCTCGTAAAGAGCGTTCATACAGTCGTGAATGACATCAAACGATTCCAAAAATGAACAATGCCGAGAGATTATCTTCACCGATAGCGTCGACAATTGGCAAATGTGCACATCTGCACGCAACGTTCCGAGCGATCCGATGATCCAATCGTTGCCGACTCTCGGCACCGGAATGAGTCCGTTGTAACCGTCTTGATTACCATTAGGAAGTTGGGGATCGGACCGCAGAATCGGTCCGTAATAACCGAGTGTCCGTATTAGGCGAGTCCGTATTAGGCGCTGTATCCGTTCTTTTCAATATGGAAGAAGATACGCGCACGGCCCAACCAAACTCCCCGTTTTTCCCCAATTCCCCATAAACCCCGTTTCCCCCTTATTTTTTTCCCTTTTTTTTCCCCCCCCTGGGTTCCCCCCCCCCCCCCCCCCCCCCCCCCCCCCCCCCCCCCCCCCCCCCCCCCCCCCCTCCCCCCCCCCCCCCCCCCCCCCCCCCCCCCCCCCCCCCCCCCCCCCCCCAAAAAAAAACCCCCCCCCAAAAAAAAACCCCCCCCCCCCCCCCCCCCCCCCCCCCCCCCGGGAGCCTCAACCAAACTTGTTTCCGAATTTGATATCCGTCTCCACATGTTCTGTCTTCGGCCACTTCATTCTTGGGGGAGGAGGGCTAGAGGCGGGTGGCGGCCGAAGCCAGGGTGCCTTCACTGTCCCTTATGTCGAGCCCCCGATAACCCCCCCCCCCTCGCTCGGGTTTTCCCTTTGGACTCGGGGGGCCAGGGCGCCGCCACGGCTCCTTCGCTTCCCCCGTCAGCGCATAGAAAGCTTTATCGAGCAAAACTCGAGGTATTTTGACTCCAATTTATTCTCCGTAATCCCGTATTACGGTTAATTTTCCCAAGGAGCCCAGGAAATCGAGGAAAGAAAAATTTCAGGCAATTACTTGCTTTCTCTTCGCATGGGCAGCTCCGTAACCTATGGTACGGAAAATTTGAGAGTGGTTTCAACCCTGTATTTCAAGGAGATCGAGGGCGATCGACGCGAGAATATTTCCCGTAAAACCGTATTACGGTAATTTTTCCGTAATCTGTAATACGGGAAATCACGTCTAGTTGTGTTCCGCCCTGCTTGGAGGCTGTTTGCGGTCCGGTGATTGGCTGTTGCCGTACGCGGTCGTGCCGGCGGCATTGAGATCGTGATGCATTGCCTTGGGCCGCGATTCGAGCTCCATGTTGACGCGGCCGACTCGAACTACGGAGCCCTTAGGTCGGCGGATGGATGAACAGATGGCGGGACGGGATACTAAAGAGAGAATGAGAAACCGAGTGCGCGAGCGAGCGAGCGGGTGAGCAAGCGAACGAACGAGCTCCCTCATGAACGAACAAGAGGGACTCTGCGTGCTGGAACACCTGGCTGGTCGCCTACCACCAACACCGCTGCCGTTTCCATCATGATGGCCTTAGCACGCTCTGCCAAATCCTTAGGAAGGGGAGTTGGGGTGAAGCACCGATGAGAAATGACGCTTGCGCGATTTTTGCATCGCCGCCCAGCTCAGAGACTACGCATAAAACCCGAAACGGGACGGGCGGGGGGCCGCGTGTAAACTCCTCTCGCGTCCTTTGCATCGAAAGGATTTCTCTCTTGTCAAGTATTCGTCCATAATCACGCACTGAGATCGATTCGGTAGAACGAATCCACGGTAATCCAGGGAAAACCAAACCCGCCCACACATTGTTCCCGATCACTTTGTACGCACTGTTCCAGCAACGAAGATACACAAACATCCCGGACATGCCCGGAAAGCTCGAGCGTTCCACGCCCTACGGAAAGCGTTCTATTTACGCGATGAAGTCGGAGAAGGATCTTCAAAAAACAAAAAGAAACATACCGCAAGGAAATTCGGGAGGGCAAAACTTCCTTCAGACATCTATTCAATCTCTTCGGCTGCGAACTGATGATCTGCTGGTCGCAAAACACAAATTGGCACTGAACAAGATTCGGAGCTGAGCACCCATTTGTAACTGACGCAACCGAGGCGTTTCTGTACGCTCTCACCCCGTCGATACGCAGTCCACGTCACTCTGCGGTTAGACGGGTGCAAAGTACGAGAGGTTTCTGCCACCCCAGTGGAGTACCCATGAACCTGGCGTTCCGAAAACTCTACCCCTTGGCTGATCAGATGGGAATAATGGATCGGACATTGATCTCAGCTTGGGCGCGATAACTCGACGATCGGCACTGTCTGCTCGAATCAACGCACGGAAACAATGCAACTGCTGCCGACCCTCGATAGCATCTTTGAACTCTAGTCAAGTTCGGATTTGAGCGGAAGGCTGGGCAGCTCAAATGACGGGAGCGACGACGACGGCAACGAATACATTCTACGGACTTCCATCCGGTTGTCGAGCCAACGTAAAATGAGCGAGCTCGGTTTCTTCCTCCGAGCAGCGGTTAGTGCAGTACACGCTGTGCTAGAGGCTCATGGATCGAGTTGAGATTCGAAGCGAGACTTACAGACAGACGCAACTCCAAAGCAGAAAAAACGAATCGCGTTCGAACAAACGAGCTCATTTTGATAGGAAAGCAGCAACCTGACACTTCAAGCAGTTTCGAATGTTGCCCGCTTCCGTAGTTGCGAATTACATCGAAAAGCATGCATTCGAGTTGGGGCGGGCTTCTCGCCGGCCGGCAGTCGCAGGCACGCTTCAACTGAATGAATTTCGTCTGAACAATCGACGTATTTGCTTTGATGTCGTCGACGATGTTCGACATGTCTTAAATCACAACCACGGATCAGGTGACAAACTTGACAACGAGGGTTTAGAGGCATACCGCCAGACTCTGCTGGTTTCCGGAAAACACAAGAAATGTCTTCCGTAGCGAACATTGCGCTCGCGCGTTTCTGCCGTCCCTAATACCTTCTCCCGGAAAGAATGTGCGAACTCGAGAAAAGCGCACGGATCCCATAGGCTCGACCGGATCGGTCTTCGCGCGTCCGACGAGGCGAACAACTACGCTTCCAACAACGACTTCTACAACAACTTCAACTTCAACGGCAGCGGCTTCGGCGCTGCAATGGCAGAACAAGGAAGATCGAAGCCGCGTCGAGCGAGCGAGCGGACGAACGAAAAAAGCAGCCGCGACTCGACGAGAAGCGAGATCGCCGCATCTGTCGTTGTGCAAAAAACCTGCTTGCCGCTGGTGCCGGTTTTGAGCGGTGCTGGCTATTCTGTTGTCAGGGACTGACTCTGGGAACTCGAACTGGTCCGCTGGCTGTTTAGGCCTCCGTCAGTTGATCGTCAGTGGTCGTCGTCGTCGTCGTCATCCTCGTCAGCCTCGTTATTCTGTTGCCGCTGGCAGCCGCTTGCTGTATTGTTGCTGAACTGTATGCAGCCCTCTTCGAAGCAAGCCAACGAGCGTGAGAGAGACAGAAACCCGATCGACGCACGAAGTTCCCCCGCTTCTTCGGTTCTGGTTTCCGTACCGTGTATTCGGTTTGATTGTTTGCCGGACCGTCCGCAGACCGTGGCTCGAGCTCTCTCTCTAACAAAGAATTTCGGTCCGAGAGCGCATTCTTCCTATTTCGATGCCCGTCCGCCGAAATCCGCCGCCCCACAACGCAACCGACGCTCGGTGGCTTTCTTGAACGTTCGCTTTCTCGCCAGAACTCATCCGGACTGGTGTTCCGATCTGTATTCTAGAAACCCTCGGAGAACGCCATTCCTTCTGATTTCCCCTTCGTCTTTCGAAAAATTCCGATCTTGAGCATTTGATGATGTTCTACAGAAATCCACCCTCCGTTGTTTTCTGCACCGGAAGTTTCGGGTGCGTATCATATCAGTAATGAGGTGATACCTCATTGCTCTGACTTTTGGCGAGTAAACAGCTCGAATTTCGTTATTCTGCAACGTGTCTTCAAGCTCTCGCTGCCTAAGCGGTGTTGTTGCGGTCACCCTGATTCATTACGAAACGACCCCGCGCCCTCCAGAAGATGAGTGGAGGCAATCGCATCGGGGGCAACTCATTAAGTTTGAGGATTCCGCTGCCGTGCGAGGCTTCCAGAGTCGGCCGGCAGGCAGGGACTGAAGTGAGACTCTCCGTTGCTTCCGACCGCCCTTTCGAAAACGAATCGGCTGACAGACAGACGAACGAATGAGCGGCTGACGGGCGAACGCGCGAGAAGATGATGTTGACCGTTACTAAAACGGTCGTCGGTTTGCGTGTGGGCTTTGCTCAGAACCCGGTGCCTGCCCGCCCGCCTGCGTTCCTGCTTGCCTCCTTGCTTGCTTGCTGTCAGTCCTGCCGGCCCGCCTTCCCGCTGCAGCCCGGGGCATCGGCCCGTTGTGGCATGACTGCGGTCGGTCGGTCGGTCGGTCGGTCGGCCACAGCAGGTCGACGGTGGCTTTGGCGGGAATCTTCTCACCCGTCTTGTTGCGCACTCGACGCCCGCGCCATCACCGCGACCGAGGTGTCCTAGCCGTTCGCGGGCCTACCATCTGAAACACCTATCCGCAAACTAACCGACCGACCGACCGACCGACCGCCCGGCCGACCCGCCGAGTGAATGGCTGGTCGTGCGGGAGTGTGCATTACCCATCTCCGTGCCCCGTCCCCCGGCTTCTCCCCGTGGCCATCCTCTCCTTCTATCCTGAAACCCTCGGACTGTTCTCCTAGGGATAACCCGGAATAACTCGCACGCCATGACGCCCGCGAGCATGAAGGAAAAGTCGACTGGCGGCTCGATTCAATGCTCAAACGACCGTCGGTCAGCGGTCTTTCGGTTCCTGTTTTCGTTCGCTTTCTCGTTAGTCTCTAAACGGGAAGCTCGCACGGAGAGTAGAATTAGAAAATCTTCTCCTAGAAACCGCTCCTCAAACAGTTCAGTCTACGCAAGTTGTATCATCGCTCCTCGAGCTAGATCCCCACCAAAGGCCGTTTGAATGTTCGTGATCGCAGTCTTCACCGCATATCAACTCCGAATGCCGAAATCGTCGATTATACGAAAATCAACGCAATTAATGATCCGCTCGATACGAAGCCCAACTTATCAAAATATAAGACAGAAAATGCCGGTGTATATTCAGTGGATAATGTTTTTTCAAGTGTTCCACATTTTTGACGACTTCTCAATACGACACGAGCAGGGAGGTGTCAGTGGCTCGGAGGGACAGACATCGACGAGCGAGTTGGAGGCACCCTCATGTTCTCGAATGTCCAACAGAACGCTTCTAGACGATGACAACCCTGAAGACGGAAGATGTTCACTGGAGCTTCTTTCTGAGCGGTTCGCTTTCCTCTCTCTTCCTCCTCCGAGCGTCGTCTCGGATTTCGGTATTCGGTTCGGTGCGATACCAAACCGTCCGGGGCCATGATCTTGGCGATCGGAAGAACGGCCAGACGGGCGGTCGCACGGACGGACGGACGAACGGGCGGAGCGAGAAGTGAACGTAGGTATGTACTCTATTTCTCTCACTGGAATCCTGGCCGACATACCGAATGGATAGATGGCGAAAAAAGAAAGAAAGCAAGCAAGCAAGCAATGAGGCGTTGATTGCGATCCCCTTTCTTCGCCGCTCCCCCGTAACAGCCCCCTGACCCGCCTCCCCTCGGTGGTCCCAATCCCACCTCCCTCCGTCTCGTCTCCCCGTTCTCAGCGTCCTTCCTGACTGGCTGCCAGGCAGGCAGGCAAACACGCTCTATCTACTGACGCTGCCGCTGCTTAGAAAGGAGCGTCGTCCTCGGCAAGAGCGCCATCATCAAGAGCGGCACCAGACAGCCGGTCGGTCGGCCGGCCGGCTTGCTTGCTTGCTCACTCACCCGCTCACCCTCCAGAGCGGTGTACGGAGAAGTAGATGCTGCCGCCGCAGCCGCCAGGACACCAGGAGTAGGATCAGCGTTGGAAGGAGAGCGACTCTCCTTGGTGGTGGTGGTAGCTGACGAGCGCTCGGTCGGTCGTTCGGCTGGGCGGCTGTCTGTCCCCATCGAAGTCGCGCGATACCCCGCCGTGTTCCCCCCTGCTTTTTCTCTCGGTCTTTCTACTGCCGCGGCGGTGGCAGCGGCTCGAAGGTCGCTCTCCCCGCACGCAGGCAACGTATGACTCACCCACTCCCGCCGCCGCCAACCCCACCCGCCGCCGCCGGTCGGTCGGTCGCCCGCCAGACCGCCTAACTGCCCGGTCGCGGGAAACGGGACAGAGGTGGCAGTAGCGGCGTTGGTGATTTTCCTGCTGCTTCTGTAGACTTGGAGCCCGAGAAGCTCTCGGTTTCGCCACTAGGTCGTCGTAGTGTCACGTCAGAAGATTTCTTTCTGTCGAACTTCCAGCGAAATCTGATATTTTCCGTTCGTTTTTCAATCTGATCTAGAGTCGGCAGCCACTTCATCCGTAGATGAAGGTCAATACACAAAACTTGAGCGAGAAACGCATCTTCAACAACGAGGAGCGGGAGGGCTGCCACGTAAATTGGAGAAGATCGCAGCCGTTTTTCTGTCGGCGAACGCAAAAGGTTCAACTATGTCTTCAACACTGAATCTGAACTATTTCGCGCGGCGCGGGGCAGTCCCCAACAAGAACATGCTCAAGAGCCAAACAGACAGAATACAGCCACGGAAGTTCGTGGTTCGAGCGAGGCTCTGAGGCCGCATCGAGGTCGCAGATGGCGACGTCAGAGAGCTAGGCCGTCGTAGTGGAAATCGGTCGATATCGGCTCTCGCTCGATCCGACGGCTCTGTTCGCTTCCCATCATCGAGCGAACCGTGAGCGGATCGACGGGAAGACTTCAGAAGGCGCTTCGTAAGTTCTGTAACGAGGGAAGCCGCCGATGACACCGAGCGCCAGACGGAGAGACCGAGGAAGAGCGGCCGTGCTTCAGCTTGAGCTGCGCCAATTCTGTATGTATTGTAGTTTCGAACATCCGTCCGTCCATGCCTGCCTGCCTGCCGCTAACAGAGAGCGGCGGCGGCGGCGGCTGCAGCGGGAGCGGCCGCGGCAGATCCCAAATGCAGTGAACGAACGAGAGCGCGAGCTACCGGGAGGCTGAAAGAACGAGTGCGCTAGCCCGGTGACTGACTGGATGGTAGGCAGTCTGTCGGTCGGTTGGTCTGTCGCTAGCGCGCTCACTCACTCACACGGGCTAGCGGGTGAGTAAGCGAACTCCGAGCTCCGCGAGAAGCTTGAGGCCACGCTCAACGGAAACGCCGCTCGCTCGCTCCCTCGGTCTCTGTGCATTCTCTCCGAACATCTGGACTGAATCCATCCGAGAGAAGCAAGCGTAGAGGCGCCTCGGTGGACGATTTTCGGTGCTTTCTTTTCGAAACAGAGACCGGCCTGCCGGTCGGTCCGTTCGTCCGTCCGTCCGTCCGTCCGTCCGTCGTTCGGCAGCCAACCTGCGACCGCAGCAGAAACTAAGTCGACTAACCAAGCAACGGTCGACAGATCGACGGACGCACCGACAGGACCCAGACGACGGGCGACATTCTTCAACAGCGAAAGAAAAAGCGCTGGGAACGACGTCCTCGTTTGCCGAACAATGATGACAGTCGCGCAGATCAACTGACAAAACCCTGGTCGACCTCCAATCCGATCCAGTGGGTACTGACTGACCGACGGACGGACGGACGGTCCGTCGGTCGGACAAACGCGCAGCCTGACAATCTGACGCTCTACTTCTGCATTGTGTACTCGAATACCGCAATCGCGCGGGGCCCCATGCCGCCGGCACGTGAAGTGCACGTAGGCTCCATGATCTCGAGGGAATCTTCGAGATCGTCGAGAGTGACCCCCGATACGTGGCGCCGCGCGCGAGTACCGAAGCTCGTTCTCGGGGGTTGACATCGTCGTCTTTTGTTGAAATTGCGCGGGAAATACGTCATCTATGACACGTAGATGGCATCCAGATCGATTGTCAAGTGATTGTCATGACATCCGTCGAGCACCGCAGGAGGAAAGAAGTCGCCGAATGAAAGTGTGTGGCGTCATGCAGTGCGAAGTAGAACTCAATCCACAGAGTCGAGTAGTTTCCGCCTGATGCACCAAAGCGCAACATTGGAAGCTCCACTGCGAGTGACAACCACACAATTCGAATCATGAAGTCTCAAGTTTCCTGTTCCGCGGTGTAGTTGCAATCGAACATGAGGCGTTGATACGAAAACAAGAGTTTTCTCCATGCCTGGTGTCTTAACTATACTGGGGGACTACCACACGGTACACCCTTGCTCGCGCAGCTCCGGTTATCAAGGAGTGTGGAGGCAGTCACCGAAAATTAACTGCTGTCTCCAAATGACTGACATCATCACAAACACTGTTAACCACGCGCAACTTGGAAACAACACGCGGAAGCTCAGCCTCCGCACAACAATCACACACTGAGAGCCGCCCAGGCACACGCGCTGCAGTAGCTTGTAGTCCTGCGCTACGTACTCTGAGACCCCTGTCATCGTTTCCGTTCGGAGTCTCTGACAGTCGTGACAGCTGCGAATTCAACGTAAAACCGAAACAGGCAAGTGTACTTACCGGGCTAATGGTGAGGTCGGGAAACATTCTACGTGTCGGCGGGGGACTTCGTCGACGTCGACGTAACTTGCGCAAGTCGACGTGATCGTCGATGACCGCTGCCGAGTATCAGCTGCAGCTGAGATATTATGATGATGACGACGACAACGACGGCAACGATGACAACAACGACGACGACTGTGACAACGACGAAGACTTCGAGGCAGGCAGCGGCACTGAAGGTAATGGTAACGGCGTCAACGATACTATGTCACCACACCACGGAGAGCGAAGTTGCTAGGAACGGGGCAAGTTTGCGATGAGCAGAGTGCGGCGTTGTACAAAGCTGCGTAACTGTCGCGCGTCCGAACAATTGCCTGTTGGCAAAGTACGTTGGCAAGCGGGGAGGCGGGCGGGATGGCTGGTTGCCTTAACTGGCGGCGTGCTAAGATGAAAGCGTGCGTGCTGCTCTGAGTACGCCGTCGACTCGAGGTTTCTCTACGGCGACCCGCGCCTCGGTCTCGGGGCTCCGTGAGTGGAGAGAACTCTCTCGCTACCCTCGCTCTCGACCAACCGTCCGGCGGCTTAGTAGCACCACCATGCGCGCTCGCTCGCTCGCCTGCTCGTTCGGTCCAAGGCAGTCGTCGTGGTCGTCGTCGTCAGCCTGATTCCCTTACTCTCCTGTTCATTGCCGACTGACGGACGGATGGACGGACGGACAGGCTAGCTGCTGACTGGCTGGCTGGCTGGCGACAGCGAGCGCATTGTAGCCCGAAGCAAGACTGTCTGTCGTTGCCTGCTTTCCGTAGCCCGCCTTGCTTGCTTGCTGGCTGGCTGCCGAGCGGTCCCGATGTTTCCTTGCTCACTCACTCAGTCAGAGGAGGCTCAAATCAAGCAGGAGAGCGAACCCCGAGGACGGTTGGACTAGATTCGGTCTAAGCCTAGCTCGCCGTACCGTTAGCCTGGGCCATGCCAGAGTCTTCAGAACTGGAACCCTCGACCGACGGACGATGCGTGACGCATGGTTTGACGATGTAGACAGAGTTGACGCAACGTTCCGAGGAGCTGACGCATCCTTCTGTTCTAGAGTCTTCAACCGGGAATTATAGTTTCTATCTATCCTTCGGAACGTCAAGTTCCGGACCATACCATACGAAGGTTGTCAATGCTAGCGATAGGCTCGGTCGTAGATTACGAGAGTACGGTACGCGCGTATAACGAGACCGACCGGAAGACGAATCAAACACCGAGTCCCGTTGCTTCGCGCCCCGGTGCCACGGTAGTGCCGCCACCGTTTCTTGCTTGGGTAAAAGCTGTCGTGCCGGGAGAAGAGCGAACGATGCCAAAAATAACCAAAAGACAGACTCCCAGACGGATGAATAGTCAGGGAGAACGCAAGCTCCCGGGCGAAACACCGCTTAAAGGTTAGAATGAGTTCAAATCTTCACCATCCAACTCTGCACGTTTTCTGTCTTCGTGCCGCAGAAGAATATGACTCCGCATATTTGGACCCAAGTCCGGGTTCGAAAGTTTTTCAAGAATAAATCATGACGGATACGCGATATCATATCATTGGGGTTATTCTCGAGTTGGGGACAAACGCTCAGACCTGTGGAATGGGCAAGGTTGTTCGCACTGGGTCAATGTCATCAGGGAGCTTGGTCTGTGGCTTACCAACGCCTACCTAAGAGAATGTGGGAGGCAATCCGAACCAGCGTCGTTTCTGAATCGTTCGACGGCTGAGCAAGAACGCAAGCAAGAAAGCTATCGATGAATCCAGTCCCTATCCCATCATCAATGTGTGTTCCTTTCTCTCCTGAAGGCTCACTGGCGTCATGGAGTTTCAGCTCCGGGCGACGCTCTCCCCGTATCCATCCCCCTCCTCCCGTTCATCCCCTCTTTTGACCCCCACCCGATAGGATAGAGTGTGGGGAGGCTGACGCTCGTTCGTTGGAAACGCTTCGAAGTCCCCAGACTCATTTACTACGTCTCGCCTCCTTTTTCCGTGGGAATCAATCCTCTCACCTCAGTATTGTTGAAATTTGATCGACGGAAATTACGTAAACGACTGTTTTTGTGTGTTCCCCTTACATCCACAGAACTCAGGATGGCTAGACTGCCGCACATGAGTCAGCCGTTCGTGGAAGCTCCCTCCGAGCTCTCCCCTCGAAGGCAGGCAGGCTGGCTGGCGGTCGGCCGGCGGACCGGGCGGGCGGGCAGGCAGGCAAGCAAGCAAGCGAGCCAGCAGACAGACTCCGTTTACCGTCCCCCGTCCTCCTGAGTATGGAGGACTCTCTTTCTCGCTGGATTGCTGATCATCAGCCAGCCGAACCAACCAGCCAACCAGCCGCTCGTTGGTTCGCCTGGCCGCTGGCTGATCGGACGCCTGCGGGGACGCCGAACGAGAGGATCTGCTGCCTTTGCTGCGGCGGCGGCTGCTGCTGCTGCAGAGAACACGAGGAGGACAACAACGGGGACTTCGAGAGGCGTAGGCCTCCCCCAGCCTTCAGTTCAGCCTGAACGTGACACATCCTCCGCACCCCGCAGACCAGCGCCGGACACGATAGCCACTCGCAACTGACCAATGGCATCTATCGCATGACGTGCACGTAACATCTGCACCCTGAACGCTCTCTCCGACGCTCCATAACCATCTTGCGTCGTCCTTGTGATAACCTCGTACGATCCTCGGGATGTTGTCACGATTCCCTTGAAATATCTTTGGAACCGTGCTCGTTTGGCTCGCAAGATTCAAATAGGGTTCCACGTGGGAGTTTAGGTCCTACCTGCAAAAAAACTTCGGCGATCGTGGCTCCTGAATTACGCGAGCATGAGGGTCGGGCACAATTTTTCTTCAAACGTCGACAGTATCTTCGCTAAGGCTCCGCGGTTGACACGGTTAAAAGTTCCGCCGACCATGCCAACCGCAAAACGGAAAATTTTAAAAACGCTCAAACTGTTTGTCAACATCATCGACATTGTCTGCGCGTCGCCTTCGAGTACGCGCGCTCACAGACACGCGCGAAATGCCCGCTGGTAGCTCGAGCGGCGCGGCGCATATTTCTGAAGCGACGCATCTGTTCGGTCAATATTCCCGTCAACCGGAACATGTGTTCCCAAAAGCTTCACCGCCGTGCGATCTATAACTCTAGATTGTCGCACGGAATCACGCACATCCGAGCAATCACGGTCGAGCCGCGAGTCTTTGACGTGCCCTCGTGCCATGCATCTAATGCTTCGGGAAAAGTACCACTCACCTAACCATTTCAGATATTCAGTCGCAGCAGCCGTAACGGTAACCTGATCTAGTCCGTCGACGCGTTCTGGGCGAGCGAGAGAGGTCAAAGACACAAGCGGCAACAGAAGGCTGCCGGCCATCGCACGCGTATGCGCATACCATACGAGCTCTGAACGAGCGCGTGCTCCCAATCGGTTATCATCACGGTCTCTTAGTCAGTCAGTCATTCATTCACTTACTTCCCAATTATGAGCTCGATCCGGTCGGCTGTACGTCTGTCCGTGCGTTCCTCACGCGACCCGTCAGCAAGCCAGCCTAGGAGACTATCAATGCACACCGTTAGGGGTAGCCCTAATCGTTCACTGGCCCGTGCCGTTACTCGACTGACCGTTGCTCTTGCTGCCGCTGCTGGCGTCGTCGTCGTTGTCGTCGTCATGGATGACGTTGACGACGAAAACAGCACGCGCCGTTCCGTCCGTCAAGCGTAACGGAATCAAGCACAGCAGCTCTCGACATCGTGCACCATGCTCCCTCCTCCTCCGCGGTGGCGGCAGCGACGACCGCCAACACCGCATCTACACCGAAATGCGTAGCAGCTGCCGCTGATCTTCGCCTCTGCAGCCGCCGTTCTCGCTAACTAGGTGAAGCGATTTTCTTTCCAGTTCTCGCAGCTCAGAAGATGCAACTTCTCGAAATTTCACTTAGAAACTAGATTTTCTAGTTTCTCAGGCATAAAGCAGTGCAATACGTCCTAAGGTCCGTTTCGGAAATGAGAACGTCATCCACTTGACGTTCGGCGTCAGCTGAATTCATTAAAAAAAAAACGGCAGATGCGTGAGTCTGGGCAGGATTAGCTCTGCGAATCGCGAGAAAACTCGTCGACGATACGGATCTATCCAAATTATTTTTGCGACTGGCTCACAAACTAGCGAACGTCAACTCACCTGCGGTACGGTGATCGATGATCCTGTCGGCGGGAATCGGTAGTTTCGTTGTTTACATTCAACTTTTTCAGTCGGTCAATCAGTTCAGTTTTCCGTGAGCGGGATCTCTTATTCAAAAATAGTTTTCCAATCCATGCCCGCGTTTCGCCCCCAATACATGCCGAACCTGACCGCACGATGCAATGAGGCGTTCGGAGGAAAACGATGCTCACTGTAATCATCTAACAGCACCTTACCTCTGCCGGACGGACGGACTGTCCCCCACGAAATTCGGGGGGAGTCATGTTTTTCCCAACGTTTCCCAGTTCCCTGTCCGCGGTTGACGTACCGGGCTAAGTTCCGTCCGAACGTCTTAGCTTACAGTAATTTCGCCAAACCTCTCGGGGGAAGTAATGGTGATCAGCAGATGAGCTCTGCGGTTGGATACCATGGCTCCCCGGGGGTAAAACACGCTCATGAACAAAAAACATTGTAGCGACTAAGAGCGGCAACAGCAGCAGCAGGCGGCCTACTGCGATCGATTTAGGCGTTGAGCAGCGGCAGTGAACAATGAGCAGCTTGGCGTTGAAGAGCGTGGCGTTAATAGCGCAATGCCAGAATGGCCTGAATCCGTCCGTGAGTTTGAACGGAACATCTGTCGCCGTCGTTCGCTTCTCATGCATCCCAATCTGGCCGTGCGCGCGGAGTTCGTTCGATCCGAACCAGTTTCGACGGCGGCGGCGGCGGGAGCCGTGCCAGCAGCGGCGGCGGTGAAGGCAGAGGACTGAACGGCCTGCCTGCGGCCTACCGGACAGCCAACAAACCAACGAAACCATTCGGCCGCTTGTCCGGGGGTGCTGTTGTTCTTCGCTACAGAACGCCGACAGAAGGCTCGGAAGTCGCTGCTGCCGCCGCCGCCGCTGCTGCTCGGGGTCAAGGCATCGACGCCCTGCCCAACTGAGCTCCATAGCTCGCTCTGCTCGATTACCCTCTCCCTGTTTTTCTTTGACTCAGTCAGTCAGTTCCTCACACGGTAGATAGGCCGGCAGGCAGGCACGGCGGCCGCTCGACAGAACTTTCTCCTTGGTCTGAGAGACGCGCCTTACACAGCTTCAGATGCGATGTTACGGCCGGATGCTGTGCGCTCCTCTTCGCCATCATCATCATCATCACTGAGCTACTCCAAATACAGCTTGTCGATCGACTTCAGCTCCGGTGGTTGGTTCGTTCGTTTGTTCGGTGGCTCATGAGAATCAACGAAAACGCATGCGCCAACTGTGCATGCTGCTGCCCTTAAAGCGTGAGAGATCTGCCGAAATCGTTTCGATGAATGCGCCTCGGCTGCTTCTTGTTTGGCAAGAATCTCCGTTAGCCTCCGGACAGGCGGCGACCCCAGTGCCGGAAGTTCGGAACGGATACGCTCAACGCTGCATGAAGCGCGTTCAGCAGAGGAATGTTGACGTT
Organism: Neoseiulus californicus; assembly: GCA_028455905.1. NCBI lineage: Eukaryota > Metazoa > Arthropoda > Arachnida > Mesostigmata > Phytoseiidae > Neoseiulus > Neoseiulus californicus. The sequence continues at coordinate 22,260,061 of JAMQGS010000001.1, forward strand.
TTTTCTTTTCGTTCACGAAGCTCTGATTGGATCTTAGCCAGCGTGCATAAAAACGTCCCGTGAACCCTCCAGTTGGGGGGGAGGGGGCACTCTCATTTATGGACAGCTTCCCGAGGTTTCAAAATAGAGTGGCTCAATTCTTCGAGGACGGGAACCCCACTCCAAAGGAAAGGCAGTCTCCGACCAGACTGTCGAGAGCCCTCGCGAGCCAAGATTTCGCACGAAGGTCCCGGACACGTCGTGGTACGAGGAAATACCAACGTAGATCGGTTGGCAGTTGATACTCTGCAGATATTCCAGAAGGCGAAAAAGTAATCAATCGGAAAAGACACTTCGTCTGACAATGAGATGTGAGCTTTGGGTGCGTTGTTGAGACATGGAACCATTTGGGACCACATACTCGAATAAATCCGACGGCAGCTTCAAGAGCTGCTCCCCTTATGGGCAAGACCTGTTTGAATGCAGTCGAGACGCTCATATTCGTTATGCGATGGCGTATCCGCGGTCAAAGCGTCTCACAACAGAGTGTTCATCAGAGAAAGGATAATCGTCGTTGTCGATCATTTCAAGAAAGTAACTGCACGGCGCCACTGACTGAGTCATTAGATGCAGCTTGAGGACATCATCTCAATAGTCTTCACTTCGACGCCAACAGCTCTCGGGTCGCCGGGAAACGAAAGATGATATGGACCATTACCTGGTCAGGGAGGAACGGCCGTGTGATCTGTTTTGGACCGGCTCCGTAACTGGTGCATTCACCCTTCCAATCACAGAGTGTAGATCCTCAACCTGTACGGATCAATACGATGTATCCTCCAACAGCCGCACGGTTGCCGGTAGGGGAGGAACTTCTGACCTGCGCTTCTAATCTACTTCGTAGTACTGAAAGGTGTACATGACGCATGATGGAGTGTCGTCAGCATCCCTCAATTCGGGAACACCCTGACGCGTTGAAGGAACACACCCATGTTCCACTTGACTTTGAACCCTGAGCTGACCTTTCCCTCTGATGACATATGACTCGTTGCTCGGAGTGATTCTTCCCCCTTGAAGAAATATAGGAAAGCTTCGTTCACCGTGAGCCTACCGCTGCCGTGATGTCAAACTAGGGACAAGACGTCGTGGGGGGAAGCCTCGGCACTAAATGAGCCGCGAAGATCATCTCTTAGTATCCCAATCATGGGACGTGCCAGTCGATCTTTTAACTTCATCCATTGACCCAGCCCTCATCGAATACTCCATTTTCAGTAGACAGTGCCCGCCAGTCTCTCTGGAGTCTGGACCTCGAGTGGGTTATCATGGTGATTGGATAATGGTTTGTCAGTTCAAGAAGCTGTGATGTTGAAAGTAGATTGTTCTCTTGTAGGTCAGGGAATCGGCAATCTGCCCAGGAAAAGATCCTGTACGGCTCATCGGCTCATCGGTAGATGCAATTGCAATACTGAGCAGGAAGCTCGCTCGATGGAGGATAATCTGTAAACAACTTTCCCGCTCATACCAATCGACAGAGGGTCAAGAAACGAACAGGACGGGGGTCCTCCAGTCATCCCCACCGTGAAAACTTGAAGTAGAGGAGCGAACAGGCCTCTCAAAGGTGCGGTCTCACTCATGAAGCAAGAGAGACCTTTACAACCGACAGGAAGACCGTGATCTGTTGTCCCGAAAGTAACAAGTCCGGCATGAATCCTAAGTTCCGAATCTCCCCGAAAGCATATACAGAGCAGCCATGTCTCCGGAAAGCTCTACAAGCGGCATGAGTCGAGCGAGGCACACAGGGAAAGAGCTGTTCCGAAACATGCGTGTATTGCGACGATATGATCTTGCGGTTCCCCAGCTGCCGATCGACGTAGTTTCCGAACCCAAGTAGGCCCTGGATTTGACAGGCAATCTGGGAATCTCGATCGTCTGATGATGACCCCGTCTCAGCGTTCACGACCTCACCTAGACATCAGCTCCCGTTGTACGGAGTACGGATTGTACGGAAGCACGGCAGTATGATGGTAAGGCGGTACGGTTTGGTACGGAGCGGTACGGAAAGCTTGTACGACCTCCTGGCGGATATACAGGATTTTCTCGGCGGTACCCCTAGTGAAATTCTGAGAAAATCAGTTCTTCGATCGGGAGTCTCAACCAAGATAGTTCGTTTTAACCAAGATTAGTTCTCAGCAAGCCCGCTCAGCCCCCCTCCCCCGGCCCGAATGAGGTCGGCTCGATATGAGACTTGTAGCCCTACTAGCTCCGCTGTTGTCCAGCTGACGATGAGGAATGTCCCACGGCAGTATCTAAGAATAAAATAGAAATCTAATCTAAAAATCTAAATCAAAAAATCTCAAATAGCTGGTCGGAATTCTTCTATTCTGGCTATTCCAGATGAACAACCGAGTTTCGGTATCCCGGAATTCATGTGAAGTCTTGCATCCGTGGGAGAGATCAGCCCAGCTGAACCTGCCGGCAAGATCTCCAAGGAGAAGGAAATTTTGCCCGAAGCATGGCATTCCTCATCATCATGTACAGCACTGTATTCGACTCGAATAAACCCAACATGGAGCCTATCAATCGCCTGTCGAGGTGTATTTCTACGGAATGGATGCGCAGCGGCGCTTCGATCCAGCTCCTCGATCGAACTCGGATTCGTTCCTCAATCCAAGAGATGCTTGTACTTCTCCATGGTGCGGCCGCCGCGGCGCCAACGGTTTCGGAATAGCTTCGTGGTGGCTCGCCGTCTCTGAAACTCTCCCCCTTGGCACAGTGAGGTTGGATAGGCACTTAGGCAACCGTAAGAAGGTCCTAGAAGCTTTCCGTACCGCTCCGTACTCCCGTACGATCTGTACTCCGTGTGACGGAGAACGGATTGTACGTACGGTACGACGGTAGCTGATGTCTATCTCACGTCAGCTAGAGGGAGCTCCGAGGCTACTCTTTCTGAGGAAGACATCTGAGCCGAAGGCGTGAGTGTCACGCGGTCGTCACCAGTTACCCACGAAATCGCTACCAGGGGACAAAATCAGGACTTCTCATGGAGGTGAAAACGCAGTACGAGATTGAGGTTTTATTGTCCTTGGTAGCAATGTGGTTTCTTCTGTTTGTCACGTCTGGTGCGCACTGGTGAGGTACAAACTATGACCGCGTCTTCGCAACTTCCCCGTTAACTGTATTCCGAGCGCTGTCCGCGATCAGAACTCGAAGTCACCGGATCGGCAGATCCAACCCACATTTTCTCACCCTCGAGTGAAGACTTAGAATGGACGTAAATATGCTTCGCAACGACTTCGTCCCTGTATCATATCTTCTTCATCGCTGTGGAGTTTGTGAATTACTTGCGCCTCGATCTTAACCGATCAAGAGGATCGTCGATTCAACTATGTACTTATCTTCATAGGCTCGGAACGCTTACCGGTCCAATTATTCTGACCAGCATAACTATTAGGCATCGAAGACGATTGGGTACGTAGAAGATGGCTACTATCCCTACTCCCGCCCTTCTTCTGTTTGAATGAAAGTGAACATGGACTTCAACATGGAAAAAAATTAAACAGGAACACCTCAGAAAGCTACTGCCAAGATCTTTCTGGGCTTTGCAACTCCGTCACGAGCCCCTTTGCGTGCTTCCCGATTCTGGAAGCATAGATATCGAAGTCGGATTCTGCCCCAGAGGAGGGCAGAACCTATGAGCGAGAGTGACATCTGTTGTTTACGCGCGAAACGGAATGTTTGAGCGATAATACGCTGACCGTGCAGCGGAGAGCGCGCGGTTCGACGCGTGGCCGATCTCAAGACTTCCGGTCGAGCGCGCGTTGTCCTTTCTCGAACCGAATGTCACAGCCGAAAGCTTTCGCGACGAACATGTTCAAAGATCAGAGGTTATGGAGCCTAGAGGTAGAGAATGAAGATGCGTGTGCTCTTCAGTCCGCGGGCCGGGTCAACGGAACAGCAATTCATGAATGAACACTTCGGAACGGCAATTGATGGATTCATATGCTCCCCGACTCCTCAGTTTCGCTGATGCTGAATTCCGCTTGGGACTTGGGCTGAAGATTTTCGCTCATCGGCAAACTCCCGCAGCTGGTTGAGCACCGTCTCAAGATTGCTCGTTGGTGGAGACTGTTGCTCCGGATTCTGCCGCTACACGTGGCGCCACCTTCGGTGGGTAGCGCAAGCACGATGCTGGATCAGTGTCACCAACGCTCATCCGCTCAGTTTTTAGCGGCGCATCACAACAGAGCGAGTGTTTCGACATTTGAGAGCGGCGGGATTGAACTAGCTCGATCTGGAACTTGAGTTCAAACCAGGAGCATCCGAAGTTCGGCTGAGCAACTATGAGATAGTGAAGCTAGGCTCCGGTCAGTCAGAACCACGGGAACGCGTCCCCTTTCTGAGCGAGGTAAGGGAGGCCTAATCAAGCACGCTATCATAACATCACAGGTCCTGTTGATTTCTGAGGTCCTGGAGAGACTTCGACACGATGCAACGCGGTGGTCGGTCTTCAGTTGGAAAACAGATCAAACAACGCTCTTTCCGAGAACTGTTTTCGACGAAACAAGTCCCGCAACCGGCATCTATGGCGGAGTCTTGGACTCCGAGGCGGCTTAATTCCCGACCACGGAGCCGCTCATGCTCACCAGAGAGTCCACGCCGGACACTTCTCTGACGATTGCTAGTGACTACCGAGGTATCAGTTATCGCCTTATCAAGTGTAATGAGTGCTTGCTAACGCTCAGTGTGCCCACTTCCCAGGTTTGAAGCGTCTAACCGGTATCGAGATGAGTTTCACGAGTGATGAAGTCAATTTCTTGGTGTATCGCTACCTCCAAGAATCGGGCTTCTTCCATGCGGCTTACACTTTCGGTGAGTATACACAGAGTTCGTAATCCGGCTTTTGTATAATCAGTAGCTAATCTCTCGACCAGGCTGAGGGAACCTTCTTTCAAGGAGGCATCCCTCCAAGCTCTGATTTCCTCGGTGCGTGCCGATTCTAGCTGGAGGCAGTTTCGGCGCGAGGCCGATTCCAGCTCAACTCCAGCGAAGACCCGCGAACAATTGCAGCGGACGGCCAATTTCAGCGTACAAACAAGTTCAAAGCGAGGCCCATCCGAGCGGCAACACCACTCGCGATCTTGAGCACAGTGCGAAGCCACATTAGAGGCTTCCTTGAGCAGTAGGTTGCAGGATGTGCGACTGCAGCCGGCTATACCGAACCCTGGTGCCAAAACCTGCGCAACAGTCTCTGGAAGCCTCTTTCGGGGAGCAGGACGGAAGATATTTGGAAAAATAAGCCGTCCTCGAGAAAATCATTGACTGATTTGCTTTGGAAGAAAAAATGCTACCGTGAACAGGAACAACGAATTGCTGCAAACGCGTTACGTTCTCTTCGTGGGCTCTACGACCCGGCGATCCCGCAACCGACGCCTTGCGTGCGCGTCTTTCTCTTCGGAATCCGCTGATTCCACTCTCAATTTTAGTATTGGACACCCCAGCCGCTGTATCTAGGACAGCTGTAGCTTCGTTTCCAACTGCTGTCGGTGGTTCCGCGTGGAGGATAAAGGTGGATATTATTTGCGCTTTCAGGTATCGAGTCCCATATCTCTCAATCTAACATTAATGGAGCCCTAGTTCCACCCGCTGCTTTGCTGTCGATCATTCAGAAAGGTCTTCAGTACACAGAAGCCGAGATTTCGATCGGCGAAGATGGCTCCGAACGCCTGATTGAGTCTTTATCGCTCATCGATGCGGTCATGCCTGACGTGGTCGCTGCCAGGCAACAAGCAGCTCAGCAGAAAGCGAAACCAGAAGTAAACCCACAAAACGGTGACAATAATAATGCTGCAACAAACGGCGATGTCAAGCGTAAGTTGTGATCTCACTCAAGCGTCTAGTTCTATACCTCAAATGAAGTTTCCGGTTCAGAACGATCCCTGTCCCCCTTAGAAGTGAATACTGAACGATCGGGGCTAACGACTCGCGACTTTTGCTTCTGCAGCTCACATAGAACCATCAACTGGATCAGCGAGTTCCAATGCGCCCACCCCCATGGACACATCTACCAGGCCCCCAGCGCCGGCAAGCAATGAAGAAAGCGGACCTGTTACGGCACCCGCTCCCGCGGGACCGCCGACCGCCGAGCCTACCTGGGTCGGGATTCCCGGCATCAACACCTTGGACATCCCACCGTCCAGGGCGACAACGTTGAAAGGTCATGATAGTGAAGTTTTCATCTGCGCGTGGAACCCGGCGTCTGATTTGCTGGCTTCTGGCAGTGGTGACTCCACGGCGCGCATCTGGAACCTCAACGAACCTCCGATTCCGGCTGCCAGCCAGCAGCTTGTTCTAAGACATTGCATTCAAAGAGGAGGAACTGAGGTGCCGAGTAACAAAGATGTCACTTCGCTGGATTGGAATTCCGAAGGTACTCTGCTAGCGACCGGATCTTATGACGGTTTTGCCAGAATTTGGACCACAGAAGGAAGACTGGCATCCACACTCGGTCAACACAAAGGTCCCATCTTTGCATTGAAATGGAACAAGAAGGGCAACTACATTCTTTCTGCTGGCGTTGACAAAACGACCATAATATGGGACGCTTCGACCGGCAACTGCACCCAACAGTTCGCTTTCCACACGGCTCCTGCGCTCGATGTAGATTGGCAAAGTAACATCAGTTTCGCCTCTTGCTCCACTGATCAGTGTATCCACGTCTGTAAGTTGGGCGTCGAGAAACCGATCAAGACCTTCACGGGACACACGAACGAGGTGAACGCGATCAAGTGGGACCCTCAAGGTGTTCTTCTGGCTTCTTGTTCGGACGACATGACACTCAAGATTTGGACCACCAGAGACGCGCCGAACGGAGGTTTGGTGCACGATCTGCAAGCACATCACAAAGAAATTTACACAATCAAGTGGAGTCCCACCGGACCTCAGACGGCGAATCCCAACATGAGTTTGGTTTTAGCTTCAGCGTCGTTTGATTCTACGGTGAGTCAATCCCTGCAGCGAGAGCTTCCTAATTTTTTTTCAATCTGAATCGAATAGTGGATTGGTCATTCCCAATTCCCGATCCGCTCGATGAGTCGATTCAGGGGGAAATATAGAGGAGACGGTAATACAGAACATTTTCGCTAAAGTATTTTTCCATTCCAGGTTCGTTTGTGGGAGGTCGAGAGGGGAAACTGCCTGTACACTTTGACTAGACACTCCGAGCCTGTATACTCTGTGGCGTTTTCACCAGATGGTCGTTACCTTGCTTCCGGTTCGTTTGACAAATGTGTGCACATCTGGTCAGTGTCGAGTGGCCAGCTTATGCACTCATACAAGGGCACCGGTGGTATCTTCGAAGTCTGTTGGAACGCCAGGGGAGACAAAGTAGGCGCCAGCGCTTCTGACGGCTCAGTAAGTTTCTTCTACTCATGGATTTGAATCCGAACCCATCGCAAGCTCAACATTCGAGTGTGTTCACACTCGTTTGCCAAAATCTCGTGTACTGACAACATGCTGTTCTATTTTCAGGTTTTTGTTCTGGACTTGCGGAGAATGTGAATTTCGGAGTTATGAAGTTGCATGCGCTCGGTAAATTACTTAAAGAGAGCGTTTCCAGAAACTTCTAGAGTTCTAGGACAGCGTCAACATCGTGGTGGCTGGGAATTTCGTCAACAATGTTATCTGGGAAGCATAGCTCATGTTGACGATGACGCGTTGTACACTCAAGGAGAAATTCGGGCGAAAGAATACCTGGATTCGTGTATATATGATTGTTTCATTGAGAGCCCGACCGCGGCGTGGAGGTTCAAATGACAGGCAGCGAATTACGGTGACTTCAGTGGAAAAATGCTCAAACGAGACTGTCACCGTTATACTGTCTATATTGTTCGAATTTTATCATTTGACCGTCTTGTACCATGCGTATAAATCTTAATAATGTCGTGAAACGCTGTTTTCTCAATTGCTCAGAATTTTTGAGCGATCTTCGGTGCTTATAAGCTACCCGATGTGGGTGGTAGCATTTTTATGACAACTGGGAGAATGTCCCACTGGAGCCTCGGAAGTTCCTTCCAAAATAGCTGAGGTTACGCCGCTGTATCGACGTTCAAGATCGATTTCGATCCCATCGAAATCCCATCCGATCGGGAAAAAAGGCGAATTCTTTGTTGTGAATCAAATCCAAGACTCATGATTCTGGAAGCCATCTGTGGCCAATCTCCATCGATCCGACTGATCTCGATTCGTTTCACGCTCAGCGTCCAACTCGGCTTTGCACGAGTGGTACTTCATGTCTGTAAATCCAATGTCAAGAGCTTAGTCAGCTTCTTGATATCTACAATTTGAAACGTAAATCTCCCACGTTCAGCCAGAGCGACTTTCGAGAAACCGGTCGACTTTGTTGAACGAGTGAGCTAGCTCTAGTGTTCCTGTTTTGGCTGTGTATTGCGCTCAAAGCGGATCGTTCTGGTTCGAGATCGGGAGACGAGAACTACCGAACAATCGTTGCTCTACAGCTACGCAATGAACCTTTTCAGAAAGTGCAAGTCCTACGATTTCGGAAAGACTCAGTGTCGGAAACTAGTATTGGTTCGCGACGGTGAAGTTCTGGAGCTTGACTTCAACAGATTGAGCAAAGTATCTTGGCCCGCAGTGAAATCGCTCGCGGATTCTGGCGTGAAGGTGAAACAGTTTAGCCTCAATGATGGAAAGTTCTGTTTCATGCCGAAGACTCGGATCGAGTTGCTTCTAGCCGCAAATCTCTCCTTCAGGTGTTTCCTTTGGATAGACGTACAGACTCATTCGTGGGCGTCACCTCAAACGGAAGTATTTTCACTCAGTTCCGGGGAGAGAAGAGTTTCGCGGACTTCTGGTTCTCAAGAAGTTTCCACGATGTCATATTGACTCGCTGCCGGAGGATATTGCGATTCACGTCGGGGAAGTCCCCTCTAGAACCGTTGGTTGAGGGCAAGATTCCCAGAGACGAAGTACGTAATATCATCACACTCCGAGGCTCTGCGGATGGCACCGCCCATCCGAGGCATCAAATCTGTGGATAGGTGTCTAAAATCCCAATTCGAGATGATCAAGTCCAAATGGCGACGTAACTTCGAATAGTGATTCATTTCAATTGAGGTCATCTTGAATCATTGATGTCTTCTAGGTGATTGATATTTTCGCCGAGCAGAAAGCCGTGCTCCTTCGAAACGAGGGCTCGTATAAACTGTACTATCCCGACTCCCAGACCTACTGCATGAGTTCGGACATACGAGTCGTGGGATCCTTGATAACCACCTACGGCATTTCTGGTCTTTGTCATGGGTACAGGTACGTGATGGGCGGAACCAAGGCGTTCGTCAAGTTTTCGGTGGGCTTGAATGGTATTTTCAGCATAGAAACCATGTACGTGAACGCGATGGGAACCATACGCTCTCTGGTAGTCGAGCTCACCCGGAGCAGGATCTTCTTCGAAATGGAATCCGCTTCAGGAGAACTCAGACTTATGTCAATGAGCCCATATTGGAACGTCCCGGACGTCTGCAGAATCGTGTCCAAGTCCATCCAGGACCCCCTGGAAGACGGGGATATCAATGACGTTCCCCAGCAAACCTCGCAGCGGATGTCACTCTAATTGCATTCAACTGTGACTTTGTAAATAAATATCTCTGCTCCGTGAACATGGTGCTGAAGTTGCAATGAAGCTGTCAAATCGATAGCGCCGGGACTCCTCGGTCCAGCAGTGAAAGGGCGAGTTCGGGGTGAGCACAGAGAACAGAGCATTTTAAAGATCAAACCATGGAGACCAGTGGAGCAAACCTCGTATGCTGCACTCATCATATGACGCCTTTGTTATTATCTCGTGTTTCAAGAAAAATAGATTGCGCTGGGCAGGCGTATAGGGATCAGGTAGTGGCTCGAGGGTAAATCTAATACCTAATCCAGCTTAGCGCTCCCTCCCCCGCAAATTAGATCTTGATCCGCTCGGGGAATGCGGATGGCGAAATGGAAAACCAAATTTTCTCGATAACTTCGCTGTCCATTACCCAGTCTCGCCGCGAAACTCAGGTCATCCCACGTCCCATCTTCCTGGACCGCGTGCTCTGAGACTTCTCATGGAGAATGATCAGCAGCCGCCGCGGAAGGTTTACTCCTTCGTCGGGTTCTCGAAGAAATCGTACTGTTTTCAAGCCAAATTGGAAGGATTCCCTCTCACTTTCATATGTCAAGTGTGCAAATTCGTAACTCCGAAACTCAATACGCTGCCATGTGGCCACTGGACGTGTGATGTTTGTTTGAAAGGCATGAACGTCAAGTAAGTAACCGCTCGGAGTCTCATTCAAGTCTCTCCGAAAACGACTAAATCTCTCGAAAGCGAAGGAACCGCTAATCTGAAGAAAGTGAAAAATTGTACGCTCAAGTCGAACTAATCTGAGATCTCCGTAACCAGGGACAAAAAGATGTCGCGGAAAGTCATCAAATGTGTCATTTGTAAACAAACTAGCCGACAGGTTAGCATGACCACTCGAGTACTCAAGAGCCAAATCCAGAAGAAGCAAGCCTTCTGTGCTCGCCCAGGTACCGCAGTTCCGATATTAAGCCCCCCCCCGTATGTCTTTGTAGTAATTGCCGACGGAGTAAATCCCGGAATTCGCGCAATACTCAGCTCTGTCTTCTTCCAGGATGTCAGTTCACGGGTACCCTCCGGGACATAAAGAAGCACGCTCCATTCTGCGTGACCAATTCAGAAGTGACGTGTGGAGGCTGTGGCGACTCTCTTCGGCGAGCCACACTGTCTAAACATATCCGAGAGCAATGCAGCCTTGCAGCCCAGGAAGCGGAATCCAGCACCCCCTAAACCCTATCTATGTATCAAAGACCGTTCATGAGGGTATGCTCCCGTGATTGTTGGAATGATTCATGGAGATTGGTAGGGTGGAGGGCTCCTCCTGGAATAAAAGTCATTCGAATGGGGGAAGCGTTCGTTGACACCAAAATGGGATGGATTGATGGGTCTGGATGGGTATCATTGTTCTCGTATATCATTGTGTTGAAGCTGCTCGAGAATATCCAGTCATCAGTGGTCGAGGTGCCCGTTTACGAGGCATGACTGCCCATTGGAGACTTTGCGTGCATCTGGGAGATGCCCTCAAGACTTGGAAACGCCCTTCATTGATTCGATCCCCACTTTGCTCGTCAAGAGAAGTAAGGTAACAGTTATGGACCCGCTGACCAGTTATGGTAACCCCCCCTGGTGAAGAGAGTGTCGAAATTCCTTAATCGGGCAAAAAAACAGACTTCATTCAGCGGGGAAATCACACCGTTGCTGTTCTGAAGCCGGCCTCCCTAACGTTATCTCTCCTGGGTGTATGTGAAGGTTGCGATGGCCCCTGAGATCGGGGTCAGAGTTAAAAACCGACGCCTCTGTCCGATCGGCCCGGATCGACCATCAGATACACGAATCCGAGGGACATGTAAACAGTACAACCTCGATTATTCCAACTTTGAATGTTTCAACCATTCGTAATTCAACCTCGATTTACTCAAATCTGTGGAACGCGCCGGAAGGGATCGTCCGAGAGCTCATTCTTTTGGGAATTTCGTCTATTTATCGACCTGATTCTCTTCATCCTACATGTTGGAAATTGCGGTGGATGAATATAGAGAGTCCTTCTCACACTTCGATGAATAGCTTACGATCGAAAAGTCGAAATGTTCTTTGAAATCATAGTCGAAGCCGCTCGTAGAGTGCTTCTGTCATCGTGGTGAAACACTGTTATCTGGCTACATCCTCGGTTCTCAAACTCCCCGTCTGGCGGCACCCCTCAAGGTATTTCCCGTAGAGGGCTGCCGCGAGCAGGGAGTTTGAGAACCGCTGGGCTACACGATGACAACAGAATCAAAAACCAAACAGAGTTGGCTACCATTCTCGAGTACTCTCGATTCTCCCTTGTCTTGGTCCAAGAATGAGCACTGCAAGTCTGATTTCTGTACCGCGGCACTTCGATGAATGCTCGTCGTCGGAAGGGTCTTGCATCCTCACAAACAACATATCTCGGATAATTTCACCTCGTTCCGTCTCTGAACTAAGTTTCTGATTCAGAAATCGGTACCAGGGTGCCAAAACGTACTTATTTTCGCCCACCCTCAATTATTTCAACTTTCGATTCTTTAGACTTTTTGTTGCATCCATCGGTTGGAATAATCGAGGTTGTACTGTACTTGTAGCAGGGAACGCAAATGTTCCGCTCGTTGTTTCAAACCTTCGAAGACTGCGTTTCAATCAGGCAAAAGACGTTCGCTGTTTTGGATGCGCTCAAAGCTGATTAGACAGCGTTGCACCGCTTCGCAGCGGGTCTCGGGTCATTTGGCTCGACGATAGCGGTCGATCGAGTTCGGATCTGGCGGAGAAAATAATCGCTCTGGGAGTTCTACGAGTGGTTGTTTCGAATTTGGCAGTATACGGATTCGGTATTCACAATTAGTTTATTATTCCTAAGGGCAAACATATGTACTTCACACTCTATTCATACAATGGTACACGAATTTACAGTACAGGAATTGAATCATATATACAATCCGATGATCCTGAGAACATCACTAGGGGGTCAAGTAGGAACTCGATGGTGCATCATCGTTGGTGCATTTTCGATCACCGGGTACCGTTTCGACAAACGTTCCCAAGCTTCGCCCAACGAGAACACATCATAATTCAGAAAATTTCCTAAGCACTGGAGGAGTTCTTCAAGCGCATTCCAAAGAGCGACCGATCATCCGCCTGCGGATGACGTAGATCCAAGGCAAACTAGTCAGGAAGAGCAATGCTGCGTTCATGAGGTACATCAGGCGGTAGTCTCCCAACTGGTCCCGGAATAAGCCTGTGGAAAACCGATTTGAGCTGATTTTGCACCACGAGCGAATCACGTCTTCGCTCTCCATCGAATCAGAAGGGCGAATCGTGGGATTGAGAAGTTTCATTCGGCCATAACTCACCAATTGCAGACGGCATCAAGAGGAACACCGTACCGCTGATCGTTCCTTGCATGCCAAGACTGAATGCAAGCCTTTCCAGGCCAAGGTAGCGCGAAACAATGCTGACATAATAGGAACTTGAAACGCCGAGGAAGCCGCCGAAGATGCTGACTGCCGCTATGAAAGAAGTCAAGGATTCGCAGAGGCACAGAAGGATGAGGAAGGCGCATGAGATGAAGTATGACAGCGTGATCAGAGTATCGCGCTGGATTAGGTTCAAATCAGCCAGAGCGGGCAATAGAACACGACCTGGGAAATTAGATGGCATGGTTTGAGATTTCTCTTCTCCGCTCTAGTACACAATCGAGCTGGATGTAATCAACATTCCGGAAACCAACCTATGACATCCGACACGGAGTAGCAGCCAATGATCACGACGACATTTTCTACGGTGAGCCCTTTCTGTGCGCCGTAGTCAACGATTGTGGCCAAGAAGGTATCAAATAACCATTGAAATACGATATTCACGAACAGGATCACGTAAAACATTGGCTCCCGGAAAACGCTCCACGCGAATATCGAACCCTTCGACCCTGAAATAGTTTTGTGAGCGTTAGCAATGGAGATGATGGTCGGGTTCGGAGAACGTCAAGTTGTATCCAGAAAAGTTTCCTCATTCAACATATCAGCAGATTTCTTAGATCCTTACCGACATCTTTCGCCTTAGTCTTGGCCCACGGAGCACTGTCCACCAACAATGCAAGAGGGGCAATGCTCATCAAGATGACGCCGATGACCAGCATGGCGGATCTGAACCCGTAGTGATTCTTGACGAAGTCAAAAAGTGATGGGAAGATCATCGAAGAAACCGGTGACGCAGCATGGGCGATTCCGCAGGCCAACCCTCGGTAGCGATCGAAGTATTGAGACAAGAGTACGTTTGCTGCCACAAGGATCGTCCCTGAGCCGAATCCGTGGACTGCTCCAAAACCCAGAGTCATCCATTGGACACTGGGGGCGAAGAAGCCGAAAACAAACCCCAGACCATTCAGCAGAGCTCCAATGAACAAAATCGGTCTGAGCGGATACTTCTGTGCCAGAGGCCCGACTACAATGCCTGAGGAAAAAAAATCAGAGTTTCTCAATCCAGTTCTCCCGAAGATCATCAACCCCATCGAGCGGGAATGACACTCAGCAAACGCTACCGTCGCAAGAACTCACCGCAGAAAAGCATCAGAAGGTTCACGACGCTGCTTGGCCATGATGCCTCTCCTTTGGGTATCTCGAACTCCTCGGCAATTGATACCAGTAGCAGGCCTGAGCATCGGAAGCCCACGGATGATCCGCAAATGGCCAGTACGCAAATGGCGCAAACGAACCAGGATCGAGGACTGTCTAGAGCTGGCTTCTCCTCGTCGGCGAAAACGCTCTTCTCCTTGATGGTCGGGACAGCCTGCGCATCTGGGAGGCCTTCTTCGGCCGCGCCTTGGTCAGATGGTCCCCGACACATTTGGAAGATCCTCGATCGATGCGTTGACAGGACTGTCCACAGACTCTGTCAACGATGATGAGATGCTGCTTTTTGAAGTGAAGGATCCTCCCCTGAAGTGAGCGAGGAGAATGCGACCGAGACAGCCCCATAAACACTCTGTCTGTGGCGGAGAGCTTTTACAATGATACTCCAACTCCACAAACCGATAACGTGTAAGGCGCAGAGGGACGGCCACATGCATGCTAATGCCGAAACCAGAGGAGTCGTATGTCGTAAAGCATGAGGGGAGATTAATGATGCTAAAGGTCCGCTATCATTGCATCACTGGCTAGCGGACCGGTCCTTTGCAGTTTCGATCGGCGGAAGATTGCTTGATTGAAATGACTCATGCTGACTTTCGAGCAGGTCGGATATCTCGCGCTTCGAAACCGTGGCATTGGATCGGCGAGAGATTGACCGGAGCTTCTTGGCTCAGGTTCCACGAAGAGTAACGCGCAGAACTCCTCTTGTGACAAGTGTTTTGATTTGAACCTTACTCTCCGGATATGCCCCAGAAAGGCGATATCCAGGAAAAGAAGTTGTGAATCTCACGGGTGTTGCGAGATCATCCAGCACAGTGTTGCTTTGTCGAACAAGAGCGATCCAAATGAAATAGCAACGAGGCAGTGCCAGTTTGAACCCGACACGTGATTCGACGAAACGACGCAGCTGCTTGGAGTAGCACTGCTTCGCGCTCTTGTTCCGCGATCCGAAAGGTTTGTCAGTAGGCAGCTGGTTGACCTGAATCTGAATTTGGTGTTTCCCTCAATCGCCACCCTGGCCTTAACGTTCCCATTTCCTGACTCGTTGAGTCCGTGACTATATTCAGTGTGAACCTCATTGTCAGACTACGAGCGCTGATATTCAGTCAGGTAAAGCCCTCTATCATCGTTCACCCAAGCGGCATCGTGGCAAGGAGCCGGAACCCAGGTTCCCGAACTTTGCTCGCATTCAAGGAACAAATTGATTGTTCGTGAATGACTTGTCTCAACACTTGACTGAAACTATTTTCCCTTTCGGAGCGATTTCTGATGGTATGTTGCTTGCTGAAAGCCCTGAGAAGCGCTCCGGCGATCTTTGTGATGAATTGCGAGATCTACTCCCGGAGTGGTCCTCTTAGCTCCAAAACATGCCCGGGCGAAAACCCCTGTGTTGTTGGAATGTTTTCATTGGAGAAGCCCAATGTCATGATAGAGAGTGCTTCTGTCTGATTCGGTGTCTTAATTTATTTTCATCGAGCCGACACAGCGTGACTCCAAAACGCAACTCCGGAGCGATCGGAGCAAGATATTTCAATGCACGAGTACCCTACTGATTCTCGGAGATCATGGCTTTTCTATTTCCAGCCTTTTAGTAAAGATGTCAGTCGGGTCCCTGAGTCTGATTTTTGGAACAATATCGCGCGAGCTCAAGAGGCTTGCTTCGAGCGAGATAGCTCCAAACTGGATGGGTACGTGAATCGATTGTCTATTCATCGGAGTACGGCTGCGTCCTAAAGGGTTTCTCGGACGGATGTTCGTTGACGAAGGATCCTCAAGCGAGATTAACTTCTTCGCGGGCTCAAGTTGTTGTGCGCGGGGTGCTTTCCTAATGTGCGGCCATTGCTTGAACGATGAGGAACTTATTCGGGCACTTCCAGAGTCCGACCGGTTTTTCGGCGATAAATTACAACAAGTAGCGGAAGAGAGGTCACGAAGAGAAGCGCAGCGTTCATGAGATACATCAACCGGTAGTCGTTCAAGAGATCTTTGAAGAAACCTATAATTTGAAATGAGAAGTTGAGTGCATGAGAAACGACGATTTCGTGGAGCATATCTCGAACATTGAGGGAGCTTACCGATCGCTGTGGGCATCATGAGAAACACCAATCCTCCTATGGTTCCCATCATGCCGAGAGTGAAGGGAAGTCGCTGCAACCCAATATAGCGCGCCACCAGGCTGAAGTAATACGTGCTGCTAAGACCGAAGAAGCAACCGAAAACGGTGACAGTCACGATAAACTGCCACAGCGTCGAGCAGAAGCACAGCAGCACCATGAAAATGCAAGACATGAAGTAGGAAAACGTCAGGAGCGTATCCCGTCCGACCAAGCCCGAATCAGCCAATGTCGGTAGGAGGATCCTCCCTGGAAAGGAAATTCCTCATGAATAACAATCCGATGCTACGTCCTGAGTTCACAATGAGTTCCCAGAGAGATTCGGCGTGGGAATTCTCATCTGTAGGCGTTTCTTGAGTTTTGATCTACGAACCTATGATGTCCGCGATTGAGTAACAAGCGAGTATCAAGAGCAAATCCTCCATCGAGAGACCCCTTTGAATTCCGAAGTCCACAACAGTCGCCAAGAATGTGTCGAAAGACCATTGGCAGACGAGGTTCACGACCAGGATGACGTAAAACATCGGCTCACGGAATATACTCCAGGCGAAGACTGTGCTCTTCGGTCCTTGAACGGTGCACTCAACGTTATCTCAGCCGTACATGACTGCATCTAATCGAATCTTCTAAGATAAAGGCCACTTCGGATTGCAAAAGATGAATTGGTATCTTTCTCTACCTGTCGCGGATGACGTCTTCGCTGTCCACGGAGCATCGCTCACCAGCAGAGCCAGTGGGGCCGTACTCATCAAGATGATTCCGATGATCAGCATCGCGCTTCTGAATCCGTAGTGGTTCTGGACGAAGGTCATCAGTGGCGGGAAAATCATGGAGGCGACGGGCGATGAGGCATGAGCGATTCCAAAAGCTAATCCTCGATTGCGGTCGAAGTATTGCGTCAGTAAAGTATTACACGCAACCAGTAGAATTCCCGACCCAGATCCGTGTACGGCGCCGAAGAATACGGTCATCATGCCGAGGTTTGGCACGACGGCGCCCAATACGAAACCAAGCCCAGTCATGGCCATGCCAACGAGGACGATCGGTTTCAAAGGGTATTTCTGTGCAAGAGGCCCTGCGACGATCCCTGAAAGGAATTAGAATTTTCTTTAGGACAAAGAACCGTGATTTCGATACTTCGTTCAGAAAAGAGTCTACAGTACTCACCACTGAAGAACATGCAGAGATTCTGGATACTGGTCGGCCATATAGCTTGACCCCTCGGGATTTCGAATTCGTCAGCGATAGAAACAAGGAGCAGACCTGAACACCTGAAACCGACCGAGCCACCACAGAATGCTATCGCGCAAACTGCGCAGACGAACCAAGACCTCAAGCTATCCGTTCGCCTCAGGTCGTTTTCGGGATTCTGTTTCTCGACATCGGAAGGCACTCTAGGGGCCAGGCCGTTCTCGGGAAGACTGTCGTCGATTTTCTCTTTGCACATGGTGTGATATGTCAACTAACGCCTAGGAGTACTTTCTGTCAACTGGATGTCAATCCTCGAAGGCATCTCTGAAATAGGATCCCGGGAAGAGAGGGAATCGGCGAGGAGGGGCGAACTAGACAGCTTCGGGGTTCCACGGGTGCCACTGGTCTATGTATACGATGACCTTCTACGATTATGGGCACATAGTCGATGATACCGTCTATGCCGGTTGAGTCGTAAAACAACTCGTCTTCTGGCTTACCGATTCTGCGTTTAGCCTCAATAGCTTATTAGAGGTCTGCCACGCCGCTTGTCCGGAGGTCGGCGGAACTCTCGCATGGTCTTGCATATGGCTACGTGGCGTGGTGAGAAAACTCTCGTTCAACTCGCTCGATTGCCATCTAACCCGGTGGATGAGATCCGGAACAAAGTTCCGTCCAGTGAACATGGTCCGGAATCGCGAGTTGCGAAGCATCGACATCCAAGCGCTCGCGGCTCCTTCCTAGAGACACTGGCGAATGAAAATCTTATCCAGAAAATTTCATGGATCGCCGCAGGCATCATGAGATCACATGCGAGGTAGCGAGCGATCATGATGGAGTATGACGACTGCGTGCAACGACCGAAGAAGTCTCCGACAATTCTGGCCGTAACTACAAAGTGTTATGAGATGTGCGCGGTTGGAGCCGAGAAGTGCAAGGAATAGAGTACGATATCGTCAGAAATGCATCCCGGCCCAATCAGCCCCTAATTGGTGCTGACGGGGAAGGAGCTTCTGCGGCAAAGAGGAGGGCAGAGTATGCTGTAAGCTTGACTCTCATCCGCAGTTCCGGAGTCAAGAGCTGATTCTATGAATGGATCGAAAGACCGCGGAAGACTAGGGTAGGGGCCGAGAGGATGTAGATCATCGGTTCGCGCAATGTACTCCACGCGCGACATATTGCGGTAACGCCCCGGATGATTTCGATGAGCGTCTACTCCACTATTTATGATCGGATTCAATCGTTTCGTGAGCTGAGGATATTCTCAGAACGTCTGAAAGCTCGTTTCTTCTTGTCGCGGTGGAGCCGTCCGGACCCCACGGAGCATCATCTACCAACAGAGCAGAAGGAGCGTTGGTTGTCAGGACCAGACCCACAGCCAATATTGCGCACCCGAATCCGTACTGCTTTTCGACGAAGCTTATCAGTAGAGCCCGGACCTTTATGCACTAAAAAACCCGGAAATATGCATGCATTTATGCGCTAAAAACAGTGGAATTATGCACTAAAAAATGAAAAATATGCTCTGATGAGGTAACCGGTCGCATCCTTCTATCAAACTTATTGAAGCTTTCACGAGCAAGAACGAGTCGGACGATCACCCACAAGGTTGGAACGATTGATATAAGGATGTTTTCCATTCGTTACAAAGTGCCACTGTGACATGTTCCAAATTGGTGAAGGAGAATCCCTAACGACGTTCGTTTCACGTATGTTTCAACCTCGAAAACGAGCGTTCAACGTCAGCTGAGGTTCTAGGTGCAAAGAAGGAAGTAAGCTCTGAGGCACTGAACCTGGGATTCGATCCAGTGGGTCAACTGCCGTTAAGTATTCCGGATACTTTTCTGAGCTCTTCGAAGTGAGGATTGCCAGCAAAACTGACGCACACTTGTTACGAACTGCTGCACCTGTAATACCTGGAGCTCTCTGAATGTCCTTCAGGAGGTCATCGAGATCGCTCATCGCTTCCGTTAGTGGCACACCCTTCCTCTCGAGCTTTTCAATGCCCCCGGGTAGACATCCGAAATGAGCGTGAATGAATGCGAGATCTGTTTTCAACTGCGCTTTTTTTGTGAGTTGCTGCACCACTTTGATGCTAGCAGCTTCGCTTTCGTCATTATTGTGGTCAAGTTCAGTCGGTGACCGCGATTTCTCTCAAAAAAACTGTCGATTTATGCAGTTTCATGCATTATACCTCGTTTTATGCATTTCGGGTGCGGATTCCTCGAAATATGCATTCTTATGCATTTTATGCATTTTGCATGAAGGTCCGGGCTCTACTTATCAGGCGCGGGATTTTCGAGCGAAATGGGAGTCCAGTCTACCCGATTCCTCTCCAGAGAGTTCTTGGTGAGCCTCGCAATCGTTCCGAGGGCTTTGTCCGAACGGACATCCGAATCATTCGTGGAGAGATCCGCCCAGACTCCGGTCATTGGGTTAATCGGGATCAATCACAATTCATCCCAGGAGAATCGGGACGTCGGATTCTTTGAGGAATGATCACATTGACCTTGAATTGCCTGTTCCGACTCTAGGCCTCAACATGGCACCACATTGAACTCACAAGCTTCCTCACAAGTGAGGTTAGGTTAGAGCAAAGTCGGTCACCCCCGCTTCGATGGCCAAATGCGGGGGTGCCCCCGCAGTTTGACGAACCCGTTTCCGGAAAAAAATTTGGTCAACGAAAAGGTGACTGAAAGCCTCTCGTCGACTGTCGCAGGTCAAACCGAATCATTCTAGCTACGAGAGTAGTTTCTCGTCTCACATGGTCCATGCACTTATGTCTTAGTTACGAGCAGCAGTTTCCCGACTCTACTCTTCTACAGGGGTCACGATCCGCCGTTCGCCCGCGAGACTTTCGTGACACCTTATGAGTGGCCTCGCATCTATATCTGATTGTGAGTTGTTGTTGCTAGAGCAGGAATAACCGGGTTTAGCAAGTGCGGCCGCGATAAGATCCGAATCGGATAAGGCGGACGATAACCTAACTGATTTGAATGTTTCTTCACAAAGCCATCTGCCATTTCTCACACAGGAGATGCGCTGAGCTTCATCACGGGGGATCATGTGTTCCGCGGGGGCTCAGTCGGGAATCTTAAACTGTGGAAGCAACCCGACTGCGTAGGTCAAGCAGTGGGGCGGACGCACCCACAGCCGGAATCTGTGGGTCTCCGAAGAGAGACAGAGAGAGAGAGAGAGAGAGGGGAAATTTTGATAAGTTCAGAAATCTGGGCAGGATCGGCGTGCGAAGGCTTTCATCAGAAATTCAAAAGACCACAATGCTCTACTGCCGAGTGAGATGAGCGCTCCCAAAAGAGACATTGATCTTTGAAACTTCTCGTGCCTGAAACAGCAGTCGTTAACGTCGACCGGCTGGAAGCGCTCACAACCGGCTGGCTGCCGAGTGATTAGCGAGCGCGCGGCAAAGTATTCATAATCAAGATGAAATTCCTGATAATAGCCTGGAGCTGAGCCGCCGGTTTCCTGAGGTTTCCCCCTAGCCCTCCGCAATTTAGGGATCCTCGTGCCGGTCCGTGCAGTCACGGTCTGAACTCGAAAACACATTGTGGTAGGGGTATATTGTACCATCCCCAAGCTACTAAAGTTTACTATTGAGACGAAGAAGCAGTTCGTGAAGTATGGAGGCCGTCGATCGGAGTTTCAACACCTGAGAGCGAAAGACAAATAGGTATTGTGAGTAAATCAGAGCCCACGTATGTATGGAGAGAAAGTCATGAATCAAACCTCATATCTCTCCTTGCTAGCTTTGAACCGGATACAGGAAATATCTATTAGATACACTGCGGAACATTCCCCCATACTTGCACTCGGAATTCGACTGAAGACAGTAGGTGTGGGCGATTCTGTTGGAATTACCATGGGCGTCTTCCTCTGCAAATGATCTTTATCCAAATGCTACTCTTTTACAACCATGTTGGATCGTATTTCTCGGGTTCGGATCTGCAATCTCGTTGAAGTCGTAAAGCAGTAATCGAAATTTTGGAAACGGCTTTTGAGAAATCCACTACGGGATCAGGAAAATCAGGGATTTCGACTTCATGCCCACGCAGGCGTCACGAAACCAGCAACTCGATTGGAGTCCAGAGAAGTTCTACTGCGAACCATTCCGGAACGCTCCGGCGCATGGCGGGTCGCTGCCTCTGATATTCAAGTGGCTCTTCTTCAATTTTACAGCCTTTTTACAGTTTAACTCTTCTTTTTACGACCGTGTTGTAACAGGGGTGACATTCGGCATCGGCTGCAACCAGAGAGAATTGGTTCCGTGTGAAAATGAGGTAATTCACTACCCGAATGAGATCTACCACTTTTACGCTCCAGAGCGCCCGGAATGACAGTCAAGAGCACGACGCCTAACGGTACAAAGTCCCCGCTCCACGGGTACCTTAAACACTACGATCACAACTTCAGTGCATGAGTCACTAACGGAAACGAGAGTTTCCCGATTCCGTGGCATGGTGGACCAGGATTCCAAGTTCCTTGTGACCATTCGACGAGCAAATCTGATCTCATGATAGATCATAATCTCTGAACGATTCCATATTTTTGTGCAGTTGATCTGTTGATTGGCGCACCAGCAATCCATCTCTAGGAGCAATTCTCAAAAATCGCCCACAATCACCTCAAACCGTCACTGTGTTACGACCGGGATTGCATATGCAGAAAACTGGATACATCGAGTTCGCAGCAGTCCAATCCTCGGAGTCGTCTGATGACGTTGGTACGTTGGTAATCAATAGAGCTGTCATGTTTTATAAATATATTTCTCTTTATTTTCATAAAGGGGGTTGCGGAAAGATCGCGCGGAAAGGTTGCGGCCATGGCCGACTTTGACAATTTCCCCGGCGTTCGCCGTAAGCAGGAGATGGGAACCACGGAAACCATCTCCGAGGAAGTCGAGGTTCGAACCAACGACCTGCCGCTCGCGGAACGTCAACATGGCTATGCAAATCTGCACATGACATGCAGACCGCCTAGACCACTCGGCTATCGCGTCGGTTTGGGCTCTGAGCTTCAGGCGATTCAGACGGCCGAATTTGGGCTTCCAAAATAAATTGATTTTTTCAGGCGGGCGGAAATCAGGCATCATGGGCAGAGCTTGGGTATCTCAGGCGGAACCAGGGTATGCAGGCAATTCGGGCGATTCGGGCTATTCGCCAAAACATCCGCGCACCAGTTATCAATTAGGACCCAAGTCGTCCAAGCGTGTAAGACTTCCGGCGTGGACTGTTGACGCTTTTTCTTGTTGGTCTACACGCAGTAGACAGGGTGGCGCTTTGGTTGATCACCAACAAGGGCAGAGTGACAAACTTTGGAATCGAATTTTCTCAAAGCGAATTGAAGTTATGAGTTTTGGGAAGTCCCGGTAAGATCAGACGGTCGCCTGCACTGAGAAATCGTCGAGGTTTGGAGACGGTCCTACACGGATCCCGAATTCTGTCCAAGAAGGATCGATGCCCATTCCCTCTAGCGATCCTGTCGGGAGTCCTGTCTTTGCAGTTCAGGATCCAAATCAAACTTGACGGCTCAGGTCGTCACGATTCCACCAAGAAGCAAAACGCTCAATACTAGAGGAAACTTCTCTGGAACGGAAGCACAATGAGTCATCAGTTATCATAATATGACGCCCGTCGAACTCCCATAACTGTTATCACCTCGCAGTCAGGCAATGATAGCGATATTTCAGGCCCACTGGTGCTACTTCCCGGGTAGAGGGTATACCTCGAGCGGCTCTTTCATCATCTCCATGAGACTTGTTCGCTGCGCGCGCTGAATAGATTGCATCCGTCAAAAACTTCTCATGATCGAATGGGTAAGACTGTTTTTGAAGTTCCTCGAGAGGCTCCTCGAATTGTAAATCGGAGAGCCAAGATCCAAAACGTCGCTATTCCAATTCCCCATATTTCGAGAAGGACCGACAAAATAGAGAATATCTGTTCGATACATATTCGTAGATATTAGGCCTGTAGTTCGGGGTTGTGTATGCAAAAAGGAACCCACCGGAGGGGCCCCAAAACCCCCCCCCCCCCCCCCCCCCCCCCCCCCCCCCCCCCCCCCCCCCCCCCCCAACACCCCCCCCCCCCCCCCCCCCCCCCCCCAATGTCCTCATGTTGGGGCGCAGTTTCTCAGCTATAAGCTCGACGAGGGTACGAGATCGACCAACAATAGAGCTATGGTAACTCCAATAATCCGAACGAGCAATCGTAGACCGAGCATATCCCCTAGATCTAGCGCTTCAGGAGCCGTTGGCGAGAGGCTCAGATTTTGCCTGAGAAGCCTTTCTGCTTGAAAAGCCTTGATCCAGCCCAAGGAGCCTGAATTTCGCCTCGATGCCGAATTTCTACCTGGAGTACCGCCTGTAATGCCGGAATTCAGCCTGCTCGAATAGCTTGATTTTTGCCTCGAGGCCTGAATTCTGCCTGAGACACCTAGTGGGCCGCCTGTGGTGTCCGCACTCGGCCTTAAAAGCGTGAATTCGACCGCCCAAATCGCTTTACCTCCGATCCCTGGCACTCGACGCTAAGCTTGCCATTATTTCCATCTCGAACGCGTCCGAGACTGTGTACTTTCAAGAGCCAGGGTCCAAAACCGAGAACCTCGGTAGGGAACCAGCGATCAACCCCAATCACTTTGTTCGACGATTATCGAATATCGGCCAGGAAATCATGAAGTCATTCCCGTGAGAACGGCTGGCAAATCGAGCAAGGCGCACAATCAGATTCATCGCCGGAATCTGAGCTCTAGGGTTCTGCCTAAGTCATGTCCAAGTGATGTGTCCACTGCTTCCGCAATCATCGTTATGAACGACCCGATCGCGACAATAATTCGTGTCTGACTTTTCTAACAAGAGGGGCGCGTGGCTCGTGCGCAAGTCCAGAGTTCGAATCGCAAACAGCTCGTGCTTGCGCGTTGACGCAGAATGTGATACGTGATCTTGAGGATCTCGCCTGGTGTTACACTTTGCGCGACAATCCTGAACCATAAAGGGCTAGTGTCCGCACCAAAAAAGTTCTCCAAAAACCATGAATCAAGCATATGACCTTTTGATTCGGAGCAGCCGACGGACAAATCAGAACCAGGCTCCGAATTCGGTCTTGGACTCATGAAAGAATTCATTGAAAAATATCTACCTCCTGGCGACCTTCGGCAACGCGGTCACTGTCCATCGATAACGTCCGTAGCCGTGACTCCGTGCAACAACGAAGTCGGCGAAGTCGGGGACCGCTCGGCCGCCTCAAGTCCGTTTAACAACGAAGCCGCGGACCGGTTGGCTGCCCCGGGGGTATTGCGGACGGTGGCATCGGCGCCAGGGCTCCGACTTAGGGGCCCGTCACCATTCGGTCGCGTCAGGTCGCGATCGGGGTGGAAACCGGTCAGCCGCGTCAGGTCGCGATCGGGGTGGAAACCGGTCAGCCGCGTCGGGTCGCGATCGGGGTGGAAACCGGTCAGCCGCGTCAGGGGCATCGCGGGCGGCGGCATCGGCGCCAGGTGTTCGCTTGGGGCGCCCTTAGCAGTTCGTTAGCACCAGGGGCATCGCGGACGGTGGCAACGGTGCCAGGGCTCCGCTTGAGGGGCCCTGCGTCATTCGGCTGCAGCAGGTCCGTGCAACAATCAAGCCGGGGACCGATCGGTCGCGTCAGGGGCATCGCGGACGGCGGCATCGGCGCCAGGGGTCCGCTTGAGGGGCCCTTTGCAACCCAAAGGCGCCGGATTCCTAACAACTCTCAAATCTCACAGCTTTGGATGCGCCCAACTAACAGTAATCAGGAGACGCGCGATTCGACCGCAGGACAGCACTAGGCGGCCGCCTCCAGTAGTATAATGATTGGCGGTGTTGCTCAAACCGTGGCCATTTCTGACATCCGGCGACGCCAGATCCGTATTTTTTGGCATTCTCCCTCTTGTACGCAGATCAACTGGAGGCAACATACTCGAAGCTAGATGTGGAGGTAGAATTTTATTCAAAAATCGGAGGCATTCTCAGCACGGCGATGCGATGGCCGGATGTGACGCTGTTAGGGATAGAATACTGATGTGTTGCTCAACATAGGGTTTCTGAAGTATTTGACGCTCAGACGGGTCGAAGCTTCCAGGGTTGAAAAGCTTCCTTCACGCGAGAAGGCATGGCGGTAGTGGTCTGAAGACATGCGACGTGCCGGATTCAAAGGTCGCGATATTCGATCTGAAATACCACGGGTTTGTGCCTCGGCCTCTCGGGATCTCCAAAGAGGCCGTCTGCATGATCGCTGCTCGCCTACGATGAGTTCCATTGCGGAGCATGCTTGTTCGCAACTCCTAAGGAAGGCGGTTCCGAATCTGTACGACTGACATCCCTTGTTGATTCCGCCGAAATATTTCGGTGCGGGCCAATCTCAGCGCAGGCCGATTTCAGCGCAGGGTCGATTTCAGCGCTGGGACAATTTCAGCGCGCGGACGATCTCAGCGCGGGGCCGATCTCAGCGCAGAGCCGATCTCAGCGCAGGGCCGATTTCAGCGCAGGGCCGATTTCAGCGCAAAGCGCCGTCGTATCTAAGCACCACAGCCAAGCATGTGGTACCGTAGCTTCCTGTGTTTTCGGTGTTGAAATCCTTCGGAGGATCGTTGGCGAGTGCCCCTCGCTACGCTCTGGGAGTTTTCTGATGCCCCTGGCCCCGTCAAAGTCTCAACGAGCCACTGACATAGTTACCGAGGGAGTTCAAGACTCCTGTCTCGAAGCAGTCATTCACATCGAACGGTTGCATTTCGTATCACACCGTTTGTGTGAGACGCCCTCTGTGCGTTGAAATCGGCCCTGCGCTGAAATCGGCCCCGCGCTGAAATTGCCCCCCCCGAACCCCCCCCCCCGCGAAATTCCCCCCGCGGAAAGCCCCCCCCCCCGCCCCCCCCCCCCCCCCCCCCGCCCCCCCCCCGTGCGCTGAAATCGGCCCAGCGCTGAAATTGGCTCTGCGCTGAAATCGGCCTCGCGCTGAAATTGCCCTGCGCTGAAATCGGCCTCCACGATTTCACGGTACAGAGAAGCAAGGGATCACTGCCGCCGAGTCCTGCTCTCTGATGAGAGCCAATCTGAATTTTCCGGATGCTTATCGTTTGTTCCCATAATCTCAGACAGGAGAAGTCATTCTCAGTCAAGGTCAGAAGTGTGGAGGTAACGCAATGGTGTGGACAGGCATCGGATACTATGGAAAGGCTGATTTGCTCTGCATAGACAATCGATTGAGCACCCGAGGTCGCATTGAACTCTTGAAAGATCAGCTCGGGATCGAACGCATCTGCGACCAAGTTTTCATCTTTTGACAGTATTATCCGGCGCTGTCTTCCGTAGCGGCAGACGGTTTGAGAAGGTCGCAGAACTCAAAGAAGCCCTGACAGCTGAATTGGAGCTCCATCTCAGAAATCGCTTCAGGTTTTGTGTATCTCATGACTAGGGATGTAAATTTTTCGCGGGCCGCGATTTTTCCGCGAATTTCGCGGTATTTTCGGGGCCGATTTCCATGGGGCGTCTATGGTAGCCGCGAAATCCCGCTGATTTCTCGCATTTTCGCCGCGTAAAATTCACAGCCCTATTCATGACCCATAGAATGATATCGGTTTCTGAAATGAGAGGAGGTTCGACAAAGTACTGAGAGCTCAGTTTGATTCCCTTTCTGTGAAAACATATACCCTAGAGTCTTGTGTATCAAGGACTTTTCGTACAACAGACTTTTCGCATAAAGGACGTCGTTCCTTCCTAGCAACACTCTCTAGCAATTACACACAGGTTCTACTTTGGACGCCTCCCGGAAGCGTATGAATTGTGATTTGACAAAGGTGGCTCTTGCGCTGAACGCAGGATTCATTGCTTCAAGTTCATTTCGGGGGATTCGCGGAGCTTAGGAACGTTTCAACAAGTGATACGGTTTTTGACCGCGAGGACCCGCGATCACTTCACAGACATCATCAGACAGTGGTTACAGGGGCGGATACACAGATAACCTGATGAGCTTCATCCAGGTCATGGTGCAACTCAACCCTGGTTGTGCAAATCTCTCCACTTGGAACATGTTTTGGACGCTCATGGGAATCTGATGAGAAGTCCTTCAGAGCACCGCGAATAATAACTATGCGCGGTTTCCGCCCGCCAGAGGAATCTACGGCTTGACATGGGAGTTTTACGTTACGGGGGCAGTGTGAGGGAAAAACAATGTCTTACCTCGACGGCTCAGAGGATATCAAGCGTATTTCTTCGAATTGTAGGAAATGCTCTATTTGCCGGACACCGAGACAGATATCGAAGTATTGTCGAGATGCCTGTCGATCATGGAAACTCATATTAAATCCTTGATTCCTTACAGCGGGGTACCTCGGAGGCGTTGAATGACGAAGAAATGGAAGAGACAAGAATATAACTGTCAAAATTGATATGGACGAAGAGCGGTGTTGTGCTGAGGGTTGAACAGCAGATATGATTGCTGATGAAAAGAGCCATGGACTCGAGTCAGGATTGTCGGCCTCCCTGACCCACAGCTCTCGCGGGCGGCAAGCTGGAGATTGCTGCGGTCTAAACTCCTCAGATGGCAGACGGAATTCTGACCGTCGTAGACTGAAACTGGGACCTCGTTCGGAGTTTGGGTTGCAGAGTGTTCCCCCGGAATAATCGTTAGCGATTGCATTGGTCAATGATCCCGTACAAATACAACCTTCTTTATAGCCTTCCGGCACCCTGTTTTATGGTTCCAGTTCCATAACGCCGCGGCCGTATCGTACCGCTGAAAAGAGGAACGGGGGTATGCGCATCGACTACGCAGTTTGAAGGGTTGAGTACTCAGACAGCGGATTGCTTCAGGGCTCAGTAAAGAATGCACATGGATCAGATTCTCGAATCTTGAATTTACCAGGAACGCATCGTAATATGATTTATTTGCCATCTATGAAGATACTTTTGATATAAATAAATAAATAAATAAATAATAGTTAGCTTGTGCGAGCATATTCTACACTCCTGGGATTGCCAATTGTTTGTTATTCTCAACTAAAGGACACTCTTCGGCATGGTACCGTCTGCTGTGAGCACCACATCTCCGACAAAAGCAGTCTGCTGCTGGTATATGGCATTGGTACTTCGAGCAGAGCTTTGAATGAAACCCGTGGACCGCATACCTAGTCGTGACATGGCGATATGAACTTTGGGCTTGCTTCCATGAACTGCTCGTCATCGCTTTCGTGCCATAGAAATCGATGTCAACCTCCGCCATTTTATTCTCCAAACCCTCGATGAAAGCGTTGTAGGCGATCGTTTCCCTCAGATGGAACTGCTCCCTGATGTCTTCCGTGAAAGTTGAGACCGCTGCCATGAGATAGACAAGGCGGTTTCTCGTAGAACTGTGAAGCCCGAGAGTTCTCTTGAGGAAAGACGATTTCGTTCTGTCGAGAAGCAATAGATCTTCGTGCGAAAGGTTCTCCCATATGATCTGAATCCCATACCAGGAACGCATCGAAATATCGGAGAGCGCTGCTCTCCCGAAACAGTGGTCTTGGAGAGTCTCTCCCATTTGCCGGCGGTTACAGATTGAAGTTTCAATCTGTCGCCGCCTGTAATCACAGACCCCTGAACGTTCTGGGAGAGTGGCACGAAGCACGATCGATTCCGAACCCTAGAAGAATATGCCTCCGCATGAATGCAGCAACCGCAGGCATCCGAGACATTGTTTTATCAGAAGCCTCGTGAAATCCACAGTTGTGACAGGTCTAATATGGGTATAGGGCTAGGATTGTTTCGGCCTAATTCATTCAGCAGAAAGGATCTTTTGCAGGTGGGGCGTCGCTCGTTTCCAAGATTCGATGCACTGGGGATTCTGGAAAGGCTCAGAACTCCCGCCGAGATCCTCTCAATGATGACCTGAAGGCAGTTCCTCAGAAGAATGCCCTCTACGTCGAGCCCGTGAGCGCCGAAATTCGGTCACTTCCCACTCAATCTTACGAAAATTCGTGAGTATGCAAAACAATTGGGGCGCGTCCGCGTATCAGAATACTGCTGTGAGTGTTTTCCTGACGGAACAAAGAGTCTGCGTCGAGTCGTTCCGCATGTAGACGATTTACGGAGCGTTTTCTATTTTTCAGAGGGGGTAGTGAACAGTGCCAGGGTAGAGCAATCGCCCTACGGATCCGTACCGGAGTTGTATAACGGCTTTGGCTGATTCCACCTCATGTTGTGCAGGAGACAGGAATGTTCTCTGTCCACCCCTCTTCACACATTCGGCCAATGGAGCGCCTATAGTTTCGTTGGATGAACACGCTGGAAGTTCAATCAGACTGTAACGCCGGTGCAGTTAGAGGCGTTTCCACGTCAAAGAGGATTACCAAGTTTATCACACAGGAATCTTGGGGGACTGCTCAGAAATGGTCACAAGTCCAGCAACAGTTCTAATATCCGTATTTGCCGAATCAGTCACGCCAACATGTTGATGGTGTCAACGTATGGCGGTGGTAGATATGCCCTCTCCTACAAGTTCCGTTCTGCTCTTCTCTGATGACTCTAACGGGGTATTAGGGGCATCCTGGAGCTCGTTCCGTAGAACAGTTGTGACCGTGCTCGCCTTCGACTCTCGCTTGCCGATCTTGAATGGGTTGCAAAAAGACCATGAAGTTATGACAGATCATTCGTTGGGAAATTGAGGATACGGTCCGAACCGTGACACCGGGATAACCAGTACACGCTCGTGAATATCTATTTCGTGCTCGAATATGGTTGAGAAAGCTCCTAGCATAGGTTGCCAATCAAGAGCGAAGTCCTCCGAGCGTATAGTGTTTCTCCGTGAACTTTTGACGCTCCGTTTTTTGTCGGTCGAGACACAACAGACAGGGGGGCGCTGCCGTTGATTGCACCGGAAGATTGCGGGTTTCATGCTTGATGTTCTCGAAGATTATGTTGTCGACGATCCCCGTGAAATTCTCTAGCCTCTGTGTACTTGAGCCAATTCCCGCTTGGGAGCGCAACCACGCCTAACCTCTTCCGCACCGCACCGGAATCGCTGCTCTCTTCGGGTGTTTGACTCATGCTTCAGATTAGCCTCCTGTATCGTCTCGCGGTCTAGCGTAACACTCGCGAGACAAGGAATGTCTTCTAAAGATGGATCGTGGAAACCTGATTACCTACTCTCGATCCTATGCTCTATCACCGGAGGGCACCCTGGCTTAATTCATTCGGAGCGATCGAATTCCATTCATAGCAGAGCTCCACGAAAGCCCATGTTGACTTTAAAAGGTTTTCTGGCAGAAACCAGGTGTCGAGAAGCACGCGAGGTCCCTCATGAAGAAGTTCATGATCGGTTTCGTTCGAATCCTTCGCGGTATCTGAATGTTCTTTTGGATTATCTAACTCTGAAAGAACATCAAGAACTCTCGATTCTTGGAAGATTTCCACCTCGAGGGGCGTGCGATTTTGATTCGTCACGCGACCACACAACTTGGCAGAGAACTCTTGGCTAGGTCACGTTCTAGGAGCCCCTCTGAGTTGAACTTCCGAAATTCAGTCCTCAAAGTACGTCCGTGATCTACGCGTATGCAGAATATATTTCAGCCCGATCAACGTAGTACCCCAGCTCTGCTAAAAACCATGAATGCGGAATATAAGCCGATTTTGGATTCGCCCTCATAGACTGAACGAAGCATGGTCGGACCGACCCTGCAATGACCCTCATGGGCTCCAGAAAGTGTGGTAACACCGACCCTGGAATCTACCTCGTAGACTTCCAAATCCGACCGACTCCGGAATCACCCCCATGGGCTCCACGAAGTCTGGTCAGACCTACACCCTGGAATCTCCCTCATAAACTTCCCTCAGCTTGGTCGGACCGACCCTGGAATGTCTCTCATAGTCTTTCAAGAGTATGGCAGGCCGACACGTGGATCTGCCCCGTAGATTCCCGAATCAGACTGACCTTGGAATCTTTCCCGTAAATTCCAAGAAGCATGGTCAGACCGACCCCGGAACACCTCCCATACGCTCCAAAAAGTGTGGTCAGACCCAATCTGGAATCTCCACCATAGACTCCCAAGAAAGTGGTCAGACTGATCCGGAATTGACCCCATGGGCTCCAGAAAGTTAGCTCAGGTCTACGGCGGGATATCCCCCATAGACTGACAAGAGTATGGTCAGACCGACCCTAAATTTATCCCCTCACCCCCCCACCCCTTCCCCCCCCCCCCCCCCCCCCCCCCCCCCCCCCCCCCTATGGTCAGACCGTCTCGGAATCTTCTTCATAGGCCTCAAAAGGTATGCTCCGACCGACCGCGGGGAAGCCCTCTGTACCTCGGGTCCATCCGGCAGCCCCGCCCCATGCTCTTGGGCCCATCTCGCGGCACCACGCGAGTTGGGCTTCTGATGTAACGCTCCTCGGTAGGCGCATCTTTCGTGCTTTTCTCTTAAAAACTTGTTCGAAGTTTCGATCACCAGAGCTCTTCAAAGTTGAATTTTGTCTTTCTCATGGTTCCGCGGAGTATAGGCCGGGGAAACCCAGTGATTTCCTCATTGGCTGCCATAGGCTGCACTGCAATCGCTAAGGGAAAGCGTTTTGTAGGTGGACTTGTGAGGTATTTTCTCGGTTTCTGAATTTCATTCAATGAAAATTCGCAATTTCCCGACCAATTCTATCTGGGAAAATGAGATAGAAGATAGTCAACTTTGAAGAGCTCTAGTGATCAAAATTTCGGACGAAGGAAAAATGAAAACACCAGAAGAAGACTTTCCACATAGCTTGCCACCATGAACCGGAACGCCGGATCCGACCGCAGTGCGGTCCAAAGTACGGAGGCCGGTAGACGATGATGATTAGCCTCAACATGTGGGGGCATAGCTTTCCCTTCCCCCCTGGATAAGGCACTGTCAGAGAGAACGGCAGCAAACTGAGGAAGACCGCATAATTGAGCTGCGATATTGCACAGCCTATGTGCATGAAGTCCGATTTCCGAACAATTTACCGGATAGTCACCGACTTCCGGTGCGATACAAAGATGAGCGACAAACGACGGTATCACGGACTCGAGGTTGCGGAGTGTGCGATGTCGATTCCCACCACATTGATTGCTCTTGGATCTTGGATCATCTACCACAACGCGACCGTGGTGGGATAACCTTGAACCAAATTGAGAACCAAAATCAAGCGTTGTTTCCATGGACTTATTGTTGGAAAAATCACATTGAGATTGTTTGGTTCAACTTCTATAGTATCTGGCTGATACAGGGTGATACCTGAAGTTTGGAATTGAGGAAGCGGAGAGCTGCCGAGAACGCTGAAATGCCAACGGAAACGGCGAGCGAGCTCGTTATGATTTCCCGAGAGTTCGGCGCCTCTGGAAGATCTCGTCCTAATCCGCACACTCCCGAACGAACAGTACGAACCGTGTTTGCCTCATAGTGAGTCATACCCTGAAAGTAAGCCGCCCCCTCCTTTCTTTGAACATTCTGGCAATGAAAACCATATCCCGATTATGAGCGATATCCTGAAAATGAACAATGACCTGAACGAAAGGCATATCTGGGAAATAAGCTGCGGATGGGAGGATCACAAACCTCAGCGAGGAGTCTTGCGAAAATTGACCAACGGGGGCGGAAGAAAGAGTTTTTAACATGACGCTGTTTGAAGACGTGCCGGAGAAAGATGAGCGTGTCGTTTTAGAGTGAAGGCCGAGGCAACTGCGATCTCGGGATATATTGTGTCAAGTTTGAGAGCAATATTGAGCAACAGTGCGTTCGAGTTGAGATCCGGCGTGTTCTCAATCTTTTGAAACGAAATCTACGGGGCAAAGCCAACCAACGATAACGAGAGAAGTTCAATACAAGACTACCGGATGGATACAAGACCGGAACTAAGACATTCCTCCACATTTGACAAGAAAATAGATCGAAGAAATGTCTTATGACAAGGCGAACGCGGTACATAGAGGTGGGAGAATGTTATTTAAAGCAAGAGGAGCACGCTATGTCACAGTATGACCGCTCGACACATAATTTATTGCAAAGATTCTTCCTCAATCACTTGAGGATTCTTACCTATCAGAATTCGGTATATAAAATGAGAACAGCTTTGAAAGTCCAGTAAGGAACGAGAATAAATATTTCAACAGAGATCGAAGTCTTTTGATCAAGAAATGGTGCAAGATGTCGTAAACTTTCTATTTACAGACTTTGCTTGAAGAGGAGCGTTTCTTGTTTTCGGCATGCGACCTCCTGACTCAGATAAGTTGGGAACATCGCTCACTTGAGACTTCGTGGAAGGAAATTCTCGCCAACAATGCACGCAACGGCTCGTGATTGCTCAATCGATTATGTAGTTGATAAAGTCCACGCACCAATCGCGAACCTTCTGTCGGTTAGCGCAGCATTTCATGAAGGTGTCGCCACCGTTGGTTGCTACATGAGCGCACTGATTACACATATTCTTGAGTGTTGAGTTCGTTCGGCAGTCGTGTATGGCGTCGAAAACAGGACCCGTGCGCAAAGCCTGTGATCGTCTGCGGAACACTTTGATGGAATCTTCAGGTATCAAGTCTCGAAAAGAGGCGTCTTGTGTTGAATCGAGCGGCAGCGCGACGCAAGCAGCCCAGACAGCGACGACGAACAGCAATGCGAGCTTGTGAATCATCTGAGGAAGGAAGGAAAGACGGTCAAACTTCACGGACTCTTGAAGTCAGCAAGCCTTCCCTCAGAAGCCGCCCATAACGAACCCGTTCTCTGACCAGGAGAGGCTCCGGAACTCTGCCTAACTGATTGGATATGCATGTTCTGAACATTTTCTATGGTGCAACGGTGAGAGATTCGCCACGAAAAGATCTCACAACATATATTTTTCATCAATCAGGCAGAGCTTTGTGCCTCCTTACGGTGAGGGAAAAGGTTCGTTACACGCGGGCTTTCGGGGCGAGCGAATCTTCAGTCTCAAGCATTTTATCGGAGATCTGAATTCTTCCTGGAAATCGAAGCCTATCGGAATCTCCCGGAAGCGAACACTGCTTTCACAGGATATTGACTTTCTCCTGCTATACGTGATGGTTCACCGTCGTTCCTCTCATGACAAAGCTGGGAGATGGCTGCTCCAAGGAGACCTTGACAGAGAGGCCCTGTCGCCCCAGTTTGTAACCGTTCCTGATGTCTAATCTTCCCAGAATAAACTTGACAATCAAGTGTTTAGCCTTGGCATAGACGTTGAATCATCCGATGTTTTTCGACGTCTTGTGTCAGATACTGCTCTAAAAGAAGATCAGCGGTTCTCAAGGCGCAGTGGCTTCAGACAATTCTCTATATGTCTCTCGTAAGAGAAGAAATCGAGGAGCTCTTCCCATGAACTCTACGCGGTTATCTTCGGCGAGATGCAGAGCGGTTTCCGCTTGAAACGGCACTTGAAAGGGAGAAGCCGAACGTCCTCTACCCTTCTAGCCGTAGATCATGCATACTAGACAAGAGCGCGGTTACGTAACAGGAGATCAAGATCATGGTCGAACGTCGCGCGGTGCCAAGTACTCAATGTCGGGCACCGTGCGTAGCAGCCATTGCGTAAGACTGAGGGCATCCCCGAAACGTGTTCAATTCTTGGTGTGGCTCCATTCACAGAGTGTCAAAACGTTCGTAAAGTAAATTGGGAGTAGTTTGCGATGGATTTCGAGAGCTCCTCATGTTGTACTTCGCAAATTTTACTACCCTTTGAAATTTTCTCGAATTGATTGAACGTTCTGTTGGGATACCATCCGATTGTGCTAACGTGAATGAGATGAACGCCATGTACGGAGCGCGAACGTTTCGAAGTCCGATGCCACCTCCTTCGAACAATACCCTCTCCACTATCGTGACGGCCACAAAATGAAGAACTATCGACTTTTCCAAAATTTTTTAAGCTTTTGGAGCCGCGCGGTATACATCTTTGCGGATTTCGGCGAGCGTGATTCGAAACGCATCCGACTGTGGCGTCCACCGGTTTCACACTTCTGATGACTCTGGTTTGTGAATCGGCAGCTTACCTTGAGAAGGACGTATGGTAGGATGAACTACTCCGAGCAGGATGAATTTCAAACGTTTTCTTTCCGGTGTTTACAAACAGTGTTAAGACTTGATGCCGACCGGGCTTTTATTCGGCGTTCTCTCGCTGCTGTGGAGAGGATAGGATTACCCGGTGCCAGATGGAGCACTGTAGTCTCAAGCGAGAGCCCTAGGACTTGACACCCTGGTCCCTCTTGAATAGAGGAGGATCACAATAAATGAAACGGTGCAGTCGACAATCGATGACATTTGATCTGGGCACCAGCATCTTACCGCCGCTGGCAGATGGCCTGCGAGTCCGATGACGCAACCATCGGACGATATATGATTACATTCATGTCTGGATCTAGCTCATCAAGGTGTTGATGAGCAACTCGACTTGTCCATCGCTTTGAACCCTGTGTGAAGCGGCCTCAGTGTTAACGAGGTTTCTGACTCTTTTGCGGCCAGCAGCTGGCTTTACTGGGCCAAACTTTCCAGTTGGCTTTCCGGGGTAGAGTTCCCGAAAAGTCATCTTGCTCTGAGATTCTGTCGGGCCTTTCGGGATGCCCTTCATGTATGCTCAGCGAACGTATCCGAACGTACCTGAGTAGCGCTCAAAAGCCGCCCTCGAAAGCAACGAAAGCTTGAGCCTACGAAGATATGTAGCGGAAATCGCATTGCCAGTATATATCACGAGAGGATCCTTGAACTCGCGGACACACAAAAATATCTTCATAGCCGGACCGTTGCGTGAGTGAAGTTAGTCCGTTAAAGTCATCGTTCTCAACCATGATTCTTCCCGGGTTTCATAGCGTAAGGTACACGAAACTGTAGCGAAGTTTGCTCATGCCCACCATCTAACGGGAATCGCTCTAACAGGCGCCTTCACCGTTTCTGGCTTATGTTATAATTCTGATATTTATACTGAAAGGCCCGCTGTCGGCCGTACTCGATTCCCGGCTCCACATGAATATTCTCGGCTCGTTTTCTCGGAGTCGTGTGACGCATAAGATCTTCTCCTGCGTACAGAAAGTAAACATGGCGTGAAGCGCGCTTGGATCTGCTCCAGGATAATCTAACGAGATACTCGTCCTACGTGGCGAGTTTTCCACTTGACATCTCGCAATCACGTGGGCGACACAAACTCCTAGACCTCAAGTCTGTCGGTCGTTGCCGGTATTCTCCTCACACGATTCAGTCGTAAGGTCACCGTGCTTTCGGATGCATGCCGAGCATAATCTGCACGCTGTCTCTCCATAACGTACTTCTTTAATCCGCTCTTCGACATCGATGCCGTGAATAAAATGAAATAACTCGGTCGGCACAGATTGTACATATTCCGTGTCGGGTTTAGGCAAGAGAACGGAATCAAGGTTGAAAAAAATCTTAGTCAGCAGTGTGTACAAACACCGATTGAAGAGTTGGCCTCTTGCGTAATATCAAGCTTTCTGCCATCATCGTCATTATCCTCTTGAACGGTGTCGAACTCAAGGTCGTTCTGCAAACCGCAATGCGTAGAGTGGACTGATATAACCCTAGCAGCATAATGGACACAAAACGTTGAATATGGAGGAGTACCAGCACTACGCATCGCGCAAAGTATCCAGCGTCCTCAGAAGCATGGACCTTGTCCCTACGCTTGCGGTTTTCCGGATGAAACACGTGTAGCATCGATGCGGAACAGGGAAGGCTCGCGCCACCCAATACTCCACTACTGAGCGAGTCAATTATCTCTCAATAAGAGCCAAAGGAGTGATTCCAGATTGACCGAAAAGTTTTCACCAATCTAGAGGTCGGCGGGTATTTGCCCCAGCTGGGCCACCACAGCATCGTTGAGACCAGTTTGGAATGCTGCGGCCCTAATGGGAGTGAGCTTGATGGGAAATGTGCGACGCTGAAGGAGAGGCATCTTATGCTTCGCGCTCGAGCAATGCAGATCGTCGTGCTCAATTGCTGACCTTCTCCCAAGAGGTTGATGAACTGCGACTTGGAGAGCGCGAGCCAGAGCCAGCTCGAGCCAACGTAGTGGTTATGTGATCGACTCATTCTGCGAATGATCTGCTCCGGACGCCCGGTATTGCGCCGTGGTGGATTTTCCAGCTGGACAGGACCTTGTGAGACGTGTACATTCTATATTTTGTATCTCCTCATCGCGTCTGGATGGGTGGATGTTGTTGTCAGCACAAGATAGTCAAGGAAAACAGACTGAAAACACCCCGAGATTCATTCTTCTCGGTGTCTGATGCAAATACCCGCCTGAATGGCTGTCCGTTGAGCACGTGCGTATTCGGATGGCGAGCCCATCTTCCTGTTACTCGTATCATCTAGCACGCTAACTATAATTGTAGAATTCGCATTCCGAATTGAGGATACAGAGAACTTCTTAACCCGCTCAATCAGCTTAGAGGCCTGATTCAGGATTGATTGTTTAGATGAGAAACTTATGAAGGGGTATGTGATGCAATTTCCCTCGAAACCATTCGCATCAAACATCCACGTCTCATCGAAACGCAACGCTTAGAGAAAAGTCATCCCGTTCAGTAAGTTTGAGGTGGATTATCGGTTACATTCGCCGATATCGGTTACTCGCTTCTTGTTATGCCCAATATTGGATAATCGTCTAGGTTCGGGAGTAAACTGGCTGCGTGTATGTGTTGTGATGCTTTAGCGCTATCAGAGATGGCTGGTTAGAGATCTCCGTTGAGATCATGGCAGGTCTATCTGACGGTCATCCCTAAGAGATCTATCCGTTCTTGGTAGCTGTCCAAGATGCGAAGGATCGAGCGAGCGTCGGTCATCACAAGGCTCGCGCGTCCGCTTTCATCCGTTCGCCTCATTTTTGTCTACTCGGCGTTGGGACAACAGTTGCAGGTTGCAGCGGTCGACGCAATATGATCGAAGGAAACAGAGCGAAACGATGGGCGCAACTTGAAGATCATTCAAGCCTGCCGCCGAAAACCAAGCGCGCCTGTTCGTCTGCGCGAGGCAAACTCCAGCCTCGCATCGTAAACGTCCAGGTTCTGAAAACTTACGCAAGTAGCGTTGGTCAAAGCTTCCCATCTCCTGTACTCCTGTCGGGAGAGATTTTCGAGGGTCTGCTGAAGAAATCCGGATGCTAATCGAGGTTCGAGTTCTGATGAGGACCAGAGCTGTAGAAAGTGTTCCATAACCGTAACACCTGACAATCCATTGATAAAGGTTGAACGGATCGCGGCGAGCCCGGGAGGAGAACATGTCGAGATGCGTTCATTCGAGGACCTTGAAGACGTCCTCTCGCTCCTGTCCTCATTCGAACTCCTCTGTGTATAAATGTACAGCCCCGTACGTGTCGTGTGAGAGATTTGAGTCATCTGAACGCCCGCGGCCGCCCAGCACCTTTGCGGCTGCTTCAGCGCTCAACGTAGCAATCGAAGCAGGGGGCGCAGAGACGCCAGGAGCGGAGACGCCCATGGCTCCTGTCTGCCGTTTCCGCTGACAGCGATTGCAGCAGCCGCGGTTGCAGCAGCTGAAGCAGAAGTGTTCCCGAACCACGACAGCCCCTCCATCGAGGTGAAAGCTTGGTCGTCAGTTGACTTGGCGTTCGGGGTGGGCATTGCAGCCCGGAAAGGCCGTCTCCCGGAGTTGCCTGACACGAAGCTCATCTGCCGCCCCCGAGTCCCATTTGCAAACAGCAGGGTCGTTGCAAGTGCTCTCCAGCCGTCGACGTCGTCGCAGAAGCCACGGCCGACGTCGACGTTCTCGCTGTTGCTGCCACTGCCACCTCTACTGCCAGTACTGAACTACCACTACTACCACAACTGCCATATTCATTTGCAAAATAGATAGCAAGCTTAAAAAAGGAACAACAAACACTGTGAACCAACGTTGCTCAATAGATAACCAAGGAACCAGACGCAAGAGGGCGGGCAGGAACTCGCGACGAGCCTAGGCAATCTCAACAACAAGCAGGGGCGACAACTACAACAAAGCTCAGGAGGAACTCTGTTTAGTCTCGTGTCAATGCTCGGCATCTCCGTCGATGAGAAAGACGCCCCCAAGCAAAGGTCAAGACCAGCTGTGATTAGACGTTGAATCTGAAGTGCATCCCGCAAACTGCCAGCCACTGCCACCGAAGGTTTGAGCACGACGAAGAGACAAACGACGACGGCGACGACGACGACAAGAGGATACTGCGCGGCTCCAACGAATTTGAGAATTCAGTCCGATAGAAATCGTGTGTGAGAGTGTTGGTGTGAGTGTGCGAGGCGTCTGTCTCCCAGTCTGTCAGTCAGTCAGACAGTCAGTAAGTCGTTCGATGACACGAAACGCAGCAGGACGGTTTTGAAGATGATACAGCGGTTAAAGACGCCAATCGATGGTCGAATATGATGATCAAATTCGGCCAATTTTTTCATTGAGGGACGTACGTTTGAAGTCAACGAAAACGACGGTGTTCTCATCCTCGCATGTTGGCTCGTTTGCCCATTAATGTGAACCTCCACACCAGGAGGTGATCATTCAAACTGCTCAAGTACAAGTAGCGAACGGAACGTTGCTCTCTGGCGGAGGGACTCTCTGGCGGAGTCAGCACTTACTGTTGTAACTGCAAGCAAGCTGAGTAACCTACTCGTCTATCGGTCTTACCGAACAAGGCGACGGTTCGGTGTCTAATTGATTGATAAGCCGATCGAAACATCGATCGACCGATTGGAAGAAGAGCGGTGCACCATGACGTACCAACACATTTTGCGTTCGTTTCCGCGTTTACCGGGAGAAGTACTGCTCGAATTCGAGCTCCCACTCCCTCGAAACCTCACCTGTGTCATCTGCCAGGCCGTGTGTCCTGTGCTTTTCAGGTTTGTGGGCTTCCCTGATTCCGTTCCTATAATTTCGGCTGAATCCCTCGAAATTTGCAATGGGCGCCGTGCTCAAACTCCTGATGTTAAAACATCATGAACGTTTCAGGTCGTCCTGCTCACACAGTTTTTGCGGACAATGTCGACTTCAGCTTCTGCCGTCGAACCGGTCGATGTTTTTATGTCCCATGGACGGCGTCGAAAGCAGAGCCGAGAAAATGTACAAGGATATGAATGTTTGGGCGGCTGTCAAAGATTTCCGGTAAGTGCAAGTCTCATGTCGGTAGATTTTCTTCGAATTTTACCCATGATCAAGGAAGATTCCAATCTGAGCGTCTGTCTCAACACGTGTTTTTTCCTAGGATTCGTTGCAATTATTCTGCTCTCGGTTGCGGCTTCCTCGATACCCTCGAAGAGTTCGCCAAGGTAGGTTCTCTTGACTCATCTTGAACTCTTTGAAATACTCTATGGTTTGGTCGGAGTCATCCGTTCTACATTCGACGCTCTCCTGGAGAAGGTCTCTGGTCCTTTGAGACAGATAATAAAATAACCCGCGCAATGCCATATCTTCAAATCATCAGAACCACCAATCGAGTTGCCCTTACCACAAGAAGACTTGTCCACTATGCCAAGAGGAATGCCTTTCGAAGGACTTATTCGATCATTTAGGCTCGAAATGTGCCAAGAGGCCTCTGAGCTGTCCACTTTGCAATTTTAATTTTCACAGGTGAGTAGGCGCTGGATGGAAGATAAAATGATAAACCCAAGTCTACGTATATCAAAACGATTGCCCATTCGATGTAATGTCTCAGCACATCGTTGCGTTTTTCAGAGAGCTCCTGGAGGAACACATGAACGAATGTCCAATGAGAAAGATTGATTGTGATTACTGCCAACAGAAAGGCATTCTTGCCAGAGACGTGAGTTCTATCCTCCTCATCAGTCCTGCATAGTATCCAACGATTCCACTTTCCGTTCCGAAGCCATCTCGATATTGACTCCTGGGACATCCTGACGATGTGTTCAATGAAATTGAGCGAAACGTCCACTCGGTCTTCTCCCATGAATGAAACTTCGACCTCTTCTTCCAGATGCCCTCCCATTTGGATGGCTGCGATCTCAAGCCTTGGTCTTGTACTTTGGCCGAATTCGGTTGTCCGTTCACCGGAACTTGCAAGCAACTCCTCGAACATCTTACATTTGAGGACCACGTAAGTACATCGGGTTTCCGATCTCCACGAGACCGAGGTTTCCTTGATTCCTCCGTTCAGTGAGCTGAGATTCGAACCACCGGAATTTCCGCGGTCTGGTGTTCGAAGAGTTCGTCCGACCATTGCGACAGAGGTTTGGTCGTAGGACATCTTCCGATTCCGGAGAGTTTAAAATATTCTCGGGCGATGATACTTGATCCTCTACGCCTCTCTCCTTCAGAGTTTGAACACCCCCGCTCAAGTGCCGCATTTTCCAGGTAACCTTGATCAATCAACGATTTCGGGACATTGCAATGACCAACCGAGATCAACAGGAAGAGATTGCGCACTTGAATGTACAACTAGACCAGCTTACGAACATTGTGAAAGTGAGTGCGAGAACGGGCGTGAGACGGAGTCTGCGTGTTCACCATACCTTAGATAGCCGCAGGGAGAGCTCACGCTTAACCATACATCATTTACTCAGGACGGCAACCGGCGAGTGGCCACAGCATTGCGTTCGATCGCGTGCGCACTCAACACACACAAAGAGGAGAATCGAAGACTGAAGGAAAGGCTCGACGAAATGATTCTTATTATCGGTCGAAACACACAACAACTTCACCAGCAGAGCACAAGGAGGGTACGTTGTGAAAGGCCGCCACTTCCATAGACGCTCTAGATCGGAAATACCATTGCGGCTTTGAAAAGGAATTCCGCGTCTGACTGAGCCTCTAGCGGACGGAAAATTCCGCATCTGAGCCAAAACAGTTTACTTCCATCCACAGGACGGCCGACATCCGTGCTATGTCGAAGTTACGACGTCCAGACCTTCTTCGGGGGCGGACAGAGGTGATCGGTATCACAAAAACTGACAAATAAGATGGCAATAAGTGTATCGAGAATAGGAGGCCCCTACTACTTCAACTACCACAACTACTACTAGCCACAGGGAAGGACTACTCAGCAGAAATTAAGAACCAAATGAACAACAGCACCGAAGACAAAAATAATCATCGTTATTCGTACCAACAGCACCGAAAATTCCAATCTCACTCACAGGCTAACCAGCGATGACGTATAGGTCGTTTCTGGCGGAGCAACACGTCTTCTTGACCATTCTTTGAGAGAAGAAAGGATTCTGGAAAACTGGCACAGTCTCCCGGTTTTTGACGGTCGGGTTCATGACTTCCTGAC
Source organism: Neoseiulus californicus (assembly GCA_028455905.1). Classification (NCBI taxonomy): domain Eukaryota; kingdom Metazoa; phylum Arthropoda; class Arachnida; order Mesostigmata; family Phytoseiidae; genus Neoseiulus; species Neoseiulus californicus. Next base: position 22,302,830 of record JAMQGS010000001.1, read on the forward strand.
AACGTCGGGGAGTACGAGTCAGGTGAACATCTGTTTCTCTGAAGTCGTGACCCATAAAAATTATCTCAGCGTTCTTTTCAAAACTAAAAGGACAGATCAGATGGGCAACAAGCTTAATGAATGAAATGAAGAGACGAAGTCACGTTATCGGCATCAATGAGAATATCGCCAAGATGGATTCTTGTACAGCGCCCAGTCAGAGCGGAATAATTCCGAGGGGCGTTATCTGCTCGCGAAAGCGTTCGGATGTGAGTGTTTTGACGTAAGGTGTGGGAAACTCAGAGAACGTTTATTGTTAACGTAGTCTGTCTGCTATGCTCACCGCTCCCTGTTCGGCTAGGTCTCGACTCATACACTCGTTGCCATGCGACTGACTCACGGCGCGCACCTCTTGGTCAGTTTTCTTCTCCTATTTCTTATTCTTATTCTTGTTCGCCGACGTAAACAAACAAAATACTCTAGATTCTGTTACGTTGCGTTTGTGCGACTTGTAGGCTCAGGAAGCCCTAGATGATGGTGAATATGACAAGTTCTGGAAGGAAGAGAGAGTGAATGCAAGCGAGCGAGCAAGCGAGGAAGGGAGTGATCACGAAGAGTACGGAGTAACGAAGAAAAACATCTAGAGATAAATTCGAGCAGTTTTAATAGCGAGGAATCAAGCAGTGAGAACGAGCAAAATATTTGTGATGCGACAAAACAATGACGGAAAAGCATCGCCACATCGCCGCTGCTGCCATGACCGAATCGTTGACAACCCGCCCGTTTGCCCGCTTACTCACGCCTATCGCGAACCTCCCCTAAGAAATTCCAATCTTGGTTTTCGCCTTGATCTCAAGTTCAAATCTCACTTGGAATTTCAAGTCCATTGTACAAATGCTCAGATCAAGGCTCCTGGATCACCGGGAAGCCCACTAGAGGACCTTTAGTGTGTTGAGTATGGAGTATATGTTGCGACAAAATTCAAATTACGATTATGGTCCCAGTTAATGTTCCTTCAAGCTACACGATCACAGATTCCCATTTCCGATTCGAGATTCGCATGTTACGGAGTTGTGGACCTCACGAGATCCACTACTATTCAAGGCAATCGGAGTCCTTAACCGAGCCCTCCCAATCGACGAAACGCTGATTTTGTTCGCGGTTCGTTCACAATGTTACGGTGGTTTTTATAACGCTTGTCATTTACTCTCTACAAGGTCATCAACGTACGTCTCTAGGTGACTGTGCGTGATTGTGTATGCGCGCGTGGGGATGTGTGGCAGTGCGCCCTTGTTATGTTGTCGGGCTGTTTTCCTTCGTAGACGCAATCGTATCGGAGATGTCATCATACATACAACAAGAAAACCGGCTGACCGACACACCGATCTTCTTCGCCGACATTGAAGTCGCCGATCATTATGATGATAGTTCACGAAATATCATTCTGATCTGACGATGGAGACGATATGCAAACAAGACAACAATTATGGCATAGAGACCTATTATTGAAAAAGAACAATATAATTACTACTATTGATAATAATAATAATAATAATAACACTATATCGATTCAGGACGGTGACGACGACGATGATGAGGAGACAAACAATTTTGAGGGTGAAAACAAGAATGTTATGAAAACGGATGACTTTAGAATGGGCCGACTAGAACGAACGTTTGCCTCTGTTAAAATCTTCAACGTGTTCGCAGTCCAGAGGAGAGAATTGCAGTAAAACTTGTTCAGTTGCAAGAGAATTTTCCAGAACTTTTGCTTCCATAATGATGATAGAAGCTGGATAGGTGATAGAGCTGGAGGTTCTATCGAATCCTCCTCAAAATCGCCATCCTCAGCGAAAGAAGTGGACGGAGAGTAACACGCGAACGAAAGCTCACAGCTGCCTAATTGTACGGCATTGCCATTCCCCGACTATTTTCCTGGCCGAACCGATCTGGGCGGATCATATAGTGGGAGTTGAGGAATACGGATAGATTCTCAGAGAAGCCGGAGTCGCGGTTCGTTGTTCAAGAAGTCTTGAAATCAGAGCTCCGAAACTCGGGAGAAACAGCTCTGCTGACCGAGTCCGCTGTTAGGAATCACTTGATGCTCCCCGGGCTGAAGCCTCATATTCTACTTCTGGATCATCTGGGAAGGGTTCCGATCTCCGCACTAATCATCGTATTTCGTATGGCAACGACTCATCAAGACGCGGGCTTTTCCGATTCGGGGGCCTGAACACACGATTTCAACCGTTGTCGGATAAACAGTCGGACGGGGATGATTAACAAATGACTTGAGCGGAGCCCGTCGGAGGATCGCCGAATACCTAATCAGAGAAGATGAGATCCAGGGAAGAACAAGGCAGAACCAGCAAGAGCTGTGATGCGAGCACAGCCATAGCCCTCGTCTAGCGAAAGGTAGGTAGTCTAGGGAAACCTTAACAAAAGAAATGAACGGACGGCTAAATGCTACTTGATGTCATCATCCTTATGATACATCAGGCGGGAAGGAAAATACAACAACCACAGTGAAGGGATGGAAAACAATGCAGACGAATGTTGATGAAGGATTTGTAAGCTGTGAGCGCAAACCGCCAATTTTTCTCAATTGATTTCGACCGAAGAAAGACTCAATGGGGGAAACAGTGTGAATTCCTATCTCCAGGATCCGGTTAAGCCGGATGGAACAACAGAGCGGCAGACATATTATGCAAAACTTTACTCATTGGTGAATCAAAATCGATGACCGATCGACTGACCGAAAGACCGACTGATTGACCAAACCGGCATCAGATGTGATCAGGAGTGATAAGCTGGAAGTTCTGCGTTCGACAGGAACCAATGAATGAAATACGATCCGGAGAAATCAAGCACGGGTCGTACACCTTGATTGAGAGCCCTCCTCAGATTGATCGCACACGATTTGGTTGAATCTCTCGGTCTTATACAATCATGTATAAGTCTCGGTCTCATTATTTCCATTCGCTCAATTAGTGAAATTGTTCCGGATGCCGTCACGGCCCCCCCCCCCCCCCCCCCCCCCTTCCGGGGCGGAAGCGCGGCAAAGGGGCACCGCGTTTTCTTTCAGCCTAAAGTCTCGGCACCTCCACTCAGTTCCGGTTATATATCGAAGTCATCTTTCAAACTTCTTACTCCATTTGTCTTTCGTTCAATCGGTCAGGTAATCGATGGCAAGCGGTTTGAATGGAATCGAACCAACACTGGTGAGAAGGCACTGCAAGAGCGCGCGTTTGACACGTCTCGCTATTTGTTTGTAAATAAAGATCTACGAGTTGTTAAAATCGCATCTGTCGAAGTACACCATGTATGTCACGACTCATGACTCCGAGTCGCGGTTTTTGATGCAGGGCATCTGAGCGCGGGCCGAATGCGGGGGCGATTTGGATCCGATCCGAGCTCAAAATGTACTCAGGTACGGCCAGCGGATCAGGGCTTCACTCTTTCACTGCGATATCGGAGTGCAGCGCTAGCGGTCACAATCGCCAAGATGCTACCTCTGCGTTGTGGTGCAATTTCCTTGGCATGCCACTCTGCGTTTGATGAGTTGAGACCTCCAAGTGGCGTGAGAAGTCGTTGTCAAGATCGAACGAAGGCGTGGTGGAGTCTAGAGAATGACATCCTCAAAGTGAGAACCGGACTCGATTTGAAGGGATCGAGCAGCCGACGGTGCATCCGGAGAACTTTGCATACTGAAAAGACCGAGGTAGATATTCTCGCCTCCCAATCGAGCGTCCTCGCAAAAGATAACGAGAAGACCAAATGCGATGAATCTTCGGGATCAATCGTCGCAATACGATGTCGGCGACATCTACGAGAATGCATGATGTGTTCAGCGATCTTGTAGCCACGAACATGACTTCGGTTCCCAGTGAAACCTCGGTGTATGATACAATCTGGTTCACCACAACGAAACTGGTTACCACGAACATCGTCGTAGCAGACTTCACGTCGTGATGGGCTTCAAGCTCACTTGAAAACGTTGGGCCCGTTTCTCACTCGAGCGGCTTCTCCGCAGTGGGTTAGGATCCTCGGCCACTTTCAATTGATTTTCGAGCCGCTATCATTCCCGTCGCTATATCGGATCCCTCGTGAAGAATTCAGTGAAACCTCTCTAGAACGAACACCGTTACAACGATATTCTTGATGCAGCGAAGACACTTGGCGTGTCCAGTTGTGCGCCCTGCCATAGTTACTGATGTTTAAAAACTTTCCTTTCAAAAAACCTCACGTTTCAACGAACGGAATCTCCCAGACCCACAGAGTTCGTTGGAACGAGGTTCTACTCTACCACGATTCCTGGGGCGATGCCCCGTGAATGAGACGTAGCCCCAATGTTTTCATTTCCGCGGGCTCAATTTTGCATGATTTCCGATTGATGGATCGTCTCCGAAGAGATTCGCGGAGGGTTCGAGCCTACCTGTCCGCTGTGCAGCGCTCCACCGTACGCACGTGAGTTCGGAACCGATCTCCCGAATTCGGGTCCTTTTCCAATGACGCGAGAGGAAATACAGTAGGTATCTCCATTCTTAAACTCAGATACCGGTCCTGGATTGGATAGGAAACGACCCTGTCTCCGGAACCCGCGGCGATCAACTCCTGAACCTTTTCACCGGTCATTCTCTACTTACCAATCTCGATTTGCGGAGAACCCTAAATGAGAGACGTTGATATACTCGATGACTTTGTGCGTCGCCCCATGGCACCCCTCGTTGATGTTTTTCCAACGCAACGCTGTTCGCTCATATCGAATATTTGTACGATTCACTATCGAATTAAGTTTCGAATTTTCACCCGAACGAACGAGTCAGTGAGGGGACGCTAAGAGTTATAAGGTTGCAACTGGAGCCAGCGGGTTGCGAGCTCTCGTTATGGAAGTTTACGCCGCGGCCCCGTCCACGAACGGCAGCAACGCCAGCAGAGGAAGAAATCGCCCGCTTCGACATTGTACGCAGACACACAGCGCCGAGGAGACAGCAATTAGGACGTGCGTTTCTCATCAGAGAGGATTGTCAACAGATTTTCGAAATCTAGCGAACAGAGGACCGAAGAGAAGAGATTAGTAAGAGGAAGAGAGTCCAACGACCCAACCAGGAGAACAGCGACGATGGCGGCGGCAGCGGCGGTGACAGCAGCGAGGACGACAGCGACGTCGACGAGAGCACAGCGAGCAGAAACAGGCGAAAGAGGATTCAATAAGTAAAAGCCCGGAAGGCCGCGAGGTAAAATCCGTTTAATTGCTGACTTTCGATTCCAGTGGTGCGTCCTGTCTTCCTCTTCAGGAATTACAATTTCCTGAACACAAGCGATTCGGTGTGCGACTTCGCGTCCGTTCGTTCGTTCGTCCGTGCGTCTTCTTCTCCCGCACAGATTTAGGCAACGCCTTTCACTCTCAATAGTGTCTCCTCTTCGAGTTTCGCTCGCGAACCCTTTCTGAGAGCTGAAAACATCGGGATCTCGAATTTCGTACCGTGTCCGGGAGATCCGGGACCAGCGATCAGAAAACTTGGCGAGGCCTGGAGGTGTGGAAACAGATTTTTCCGGCTCGACTACACATGCACCGGATCGATCGATCGATCGTTCGATCTGAAACCGAGTCTTACCGAAGGAATCGAATACAGAAAAATGAATGCACGCATGCATGCATTCCTCCCTTAGTTTACGCTTTCAGCAATCGAATCGACGGGCTTACGGTCGGACCCGCGAAGAGCGCTTGAGGCAACGTTGTTGTTTCGCCCTGCCTGGCATCCGCTGTGTAAATATTTTGTATGAACTCAAAGATTAGTTCCGTAAGTAGAACCAAAAGCGGCGCCGGGATCGACGACGACAGCCGGAAGAAGAGATGGGGAAGAAAAGATAACGAGGATGAAAAGGATGCCTGAGAAGGAGCTGAGGAAGGTGTCGTCAAGGAGCAGCAATGATAGAGCGGCGCGGTGGTGGCGTTACTGGCGATGGTGCTGCTGGTCGCGTCGTCACTGGGACGGCATGGATTGTTTGTTTATCGACGACGTTCCAATTCTGTGATGGTTGACGCGTACTCATACACAGGTACATAGAGGCCTTCAGGGAGATCCCGTCAGTCGTTGCCGTCGTGCTTAAGCAAAGGTATCCGAGAGTCTGAAAGATCTCTCTCTGGTAGCCCCTTCGTACCTTGCTTATGGCGGTCCTTCCCCCATCCCTCAAACCACCACGCCTGTGCACGACGTCACTCTTTCTATTCCCCAGGAAGTGAACCCGATCTGTCGTCCTGGCTCCTCATCGTCGTCGTCGTCGTCGTCACCGGTGCTGCGAATCCTTCACACCTGATGGGCCTTCCCCGCTGCGACTACCTTCATTCCCACCGTATATGTGCGTGTGTGTATACGTTTGTCGTTGGCACACGAGTCCAGATGGACGGACAGAGATACACAGCAAGACACACGCATCGGTGCAGGCGGGGAACTGAAGTGAGCTTTGCAGGTACCTAGCTAGCCGCCCGTGTCCCCTCTGGCAATGTGTACCCGGCTCCTTTCAACGGGAACCTGTGAAATTACCTTCATTGTGACACACATAGGGATCGGGGAGAGGACTGAGATTGAGAGAAAGAACGAACGAACGAAGGGACGGACGGACGAACGTCAAGACTCACAGAATCGGTCATCGAGGACTCCAGAGGCGAAGGGCGCACCAGGAGTGAATTCGCGGGACTGATGACGTCCGCTGCACTCAAATCCCAATAAACTCAGGAATCAGAATGGGAAAACCTGGTATTATTATACTGAGATCTTCATGTATGACGAATGTTCGTACAGTTTCCGACGAGTGACTGCCGACAACTATCAACCGCAGTGCTCGTCATCATTCGGAGGTAAGCGAGCGCATCAAGAAAGCGAGTCGCGCACGAGAACATGATCGCTCCCTCCTGAATTTCTCCCGCAAGCTGAAACGCTGCAGATGTTTTCATCATCCTGTACATGTGTTCTTCAAGACTTGCGCTGAAGAGAGCATTCTTGAAAGGAACTCAAACGAAGCTCCCGCTCTCCGTAGGTCAATGGCTGGTTGGCAGGCAGGCAGGCCGGTCGTTCGTTCAGTCGGTAATCTGGCGGGCTAGCTGGCTGACTGACTGGCTAACTTCGACATTCAAACAGCAAACAAGAGCACTTTGAAGAGCCAGTGGATGCGTTCCTCATTTTCTTTTCCATCCACATTCCGACGCTCGTGTCTCGCTCCCTTTCCGTTCCCCCAGGCCTTTCTCCGGTTCGTGGTCAGCTCGTCTCTCACTATTCATATTTCAGAATGTCGGCTCAATGCGCGTAGCTCAGTTCTCATGTCAATGAGGTGTTTGGCGTCCCAGCTCCCTTTCCGAGGCTGACGCACGCCATGGATCCCCCCGTTTCCTCTCGGAGTCGAAAGATTGCTAAGCTACGCATCAGATGTCAAACAGAACATGTCTACTCTGACACACTTGCATTTATTCGGAAAATTCATTCGCTAAGTCAGCTCGTCGAGATTGGTCTGAAAATTACCAAAACTTTTGAAATTGAGAATCCGCGTCGGAAGTTCGGGGTCCGCCCGAACAACCGAACGTCGATCGCCACCGTTCACTCGCTAAGATGGCACCGAAGTTCAGTTCCTCCACTAGATTAGAATTCTCCATAACGGAATCTATCACGCTCGGTGCAATGTGACAGACCTTGTTCCCGGAAGAAGCGGCGTCTCAGATCGTTCTGCGAACGATTCTTCCTCTCGATTTCTGCTTTGAGTTCCGCGATTTGGTCAATGTCGATTTCCGTAAATAAGACACTTCGAGTTCTTTCTGCATCATAGTCACCGAGCAATAGGATATTCTCTCCGCGCACCAGGAGAATACCCCTCTTAATGTCACCGTAACGAGTCCCGACGAAAATACGCTCGACGGTTTCATGCAGAACCAAGTTGTTGAATTGGTCGATCGCGCGTAGCGTCCCGATCAAAATTTGGTCGTCGTTAAGTACCACCATGATCTTCTTGTCCAGGGCATCGAGAAGCGTGGTCCTTTCAATCGATTTTCGGCCCTCCAACTCGGCGGAATCGTTGCCCGACATCCTCTTCTCCTTGTCCGATAATTCCGAATATCCTCGGCTCTTCGAGGTAAAACTCCAAACTTGGGAACAACGGGCTGCGAAGTCCTCTTGACGGCACAGAACCAAAACAAAACTCTGTTTTGTTCTACTCTGCCCTCGTAGTGCGCGTCATCGCCGAGGAAACGTCGTCGTCCGTCCAGGCGAGAGGGATTCGTGAAGGCGGATGGCGTTCTGCATACTATTCCCACTTGAGGTCAAGATTCGCCGTTTTTTCATTCGAACAGATGGGGGGTTCTCTCTTCGTGAGTTCTGGTAACTCCGGCAACAATTCACCGCATCTCACTTCAAAAATCATCGTCGAGCAGTGGTTGCTGTTGCTTTTTGAGAAACAATATCGGTATCGTTTTTCCTTTGTCGGATGCTTTTGCAGAGAACGATGGATCCCTCCTGCGGTGGGACAACATCGCGTCCCGATCAAAACCTCGCTATGATTGAGATCACAAGACAGCTTTGTTTGCCCCGAGAAACTTGGAGAGAAAACTTTTTAATAAGACGCAAGTAGTATTTACTCGCTGTGCGCACGCTCGCTCGGGTTTCCGCAAGTTATCTCCTGCGCCATTCAAGGCTTCCTCAGAATTCCAAAAACCGAGCGGGCTGCGTTGTTGTTCCTTCCTGCCCCGCGACGGAACAGGAAAAAAAGTCGAAGCTCAGACGATCATGTGGCACTAATTTTTTCTTGAAGTTTCCTGATTTTGCCGAGTGTCGGCGAACGTTCAATACGAATTCACTCTAAGAATGCATTTGCGGCTGATTTCCTTCACCGACGCGCTGACGGAGTGGCTTGCCTGGATATAGGTAGGCTGAAAGGCCATAACCCGGGAGATATTAATCAGATGTTCGAGCCCCGGAGAAAACAATTCCTCATTGCACGACCTAGGAGCGATACCGGCTTGAATCCGGAAATGGACACAAATCTGGACATCTTTCTCTCAGCATCGACTCTAGAGAAACGCAGTCGAGACGTTTGCTGCGGTCGACACTAATCAGAATCTCGGAGCAAACACTCCGAATTTCCTTCGCTGCGGCGCTCGCATACGGAGCGTGGCCGGTGAGTAATTACGAAGGAAGGATCGTATTTCCAATTTTTTCGAGACCGCGGTGATTATTATAATCGTCATCATCACAGTCCCCAAGCGACCGAATAGGAGGACTCTGTCCAGCCGACTTCAATGCCCGAAGAAGCTATGTATATTTTGTTCTTCCTCTACATCTTCCAGAGATGCATCACGCTGCTATGAGTGAATGATTGGAGTTATCATTCGGCCGATTTTTCTGCGAATCCCCCACGAATTCACAACCTTGTTGTTAAACAATTGAATAAAACATTGAACTTGTTATCATCGCCGCTCGCCCCACAACGGCCCCTGTGCCCACGGAGAGGAACTCCTTTCACAGCATCTGAAAAAAGCTCAGACGTAACGTTATTCTTGCGACTCGACGGAGTTCAGCTCGGGCCTGCAAACGCGATTATTCACTTACCATACATTATTCATTTGAACAATCAAGATCAATTTCCCGATGTTCCAGTTGCAGCTGTGGTCCCGTCGTCTCTGGTGGACCGAATCATTCTATTTCAGATCAACCGGCAGCCGCACAGAATCCTGGGGTTTGTATTTATAAGGATGCGTGAACACACCGAGAAGAGAGGGGCACAAGGCGGGGCCGGAGGCACAAGAGTGCGCCGGGTGGCCGGATAGGGGCCGAGGGGGCTCTCAGGGCCGGGTGGGCTCTCGGGGGCAGGATAGTGGGCACAGGAGGGGCACGGTAGGGGCCCTCAGGGGGCCGGGGGGCCGGAGGGCCGGGGCTCTCAGGGGGCGGGGTGGGCCTCAGAGGGGCCGGTGGGGCCTCGGGGCCCGCATGGACAGTGGGCTCTCAGAGTGGGCACGGAAAACTGGGCTGGGCACGGAAAACCAGAAGTGGGCACGAGAGTGGGCCGGATGTGGCCGGATAGGGGCAAGAGAGTGGGCACAGAGAGGGGCCGGAGGGGCACAGAGAGGGGCTCGGAAGGGGCACAAAAGGGCGGGAAAGTGGGCACAGAAAGTGGACGGGAAAGGGGCACGGAAGTGGACACAGAAAGGGGCCGAGACGATCGGAAAAGGGGGCACAGGAAGGGGGCTCGGGAAGTGGACATCAAAGGGGCACGGACAGGCAAAGCGCAGTACGTCGCGCTTGACCGGCCCAAACCTGGGAGGCTCATTCCGCCCGAAAGTGTTTGACGTTTTACCCCCCCCCCCCATAGATCCGTCTCTGACCCTCCAAACTGAACTGCGTCGTTCGGAGCCGCGAAACCCACATCAAATTCGCCGTCGACTAAGGGACGCTGAGGCCGTAGTTCTGAATTAACGTTCAGAGTTTGCGTGCTCACGTTGAAGACCTGGTTACCGCTGAAGTCCTATCGCAAGCAACAGTGGTTTGTCTGACGCAAACTTGGATAGAGACGGGACTCGCGTTGAATTCAAAACTATCACAGTTAATCGAAACAAGAGGCGAGGCAAAACTGAGGGAATTGCAATCTAAGCTCGCCATGGGCCCTACGATGTCGAATGACAATGCTCAGCCCCATGCGATGTCAATGACGCCGGCGACCTCTGCTCGGGCTTCCCCAACCTGCAAGCCAGATCGTGGCGATTCTATATCAACCGAACACGCCATTCGAGCGATGCGAGATTTCCCGTCAAAAACCGGCCCATCGAGCCCATCAATTCCTCGGATTCGACACCGATGTTTTCTGGGAGATTTCGATTGGATGTTGGATTCGATTGGATGAAAAAAGGGTGAAGGTAAAGGAGTTCATGGGCGGAACTTCGGACTTGAGTCACCCTAAAGTCTGGGGATAAAGGACCTTTCGTCCCCACAGGCCCCATGTTTAAGGGATTTCTTGCTCCTAGAGTCCATGCAAAAGTCCTTTATCTGATGGTCCTTTATCGCTAGACTTTGGGGTTTTTAGCAGCCATGAGCAATCTCACACGATACTTCATTTTTTGTTTTCGCAAGGCTTCACCTGCTGGTGTTTTAATCAGTGAGCTACCCAACCCGTGTTACTTTGAGGGCTGCGAACTCGAGGGTTGGTCTCCAACCAGGCCATCGGTCCTTTCCCTATGTCGATTCTCTTTGGCTCCCCGGACCCTAAAGTTTTTTGGCAGAGGACTTCACTCTGGAAGGGGAAGGCAGTTCCTGGTCAGAGAACGTTCATTCTGGAGAAGGGGATGCGAGCCACATGAGATAAGGTTCAATAAGATGGAAGACTATATGTGCGACATCGTGTGACCAACATCGAGAACCGACAGATTGGCGCCTAGCGTCCAACAAAAATCATCATCAAGAAGTGTTCCTTATGAAACTTTCACATGCTCCATCCCTATCCTACAGGGGCGCGGATCGAGATAATCTGGATATAGATACTAGGTGTGGTGCTCGAGTGCTTCTCATTATCGCAGAGGGTACGCTGCGATGAGTGAGCCTGTCGCATCTGTGAGTTCTCAAGATGATATCATTCCAATCTGTCGGTACAGTCCTGATGGTCTGCATGTTGTACAGTTCCATGGCCCGCCACAACACAATTTCACGAGAGCGACTCTAACAACGACAATTTTCACGGACCGGCCATCCAAGTGGAGGTCCCACGAGGTTATCATCGGCTGTCCCACGTAAACTTTGTTCAATGCGTCACCTGAGTAATCAGATAACGGAGTGGCGGAGAAAATAATACCGACTTCGGCCGCTGACGATGGCTGGAACCTATTTCAACCAATCGATCTTTCACTGAGTCCGTATCTCTTCGATGAAATCATCGCTGCATTCAATCGATCGGCTCCAGCGAGTCGTTCATGTAGACCGTCGTTGCCACAATATTGGCAGATGTAAAAGTCAAACGAGATATTCTTCGAATAGTTTTGCGGAACTACGTCCAACCGCTGCCGTCATCGTCATTGCAAGATGTAGCGATACGCAATCTCTAACTGTGTTGCGTATCTGGGATTGATGAAAAAGTCATGGAGATCTTCACCGGATCATGAATCGACAACCTCTCTCAGAATAGAGATTCCCAGATACTCGGAAACCCAGAGTAGAGGGAAAGCGGATCGCATTTCCTCACCTGGTACGAATCTTCATCCAACAATGTATCTGTTCTGCCTGAATTCGGGAACATTGGCGACAACTGGATTTTCCAATCTTATCAATATCTGGCTGGGATACCGTCAGCAGGGCACTGTTAGAACGGAACTCCGGGACGTTCCGGTCTCCGCCGTGCGTGTTGAGCCGAAGCAATAACGATCGAACCGAGTTCCAATTGTCTCCTCGTTCACGTGGCCTGCTCGAGCAGTGAAGCGGTATCTACGATGCGGCGGTGTCAGCTGTGTTGTGACTTGTCAAGAGAAATTAATTTCGCTCGATTGCCTCGTTCAGATTCGACTCGGAAACACTCTGCGGGTTCTGTCAGTTCTCGCCGAAATGGACGGAAGCCGGCGGATAGTTTTCCCTCAATATTTTTCCCGAAAATACCGGATTCACCTTGAAGCACCGATTCCACGAAAATTTCGGATCCTATTCCTCTGGAACAACGAGTTCCGAATAGTTTTTCCACGACTTCACAATTGATTCCCCACTGCTAGCCCCATTGAGGACTCGATCCCATCAACAGGCTGCTGTTTCCTCTCCCGGCTGTCGTTTCGCTGCGGTCTCTCCCCCATCCTTGGATACCTGGACCCTTTCCTTCGCTTTGTAGGAGCAACAGGAGAGCAGAAACAGTGGCTTTGCCAACCTGTCCGCTTGGCTGCCGGCCGGCCCGTTTGCCCAACCAGTCGGTCGCTCCAAGGCACCCAAGCAGGCTTGCGGGGCCGCTCGGTTTCCTTGCTTCTAAGGCTAGCTAGCCAGCTATTCCCTCGTCATCGTCGTCGTCGGCAGCCAGCCAGTCAGTGGGGAGAAAGGACCCTCGAGGAGGAGGGACTGGCCCTTCCTCCCGAGCCTATTTCGTCGAGTCTCTTCGTAGTGGCCCGTCCAGACAGAGGCCTTCTATGATCGTGCACGCAAACTTGTGCTCCGTGCACCGGGCCCGAATCGCCCACGCTGCCCGCTGACGTTACTGCTCGCCGTCCATGGCGCTTCCGCTCACAGAACAAACGCCACGTCAACTTCATCGTGGTGCTTCGATTCGACCCCGGCTATCGTGAGTTCAACTTCGTCGTACATTGTGCACGAATTTCTCTCTTTCAGTCCTAGAATATGTGAACTGGAAACTTTTGTCGTTGCGGTTCGAAGCAAGTGGACGCGTGTGCTTCCGATGACCCGAATGAGAATCATCCGTTCCGGGAAACTTGCGCGGTTCTCCACCCGGAGAAACAGTGTTATTTAGCGGAAACTTTCCAGCCGTTGCTTTCCGATCGTTGGATAACGGCCAGAATTATTGGAAGTCATTCGTGTTTCGGGACGCGTCAAGAACGAAATTCGTTCCGAACAATTCCATTGATTATGAGGTTCCTCTCCCGAGTCCTGTTCGATCACGATGTCTCTCTTTGTGACACATAGTAAGCTTTTGTAACAGGAAATTAGTTTCTCCATTCTTCTCGAAGCAATATGTTTTTTTTTTCTCTCTCTCTCTCTCTTGCCGTCACCGCCAACGCCGGCGACGTCGTCGTCGTTGCGGTCCATATCATTCTCCGAGTAATTCTCGTCCTCGGAGGCTTTGTGTGCCCTCGGATCCTGCCTGACCACCGACTACTGTGGTTGTGTAGTGGCTTTTATATTTTCCCCCGCGTTTTCCAGTCCCTATTTCAGTCTGTTTCGGACTCTCCCGCCCCTCATTGTTCGTTTTTATCAAGACTCTATGCTATTCCTCTTTCTCTCTCTTCCTCCTTGGGCTCGATTCGAAGTTCCGACGCCACCTGTTGTTCTGACGCTCTTTGACATAGGCGGCCGGACTGCAGGGCAGCCTGGGAATGGTTGCGCCAGGCGATGTTCCGCTCCGGTTTGTCTATATTCTTCATTCACGCTCGTTCCGAGAGCATTGGCTTCCTATGTTTGAGTCGTCCTGTTAACCTGAGGAAAGCTATCGCTCCTGGATTCGGGAGCTTGATGTACATAGGTAGATTTCTCGGACCACGTGCAGCCGAGGAATATCGAGCATGGCTCGAAGTTGACGACCGGATACGATCACATTCCATCGGGAGCGGAATTTCCTTGAAATCGTGGAACCCGAGTTAGTTCTGCAAAAGCATGACTCTGCATCCGTCGAGCCATTTCATGGATGATGAAGATGCCTTCCTCCAGATCTTTCGAAGTTTTGTTCGTGCCAGCTAAATACGCCCTGAGCCATTCTGGAACACACCTATGTTGGAATCTGCTCCCCAACGCGATCCATCGACACCTTTCCCATACACGAGGACTTCTCGCAAACACACCGCTCGAGTTCCGGGGTTTTTGGTTTCCCGCGTGTTGGATCTCCCGTGAAATCGTTCGTGGTCTTCAAAGAGCACACAAATTGAGCTGATAGTGAGTCGCCCTCATGATACCGACTCTACCGACTCACTCAGTCACTCAGTGGATGGACCAAGAGCAACTTTTTTCCCTCGACGAGAAACGGGAGACGAGCAATTTTGCTTGAGCTTCTGCTGCTGTTGCCGGTGGTGCTTCCATCCTGAGCTGCTGCCTCGTTACCTGGGAATGGTTTTTTTCCTAGTCCGACAGCAGCCACCGCCACCATCGCGGCGGCGGCGGCGGCCCCTCGCTGGAAAAGTACTTGAGTCAGAACGAGGATTAACTCTCGTTCTCCATTTTCTCCTCAATGTTCTCCTTGATTTTCTCCCCACGCTCCCATCATCCTCTCTCGACCGCGCGCTCTGTCTCTCCCAAAGCACACGCTCGATGCTTCATTCTTCCTCGTCTGCGCCGCCGATTAAGATACAGCATAAGGTCGACTGTTTTCGAAGTCCTTCGGAAGTCGTACAAAGTCCAGGTGTTTGCTACAACGCCCTGCGCCGCGCCGCCGGAACGAATCAGAACGTCAAACGCGATAGTTCTCACGATTCGTTATCGTATCTTCTCCATGTTTTCAATTATTCGTTTGCTTGGATCATTGGGTCGATTTTACGCTTTCGGGAGCGGATATCCCCTCTGGCCGACTCTGCATTGAATTCGGGATCAATTTGAGGGACAGTTTCCAAACGTCCTTCTACTAAACTCTTCCCTCCAGAGTCCGAACCACGATGACAGCGGTTGTCCGAAGAATTACATTCACACGTCAATCAATTACTCGCAGACTTGAGAAGATTCGCGGGGCCAGTTGGAACGACCTCGTTCCTCAGCGGAGCTTCCGTGGTCTACCTGAAGCAGCCAGGTAGCGGAGTAACGGGCGTCTAAGGTGCCATTCAGAATGCTTGTGAGGACGGGGACCTTTTACGGAAACCCTCATAGGGACCGTCCGCGAATCCTTCGACGGGACTTTCGTACAGGGCTTGAGGGCGGGGCTGGTGGGAAGCCACAATGACTCGTGGCCGGCCGGCTTGCTTGCTCGATCTACCGCCATACTGCTCGGTCGCCGCTAGAGACTGAATCGGCTGCCGGTGGAGTGGTCGCGAGTGGCTTTCCCGGCCTTACTAGTCGGGTCCATGAGCTGAACAGGCCGGCGGCCAGCCAGCTGACTGTCCGAGGCTTGATTGTTGGTCGGGAAGAGGGCGACGGGCGGGCGGGCGGTTGGCTCGACGCAGACGAGGCTGAATGAAACTTGAAGCTCCCACCAAACTCCCTCTTATTCGGCTTGCCTCAGTTCCCATTTTCTTCTGTTCGTTGCTTCTCCTCTTCATCCCCTCTGGCCCCGCTTGCCATTCGTACCGACGGAGACGAGCGGACGAACAGCTCCATCCCTTCCTTGGCAGGAACAGGACACGCCCGCTCCGGCTTTGCTCACGCGCGTTCGTCCTGAACTCGGTCCCAATTGGCCCCTCGATGGCCCGCTAAGTTCCAGTGGCTCAAGAACTAGCACGTTACTACACCGCAGGCGAAGTCACGTGAGTCGCGAAACGCGCTCAGGATGGGTTCGGTTTTCGGTCGTGGTGATCGAACTTGTCGGCACGACACCTCGGATAAATTGCTGGATCGGTGAGGGCATTGGTGGATGGGTTACGGGGAATATCGTTTGGGGACAGATGAGTGCGCGATCCACGGTAGGCGATAAATGTCGCCCAAATTCGCTAACTGCGACGCCGACGCAAAGACCGCCTACATGCGTACCTACAACCACCCGCCGCGCCCGCCGTCGTTGGAAGTGGCTCAATCTTCCTTTTAATTAACTATGCTTAGAAGGGGGAACGACCACCACCGCGGCCACGAGGACCATCGGCCACCGTCCTGCCGCGATACTGCCTAACTCCCGAACAACGACCACCGACCACGAGAACGAGGCGGAGCAGCACGTCATTCAAGGCGTAGCTCTCCACCACCTCGTAGAAACTCACATATTGCTCGTGCTTCACCAAAGCTTTCCCTTCTTTTCTTCTCTCCCTCCCTTCTCGACGCCTCTTTTCAAAGACTTTCCTTCTGCTGAGCGAGCGGCCAAGCACGGCTTCAAGAAACCTCCCCCCCTTCGGTATTCTGTCAGAAATCAGTCAGGAGTCCTTCAGGTTCCATACCGGGCTCCATCATGTTACCGTGAGCCTTCCGTCGCGAATCTGTGCTGACAGTTTCGTTCAAAATCTCCACGCCAGCTTAGATTTTGTCCACTCCGTTCGATTCCATGACGACCTCCTCTTAGTTCACTTCGAACGGACTTCGTGTGAGAATCGCTTGCTGTTCCATCTTCTGCAGTGACCCGAGCAGCGAATAAACCCGATCGCCCGGTTCCGAACCGATGTCAGCATCGAGCTGAGTGTTCCGAAAGCGAGTCAAATGACTCTTCGGTCTCAGGGTGCCCTGTCAACGAACGACGAACAAAATTGGCGGAGAATGGAACGCTTTTTTTCCCCCATGACACCCGGAACAGCCTCCTGACCTACCAATCCTGCCGTCAAGCCGGAGCTCTATCCTAAGACGCAACTGCGCGAGCGTTCCGTAGACCTAGAAACCGACACGTGAGTCATTCGCTATTCGCAAACGCTGTTGCAAACGAGCCCCCGTTTTTTTATAACGGATAACATGGCTCGGTCGGGTTAGGGCGAGCTACGCTTCGGGGATAGGGATGAAACAACGCCGCCGTCGCCGTTCCCACCGAGACCGAGCTACAGCCGACACCACAAGCGGTACGAAGAATTTCAATATGTGTCTTCGTCCGTCCGTCCGTCCGTCTGTCCCTTCGAGCGACCGCCCGTTCGTCCTCATGTCGGTCTGGCGGGCGGGCGGGCGAGTAGGTCCTAGGCCCGGTCCTCTCAACCTACGCCTGGTCCCTTTGTTGGTGGCTTGTTGTTGCCGTCGTCGTCGTCACCAACAAAAAAGTTTATAATCAGGGCAAGCTGTTTGACGTTGCTGCTGATGCGTTGGTGGCGACGGCAGCGAACTCTTGCTCCGAACAGAAGAGCCGATCAAAGAACATCGAGAACATTGAAAACGTGACAGTCGACTGCGATGCGCTGCTGCCAATGAAGCGACGCGGATTGCTTCTGGTGAGTCCCTCCGACTTCATGAACCTATGCCGCGTATAAATTTTCGGCCGGAGGGGTCCGAGTCGGGGCTCCGGTGTACCTTGTTTCCAAATGTTAAAGCATCATACTCTTTCATACCGATGATTCGAGCCGTTTGCCCGCATCCGCGCCTCTAATCCGTCGACGCGGAACTCGAACGTTCAATGAAGTCAGGAGAACGGAACTTCGATGACGGTGTCGATTCGTGTAGCAACGCGAGAGAACCTCGCCGGTGAGAGGTTTGGAAACAGCGGTGGTTCTCAGAATTCAACCTCAACTCCAATAAACAACTCTCCGAGAATCAGCGAGGTGAGCGATGCGGCGATCAATCAATCAGTCCTTCCGTCAGTCAGTCCGTTCGTCCGTCAGTTAGTTAGTCAATCAGACGGTCTGCCATTCATGCACTCGAACAACCCAGCCAGCCAGCCAGCCGACCGAGCGACCAACGAACGGTCTCAGGGACGTTGAGCCGTTACGACGTCGCCTGGGAAACAAATTGATATTGGAACGCCGTTCTCCGGTGTCTCTGTCTTTTTCCTCTCGCTCTTCGCCTGCGATCTCCCCATCTGCATGAGCGCTCGCTCGGTCAGACCATACTCTCCGCAGTCAGTCAGTCAGTCAGTCCGTCAACCCCGTCCATACGGCCAGCCGCCCGCTAGTTCGTCTGTCGAAACAGCTCTCTGTCGAACAATGAGTCGGCCCATCCGTCCGTCCCTCCCGGACATCAGACAACAACTCCTAAGGAGCTTGTAATTTCCCAGTAATTAGAGAGACAGTCAGTCGGCGGGTCACTCGGTCGCTTCGTCGGTCAGCCCGAAGCCCCGGTCTCCCGCAAGGGCCCCTGCCGGGGGCCCCTACCGGGGACCCCACCGGAGGGACAAGGGACGAACGCAAAGGAGACACAGACCAGCAGCAGTGAATGCTGCTCCGCTGTTAAATTAAATAGTGATTGAATAAGCGACGGTAGCGAGGGCGACAGCGGCAGAAGCAAGCGCCCTCTTACCTAGAGTTCCATGCTGGCTCGCTCGCGCGCTCGCTCGCTTCACCACCCATTTGATCCTTCTGTCCGTCCTCCGGGGAGAAACTCTGTCGGAGTGACCACTGTCCCCTGTCGGAGTCTCTATGACCTCTTCTTCGCTCCCTGTTCCAGACATCAGCCCAACGTGCGTTGCCTATTGGCGCGTCGGAGCCTGCAACGAGCCGACGAAGAGGGTCTGCCAAGCATGAGCTGGCAACTCTTGCCAATAGAGGATCTTTGGCGCGAGAAACGGGCACGCGGCTCGTAGTCGATCACGGTACAAACTCCAAGCCAAAGTCGGGAGTTCGTTTCAGGAAGCAGCACGACTTGCCGTCGCATCGGAGGGGAAGAGGGGCACATAGGCTATATAGGATATGGGGGAGGTCGGGCGTGATTCTACTTTCCTACGCCCGCACTACCCCGCAGAGAAATCGCGACGACGAACAGATATTGATTCGATTCCGTTCGACAATTATGCCGAACGGTTCGTTCCTTCGTTCGTTACCTAAGCCCAGTGGGTAACGGTAGCGCCTACACCCGCAGCCCTACCCGACTTCGCTTTGTCTCCTTCTGCTTCGTCGTCGTCGTCTTCTCTTCCTCCGTCTTCGATAGAGAGTTAACCACTCTCCGGGGATTTGTGGTCGGAGCTCCCGAAGGAGAATTGCTGATTAAACGCCCGTGTTGCGGCGGCAACTTACCGTTGGGAGCTATGGCGTCCTCTGTTCTCCTGAGCGGGTCGTGGTTCACATCCGCCGAATCACGCCGCTCGCTCGAAACGTTTCGGTGATGGAAGCAGTCTGCTAGAATTCGAATGAACGAATGATCGATCGCTAAGAGATGGTCGCGTGAGATCGAGAATTCGCCGCAATTTCGGTCAAATGTTGAAAAATCTCGAAAAAATCCTCAAACACGATGGTGATCTTGCGGTGCGCGGCCCTCCGAATCGTCGCGGAGCGAGACAGATCCTCCGGAACGTTTCAAGTTGCAGCATATCTCGCTGTACATGTCTCTCTGGATTGAAAAGAGAGAAAAAATACGAAAAAATATCGAGAGGATCCTGTAACGTGAGCCTTTGTGCCTGAGGAAGAATATCCCGAGCACGGGGCTGGGGAAAACGGATAAACGCAAACCCGACCGAGCGACCGCCCGCCGGTGCTGCGGCCGCGACTGCGGGAAGCTTGTCGCTCGAAGAAAGAGAAAATTTGTGTACTCAGTATTACAGCTTTTTTTTTCTTCCCGCCACCGCCTTCGTTCGCCCATCCGAAAACAGCCGGGTCAACAGCGGTTCTGAGATTGTTGATTTTGCTGCTGCCGCTGCTGTTGTGGCCGCCGCCTAAATATATTGTTTGAGTCAACAAGCAAACCCTCATCTCAAGCAGATACTGTTTTCACCAGCTGCACTCGAAGCAGATGACTTCCAATATTTCACTCCACAGAGAAAATCGTCAGATTCGAGCCTTCGAGAAGAATTCGAGCTGCGCTTGAACTGCGCAAACCTACGGCTCGGGCCGGGGACTTCGTTGACGAAGATTATCGTGGTCCAACTTCGTCGATCTCGATTTCAAACGAAACGGATCCAAAAACATGAACTCCGCCTAATCGATGTATATTGGGATCGGAGCGTTTTGGGAGAAATACGCGGACGATGCAATGTTCCTATGCGAAATCCTTGTTGAACATAGTGAGCTGGGACGAAGTCAAGAGCTAGTATCGTGCGACGGCAAATGGAGGAATATCATCCCAGCCTTTTGGCACAAGATACAAAAGACGAGGAGAACGGGTTCGAGAGGCGACTGTGCTGACTGTCACGTTCCGCTCGGATGTGCGAAACGGCTCCAACTGAGTGAAAGTCGAGCCCGAAAGGCGAGATCCCTGGAAATAATAAATAATTGGAGTGAAACACTATCGAGTACCACCGCGTGAGCGACATGCTCGTCGACGACGACGACGACGACAAGAGCTTCCGAGGAGGAGGTGGGAGCAATGAATTCAATCTCAAACTCAATGAAGCTTGCCTGACTGAGCAACAGGCGGGCAGCCCATCGAACGCGGGAGGAGCGAAGCGGGGTGTTCGTGCTTCGTTCTCCCGGTTGATGGGAGTTATTTGGAAAGCGCAAACAAGGTACTCGACGCGACATCTCATTGAACAAGGTGCAGATGCTGAAGGTGCTTCAACATCTGCATCCGCGGATCAATTCGAGGAGCGATTTTGAGAACCTGGATGAGATGCGAAGCCGGTGACGGGTTTCTGTCAACTCACGTTCACGATTCGAAATTTGATATTCGATCTTGAGGACTCGAATCTTGGAGCGATCCTGGAGAGTCGACGCCTCTCCTTGTTGGTGACGCCTGATGGGCTTCATCCCTTATCATTATCAGTTCTCGAACTGGTAGTCCGGGGTGGATTGTTGCGAGTGTCAGCACCAGGAAGAGATCCAGGCAAACGTGACCTTATCGATGGTTTGGTCAGAGTATCCCAGATCTGTTTGTCGGTATGAACGCGTTCACAACTCGTGTTTCGACGAGACCATCGACTCAGATCGAGAATACAACGGAAGATTTCAGAGGGGACCTGGCAGGGGGAGGGAAAATGATGCTGGATCGGGGGAAGTGTATTGCGTGCTCGATCCCGTGTAGCTCCTGGCGTTGTTTCAATGGCGAACAACGTCGGAGTTAGGGAACGCTATTGTTGTTCAGCGGCAGGCAAACGGACAAACGAACGGAGGGTCGCTCGGAAGGGCAGCAGGCGGGTGAGCGGGGATAACAGCCTCCTATGCGCTATTACGACTTGCCTCGTCTTCGTTTCTTTTTCTCTTTTCTGAGGTTCTTCTTCGTGTTTCGCTTTTTTTTCCGTACTCTTCTCCAGCGGGGAGAAACCCTTAACATTCAGAAGACGGCTGCAGCCCTTGCACCACAGCAACAGCCACCACCACCACCACCTGTGGTGGGACGGAGGGAACGAACAGAAAAGCAGAGCGGAGCAGAGCCGAGCCGAGCGTGCAAGCGGCAACGAAGCGACCAGTGGAACTGTGCGAACAAGATTGGAACAACCAGCAACCAAGCCCCCGTGCTTTCTCCTCCTTTCCCTCTGCGTTCTCCTTGGTGTTCGTCGTCGTCGTTGTCGTCGTCTTCCTCCTTCCCGCTGCTCATCCAGGACGAACTAGAGGAAGAACAGGGGACGATAGGGGAGAAACTGGAGAAATACGACGACAGCGACGACGACGAAAGAACGCAGAGAAAGCAGGCCAAGGGAAAAGGAGATGGGGCAAGGGAGCGGGACATCTTCCTCCTTATTCTGCGCTGCTTTTCAATTACTTTTCTTAGCACCGCTACCCGTACTTCAGACACTGCCGCCGTAGACCCCAACCGTAGAAGCCACCTCTACGTTACCAACTCTTCGACAACGACGACGACGCTGACTAGATCTCTGATCGCATGACTTGTTTTCCTCCTGGTCAGCCCGTTGGTCGGATGGAAGACGAATGCGCGACCGAGGTGATCCGTGTGGGAGACCGGGCGACGTTGAGTGATTGGCGAGCTTCGGTGGGTTCTGAAGTTTTGCGTGGCTTGTGGAGGGGAATCACAGGATGTGGTACACACTAGAACTGATTCGAATGGCGTTCCAAGAGGAGAAGAGTGGGAGACACAGAACAGGTTAGGAATTCCAGAAAAGCTGCGTTCTCCAGGCCTTTCGGTTCGATAGGAACGGGAGAACCGAGGAAAGGGGAGAATAGAAGAGAATAAAAAGGAGAAGAAGAAGCCGACGACGACGACGACGGAGGAACTCCCTCACTAAACCGCTTCACCGGGAGTGGGATAGAAGCGGCTGTCGCGAACATCGTTGCGAGCTCCGTCGGCTCTTTCTCCGCTTCGCGTCTCTGTTTTCTGCTTCTCTTATAAAAAGGAAGACTTGTGGTGGGTGAGTGGGCGCTCGGGTGGACGTCCCTGGGTAAGAGTCCCTGTATGTGTGTGTCTGTGCCTGTGTGTCTTCTAATCTGTCCGCAGTCGCACAATAGCCATCTGGTTCGAGGAGCAGCTGCATGGCAGACTAGCTGGCTGGCAAGGAAGCAATTTTTGACAGAGATCAGCCCGCATGGAGAAGAATTCATTTCGATTCTCCGTTTCCCATGCGCCCTCGCGATCTGCACTGGAATGAAACCTAGAGGACAGAAACCTATCCTCTCGCCCGTACTGTGACCGAAAGAATGTTGAGGCGGTGATTCAGGCGCTGTGTTCTTCGGAGTGCTGTTCTCCGATCGGTTAGCTGTAACCCGTTCTCGTCTTCCGTTCCCTGCTTCGGATGTGTGTACGTCCGACGGCCGTTCCGGAGGCCTCATCGTCATAATCGGAAGCCGGGAAATATTCTTGCGCTCGTTGTCGTGGCAAGTTTTTCTTCCTTGGCTTTAATTACGATCGGTTGAGCGAGCGGTAACATTGAACGTCGGCAGCAAGGCGAAGGGACCGCGACCGTGAGGGGAAGTAGCGAAAGAAACAAGCGGCTTTGATGGGGTCTGCGCCAATCGGGTCGTTTGTTAGCTAACCTGCTAGCTTGTTCGGTTTCTCGCTCTCCCAGCCACCCCCATTCTCAAAAATGGCTCGATCTCGGTCGAGGGACGTTGGAAATGCTCGTTCTCAATATGCTCACGCAACTTCCTCGCCACTTCGGTGGATTGGCAGCCACAGGATCCTCCGGTGACCAGGAACAATAGTTTCGAGCGGAGAGACGGGTAGATGAACACAGAAAAATAGAGAGAGAGGAAGTCAAGCGAAAGCAAACTGATGAAGAATGAAGTGAGCGAACTGGTCGAGCAATGTCGAGAGAGACATGTTTGACTTCGAGCAAGGGCTCATATGATGAGATTCTCGAGCTGATTTCTCGGTGAATCCGACTGCTCTCCCACTCGTGTTGCTCCGTTTTCGTTATCTGATCGATAAGCGAATTTTTGTTGCTCTGTACTCTATCGATACGCTCGCTTCAGGGAGTCAGCTTTGGATCGGACACTTTCAAGAATCCTCCCAGTGAAGCGTTCGCTCGCTGAATGAGTGAATAAATCGTTCCCACGACAACAAACGGCACTGATTAGCCAGATGCGATGAGGAATGCCGTTCTCAACGTCGACAGGGATCTCCATTGTCTTGGCTTGTGGAGCATGCCGAAGCAAATTATAGCAAGGAATGAGAACGCGTTGGCCACATACCTGACTGTGTTCGCCGGGCTGCTATGTCGCCGTGCTCTTGGATAAGGCAGCCAGCCAGCCAGTTCCTGCTTCGGTCGCTGGCAAGGTATGCGGCAGTGCTTGTTGGTATGACGGCTTGACAGGGGTCGACAGGGCTCACTTTGCTCGGCTTTCGGAGCAGCAGCAGCAGCGTGTACCTTCATCCGAGCGGGGAGCCTGCGAGCGGGCGAACGACTGAGAGACCCGCCGACATACATCCGGCCGCATACCTCTGCCGATGACAAGCTATTTAACGCGTCAAACAAAAAAAAGAAAAAACGCAGCCGATGGGAGCAAAGAAAAAGCCAATGTGCATGCAGTTCAAAGGCTGCTTCATCACGAACCGCCTGCCAAGCGCCCGGCTTGGCAGAATGCCGTCGCCCTGTCGCAGCCGTGCTCGATGTTGTTGTTGTTGTTGTTGCTTCTGCTTCTTCTATGGGTGATCGAGGTCTGTCGTCTAGGGTTGCAATCAACTGTTGCTGATTCTGCCTTCACTGGTTTTACTGCGAGAATGAGGCCTAGAAGAAACCAGTTGCTTTGGCGTTCGGGCGGATGGGCAACAAGCTACCTGATTCGAACGTACAATGGGCTCGCTGGGAATTGAGATGGCGGAGCATGGCTCGGGGAATCAGTCGGACTCGGTCAAAGGGGCCTTGCTGGAGAGTCGGGAGGAAGTTATTTGGTGAAACGTCGTCGGGGCGCCGCCGGGGATCCCCGGAAGGGCTCTGTCAGGGAGCCTCCGAAGGGGTTTCTCCGGAGAAGGTTCTCCGCAGGGTAGGCTGCGAGTCTGGGGCACCGAGAAGGGGATAGAGCAGCAGCAACAGCAACAAGAGGAAAAAACAAGCCGAGGGAAGCCAACGTAGGCAACATAGGAGGCTTCACCAACATCGATTCAGACGACAAGCGAACAGCAGCAGCAACAACAACAACAACAGCGGGAACGGATGAAAACACCCATGTTCGATCGGTGGCAGGGGAGATCGATTGGGGAGAACGGGGAAGGAAGGAGGTGGAAGCTCAGGCAGCACAAATCAAAGGGAGTCAGAGCTTCACTCGTTTTGTAGGGTTTCACAAGTCCGTTCACTCCGCCCTTATTACCGCTGCCAAGTGAGAGCAGCCAGACGGATGGATTGATCATGGAATATTTAAAGGGTACGGAGGTTGAAGATTGAACATCAAATCAGCCGATTTAGCTTGGTTCTGTCAGAGAATCAGCTTCGTTCCAACAATGCGGAATCTAATGACTAATAAGTACACGGCTCGTCACTTCAAATGAGTATAGGTGGGTGAGACAAAACACATATCTCGGATGGAGATCACAGCAAAACACGGACCAAGAGGACTATCGAGCATATAAGCGGAGAATATCGGGATTGAAATTACAGAGATCGAAGCTCTTTTTGCTGGTCTCTTGGAACTGAGCCAAAAAGCGAAGGCTTGTCCTGCATCCAAACACTTTTAACGATCCTAAAGTCTCGTCGCTTGGACTTTCGTCCGGCAGTAAAGATTGCTGTCCCCGAACACAGATATAAATATACGTTCATTGTATCAAATATTGATACGAGAATAGGAGAAGACAGATCTTGAAACGCCTCTTGCAACAAAATCAGGAATCTTACTCGAGTCTCGATTGTAAAATAGAAGGAACAACAATCAATCGTGCGATCGTGGACCAGTCGAGCTCCATCAGTATGATGGCATACGTGGCGCTCCAATCAAGTCCAAGAAGAAAAAGAAGAAGAGGAGGATGGAGAATCTCCCTGAGCCCCGTTTTAGAGGCTGCTGGTTATGATTCGACGCGTGCGGTTATTCATTCTCGTGCCAACATTATTCCGTGCACTCGTTGTTACAATCGCTCGCTCGCTCAGCGCTGGTCATGGGTTGCGGAACGATTCCAATCCACGAGCTGCATGGCGGCGAGGATCTGTTCGGCAGAATCGCATCGTGTTTTTGTTCCAGTGTTGGAACTTCGGAGAGCCTGTATTGATAGATGGAGAATGAAGCGCGGGCTCGCTCGGGGTCGGCACAGCGAGAAGGAGCTTCTGCCGAAGCAACTACTGTTGCCAGCGGTCCGATGCCATTCGACTATAAGAGGATAATTTGGAGTTGCCCGAGCGTCTGGTTCCGCTGTATGGCTGCTGCTTCGGCCAGTTTATCCAAGGTGCATGTCCTCAGGCGGCGGGAGGAGACCCTGGCTGGCTGGCTCATCCAGAGAAGCGCGTTGTTAGTGCGCCGGGCAGCGGAAACCTCTCTGCGGCTCCCTCCGCTGTGCACCCAGCGAAAACGTTGCGCCGCGAAACCGGCCTGCTAGCTCCGATGGTCTGCCGTGAGAAAGCACCGGCTGTTCACTTCTCTCGAGTTGTACTGCAGCAACTCCTCGGTGTGCGTCCTTGTTTGTATGAGGGTTTTCGCGTAAGATGTGAGCTCGAGTTGCGCGTGTGTTCATAGTTTGTGGAATAATGTTGCCAGATAGGAAAGGACGGGCCTCCAAAACAACGGAACGTCTCCGCGGAATCCGAATGAGTTCGATCCGCACAATTCTCGAATTCTACAACCGAGCCGAGTGACGAGGTTGGAAGATTGCATCTGATGTGAGTCCATCGATTTTTTTCACGAGACTGGGGATCCATGTCGAACAGCTGAACGCGCCGAGGCGGGATTCTCACCCTGGCTCGAGCCCTTCATCGCACGGCGATCGACCTGACGGACGTGATGAAGCAGTGTCGATGCTGATCCCTTCGGTTTCCCGGTTTTGAAACAATGACTGACCTTTTTCTGAAGGTTGCTATCGCTGCTGAAGCAAAAGTCTGAAACCGCAAATCCGTTGGTCGGCTATTCCTTTCGATTGCAGAGTTCGCTCAACGGCGGGCAGCCCAATTCCTTCTTGGGTTTTGCTTTCTGAGAACAACAGCTGAACTTGCAGTGGACTCGCCCCGCAATCGACCGCTTCGTCGAGCTCGACTCGACAGGGTCGCCGCGGCTCTACTTATATCACAAAGTGAGATGGCGACATTCAAGGCACATTGGTCACAGCTCCATCATCCCCGTTCTGAGTAGAAACGAAAAGAGAAACATTCGTCGATCTACTCTACATAGATGTCCGTTTTGCCGATTCATCTGTTGCTTTCGATGTTTTCAGAGCGAAAAGCTTTTTCCAAAATCTACTTTACCTCGAAATACAAACCAGCGTTCGAGGCCAGACGGGCTTTCTGAATCAAAAATTCCTCCTCCTCTTCGTCGTCATCGTCGTCGTCCTCCTCCCCTCCTTTTCCACTCAAAGCAGGAGCCTGGCTAGGTTCTTTGCGTAACTTGTGACTGATTTCATTTTTCAGAATTGCAAGCTTTGTCAATGGATTGGTTCGGACACGTGCTTCATCGGGAACGTTACGTCACGGATTCCAGTCTCGTAATTCTGAATCCAATAAGCAGCTAAAGCAGCTCCGTCGGTGGCGCGCGGTCATCTCGTAACAAGAGCAGCCCCTCGAATCGTGGACTCGCGCACCAACCTTCCTGGACATGAATATCCTCGAGGACATTATCCAACTGTTTATCCGCCCACGAAAGTGTTTCAGAACAGGACGAAGGTAGGCAAGAGACGAGTAGGTAGAACGCTCGCATCAATGTCATCAAGTAAGCCAGCTAGCCAGCCAGCCAGCCAGCCAGCCAGCCAGCCAGCCAGCCAGCCAGCCAGCCAGCCAGCCAGCAAACAAACGACCATGTATCCAACGGAGCAACAAAGCGAGCCAATGAGGGTAGCAAGCGGGCCGGTCGGCAGGACAAGCGAGCCGGTCCGCAGCGGGCTTTCGTTGAGAACCTGAAGCAGCAACGGCGACGGACGACCACGACGGACGGCAGGATCGGAACACATCGATTGACTGTTGCTGCTGGGTGCAGGCCCGCTCGCCGGGCCGGTCAATATCATTATCCTCCCTAGTGCTTCGCTACTCTGCAGATCAGATCCTGTGTCGCAGGACACAACGCTCCCTCCGGGCAGACACCACTTGTTGAAGGACCAATTTGGCTCTCCCCAAGAAATGACACTGCGCTATGAAAATTGAATGGATTAACGGGAGCGGACGATCTTCGATCGCCGCCGATGAACTTCGGTCTCGAACGACTGTCGTCATCTCGTTCCCGAGCAGTTATCCACCTATATTGTCACCATCGTCATCATGAGACACAATTGCGGGCGCTCGGTGCATCGAGCATAGCGCAGAGCAGCGCCACCGTGGAGTTCATTCGGCTTACTCCGCATAGATCCGCTCGTCGTCGGCCCCTCGTATGCAAACTCAGTGTATGGCCATGTTGCATGCATGCTGAAGGGCGAGGGCGGGCCGAAAGTCGCAAAGCGTGGACGCACGGACGGAGGGAGTGCGAGCTATCGTGTATGCCGAGTGAGCGTGTTGAAGCCAGAATGCGTCTAAGTGGATGTTCGTGAATTATTCACTCCAAGCAGCAACCTGAGACTAATCCAGGGGCTTCATTGCGAGACTTGAGCCGTTCTTGCTGTACAGGTACCGTGCTGCCGCGAGCGATCCGCGCACAAGTGTCGACACGAATGAATGAGACTCTTTCGGGACGCTTATTGAAAAGTACACAGTACACATAAACCGCTTGCGGAGCTCAAAGCGCCATCAAAGTAAGCTCGATTCGGTGATGCCAGCTCATTGTGAGCGTCAAACGACTTTCCAACTGGAGCGCGCGTTTGAATATCGCACACCGCCCCGAGCTCTGGCGGAGCTTTCTTTTGCATTGGAGCCGCCGTTTGAAACACTCGGATGATTCGGGTTTTGACTGACTGACTGACGGGGAATAAGCAAAGCGTGCATCCAGGGGCAGGGAACTCTCTGTGTGATGAACACTTTTGAGCCATCGATTCCACCTCAGGATGTTTGTACAACCCACGATTGAGGAGCATTCAGTACCGCGTGAGTTACCCTGAGTCTGGTTGAGATTGCGATTGTATCGTTACCAAGTTTCTACAGCCAGTTAGCGAACGATCCTCAGGACTAGAGGACATAAACGAATAAGAGAATGAACTCGAGGTCTCACGATGATTCCACCGGATGGCAGCAAAATGGGTTCACGGTATTCCAGAGCTTTCGACATCGTCTACCGAAGACCTGCGTGTGCCCAGTTTCGGTGGAAAGCATGGAAAATGAAGCGATCGATCATGGAACATGAAATAATTACAACCTCATACCAGAACGCTTAAACAAATCGATTGCTGTCCCTATTCACCGTGGCGGAGACGGAACAGTCAACTGACCGAACGGCCGGTCGTCGACTGGCCATTCAATAACCCTCCAGGCCGCCTAGCTACACGCTCAGTCAAGAGGAATGTCCTGCGTTGAGCGTGAGTGTGTGTAAGTCCTCTCCCTAAAAGCACACTCTCATTGAGAGGCAAATGGCTCTAATTGAGAACAAGTCAAGAGGGCTCTCGACTCAAACAATTCACTTCAGACCTTCAGCTGGTCCTCAGCACTTTGCCCCCTCTCGAGTCAGTCCCGCCATTCCAAGCTCTCGATCCCTGTTCCAATGCTCTCTTCCGGCCCTAGACTTTTCACCTCAGTGAGCTGTCGGCGTTCTGTGAGATAGAATGAGAGTGAAAGAGAGAGAGAGAGAGAAACAGATGCTTAACTTGAACGTTCCAACGTGGCTCCAACGCGGGGTCTTCGAGTTACTTTGGAGCCCATGCCATCTCAAGGAGCCGACGGAAGTCTTTGCTTTTGGGAACGCGGCCCTCATTTTCCGCCATGACTCGAATATCCCTGAGAATCGGAGTTTTGGAGGCTCAGAAGCCTCGATTCGGGCGGAGGTCTGACTTGTTGCCGGAGTCCTACGCGATAGACATTTTCTGAACATCGTGATCGTTGTCGACGTCCTCCTGCTCCTCATCCCCGATGTCCGCGGATGAATCGCAGCGAATCGCTACCGCCTGACCTTTTGCGAGTCTTCGCGGAACGCTCTCTTTGTAGATTGGTTGTTCGACTTCCCGTCGCTCGCTTGCTCCTACGGATCGTTATGTCTGTCTCCTCTCTCCTATCCGCGTTCACCTACGACACAGCAATTAGCTGATTGAGTGGATCGTAGGTTTCTTTTTCTCCTCATCGGAGGGGAAGGAATGACAAACTTGATCATCCAACATGGTACGAGATTCTGCGCTCCTCCTTGAAGCTTTTTCGCCGTCTCGACTGCCTTCCATGTGTCCGATACCGCTGGGCCAGCTATACGGTCGCGGCGCCTCACTTTCGTCTCTATACCCTTACTCCTGAGAAGGTTTGAGAGTTCACGTTTGTCCAAGACCAGCTTACACCGCTACCACTACCGCAGCAGCAGGGCCTGCAGTAGCCGCCTGATGCTAGCTCCCGTCCTGTTCCTTTAGTGGCTGTGACCGGATGAGTTGATGCAACAAGTTGATCCGCTGGGAAATAGAGCGAAGCGAACCAGACCAGCACTTATATGAACCAAGTTGGTCGGTTGGTGGGTTGGTCGGCCACCCGCCCGGTCACCCGTCAGGCTGGCAAGCGAGTAAGCAACCGTCCGATCGAGTCGTTCATTTCCGAGGGGCATCAGCCTTTCGTAGATGCGCTCCGAAGACGAGGAATCCGCAAAAAGCGGAGATCTCTCGCCGGCGAGCGAATTTCGACGGGACGTAGCACTGATTTCTGCTTGATTCAGTTCAGCGAAGATCAAAATCAGCCATAGGCCAAGCTAGGGTGACGGGCGCAGTCGGGGGAATTCGAATAGACTCCGCACATCGCCACAGTTCTCTTGTCGTTGACGTCGCGTCGTTGCTGATGTCGCCTTCGACGTCGTTGTCATGGTTCCCCTCTCCATGATCGTCGACGGTCTCAAGAGACCTCGCAAATGGATCAATTAAAACGAACAGCAGGGGAAGCTCCTGCTTCCTATCTCTCTTTCACTTTCCCGCTTCCCTGTTTCGCTGTCTCTATATCGCGAAACTCTGTCCGTATGTCGGTTCGTCCAACCAGGCCTCCGTTTGTCCGTCTGTGGGTCCAGTGGGTTGTCGTTCTCTGTATTTGCTACTCACTCGTCGCCGAGTGGCCGAGATAATTCAGCTGAGAGTGGAGGGTAGCTTTTGGTAAGTGACAGCAGCAACAGCGGCGGTGTCTGTCGTTGTTTCTGCATTGTTCGTCCATCATATATCTTCTTGCTGCGTTCACTCGCCTTCCTGCCTGCCCGCCCGCCCGCCTGCCGTGTGTACGTCTGGTGCTCAGTCGCCCTCGTTTCCCCTTATTTGATTTCCATAGAGGTTCTAGACGACGGCAACGACGACGACGACGGCGGCGAGATGAGGGAAGGCGGAATCGAGAAGGGAGCCCTGACAGCACTCCGATCAAAGAGCCGGTGCGGAGAGGGACAGTGTCTCACAAAGACGACAAAGAAAACTAAAGACGATTCGAGACTGCTAGCTAGTGTTCCTTGCCTGCCTGCCTGCCTGCCTGCCAGCCAGTTAGGGTACGGAGCAACTTCCCAAAACGAACGTTGCGACGGTTGAACGATGAAATGCGACGCCGCCGCTGTAATCGTTTTCTGTCCCTTCAAGTACTGTTCTGCCGCTGTGCAACAAACGTCTGTTCAGGCGACCTGCCGGGGCTGCACTGAGGGTGCGTTTCTGCTCCCGCTGCTTTGCGAGCGCGGGCTCGCTCGCAGATTTGCGAGCCCGCTCAGTAGCTTACATGCTCGCTTGGTTGCCCGGCTGCAGCCCCGCCGCCGGCCCGACAGCCTGCTTGCCACCTAATTGGCACGACATGCAAGAGAAAGTGTGAGTTCGCTGCCTCTCCGAATGCCAGTCAGCCGACTAGCCCAGCTTAGCCGGGATTCACATTTACATGTTTTCGTTGGGACGTGGGGGAGCATCGGATAGAGATGGGTGCCTTCTCCCCTTTTGGCAGTCCCCGCCCCGCCCCTCACCTCCCCCTACCCCCCTGGAGGGGTCGGACAGGAGAAGCGTCCAGGCCGTGCAGATGGAACGTCGATTTGGGTGAAGGAAGGTGCGGAGAAACGCGCCGCAAACGTATAAACAGGAACCTCCGGTTGTTTTTCAATGCTCAATGGGCCGTGGCCTCTTCTCTCTCTTTCGGCACCGCATTGCTTCTTCAGTCCTCAACTGGTCTCATCGGTTAGCCGGCCTGTCTGCGTCTCGCTCACTCGCTTGGTTGACTTGCTGTACTGAGGGCGAATTGGACAGTTCCTCAAATGGCTCGTTCGCCCACTCACTCACTCACTCTGTTTTTCGCTTGGTTGCTGTTTGTCTTCGGCGTGGTGCTGTCGCTTTTGCCTGCGGTGGGTGTGGTGAGCCGCTTGGTTGGTTTTCCGCTCCTTTCCGCTCGCCTCCTTCTTCGTTCGACTGTTGCCCGCATGCTCGAATGGGAAAAGGAGGAAGGTGCTCTATCCACCCGTTCGTCTCTCCGACCATCCAACAGCCATCGTTGTAGGAGCAGAAAACGAAAGGAGAGAGAGAGAGGAATAACGGAAGGAGCGAGCGGCTGACACAATATATGTCAACAGATCAACCTCACTGGCTGCATGGCTCGTTGCCGACCGTTCCGGCTTGCTGCTTGGCTCATTGGCTGCTTGGTTGACTTCTATCGTTGCGTTCGCTTGCTCGTTCGCTCGCTCTCCTTCGTCGTCGTCGTCGTAGTAGTCTCTCGAGGACGTAGTGAGCGGATGACACTCTCTTCTTTTTGTGAAGCGAGCGAGCGACGAACTAGAAGCCAAGGACACGGCGGCACGGAAATCGAGGAGACGCTACGAGAAGACGAAGCAACGACCGCGCCGACGACGACGCTCCGATTCGTGTTCGGAGTCTCCCAGCCGACTGCAGTCACCGGTGAACACGACTGGGAACGAACGACGAGGCGTGAGGCTGAAGACGCACTGACACATGAACGGACAGACGAACGGTTGCTTCGTCGGCGTCTTGCTCAGTGACTCGCTGGCTGCCAGTATGAGTTTCCCTTCATGTGTCTGGGCTGCTTGCAGTGAATCGCAAAGAAGGAAGGAGCGACGGATGAAAGAAACAACTCACTGTCATGCGAGTCGCTTTGTCTCTTGCTACGAGTGGGCCAGCGGCCTAGCGAGCGGCCGAACGGACGAGGAGCTCCGTAGATCTGCAAGAAGGGGGGCCGTGGAATATATTAGTAGCCACTTTGCTACAACTGTTGCTACTGCGATAAGCAAGCCCGGTGAGAGCGGAGACCTACCGCGACTCACACGCAGCTACAAGACAGTGCCCTAATATGGGCGCCTCGGGTTTTCTAGATCTTGGCGGAAGCTGAGAGAGAGGAATAGAAAGGAATAAGGGTAGTACAACGTTTGAGACGCGAAAAGGTCGCGATCGCCTGTCTCCTGTGTCTCGATAAACAATATCCACGAGCGAGATAATCCTTCCTCAATCTCAACCTTCGACAGCCCCGATTCATAGCTCGCTCCTTTCCGGACTTTCGGAGGAAGCAGACCGATCCAGAAGACGTCGTCGCAGACAGGCGCTGCTCGATCGGCTGCCTTTACAACAATCTCGGCGAAGGAGAGAAACCAAAACGCTGAAGTGAAAAAGTTCCCTACACATATCGAGCTTATTTTCTCTGATCCGAACGTTTTTGCCCGGAGCTCCAAGAAGCAGCTAAAAAGAGAGGCCGCGAGCGAGAGCAGGAAAAAAACTAAAGTTTGACGTAACTCTATAGCCTCGCTCAGGGGTATTTTGCCGGTTGCTGGTGCGTTGCTGGCGGGTTGCCGGACGGCCCCGAGCGAGAGTGAAAGCAGGAGCTGGAGCCGAAGCGAGACGACGGCGAAACAGGAGGAGGGCCCGAGTCAATTATAAAGAACATGCTCGAATGACTCACTCCTGGATGGTTCTCCTGTGCTCTGTTCTTGTGACAAATCTCCGTCTCTGTCTTCGCTCCTTTCATGACCGCGACGACAACGACGATGACGAGGAAGCAGCGACAGTAACGACAACAACTCCGAACGCCTGCCCGTTCGCCTCCCTGAGCTCTCGTTGTCAACCGGATTCGTTGCCTCGAGGAAGTTGTACTCTCTGTTGCTGCCGATGCAAATGCGATACCCGCAACATGGCCTCGCAATATGTCATGGTTTTGTTTTTCTTCAAGCAATGTCAACTGCTCCATGCCGATTGGCTTCTGTTGGACTATCCAACAGGGCTTGTTACGGGAGAGCTTTTAATCCGACAGCGAAGCCAAACTTCACCTTGTCGTTTTCCTTGTTTTTCCTCTTGTCTACCTGGTTTCCCTCCGCCCGAGCGGCTCGTGTCTCCGTTCAGTTTCGATCCTAGTCATCATGTGTGTCTTTCCGTGTCAGTCCGGGGGAATTAGTCGAATCTTTCCTGTCTGAACCAATCGTCCGTTTTCTCGTTTTCCCAAAATTCCAGAAAAGTAGTTCTCGGATGTGACATTGGGAGACGAAGAAAATACGGAGGGTAACACTATGAAGAAACCTTGGTTTCGCCCTCTGTAGTTCTCGATGGGTGCATGCAGTGGCGATCTTGTTCCCCATGATCCGACTCCTTTCTGTTCTCCTTCCAGGCTTCACTCGGAGAGATACATGTTTGATCGTCTATCCGCTTGTCCATCGGCTCCCTCGTCTGTCCGTGCGTCCGTTTCTCCCTCGTGCCGAAAGTGGAACGGGCGATGCTGAGCGCTCCCGTTCCTTTTTCATCGTTTCGCCGCCACACCGCCACCACCGCCGCCCCACCGTGACCGGTATCTATCCCTCTTCCTCTCTCGCCGTCATTCTCTCTCTCTCTCTCGCTGTTCCTCCTGTTGGATGGATGTTTCTCCTTTTTCGTAGCTTTCTCGCGCTTCTTCTCTTGTTTTCCCTCCTTTCTTCGAGGACTATAGAAGAGGAGAGGAAAGCGATGGTCAAAGTAACTCAATTTCTACTCTCGAGAACGAAGACGAGGAACCGACTGGCTTCCGAGCACGGATGCCTGCCTACCGTCCTATTCGTCTGCGTCGCCAATAGAATCGCTTCTTGCCCGCTTGCATGGTGGCTCCGTGGGTGAGTGGTTTGGTCGTTCGGATGGCAGTTCGTAGGTCGGTTGGTTGGTCAGTATCTGGCGGTTGTCCAGTAACCGTTGTCGAGCTCCATGACCGGCTGCTAGGGAAGATGTTCCGTGTGATTCCTCACTCTCGATTCCTCTCACCGAGCGTTCCAATCCTACGCTGGACTCGTCGATGAACTCGAGCGTTCCAATCCTACGCTGGACTCGTCGATGAACTCGAGCGTTCCAATCCTACGCTGGACTCGTCGATGAACTCGAGCATTCCGAACGCGACCCGCGAAAACTGAGCGCGAAATTGATTCTGTTCCCGGCCGAGAATAGTGGGCTTTCTCTTCTTGGTGGATCCGAATCCAACGGGGCCTGAGTGGGTGTCCACTTGGCATCCTGCAGCCGAAGGCAAACGCTCGAGGCAACAGGTTCGACACAGATCCGGAGCCCGGCGAGCACGATATGATGAAGATAGGGTAGAAAGATGTCTTCCTTATTCGTGCTCTCCCTTCCATCCCTCACAGGGTTGGTACTCACGCATTCGTGTGGGTGGCACAAAGATCCCCGTCTTGTTACTGTTGCCACGGTTACCGCAAAGATGCAACCCATCACGGTCATTCGTCTTCCCTCAGTTTCTCACCTGGCCAGCCTTTCGATCATTCATCCGACGATCTATCTCAGCTATCTCTTATGTTTTCATTGCTTTGATCGTCCACCCATCCAGGTAGAGACGCCACATCCATCATCCCATCCATTCATCAATCCTTTGATGATTGATTGATGGATCGACCTGAAAAGCGAGTCGGGCGATCGAATCGGAAAGGCGGCGAACGAGAGCAAGCAAGCAACGTACAGCAAACTCCTTCCACTCGAAGGCAATGCGGACAGGCGGACCAAGGGCGGGCGGGCTGGCAAGCGAGCGGGCGGATGTCTTGGATCTGATTGAACTAAAGTGACTCCATAAAATGCTCCAATGCTCGACTGAGTGGACCCACGAACGCAGTTTGACATTGACGGCCAACGGACCCGGGGTCGCTTGGCTTTGGCTAGAGTTTTCCCCCACATGCCCATCGGTCGGTCGGTCGGGCGGACGCTCCCTTGGTCAGGCTCTCTTCGTTTGTTCATTCGTCCAGTCGGTCCTGTCGCCATAGCTTTGATCTGCTTTTTGTTGCGCCCGCTTTTTTCTCTCTCCAATTCGTATCTTTGCCTAAAAGCCCCGAGAACTCTCGACTACTCGGGTCAGTGGGACGGACAGTCACTCAAATCAGTCGCAGTTTTCGTCCGCGCAATCTCAGATCGAGACTTCTGCGGGAGCGCTTCAAGGCGGGGTTTGGCCCGCTTTGAGCTCAAAAGTCGCCAAAAAGCTAAAACCCACCGCGAACCTCTGCTCTCTCGTCCAGGTTAAACAGTCGGAACTTCATTCGCCACACATCTCCTCTCAATCAAGCCAAGGTTCAGAGGAAGCACGGTTGATCTTGTCGGCATCGACTGCCACGATGATCTTTACAGAGCATCCTCCCTTGTCACTGTCCCACAATCAACCGAGAATCAAAACCAAATCGGAATTTTGCCAACTATGAAAGGAAGGGTACCACGTGTTTTTTACCCGTCCATCTTTTGAAACCAATCTCTGCGCCGCGCCGCTGTCTACCTGTCTGCGGGTCCGTCAGCTTGTCGGACCGATGCTCCGTCGCGTCGCTCGCGCGCTCGTTTGTTCCTCCCTTCGAAGGTGTTATTTCTGTCGACAAGAAAGAACAACTGGGAGGAACGTCCCGAGAATGAACGACGAGCCGAGAGTTGCTGACAGAGAGACATCGAGGATCCGTCCGTACGTCCTTTACGTCCCTTCGTCTGCGAGGCTGTACGTCCGAAAGTCGAGGGAGAAACTCCCAGTCGGAAGGTCTTGCCCAACTGCGAGAGGAATCCTCACTCGTCGCTAGCTCGCTCGCTCGGCTGCTCGGCTGCGTCTGCTCTGATTCTTGAAGCCGCCTCTGACGCTTGTCTCCGTGTATTTGTTAGGTAACGTGGCTCCGTCTCCCAACAACGCCAGCTCTCGCCTCGTCTACGAGAGAGGCAAGAACGAAACCGGGTGTTCGGTTTCCCGTTGGCGGACGGCCGAGTCTCCCGGCAGCCAGGCGGACGGACTCATGCCGTCGCCTCGCTTCCTCCTGCGTAGGTTCAATCCTGCGTCCGTCCCTCCGCGCTCTCCCCCTCCATTGCTTCGTTCGGTCGGCCGTTCGTTCGTTCGTTCGCAGTGCAGACACATATTTGGCGAATTTGCAAGTAGATTAAGCCTCTCGTTACTCTGAGCAGCTGACTGCCCGGTTGGCTGCTTGCCTGCCCTGGTTGGTTGGGCTTTCTTCCTCGCTCCTCGCTTGCGTCCCCTCCGAGGATACAGAAGGCACGACGTCGAGAGTGAAGAGGATGCTACAAGGCGACGGACAGAGCCACACACG
This sequence comes from Neoseiulus californicus, assembly GCA_028455905.1. NCBI lineage: Eukaryota > Metazoa > Arthropoda > Arachnida > Mesostigmata > Phytoseiidae > Neoseiulus > Neoseiulus californicus. Next base: position 22,340,259 of record JAMQGS010000001.1, read on the forward strand.
GGCTCGAGATATACCAACCAAGCAACCAACCAACCGCCTCGTCTGCTTGTTTGCTCATCTGCTCCCCTCGAAGCCTCCTCAGATATTGGGAGGAAGCGGAAGGCCGAACGGACCACCGAGCATTGCGACGACAAGAGAAAGCCAGCAACAGCAGCCACAACAGGAATGACGAGGACGGGTATCACAACGTTAACGAACAAGCACACGAACGGCACGAGTGAACGACCGAGCGAGCGAGCAGGCGAGCATCCACCAGATTCCTAAGCTCCAGCGGGGCTCGTTGCATGCATGTCGTTTCTCGTCCTTTGGCACGTGTTTTCATTCCCCACGTCTTCTCGTTATTCGTTTCTGGAATTCCGTCTGCTGCGTACTGTGCAGGGACGGAGCGAACTTCGCGACTCGGGGCGAAATATTTCCCCGTTGTTCTTCAGTGATTCACGATCACTGCCGTTTGGTTTTGATCTCCCTACTTGGCTGGGTTTTTCCCCAGAGTTCGGGCACGGATGGAAAGAGGAGAAGAATGCTCGGACGAAGACTCGCAAGCAAGACAAATGAATCGCCGAAAAAGGCACGAACGATGCCCCGCTCGCAATCACACGCAAAGGAGGAGTGCTATCAGCCGCGTCTCTTGCCCCATGTGGCTCATCTGGCTCGTTTCCGCATTCAATATTTCCTCTCAACAATGCACTCACGAAATCTGTTGGATCGCAACTCGATCCACGACCGAGCCGCTGTATCTGCTCCGCCGATAAGTATGTTACTCGGTCTCCGAGCTCGCTAGCCGCCGCCGCCGCCGCCGCCGCCCAGGTAGTCACGTAGGAGTCGTCAATCAATAACCTTAGCCAAGTGTGATTAAATTACAGTGCATCACCGGGCCCTGGGCCCACTCTTCGCACTCTCTGTTCCGCTCGGTTTTTCGTGAACGGCGGAGCGACACTGTCATGAAAGTCCCTCGAGCCACAGAGTGCCTTCCCTTCGGATTTCCCGCGTTCGTGAGGAAGCGAGAGGAAGAATCTCATAGAACATTCGGAAACTCTCACGAAACTTCTACTCGCGGACCGAGGTTCCATCGAGGAAAGGCGGAAGCTTTGACTTCACGAAATTCCCACGCCACGATTCCAGAGTCTGATCTAACTTTCCAACTTCACAATCTATAGGCCTCTCCAGAAGTGCGTCCTTCCAGGACGCTCAGCTCTATGGGTATCCTCGTTTCCTGTAAGGCTTAACCTCTGGATGAGTGAATAAATGAATGAATGGATGAACGAACGGAGCAACCGACGAAGCCGTCTAGCCTGCTCTGCCTAATTAATTGGCTGGTCTCTTTACGACCGTCAAGTTTTATGACGAACTTGTATGCTTGACATACTTGACTTTCGTGTGGATCCGAATGAATGCTTGAATGGTCACTCGGATGAATGAGTCGGCCGGCGGGTCCACCTTGCACTTCAGTGACGCGATTCGCTGCATCGTCGGCGATCACTCCGCTTTATAACCGATGCGACCGTCGCGTCGTCTCAACAATCCACGGTAACGGACCGAGAGCCCGTCGTGAAGGTGAGATACGAATGAGAATGAGGAGCTATTTCAACGAAACTCACTTTAATATCCGGGAACACTGTAGTCTTAATCGACGAAGACTGCGATCGGGTGTGATGAATTTAGGGTGAGCTCATGCATGGAGATCGTAAACCATGTGCTTTGTTAGGTCGTTTGTTTGTTTGTTGTCTGTTTGTTCGATGGATAATCGGCTCTGTGGCAGAGCTGTACAAGAGGAAACATTCGGAAAGACGCAACATGTTGTGAGGTCGACTCCTTTGACGACGGATTGAAAGAGGTAAGAAATCCGAAACAAGCCTTGGGCAAAGAAAGCAAAGGCTCACGAAGAACTGGGAACAAGGAATAAGGGCGAGAGCTCAGAAGCACGCAAGCGGGCGAACGATCGAGCCAGCCGGCAAGCAAGCGATTACGAGCTCGCAGTCTTTCCTCAGCTTCCCAGTCGTTGTACTTCCTCGATGTGCCTGGCGGCTCTCCACGCTAGTATCCCCCGTTTCTCTAACCACTCGCTGCTCGATTCACAGCCCCGATTTCGCTTTTGTCAACCCGTTTGTTGCTGTTTTCGATGTTTTTCCATCAGTGGTTACCTCCGGTCGCGGCAACGCGCACGAGAATCTCGACGTTTGCTCTTCACGAGAGCACGGAAACATGTTTTGAAGTCAAGTCGGAAATAGATGTTGTTCCAGAGAGTGACCGAGTAGAGAATCGTCCGAGACGGAATATCTCATTTTTGTGATTGGTGCAGTTTCGAATGAAAATTACAATTGCATAGTCACAAAAGTGATGGTGTCGCTTGGAACGCCGCATTCTATTCTGAGCGTCATTGGATTCTCATTCCAAGGTGAGTTAATGAGCTCCGTCCTTAGAGATGTTGTAGTATATTGTGAAGCAACGATAATTGTGTAGGCAATGCCCGGAGCCAGGTCCAGTCCCCTACGATTCGGTCTCGGTCTTCAACTTCACGCTGACGATATTTTGAACCATCTACCGTCAATCTTCCGAATTCGCTGAGATCTCATTTGGTCTGGGTGGCGGTCATGTTCGTCTCTTCCCGGAGGATTGATGTCCACGCAACGAGAGTTAGTTTGGCTGCTAGATTTCGTCCGACGCAGACTTCGCCCGAAGTTGGGGGCCAATCTAGATCACTGGCTCTCCACACGGACCTTCAGAAGGCAAAAGCTGGAGACGAAGACGAGGCAGAGGTGCTACGATGGTCCCCGCAGCTTCCCGTGAGCAGAAAAAGCGCAGCCGCAAGAACACGAACCGTGTGATGTTGCTCCCGCTGCTGCTAATTTCCCAAAGAGCGACCGAATGCAACGCGAGCGGTTTCGTGGTTTGGGCCCACATTTCATTTTTGGACCCTCCTCACAAGTGCCGCCGCCGCCGCCGCTGCCGCCTTTACCACCGAGGGCCCGAGTTTTTAAGCAAACCCTCCACTTAGCACAGCTTTCAGTGGAAGGACCGCAGTAACGTCTCGCCGCGTTGCAAGGTTCCCTCTCAATACGCTCTTTTCCCGCCGCTCCTCTCTGTGCGGCGTGCACTAAATGATTACTTGGCGAGAGACCGCCGAGGCGGCCGAGAGGAGGGATGATGAGGAAGAGACTCTTCTCAAGGCCAATCATTGTCATCATGAGAAACATCATCGGCATCGTCAGTCGTCAGCCTTCCTCATATGTACACGCAAATCATCGTTACCGGCATCGATGATGCCGCGTTCAGACGGAACTATGCGGAACTTCCAACCAAAATCTTCAATTCAACAAAACTCCAAAGTTCAATATCGATGCAGGTCCCGATCAGAGGCAATGCTCTATAAGGAGAAGCCGGAGATCTTGGCGCTGGATGACTGATAGACAGAAGGGCTCACTGACCGACGAGTTTAGTGACTCGCCCCGCTCACTTGGCCGCTGACTGTTGGCGGCAACAAAAACAACGAGACCAGCTTGCTTGTTCACTCCTTCGTCCGGCTGACTGGCTGGCTGGCGGGCTGCCCGAGCTCCCCTCTTCTTCCCGATTGTTGGCCGTCTAGCTGGAGCCTGTCATCTCCCCGCCTTTCCTTTCGCCTTTAGCGCGGATTGACCAGGCCAAAGAGACGGAAAGCTCAAGGCACGCAAATAACCGACTGTGCCTCCAACAAGCGGACTGAGGGCCCCGACTAGCGGATACCTCCTTTTTTCCCTTCTGAAGGCTAACGAGTGCCCGGATGGCCACGAACAGCAGAAGCACTCGAACTCAGCGGCGAGAAAGCACCACTGATCCACCGACCCACCGAGCGACCCACCGAACGACCGACTGCCGTGGCCAGCACCGACGAGAAATAGGAAAAGGAAGCAGTACGCCAAAGCCAAACGGGCCGAGACAGTCAAGCGATAGACCAAAGACACGAATCCTAGCGGCCGAGTCATAAAGCGACTGAGCCACCGGCCACCGAGAAAGGACACAAGCGAAACGGACAAAATCGGCCGAACAAGCGAGTAAGTAAGCAAGCCAGCAACCCGGCCGGCCGGCCAGTGAGCGACCGTACGGACCAAATGAGCGCTGCACAGATACGGAAATAATTGCATCTGGTCGCTCGCTCGATCGGTTTAGCCTCACGAGTCGCTTCTTCTTCCGGTCTCCCCTTCCCCGCCAAGCTCAGCTCAGCGCTGGAAACCGCCCGCTCCGGTGGAGGGCCCCTCAAGTGAATCCACAGAGCGTTTTTGCTTCTGTAGCTCCGGTTCGTGAAGCGTCTGGTGGTCGCGGCGATACAATCGCCGAGTTCAAATCGTACGTCTAATCGGGCGCTTGAGGTATTTTCATCGGTCCCCGGGAGGAAACCAGGAGCGGGATGGAGGGGAGGGGCGCGGGGGGCTGGGAGGGAAACCTCCTATAAGTAAAGTAGGTATTTGGAATCCGAGATCAGGTGCAAATCGAACTGTAATGAGGAGCTGTGCGAGTTGTAGGAAAAGAAGCAGAAGAACAGGGAAGAGTGGAGCAGCGAGAGAAAAATGAGGAATAAAGTAGATTGGGAGCGTTCGGCCAGAGTTCATCTCCGGCCGCCGAACAGCACCTCTCCGAAGCGACCGAGGGCCCGGGAGCTCGAGCGCCTAAGTGATGGACAGATAGAGCCATCCGCTGAACGTCCCGTCCATCTACTCATTCGTTCTTCCGCCGCGCAGCAGAAATTAGCAAGTGAAGAGAGTCTATTTAGCGGAATAACGAGATTTTCTCTCTACTCTGCTACCGCCTTACTGCCTGAACGACCCAACAGAGGGCTGGCTGGCCGGCCGTCTGCCAGTTGGGCCGTTCGACCTTCTCCTTCTCGCGGGGCCTTATCCACATTTTCTTGTTCTCCTTTGACCAGAGCCGCGGTCCCTCTTCCCGTGGAGCCTCACCGCTCCCTTTCGAAGAACTCGGGTCCCCATGATTCCCCACACCACAATTAAGGAATTCAGAGACAGGCGAGGCGTTGCTCAGTTGAGGCTGTTCTCCTTGTTCGGTCTGGTGTTTCGGTGCTTCGATGTGTAACCATGTAACCAGAAGTTTCTCCGAGTGGACAATCAATTAGAGGCTCAACCACGCTCTCAGAAGCCATGCGTTGATTGTGTTCTCATCTTAGCTCTCGGAAATTAGAGTACTCTTCGGAGGTCAATGAAACTTTTGGGTGTTCGACGATGTTCGTACGGTGGGCTAGCATGCCGTTGGTAAGGAAAAATGGGTCCTTCAAGTTCCAGAGTAACGAGAGACTTCGCGTATTCGACCTGATTCGTCATTGAGCATCTCAGATAACCGATTTGTTCGAATAATCAACGCCTTCTTGAGATGAACATTCTGAGATTTCAGCCTCACGACGAGCTTGACGACGGAGAGCGCGCACGAGCCGAATGCTTTCACCCGACATGCGAACTAACCGGTGTGCGTATGTAAGCAGCAATGGATCAGTTCGATTACTGCTGGTTAACTTCGTACACGGTGTTCATTGAGGCGAAAAAGTTGCCAGCGGCACCGACAACTCAGCTCTTCCAACTGGGGCTCTGTCAGGGCCAGAGGAGCATACATTGTCGACCCATCCGTGAGGAGTCGTCGTTCTCCATACGCGAATTGTTAGACTGCACAGGTGTCCTGAGGGCCAAATTTCGAAAGAATCAACGAAAAACTCTCTTCTCTAGAGGTTCTTCGCCGAACTTTTGGTCGGGAATGGTGCAGAACAATGAGAAGAGTTTCCTGGTGGATATCGGAATGGGTTGATGCCAATAAATTCATCTTGGGAGATCAGGATCACTAATACCTGTTCCGGAATGATCCTATGCGCAGCGAGTATCGAACGCGATCCCATGCGCTGCCTCACAAAGCTCGGCTGACGAGAGCGCGAAACCCGATATCCCCGAGATCTACATACTTCGCCGCCATCATTATACATTCCTCCGACCGCTTGATCGTTACAACCTTAGAATTAGGCATCTCCGTAGATCTCTCTGATGCTGCCGCTCCGCTCGGAGTCATGGGAAAATCTCCGTCCATCGCGATCACGATTATTTTGCTCGTAGGTTTCCCCCTGAACAATTTATCCGCGGACTCAATATATTGATTCGAGCTCGAAAGTTAGTATGAAGTACCCTATTCTCGCGCGTACTCAGAACCCACTTAAGACGAACCATCCGTATAACGAACCCCCCATAAAACAATCTTCCTATAACAATCTTGCACAAAAAAAACCCCCCCACCCCCCGTAAGAAGAACCTTCTGTTTGCGGGACCATTGTTGAGCGAGGTTCTTCATACGGAAGGTTCTTCTTGCGCGAGGTTCGTTACGCAAAAGGTTCTCCTGACGCGAGGCTCGTTATACGGAAGATTTTTCTTATGCGAGGTTCGTTAAAGGGAAGGTTCGCTATACGTAACATTCTTCTTACGAAACGTATTTTTTTTTTGTTGGGGTTCGGCATACGCGCGAGAATAGGGTTAGTCGTTCATATATCTCATTTCCGAGAGTCACACCCCAGCAGATAGAGAGCCTCTAGAACCCTTTCGTCAAGATACTCTCACGGCAAACTCGGAGAGAGCCGCGATCTCGACTGCAGTTGCGAGGAAAACAGTCGTTAGCGATTGAAGGATAGACAGACAGATAGATGGAACGATCTCCTGGGCTCTCATTCCGTTCCGAGTATCGTTGGTTGTAGTGGCTCTCCGTGATTTTCATTGAATACACCTTTAACGAAGGCAACGACACAAGACGGCTCGGGATCGTGGGAGCCCGCAGCTGGCAAACAGCAACTGAGAACAACAACGCAACTACGAATCGTTTTTCCTTCTCTTCTCTCTCGTTACCCTCAAATCTTCTCCGTTTTTCCTACCTCGTTGCTCTAGTTCCCTCGGTCTTCGTCCTGTCTGTCTTAGCTGTTCACCGTTGGAATTCCTTTTTGCTTCTGTTCTTCTTGCTGCGTCGAATCCCATGCTCCGTCTCCCTGTTGTCTCCTCTACTTTTCCTTTCTTTATTTTCCCCTCCTCCGTTCGGTTCGCAAGATCCAAACTCGATCGGTCGGCAACCCAACTACCACATCCAACCGAGAAAAGGGGAAACAAACGTTTTCCGGTGCTATGAGATGGATGGCCGGTTGATCGGTGCGGTGAACTGTGCCCTTGCGATGAGGAGATTCCAATGACCGAGTTCTGCTTAAATTTTGCGTGGGCGCGGTGAGGGCGATGAAACATCACCAGGGGATGTACTTGGAGTTGGAACAACCCGCGACGTTAACTCCATTGAGGTTACGACTCAGCACACGATGGCAAGCTCGATCGATGAGGACGCCCTCAACGAAACCGGTGTTACCGAGGTTGTAGAATCAGAACGATGACGATGGCGATAACGCTCACTCTACGTAGAGGGCCCATTGCCCGACAGAGGAAGGGAGGGTCCGGATGAAGGCAAGGCAAGGCTCAACATTGAGTACCCGCGAGGTTCAGATGCAAAGAATGCGAGCGCGGAACCAGAAGCAGCGACGGATCCGCTCTTGGACGGGCTTGTACGACGACGACGACAGCGGTCGCGTTGTCATCGACAAAGTCATGCATATTCGCTCAAGCTGAAAATTCATACTAAACAATGCTCCTTCCCTTTTTTGAGCTCCGAGGCAGCTCCCTCGATTCTTGCGTTTCGCCGTTGTGTGATTTTTCAACACGGGACCTGTTTTTCGTTGCTCCTTACTCATGCAGACTCGGACTCGGGATAACCGTTAGGAGACGCTGAAGGAAACCGAGCGAAGGAGTAGATGGCTCTTCCTAGATTTCTGATCGTTTGGGAGTCGGCGTGATTCACAGATCATCCGAAACCTCGCGAGCAAGGAACACTGAAGACAGAGTTTACTTCAGCTATGACTCCTAATCCGAGAGCCCGGGTACAGATGCGAAAGCCTAATGCAGTGCATTCAAGTCTCCCGGTACTACTCATACAGCACTAACAACAATCATAACAAAGAACAGAGCGGAATTCGAGAATTCCTCAAGGAGCAATCGGCTCGCGTGGCAGCCGCCAAAGTGAATCGTCGTCAAGCTCGTCCGAGGCGTTCAGATCCCAGTGGTTTCCGGCCGGCAGCCACCGCTCTAGGAAGAAGCTTATCTTTCCGAATGAGTGGGTAGGTGAGTGAGTAAGTGAGCGGGCTGTACATGCAGTGATTCTCGCAGCCCCGCAGCAGCAGGAATACAAATGCGGAAGGGGCAAGGCACCCAGCTTGAAACCAGGTATCCGCCTCGAGTTCATCCATGCGTCTACATCGAAACAAGTTTGCGCAACAAATACTTTTGTTCGATGTCTCACGCATCCTCCTCATGGAGCACTTAAACGGGACACCGGCAAAAAACTTTTACAGCCCCAGGATGAACCATAAATCGTGGGAAAATTATCGGATTCGTCTGTGTGTGATTCCCAGCCATCAATAGTTGAGAGCAGAGCCGAAAGCGTTCAAGAATTCTCTTGCGGACGAATCTACCCTCCATTAGGCTCTCGACACTCATCGAGAGATCATCCCAATCATCGTCTCTCTGGTTTATTTCGTACCCCATCTTTTACACAGTAAGTTGTAGACCTTTCCCTTTTTCCTATGTTAGAAGTTTCGGTATCCTTGTGAAACCCAACGCCAAGTGCTGTTCGTTTTGAAGGTGCCATAAATTGAGTGGCACTACGTACAATCCAGAATCGCCTCGGTGAACTCTCCAGTTTCTCCTCATCGCTCGTTTCAGAAGTTCGAGCGAAGCCAAACCTGATTACTCGGTCTGAAATCCCTCCAGACGCTTTTAGTAGAGCAGTTAGGGGATCGACAGAGACCACTCCAGTATGGACGCGTCGGTGGGCTATTATCGGGAACTGAATCGGAGAGGAGGAAGAATCAAGGAAGCCGGAGGATTTTAAAAGCAATTATAGTCTGCTCCTTCGCCCGCTCGCCTGCTTCTCCTTCAGTTGAGCGGGCGAGCAAGCGACTAACTGTCCATCAGCGGTTTTTCCGGCGGTTCTGTAAGTGAAAAATCGAATGACTGGCTACCAGGCTTGCCAACGACGCTATTTCACCGACGAAGATAACCCTCGCCGTCGTGAGGGAAACCCAACCCAGCTAGCTTCGTCGGCTGGAGGGTCTTCGGTCAAATAAGTAGGTGTTGCGATTTCGTTAGCGGGGCAAGATGATAAAAGACGCGAAAATGGGCGAATATTCGCGGACGTTGCTCACGCGTTGCGCTCCTCCACGGCTCTCGCGCGCCGCCGAATGGGCCCGGCTGGCTGACTAACTGAGGCAAAATGCCGGAGGAACGTGGAGTGTGAGCGAGCGAGCGAGCTTGCGGTCGAGTAAGTGACTGGGAAGAAGTGAAAATAGTTTACTCTTCTTTCTAAGCTGGTGGCGTATGAATAAATAAGGAGCCACTTACCACCGCGGACGGACGAGGGACTGTGACCATGAAGGGAAAACTACGGCGACGACGAGGACGGCGATGAAGAAGACGCACACATCAATTCCAGATTTGCCATCGCCCCGCTCCTCTTCTTCCTTGGGTGCTTACTCGCTTGGTGTGTTTGATGCTTCTTTGTCGACGCAACCGACACCGTCGCGACTACTGGCATCCAGTTGAACGTGTCCATCGCATCGACCATGAGAATGAACCACGTCATCTATCATCACTGTTGGAGCTATCTATTCATTGTTCCGTCGAGTGATGAATGCTCATGCAGCAATACTCCTATGTTGATTCTATGTAGACGACGGCTTGGTTTGTAGCACGAAGTAGGTAACTCAAGTGAAGACGGAGAAATTGCCTTTGGGTGCGCAATCGGGGGATTCTTCCAAATTAGAGCGGGGTTTCCGAGGAACTGGAATGAAAAACGAGATGTTGGATTATCGGTGACCAGCCCGTTCAGGACGTTCAGGTCGGAGACGCCCCGGGAGACAACAGAACCGCTCGGAAGAGTTCTCAACGTTCGAGCGGGTGTGTTTGTTGATCTCTTTCGAAGGGTTTCCGTCTGGATATGACACTCAAGCATGATTCATACCCCGTCGAAAGGACTGCGAGGATTCCTATCTCCAAGTCGAGCGTTACCGGTGTCCTACCTGTGTAGGAGAGTTACGCGGCCGCTCATCAAAGCACCCAGCGAACGGGACAGATAGAGAGAGAGAGAGGCTGTTCAAAGATCTCAGAGCCCGCGGCTGGTCGAACCCCGACGGACCGGAGTCCGACAATGCATGCAGCTAGTCAGTCAACCACCGCGCTCTCCTGCTCCACGGCGACCACCAAAAGCAGTTGGGAATCAAATCCTGGATGTCGTTCCCGGACCTCGAAACCAACTATGCCTTCGCAAGTCGAGGATCCTAGGTAAAGGTCCAAATCAAGATCAGCATGTCGGGCACGGACGCCGTGGTGGCTTCCAGCATTTGCGACTGGGATATTCGATGTGACTGTGTCTTTCGAACAGTTATGACGTGTCGTTCCCGACTCGATCGTCGAACAATTCAAACGAGCAGAGCCGCAACGAAGTTGCACTGATGCCAGCTCCTATCTTCATCGACGAGAGGCTTGATGCGTGAACGCCCAATGCCCGCTATCAAATTCCAGGTTGGCTTTGTGTATGATTGAATCGAACTCGCTACTTCCCGAACAGCGAGCGGAAGAGAGAAAAAGCCACAACGCTCACAGAGCCTCTAGAGAACTCTGGATCTAGCACTTGATCCATAGTATTTGAATGGTGTCGGTGTTGCTCATCGGTTTGAGCACGGTTCGCGCATCAGTGATTTTCTCACGCCGCCGTTTAAGCCGCCGTCTAACGCGGCTGGCCGAGGACGGCTTGTGTCCTCGATGTTTTCGCTCGATTCTCAATAAAGGTGTTGATACGTGGAAAACGAGCACAGAAATGGGCTGTGCCCTCCTCTCTGCTCCGGGAAAGAGGGGCCGACCGACTGCCTACCTGCGCGCCTACCTCTCTGAGTGACGGACTGACGAACGGACGAACCGAACGGCTGGAGAGGGGCCACGAGCGAGGATGTATGATGAATCCGCCCGAGGCAATTATACCTTCTAAGGATTTAGATATGTTTCGCGCTCGGTAACTCTCCCGTTGCCTCTCGCGCCTCGCATCGCTCGGCCCCACGTTCGCAGCCCCGTCCCCACTCATCGTAGCCGTAGTCGCCGCTCCTAGTCCCCGCCTCTCTCTCTATATATTTTCCCTTTTGGGAATAGCTGCGCTAAAAATTTACGTTTGAATGCGTTAGGCAGGAGGCTAGACTGAACAGGGCTGTCTGGGCGGCCAGCCGGCAGGAAGGGAGTGAGCCAGGTAGCGAGGGACAGAATCACTGATAGGGGGATCGAATCAGGGAGCGAGGGAGGGAACACTCGTCCCTCCACGCTGTGAGACACGCTCAGTGAGGGAGAGAGGGAAAACCTACACTGTCGAACATGCTCATCTACGGCAGTAGGCAAGGGCGAACGATGGGAGCAACCTGGTGAGTTGGCGGCCTGCTCGCTTGGGTAGTTGCCCAGCGGGCCGCCGGGCCCCTTAGTCGGTCGTTCGGTCCATGGTTGCTTCGTTCGTTCGTTCGTTCAGGCGGACTGACGGACGCACAGACAGACGGACGGTTAGTGGGCGGAGGGGCGGGCGGGGAAACCCAATGAAGCCATCCAATATTAACACTCGCCTTCATAGCTATGCTCTATTCATGTTTCAGTAGGTAGGAAACCCCACAATGCGAGCCCTCGGTGGCGTGCTCGCTAGCTGCTTGTCTGCTCGACAACGTTTGCTTGCGTGCTTGCTGTAAGCACTTTACAGGTTGCGCGCCCTGCCTCCAAGTCCGGAGGAACGACCGTTACGGTGGAACCTGGGAAAACGTGGTGAATAGGGCATTCCGGGTGCTGTTGAACGACCAATGTACGTAAGTCGCAAACCGTGATTGCTACGTTCTCGTATCGGGGCTGAACAAGTTATCAGAATCGACTCCGTTCTTCAGGCGTTGACGACCGCGGGGTTGACCGTAGGTATCAGCGATGTTCTGGAACTCGAACCGGTCAAGAATACGCCCATAAGGAATCGCGGGCTCCATTCTCGTCGGACGCTGCACTCAAAATGACGAATGATGGACAATCTTCACTGTTCCGTAAGGAGCTCGTAACTTATTCATGAACGGTCAGGGCTCGATCAACATCGCCACAGCACATTGCCTGCTCGCTGCCCGAGGCACCCATCGTTTACCGTCGCACTCACGCCAACTCGCTTAAATTGTATCTAGTTCGGCTCCGGAACCGTGTGATTGACAAGAACGAGTCCGATTCCGCCTTGCGCTCGATCTCGAAATCAATCGCGAGCTTGAGTGGTCTGGAGGAGAACTGACGGGGAAAGGCATCAACCGATCCGCCGGTGCGGATGGGGAGAACTAATTGAATGTCATCGATGTGTATCATGGAGCTCATGCGTCATGCACTGCGACGGAAACAATACAGACATAAGAGACAGGCAAGTACAGCACCGCATGCTTGTTTGCTTCAAGCGCTCTTCTTCTCGAAACTCGACAAGATGGCTGGTGTCCTTCATATAGTGGCATCCCGATGCGTTGTTACGAGTCAAAACCTGCGCAAGAATCTATCCTCATCTCGTCTTGGTCCCAACCCCACACCCGGAGCGTTCGTGTACTTTCTTCGGTCGCGTCCTGGGGAGCCTTTTGTCTCTTCGTGCCCTGGCACTTTTATGCCAGATCGTATCCTAACCGCGTGAGCCCGAGCCAGCCCCGGCTTTCTCCCGTTGTTCACCTCACAAACACGCCTCCCCCCCTTCCTCGTATTCCAGGGCTGGGTTTCCGGTAGTGAAAGGGGAGCGCAGAACAGAGAAAACAACAACGAGAGGCAACAGCTTGTGGAGTGTTATCAGCTCGAGCTAGTTCGACATCCCCAAGCAGCGCGACAGGCAAGGGGACTGACTGAGCTCAGAAAACGACAGAGAAGCGGAAAGTGGAGCGGCGAGAGCAACGCTGCAACAACTTCATCTCAGAGCCGAGGTTTCAGAGATACCGCACGTTCGTTCTTTTTGGCTACCACTACAGCCATGGGCGGAAACGATCCTCCTGCCCCGGAACCCTTCTTCAATTTAGACTCCATGTACTCATATCGGGAGGTCGAGTTCTCCCTCCAGTGTCTTCTGACCTTTCGTCGATCACAATTCCCCGCTGAAGAGAACTTCACAACAAAAATCCAGGGTCGAACCGATCGCACCTTGCGGGTTATGGGGGTCATCATGTCAGCATCAGATCCCCGAAATCCGCGATCCCCCCGCTCTCTACGGGTCAACGGCTGAGGTACCGCACTTGGGGAATATCCACATTCTCGTCCATGACATTCAATAAGGCTGATTCAATCTACGGACCAAAAAAAGTGGGTTTCTGGACCGGGGAACTCGGAGTGCCTTCTTTCTGATCCTTTCTGAGGTCATCTAGTTGAATCTCTGACGAATGGATATCGTGCTCGCGACCAAGGCACTATGCGAGTGTGGTACGTCTAGAGCCCATGAGCTTTTCTATTAGCAGCAAGCCAAGCAGGCAGACGAGCGAGTAAGCGAGCGAAGGGGCGAGCAAGCGGGAAGGCAGACGCCGCCCTAGGCAAGCGTGGAAAAGAGGCGACGACCGTCGTCGTTTGGAAGATCTTGTTGACCCAATGCGACTTGGACGTAGCCAGCGAACGAGCGGGCGGTCGAGTGAGCGGCCAGGCAGCCAGCCCGCCAGCCAGCTAGTTGGGCGGGTGAGGGAGCGCCGCCTGTTGCAAATAGCGAATAATATCTCAAGCTCAAACAGCCCGAGGCCGAACTCACACTCACGGGATCCGAGTCGTTTTCGACTTCGAGTCACTCGCTCGCCGGCTCGCTGCCGCGTCCGCTTACAAGAGGAGCGCGGAAACGAGGAGTCAAGAATGGCTTGCTCGGTCGGCTAGTCGGTCGGTCGCTCGGTTGGTTGGTAGCTTTATTATAAAACGCTGAGGCAATCGGAGAGTCTATCAAATTTGAGCCAGTCGCAAATAATGCCGCGCGACCACTGCAGCAAAAAGAAAGAATCGCTGTCTGTGCTCGCGTGTGTGTATCGGAGTCCCCGTCTAGGAGTGCGGCTGGAAGGGGGCCAACCCGAACGAACGAGAACTACGAGCTAAGAGAGGAAGAAGAAGAAGAGCAGCGTGAGTGCGTAGTGTCTGCTGTCGGATTCTATCATCTTGCTTCTCCTGTACCTTTTTCGTAAGGACAAGTGACGCCGTTGCAACGTCTTTGGGTATAGGACGACGACGGCGGCGGCGACGAAAGCGGCGGCGGAAGAGCTGGAGAGAAAGACGTCGTCGTCGTCGCCGCCGCCGACGACGACAGGGGTTTGAAAGAGGGTTTAGGAAAGAAAGAGATGGAAAAAAAGAGAGAAAATGGTGGAAAACGGCACAAGCGGAGGCAAAGGATGGGAGCGCGAAACGGTGAAAGAGGAAACTCCTCGGAGACCGGGTGAAGTATGGAGTGGGCTGGCTGCCTGTTTCGCTGCCTGCTGCCCGCCCGCTCGGCCGGCTTGGAGGGTGGGTGTTGGGTGTGAGCAGAAGCAACTCTTTGGATTATCCCGGTCGCCTCTGAGCTCCTCTGAGAGTACAGGGGAGACGACGGTGGCGTCGGCGGCGGCGGCGACAACGAGGCCGCGTTCCCAGGAACGCCGAGAAAGAAGCGACAGAAGCAACCGAGGCAAAGACCCACAGCTCCCGGATGAATGCCGCCATGGCTTCTCTCAATCTCTCTTCTTCCAGTCTTTTGCTCACGTCAAGCAGTAGCGACGGCGACGTCCCACCATTGATCTCGCAGGCACGCCAAGGGGACAGGCTTTCGACACTTCCGACGTCGTCTGTTGCTTAGAGTCTTCAGTATACATCAACGCTCAGGAAACTTTCGGAGGACATACTTCCATTTCTGGTGCTGATAACGAACTCTGTCGACAAGAACTTTGAATCAATTCCAGTATCTAGGACGGCCGGGTTCTCAACGAAATAAGGCAAATGTAGCGCTCTGAATGATTCTTCGTCGGTCACGGTACTCGAACGCCGGAGTTCCGCGGAACCCGGTATCACGGTCTCGTCGAGAGTCTTTGGAGGAATAGTACGGGGAGTTATAGTTTGTATGCAGGCGGTAAGGAGCCGAACACTGAATGTCGAGCTCAAATGCCAAGCGAGGATGTTCTCTTGAACAGTTACCAGTGACAACGCTGAGAGCACTGGCTGTTCTGTTCCGAACATTCAAGGAGACGACTCCAGCGGGACTCGAGCAAGAAGAGAAAAAAAAACAAGGAAATCCCTTTCGATTAGCTTTAATCCTAACGGCCGTCCTCGGCGACTTTTGTTCGTTTTGCTAACAAGAGAAACGAAGTCAGGCGGACGGAATCCGCTCTCACAAATCAGGTGCGCGTTGCAGTCTGACTGTCGAGGAGTTCGAGGCTCTGTTCCCTTCCGTCCATCGATCCACCCATCCATCCATTCAAAAACCTTCCCGAGAGAAACTTCTGGACTTTCCGTAGCAACTGCCGGGGAACTTCACTCGGGTGGGTGTATAACCGCATAGGACGCCAGATGGGGCTCACGGACTGGGAGCAGTCATGACGGTTTTGAATCATTCTCCCCTTGCGCACGACTGGGTGGAATATCGCCCAAGTCTGGAAACTAGAGAAAGCCGCCGATCGACCTGATATTTCCGGGAGGGAAAGTCGAGTCGGCTGAAGTCGGAATGAACTGATTCCGTTTCGAATCAATCCTACGAGAAGCCATTGTTTCGTTCCACCCAATCCATCCTTTCGCCCACCTGTCCATCCTTACAACAATGCATCCGAATTTCCGCCATAGCTGATGGCGGCTCGAGGTTTTGAAAGTCCGCTTATAAACGAGACGAGCACTGAACCATTGGAAGAGATGAAGACATTTTGTTGAGCCCAAATGTACACTTGGACAGCGGCGGCGCTATTGCCAGCGGTTGTTGAGGAGATGGTTTCGGCCAGGGCAAGCCAACATTCTTAGGTTTAGCTCTTGTCAGCCCCAGAGCAAACAGGTTTGGAACAAGTAACACGGCTCAACCAGCGGAAACCGAACATCTTCTTTTGCTTTCGCTTTTCGAAGAACAGCAACAATGCCCTGTTGGAGGTTCCGAAGCATCCGCCGACTGAACCGGGGTCGAAAAGACGATTCGGTTTCTCTTTCGGAAATCAGATAAAAGCAAGCTCTTCCCTTGGTTCTGTTGCTGAGATTTATGGTGACCTTCATCATCAGGAGCTTTTCTGGTAATCCACGGCCTCGGGTTCGGAGCGCAGCAAAAAATAGTATAATCGAGATCAATCCCACCGAGAGCAAATCAGACGATGCCCCCTACCCTCGAGTTAAAACTTAGTCTTCTCTAGAACATCGCTTCAAGTTGACTCTTCTGCTTTGATTCCGCAACTCACGGCCGAAGGACATTCCACGTTATCTGCAGCTCATCAAGGAGAGCGGATCGCCGACGCGACGAGAAAGGCTTTGGAGCGAGCTCAGCGTTACGCTCAGCAACGCGTCTGGAGTCTTGCGCGCCTCGACCGGCTGCCCGGCAGGTAGGTTTGATCGTTGGGTGCGCTTGTAGTAGGTTCAGTGGTTCATTGGTGGCTCGGAGGCTGTCTTGTTCGTCGTTTCTTTTGTTCGTTTCGGAAACGCGCCTCCATCCTTACTCTCTGTCTGGTTCGTCTAGTTTTCCTCCTTTTCTCCTCATCTCTCTCGCACCCACCGCAAAGCGACGACGGAGTTAAGGCGGCGATGTTCCCCCAGAGGTTTATTCCCGCCTTCAATAAAATAATATAACCGGCCGAGCCACCGCATCGCTCCTGTGCCGTGAGGATACCCGAACGCTGCCTCCCTGCCCGAAGCCGTTGGATCCTGGCCGCAGCCGTCGACCGGGCCGAGCCAAACCGTCGGAAGAGCAAAGAGAAAGATAGAGAGCAACTCGCAAGGAAGACGAAAGATGTGGTGGGAACAACCCGAACAACGCTCGAATATCCCGCCGAGCTCTGCGATGAATCGGTGAGTCTCTTCTCCCTAGCAAGAGTCAAATGGCAGCAAACGCGCCGACGGGTGACGCGCTACGCTCACCTCCGGTTGATTTCCGCCGCCGCCGGTGGCGAAGTTTCCAGCCATCTCAAGTATAATGGCTGTTTTCTGTGAAACCTTGAATCCACAAGTGTTACTGACCAATAATCTCCCCCTGGATTACCCTTCCCCCGACATCTGCACCTGGAAGGGGTGTCTGTTGCTTTTTCAGCCAAAGCCGGCCCGACCTGGATTCGTTCGCTCCGCCGACAACTGATTCGGACGGAGACGACATCGGTTTTTGTTATCCTGTCTCGGCTGCCGCCGACAGCCGAAAGCTGGGTTAGTCCAGGAGCGATAGAAGCGAGCTCCGAGCTATGGACAGACCGATTCGGGCAGGCAGGCAGGCGAGGGGGCGGGCAGGGTTTTTCTTCCAACCGACGACGACGACGACCTACCTCCATAGCGATTTTCTGCGCAAAAGGGCAGCGTGAACGCTTCGGGAAAATCAGAAGGACAGAGGGGTGGGTTGGCAGAAAAGGAACCAGCAGGATGGGGGCGGGCAGGGGGAAAGTGGGGGAGGGGGCCAAGGAAGGAAAAACGCGGATTGAAGCAACGGAGTCGCTTGTTGTCGTGGCAGCGGCGTTCGGATTTATCCCGAGAAGCAAGCGAAGCAAATCCCTGCTAGCGGCGCTGAGCTGAACCCGCTAGCGGCGGATTCCCGCTGCCTGCTCTCCTCTCCGTCTGCCGTTATACCATGCCGCTTCTTCCCTTCGGCACCCCTTACTGCCGAATGAGGGAACCCAACCCTTACGGGGCGGGCGGGCGACCGGCCGGCCGGCAGGCTGGCTGGCTGGCTCGATTCGGGCGTTCTCGTTCCGAAGCTTTGCTTCAGCTTGAACAAGTTACCTCGTGTTCGTCGGCGGCGTTGCGTTATTTAGCAACGTTTCTCTCGTCGCTCGGTTGGTTGTAAACGATCGGTTGTTGCTTTTGCGCTCCTCACCAACCTACGCGGAGAGCGAGCGGCGCACGCGGAGTAGGAAGAATAAGGAACCAAGACCGCGGACGGTCTCCTCACATTCCTCTCCGTCTCCTCGAAACAGCCCATGTTTTTGGGAAAAAAAATCTCAATCCGTCCCCCTGCCTCCCTGGAGTTGCGGATAATGCGTCTTGCTGCGATGATCTCAGAGTACATATAAATAGAGTTCGAAAGAGATATTCGTCTCCTTTCGCTCCGGAACACAACCGCGCTTCCATCATCTTACGATCCGCCCTCAAGTCGCTCTGTTGTCGCAGCTATGATATTTGTTTACAGAGACATTGTCGCCAAGTGCTGCGCTTTCAAGACGACGAATCTCCAGGAAAGTTCCAAACCTAAAACCTGTTTGAGGAATGAATCATTCTCGCGCCCGACTCGTAGCCACTGAATGTGGGCGCGGAGGCCGCGAACGAGGTCGTGGACAACGCGTAATCGCGCGCCTTGTAACGCGCGCCTTGGTATTTGCGGCCCACTGCGATTGAGAAATGTGCGTGAGCGGGAATTGAAGCAATCATATCGTTTCGGGGCGCGCGTCACCATCCTTCCCGGATTCATCTTGGGCGCGTCGAACCGTGTTGTGTCTGTATCGACGGTTCTCCCCTGGATCAAGTTGTGGCCACCTGTGGAGCTGCTATGGATTATATTGGATTGTTCCTCACTTCGAAGAGCTTCGTGGGTCTGAACGAGCTCCTGTTACCTTCGGAATCGACCCCTGAGTTGACGTTTCGGCAAAAATTCTGTCAGAATTCCATCTTTTCGATAAAGAGCGAAGAGAATCATCCCAAGCCTCTTCGAAAGAAGGCGTGATTGTTATTTCTATCATGTTCGATGCAGTGCAACAGTATCATTTCCAGGGAAGGGAACTCAACGTGAAACCATTTGAATTTAGCGGTCCGCGAATGGTCATCGTACCACTTGTTCGCCGGGGACGTATCCGACAGCGGGAGAGAGAAAATGCGCCTCTCTGGAATATGCCAAAGATGCTACAAGCGGAGCGGCAATATTCAAATTTCATTTTTCAATCTATTAGATGCAGCGCACAACACACACTGGCCGGCGTCGTCTATCTCGCAGCAATTTGACGAAAGCTAAGAGGGACTCGTGTTCGCTCGTTTCAATCCCCTGGTAACTTCCCCGTTTCTCTTCAGTGCCCCTCCAGTGACTTGGTCCCTCTTTCTATTTCCCTTTATCGTCTCTACCTTCCGCCCACTCTTGCATGACCGGGCCAATGTTTGCGGAGAATAAAATGAAATCCCATCGCTAGTTGTAGAAAGTTGTGTGAGGTTTGCAAGAAGTGTAACGCTGTGTGGTTCCACCTTGAGCGGCCCGAGGATTTGAATTCTGAAGTTGATTCGAGGCCGATTAGTGTATAGCAGTGGTTCCCAAACTGGGGTACTCGGACCCCCAGGGGTACGCAAAGCGATTCCCAGCGATTTTCGATTGTCTTCGCCAAGTACCGTACATAGTCCTGCATATTGCGCGCTCGAGTCTCGAGATGACAACGATTTTCCGATCGATTACAAAGCAGATCAAATATTTCCGGCGTTCCTGGGCGCACAGATGTGAACAGGTTGGAAGAATAGCCTCTTCTCCGCGCGTAGCTCAAAGTGGGTGATTTGGGCGTACGCCAAAGAACCAGGATGCGGCCGAGGGGGTACGCGAGGCTCGAACGTTTGGGAACCACTGGTGTAAAGGATGGCTCACCCCCTCCGCTCGCCGCTCTGACTTTTCTTCGGCATAGAGAACGAAATTAAAAGTATATCAAGCATAGTACCTCGGAGTTCGGGTGGACATGAAGATATTTTGAAGTCGCTGAGATGAGAAATCGAAGTGGAACAGTACAGGATACGCTATCAGACGATCGGCGGGACATCGATAACACGATCAGCTGTTCGGATGCGACACCACTGACGACGCGACGCTATCCTGCTCAAGGCCTCACATTTCCAGACGTGAAAAACCGAGAACTCCCGAAACACTCTCGGCGGCGAGGCTAGAATTAACTTTGTCCACAAACTGCTACGCGACGCCATAGCGCCGTCTATCATACGTCATGCTCGGTCGACAGCGCAGCACAGCAGCCAGCAAAATGTGCGAGCGAAGAGAAATAAGCGGTTCCAGGAGTGACTCCGTAACGTGAGCTGAGAACGCAGCTAATTACTCATCGGTGGCCGGGTAAGACGCCTGAGGTAAACCGGAAAGTATGATGTTTTCCGTCGAAAAACTTACGAAGACAACAGAGGCTCCCCTCGAGATCACTGAACGAATCTGGAATACACTCCTGGGCAACCCATTGCCTCTCGTGGGGCCCCCGCCCCCCTGATTACGTGCTATCTCGGGGAGATTCAAATTTTTTCGTGAAGAATGAAAGTTTCCGGGAGACTTGAGGCCATCAAGGTGGGGCATCCCCCAAACTCTCAAAGACAACCAATGGTGAGCCAATGATCAGCGCCGGAGGTTCATTCACCGTGATTCGCAGAATCATCGAAGGCTTCGAGCGCGGTTGGAAGGAGAAGAACGAAAGGAAATGGAAGGCGTGAGCGACGGGAGTGGCAACTTAGCGTCTCGTTCCGTTTTGCCGTGGCAGCCCGTTCATCCGGCCGCGGTTGAACGAAGCCACCGCGACTGCCGAGCCAAACCAGTCTGTCAGGAGGACGGGGCGACAGCAAGCGAGCAAGCTAGCAACGATTGAACGAAAGAGTGAGTGAGTGAGTGACTTGGGAGACCAAGCGGTAACACAATTTGGAGAACACAATTTCCTCGTCCCCAGTCGCTGTTTCTCGTCGACGGCGTTGCCGCTGTCGTTGTCATCATCGTCTAATGGCCGAGGCCACCTGTAGAACGGCGACAAAGTCGACTTCGACGACGGTGGCGGCGGCGGCAGCAGCAGCATCGAGTCCGAGAGTACTCACTCATCTTTCAATTTTCCTTCCGTTCTCCGTTCCAGTAAATCTTCGCGAAAAAGCTCCTTAGCGATGTTCCATCGTCAGGAATCGTGTTTTTTTTTTTGAAAAATAGAAGAGCAAGAACTCTCCTGAAAATCCCTCTCATGATTCTTCCCCGCACTCGATGATTTCGCGGCGAGGTTCTCAAGATTCTTCACGAAGCCGATGTTGACCTTCGCTCGAAGCGAACAACTAGTTGAACAGTTCGCTGAACAACGCACCGCTCCAGCGGCTTGTCTGCCGTTCGTTTTAGGTGGTGTTGAATTACTGGTCATGCAGTTTGGACCCGAGGGCTTCACACAGCTACGATTTCAAATCGAAATTCAATCCGTGGCCGCTGCAGCACCGCGTCCTGTTGGTACGCTGCCTCCGCTGCCAACGTCGACCACGGCGGCGCGGCGGCGACAACAACAACGACGACGACGACGAGGCCGACAACACAATTCAAGATAGTTGTTGAAGTGTGCTGAGCCGAACTGTGTCGCTGTCGAGAACTTCAGAATTTCAGGAAAAGCCTCAATCCTCGTTCCCTCGTCGGTTGGCGTCTCGGATTCGTCGTTACCGCTCGGTTCCCTATAGCTTCAGGCCCGTCCCTGAACGAGTTCGAGTCGAACTTTTGTGCGAAATCCTCAACTTTGCAGAATCGAGATCGAGGAGCAGCAGCCGCCGCCGCCTTAGTGGAAGCAGGCCGGGAGGTTTCCTTCTTTATCATGAATTCCTCCTTAATAACCGTCTGTACCCCTCTGAAGTCGTCTCGAGCTTCCCGTCCGACCCCTAAGCTTCTCGCTCGCTCGCTCCCTCGATCCCCTTTGGTGTTCGGTGTGGATGCGCTTTCCGAAACAAGTTCCTCACTATGACCGTCAGGCCATTGATTGCGACTGCGTTGCAGCAACAGTAGCAACGGACGCCGAAATTAACAAGTCTCTTTTTCTTCTTCCGCTCTCCGCTGTATGTATTATTGGTATTGCGTCGCCTGAATTTCACGGTATGAATATTCAGTTGTTCGGGCCGCTCACAAACGCAATATAATATAGCGAGAGTATGACGTTTCAGCTGGATGATTGTTCGACGTCATAACAACGATGGCGTCGACAAATACGAAGAAGATGGTGGCGAAGGAGGCTAGTGCGTCCGATTCTCGACCGCAACTGAGGAGTTCTTGGAACGGGAAGGGGGACGGGGGGGGGGGGGGGAATAGGACAGGGAGAGGACTTGGAGGATTAGAATCTGAAACTCGAGAAGCAGCGCCAACTCCAATTGACGGAGCCTCATCGACGTTCAATTCGACTCCGCAGGTTGGGAACGACTGCGTTGGACTTAGAATCAATCGCTGATGGGGTCTGACGATTTCACTGCGTAGGCTGGGCCTTCCTTCCAATAACTCCCGTGCAAAGTCCAACGACGGTCAAGCCACGAAGAAATATTAGTCTGCACTTGAAGAATGTCCTCGCCATGTTTAAACTCTATTCCTTATCTAATTCTATCCGTTCGGGCAGATTCCTTCCTCTGGTGAGTTTCCTTTAGCGAGTCGCAGCTCGAACGGAGAGTAGAGGTCGCAACCAAGAACTCTGTATGAGCTCTGAATCAGTACTTGTCCTCGGGCACAAGTGGACAACCCGTTGGCATGCAATGTACTCATGAACCGATTGACACCTACATGGAATTCCAAGAGCGGAGAATCCCGATCAGGTGAAAATATCATCCCGATTCGCGCCGCCTCGACGTGACGACGATCCAGGAGCGAGCAAGCGAGCGTCGCTAGCCGCTCACACGGTCGTCAACATCGACTGCATCGTCAACAACTACCCGACGCCTTCCTTCGGAGAGTAGTTACTTCCGAAAGTAGGCAGCTTCGAACGTGTTCAATAGTCGTTATTGCTTTGCAAACCCAATAATCGTTGATGAATTCTCTGTTTTCCATCTGTAGCCGCACGCCCTCCCGACATCGCCCACGATTTCCTTCGGAGTCTTCTCTTCAGGTTCCTCCACATGCCCTGCCCCAGCTTGGCTCATTCGCATCCGTTTGGTCGCTCCAGGACCAGGACTGCAGAAAGCTCAGACGGAAGGACCGAGAGGGGACCGTCGCGTCGTTTACGGTCTGCACGAGTTCGAGCTGGACACGACCTGCGGGTCGTGATTTAATTTCCGCTGTGAACAAGAGTCGACTAGCGCAGTGCAGCCTCGTGCCCTCGGTCGTCGCTGAAAATTGTTTGACCCGTATTAGGCTCATTTCTTCGATTTTAACGATGTTCTGTTCCGGCCGGTCGACAATCTGGCTGTGGATGACTCGGCATAGAGACTCTTGCTGGCATTTTTATCGTTTCATCCGAAGCCTCTCCCGCCACGTCGTGTCGGAGTTCGAATCCTATGTTCAGAGTGCGCCCGACGATGCGACAATCGTTCGATCTATCCACGCTGGCTCGCTGCAACAACTTTAGATAGAAATGTCAAACTAAACCCAAGACTCCGCCCATGCTCGACAGTCGCGCCGTTCGTTCGCGAGTGATCCCCGTGAGAGACATCTTTTGTCGGTCGACTTCGGTCTCGCCGTGCCACAATCCGCCAACGAATGAATTACTGCGAGAACATGCCTAAGACGCTCAGGAACCATTGTTCCTTGAGTTTTGGCGCGAAAGCGCCTTTAAGTTCATCCCGGAGGGGTGGTCGAGGGTTAGGAATGGCCGCAAATATCTCCGGTTCGTGGGGACTGGTGAAACTGATTTCAAGGATGGAGGAAGAGGAAAGACGGACGAAGGTTTCTGCGGAATATTGAAGTTACCACCACGGGCCTTCTATGAAATCTCGCGGTCCTACGGAATAGGACTGAGGGGTTGGTCACTTCGTTATTGGTCGGGGGATTGGAGAAAGATACTTTTCCATTGAAAATATTTTATTCAAAATAACGAAGTTCCACTCAGGGGTACATTGAGTGAGAGAAACCTGACCAGGTGGTGGAAGGAAAAACCGTTTATGGCGGGAAAACGGCGTGACATCGGACGATCGACCCGAAACGCGAAGAGGAAACGAATCGCAAGGCGATTGAAGGAGAGTGGACGGACGGAGGAGGTTGTCGAGGCTGGTTGCGACCACCGACTGGGAAGTGGAGGTGAAGGTAGAGTGAATCATGGTGAACCAGGAGGTTCGAGAAACGATGATGAAACTGTTGAAG
This sequence comes from Neoseiulus californicus, assembly GCA_028455905.1. NCBI lineage: Eukaryota > Metazoa > Arthropoda > Arachnida > Mesostigmata > Phytoseiidae > Neoseiulus > Neoseiulus californicus. Next base: position 22,364,508 of record JAMQGS010000001.1, read on the forward strand.
TACCGGTCCGACGGTACGACCCCGCAGAGGTTTGGCGTAGGGCCTCGAAATATTTCCAGGAAAATTTTGAGAAGAATGAGTTTGGACATGTCTGTAACGTCTGTGATCGATTATGGTTTGTCCGAGATCTGAAGGCAGTGACGATCCCGATGGCGGGTTTTCTAGAGGTGCATTTCCCGGAAGAGAATACCGGTGAGTTCAAATTATGCAGTAATTGTTTTCGAGTTTGTCGGGCAGGGAGGATACCGCCGTTGAGTAAAAGTAATGGATACAAGTACCCAGAGAAACCAATGAATTTGCCAAAGTTGGATCCAGTGAGTGAGCGATTGATTTCACCCAGAATACCTTACATGCACATACGACGTTTACGATATGGGGGATCGTACGGAATAATAGGGCAGGTCATCAATGTGCCAGTGGACGTCAACACGATGGTTACGTGTCTGCCTCGATCGTTGGATAATGATTACGCGTTCAATGTGAATTTGAAGAGAAATATCATCCACAAATCGTCGTACATTAGTGGATACGTGCGTAAATCCGTAATAGAAGCTTGGTTGCGGTTCCTGGTCGAGCAACCATTGTATAAACATTATAATATTCGGGTCGATTGGAGTATTTTCGAGAACTCGGTAGATACTATGGAAACAAGAGACGGAGAAGAAGACGTTATGGAGACTCTTAATACGGATAGTGCTGCTGAGTCCGAGTTGCTCTACGCGAGGCAGCACACAATGCTGTGGAATGAAGATCATGTCTTGGAACTCGCTCCTGGACAAAACAGTGTTCCAGAAAGTCTGTTATTCGACAAATACGCCGAGGAATTGTCGTTCCCAGGAATATATTTTGGACGAGCACGGGACATTAAGACCAATGAAACCAGTAGTGTATGTGCTAGTCCTTACAGTATGTGTACGTCAGAAATCCGACGATGTGATCGTCGAGGTGCTACACCACAGCATGTTTTATATATGGCGATGAAGATTCTTCGGTTCCGAGTTCGTGATGGAATTCAGAACATGTTTCGATGCCTACGCACAACTGAGCACATCACTCGGAGCATGATAGAAGATCGGCAGTTTGTGGAAACTTTGATCGATACGAATCAAGCCTTCCTGCAATCTATCCCCAACTCAATTCAGTATTGGTACGGACGGAAAAAAGATCTATTTGCAATGATGCGGCAACTCGGTAAACCTACTGCCTTCATGACTTTGTCAGCGAATGAAATGCAGTGGCCACGGTTGTTGCGTATACTGTATAGGTTATCTGATGAATTCAAGTCTCTAGGAGTTGATATCGAAGAAGAAAAGATTCTTGAAAAACTCGATGCTTACAAACGGGCGTATCTTGTCAGTGAGGATCCTGTTGTTTGTGCCATTTACTTCAACAAATTGGTTCGGGTGGTGATGAACATATTGGGTTCGAGGAAATCGTGTAACCCGTTTGGTCGCTACCGGGTTGTCGACTACTTCCTCCGAATAGAGTGGCAACACAGGGGCAGTCCACATGCTCATATTCTACTCTGGCTCGACAATGCTCCGGAAGAAAATTTATCGGAAGACATGCCACGTACTCTTCAGATGTTGACTGATTTGTGCAGTGTAGACAAGAACGATCTCAGAGATCCCGGGATGATCAAAAATCAGACCCATGCGCATACCTTCACCTGCACGAAAAGGGGGGAGAAACGATGTCGGTTCAATATCCCGTATTGGCCAATGGATGAAACTCGTGTACTTCTACCTCTGAGTAAGGAGGATCATAGGCGTAAGGCGTTCGAAGCAGCCGTAGAGAGTGCTCGTATCAAGTTAGAAACGAAAATCTACGATTCGAGGGAGGCCTTTCTACAGGATATCAATTGTGATCAGAAGTCTTACTTGGACTTGATCAGATCAACTCTGAAACGTCCGACTGTTATCTTCAAGAGAAACATGGCACAGATTTTCGTCAATACATTTAATCCGTGCATAGCGAATATACTCAACTCGAACATGGATTTACAAATTATACTCGATCCATACTCCTGTGCAGCTTATATCATCGATTATGTGAATAAGGCCGATCGAGGGATAAGTAATCTGCACCGGGAACTCATCAAGATTCATGAAACCAACCCCGAATACGATCAAGCTCAGCTTATATCAAAGGTCGGACTCAAGATATTGAACAACGTCGAAATGCCTGCTCAAGAGGCCGCATGGTACCTCTTGCGGCAACCAATGAGTTGGGCCTCGAGGGCGACAGTAATGATCCCGACTATGAGTCCGACTGAGAGGTATAAAGCTCGTAAAAGGAAATCAGTTATGGATGCGGAGGACATACCTGGTTCTAGTACTGACATATGGACGAAATCTGATATCGATAAATACGAAGAACGGCCGAAATCCCTGGAAGACGTAACTTTAGCCCGATTTCTGGCTTGGTACACAGGAGTGAAGAAACTCCAGGATCAAGAAGATGAGGGAGCCGTAGATGAATGGGATGATCAAAAAGAGGAGGAAAACAATACTCCTGTTACGGAATACAGGTTACGTAACGTCAGTAGGATCATACGATATCGGAACTTCGATAAAACAGATCTATTGAACTTCATGCGCGAAATGGTAATGTTGTTCATACCTTTCCGGAACGAGCTTCTAGACATCATAGATCGTAACAAGTTCGTCGAAATATACAAACAAAACGAACCGTTGATCCTTGAGAGGAAGAAGGAATTTGAAGCCAATCTAAACATCGAAGCTCAACTTTCGGAAATGGAAGAAATTTGTTCACGTTTCGAACTGACTGAAACCGATCGACAGGAAGCGTCCTGTTTCGGAACGGTACCAGAAAACCCAGACGAAAGTGATATGTTCACAGATATAAGCTCGACCATAAGTGCCGTAAAACGTAGGGAAAACGTCCTAAGTAAACAAGATTACTGCGAATTGATACGTAAAACCAATTCTGAACAACGTGAATTGATTCTTGAAGTAATTCACCGATTACATTCAACTGACCGAAAACCGATCCAGGTTTTCCTGACCGGACCGGCAGGCTGTGGGAAGACCTTCACACTGAAGGCTCTGATGGAAACATACAACCGATATTCCGAAAAGCAAAATGCACTAAACAATGCGTACATCGCTACGGCGACCACCGGCAAGGCCGCAGTAGGACTCAATGGAACCACTGTTCATTCTGCATTCCGACTCACACTGTCTCGACAAACTCATCAACTTTCACAACAAGTGCTACAAACTTATCGACGCCATCTTCAAAACGTCAAATGTGTGATAATTGATGAGATCAGTATGTGCAGTTCTCATGTATTCGGATGTGTCAATTCACGACTTCAAGCAATGACAGGTGTTTACGACATGAACTTTGGGGGTTTAGACCTGATCGCATGCGGAGATCTGAAACAACTCCCGCCCGTACGGGCTGCCTCCGTGTACAGTGCACCACGGAACTCCATCGGTGGGGCTCTTCTATGGCAATCATTGGACTACTTCCCGCTCTTACGTGTTGTTCGACAAAAAGATGTCATGTTTTCCACTCTCCTAACAAAGATTGGTTGTGGGAAACCGTTGACGGTACAAGAAACAGCTATAATAGAATCCCGTTTCCGCACGCGCGAATGGTGTGAGACTAATCTGTCGACCGCGGTCACGAGATTATTCCACAATAATGCGGATGTCGGGAAACATAATGCTACCACAATTCCGATTTCGGAATCAAGTGAACAATCCATTGCATTTGATTCCTATTCAGGATTCAGAACAGAGAGTGAAAAACGGGAAGCCATAAGAAATGTACATAAATTGGATACGCGAGAAACCGGAGGTCTACCATATTGTTTGACTTTGACAGAGGGATTTCCATACATGTTAACTACCAATATTAGCGTTGATGAAGGACTCGTGAACGGAGAAATCGGAAGACTACGCCTCATAGAACACTGTCCAGATACATGTTCTGAGAGGGAATCCAAACGTGTTTGGTTAGAGTTCGATTCTGAACACATTGGGAGACTTACACGAGTCAAATATGGTCCCCACATACGAAGTAAACCTGATACAATAAACAAACTATGGGTCCCGATCGAGTTGAGATCGACTAATTTAACAATACCAGTGAAAACGGTTAAAGTTTCATGTCGACGATTTCAGTTCCCTCTGGTTCCAGCTTGTGCGATGACAATACACAAGTCACAAGGTGGAACTTTCAAGGAGATTGTATATGATTACCATAAGAGTCATAAACAACAGTTGGTTTATGTAGCTCTGAGCCGAGTAACCGACCTCGATGGTTTGTTCCTAACTAACGTGACAAACGATTTCACGTTCTATCACGCAAAGGGATCGGATGCACCCTTGGTGAAAGAAGTTCAGAATGAGTATAACAGATTGACTACCCATCGTCTAACAACAATAACATCAGACATCAATCGTTTTCTAGCCCCTGACATCGATAACTCCGACTCATTGATCATCGTGAACATCAATGTACAAAGTTTGACAGCACACGCAGAGGATATTTCAAGTGACTCGGTACTCTGTCGGGCAGATATCCTAGTCCTCACAGAAACATGGATTCGTGCACCGTCAGATCAGGTTCATCTAGCAGGTTTCACTTTGTGTCACCAAGAATCATGTGATACTCGTGCAGGAGGCGTTGCGGTTTTCCGCCGGAATGGTACCACATTAGTGACCGATGTCCTACGGATTCCTATATCAACCACATCACAACACACAGGAGACATAATGGTCTCAACGGTACACTTGACCAACTCCAAGAAATTCGTTCTCGTCACGGTTTATATCCATCAGAAACGAACCCTTGAAGATCTATTGAGTTTCTTAAAACAAATTCTGACTGATTATGGCGACTTCTACCCCTCTGGTGATCTAGGAATACCCCTAGTTCTTCTCGGTGATTTCAACACACCGAGTGAAAAGAGACCTCTATTGGAAGAATTCTTATGGGATCATTTCCAGTTGAAACTGATCAACAATCCCAATGAACCTACCACCCTCGGGTCTACCTTAATTGATCTGACTTTTTCAAGACACTTGGACCTTCATTGTAAGTCGTTCGTTTCATATTTCTCATATCATCGCCCAGTATTCAATCGTATAAATTTTTCTCGAACTAATGATCTTCCGAGCCAGTTTTAGAATTTGAGAAAATCCGAATGAACCACATGAAAACCAATATCCCATGATACAATCGAGTACAATAAACAATACTCTGTTCGTTTATGATTCTACATCACTGTTTATTCGATTGCCCCGAAAATCCTCATCTTGAAACGTGGGAACGTAGAAGTCTGTCACCGTTTCGATTTAGACCTCGTAATGACACTGAATTGTGTCGGTTCCTTGTCGACGAATGTTTCATCGCCCGACTCTCCAGAGATATCACTTCCTCACTCCAGGCGGAATCGACATGGGATGAAATATGAATTTCTGGAATTCATATTTTCTGGACCTTACACGTTCAGCATTAGAGGGCTCAATCGGTTTCGTTTTCTTTGTTCTCGTCCTCTCGATTCCCCCCTTCCCTGGTTCGAGGACTCAATTTCTTGGTCTCCATATCCAGACGGATCCTCGAAGCCCCGTGTCAAGGGGAACTCGAGGCCCTGGCACGTAGTTACGTGCGGAATTCCCGAGTCCTCATCTGGATTTCCCCGAAGAATTGAAGAAAAATAGGAAGCTGAGAAGTTGTCAACCTGGTGACGGCTACGGAGAAAATAACGGATTGCGATGCTGTCGATGGCAGCATCGCGATTCCCGAATAGACTCCGTCCTCTTCGATCTTCAATCTGAATTCGAGAATGTTGCCAACGTGGAAACAAACAAACCATACAATCGACCTAAAGATTGACGGAGAGAAATGTCTGATCACCACTGAAATGCTCACGGATTCCGCGAATGGAACCATACCCTACACCCTCGATACCAGACTCGTCCCTCAACCGGACGACGATTACATCAAACAGCCTATCACCCATTTCACGGTGATGCTTTGCCTCACACTAGCCACCTAAATTCAACATTTCTCACCATACATTCGAAGCCACGAAATATCGGTTAGACACCGTGTGGACGGAGTGTGGACCTGACCCGGTTCCGACTACTGACGTCATACTATACCGACCAGAGATATCGGACAGGTTCTCAGGAATAGGATCTCCATAGCCCCCTCATAACGGCTCGAACTAAACCTCCCACTCCTCCGAACCATGGGAGGCACGGAATACCACATACCCGATAGGTACTTCAACTGAAACTAGATCGAACTATTCACAATCGAGTGACCCGTTCGCAGATCACCACACCCCCGGAAAAACCTCTACGGACCCCCTAGGGTCCCAGAATTCAAGTTAACAATGACTAGTGTAATCTACTCTCCAAAACCCGTGGAATCAATTTTCACCCGTTTTCGTTGTTCAATACGAAGTCAGTTTTCCACCTTCCGTTGCCTTTCTCCTCCATTATAACCTTTTCTCGACTGGATACGAAACCCTTACCTTCATCAAAACTGAATTCCGGGAAACTACACCCTCCTACTGTTTGTTCCCGAACTCATATTCCCTAACACATTTCCGAAATAAAAACCCTGATTTTCCCCGATAAGAGTTCACTCGTTCGAAGACAACGATTCAGAGTATCCTCAGGAAACTCGTCATCGATTCTCAGGAAACTCACGACTGATATCTCCAACCACACAGATGGCATCAAAAAGACCTCTCGAAACCCGTACGATCTCATCGGTTCATTCGTCCTCATTTCTCACAATTTAACCTCTCATCCTGTCCACGCCATCACCTAAAATAATTATCGATGTTTCTTCCTGGATAGCACCTGGTCCTTCTGGGGACGCTCCGCCACCCAAGAAACCACGTCAATTGAAAGACATTCAAGGAGGAAGATCTGTACCACTCATCGTGGGCCGCATCAAGTCCACTGACGGTGTCCGGACCCGACGATACGGTCCTCCCCGGTTCACTGCGGTGATTACCGATGGAACGGCCGATTTAACTCTCGTGGCGCTCGGAGAATCAGCCGAAAGAGTCTCTACACAGCTCTCAGTGGGTTATTGCTACGCAATAACCCACTGCATAGTCAAACAAGCCACAGCCGAGTCCCCTCCCACGAGTCGTCTCGAACTAATCCAAACGAAAGTAATCCCTTCTCCTTTTCCTATTTTTCGATCCTTCCCCTTGAAACCAATTCATTAATAATTCCCTTTCATCAGCTAACCCGCATAAGAAAGATTGCTGGGGATGACATTCCGCCACTACTCATCGAAAAAAAGTCACTAAAAGACCTTCTCACGTGCCAACCACAAGAAACAGTCAACATCGTAGCGATCGTCTACAACACTGAGGATCCAACGTCAGTACAGTGCTACGACTCAGTAAAGCGACAAAGACAAACCGTCGTTCTCGTGGACGATACGTTGAAACTTGTCTCGTTGACCCTGTGGGGTCAACACGTCGGAAAGTTGGACGGGAGAGAAGGAGAAGCCGTGGTTCTCCAAAATCTGAACACACAAGACTTCCAGGGTCGTCGTAGTTTGACAACAACCTACACGACCATGATTCACACTGCTACACTCGCCGACGACCCCGACCGACTCAATCTCCGCGCATGGTGGTCCACTCTGGATCCACTCCAAGAATTTGAAGACATGTTGCTCCCAACCTCATCCTCCACCTGCCCTCCCCCGTCTACTTCCAATGGAACCCACCCCTGATACCTAAAATAAACGTTCTACCGTACAAGTCTTTCATTGTCTCTATCGTCCATCCCGAATTCTTCAACGAAGTTCTCCAATTACACAATGACCGACTCACCGATGTCACTCCCATCCAGACCTTTCAACCGGTTTCTCTCGATCTATCTCACTCAAGATAATAGTTATATGTAACCTGTCACGTTCCCGTCCATCGTTGCTTCACAAACCGTGCTAAAATCCTGAGACGATCACCACCATACACACTACACCCACCACTGCCAAGATCAAGGATTTCCAAGACCGATCAGATTCCCCAAATCTTCAGATCCCCCATAGACATCCTCCACCATCTCAGATAGTCATCCAGACCCGACTGAGATCACACACTGTCTTGGGGATCTTTACCAAAACCACGTCACCAATTCGTCTCCCACCCAGACACCACTCCTCTTCCCACTTCGTTCACCTTCTACGGTAACACATCTATCCCAAGTCCCGCTTCCGGTTCTTTACTACTAAACGGATCCCGAGTTGCAGCAACTCGTAGCAGACGAAAACTCAATCGGACCGCCACCACGTATGGATACTACCTCCGTCCGGCGTTTTCGCGCCCCCCTCTTCCGGTAGTGCTTTACGCACTACTAACTTGAAATTTTTATTAGCCAGAGAGATGCGATCTAGAGACAAACCGGTCCATGGACGGAACCGGCTGGACGATGACCGATGCCAATCAAACATCTAGTGCTTCGTCCGCAGTAAACAAGTCCCGTGGATAGTTCTTAGACAAAGAGATTAATGATTATCAATGACTCAGATGAAGAACTCCGAACTCCCGCGGTGATTACGTAACGCCAATCGTGGCGAGCACGAGCTTTGTAACATTCTATGCCTCGGATGACGAGTGTAACCATTCACCATCGATGGATCGTTTAGGCAAGGATCAAGTCCAGGGTGGGAAAGGCCGTCATTGAGGTATTTCGTCTCGCTCTTGAGCTAGGCGTTCAGATCTCAGAAACGTCCCGAACCAACAAACACCCCGTAGGAGTTTCCCTCCTCCATTCGATCTCATCCCTCGTTCGTCGAAGATGCTGGGCTCATCCAATCGTATTCAATTCAGCCAGTTACCCTCAGGCGTTGGCTACTCAGTACCCCTCAAGAATCACTTGAGCGATGATACGACCGAGTCTGATGAAGTATCATGAAGAGGATTCCAAGCGCGACTCGTGGAACGATAGGGAGCGAATTTGAAGAGAGGAACTGCAGCGATTTGTTGGCGGATGCTGCTGTTGTTGTTATAGCAGGAACAATAATTACATATTCCTACTTCAGCTGCAGCGAGACAGGTAAGCACGCTGGCAAGCCGGTTGGCAACCCGACTGGCAAGCCTACCGGCAACCCGACAGCCAGCCAGCCAGGCAATGGATAATGAAATTGCTATGAGAGTAAGCCCGGTAGAACTCCTCGGTGATTAGTCCCCTCTTTGGCTCACCGGTTGCTTGCCTACTTACTCGCCCGCCCGCTCGCTCGGCTTGCATGGTCGGTTGGTAGGTTAGAAACTCGCTCGTTCGCTCGCTTGCTCATCCGCTCACCCGCGCTACCTTACCTACTACATGCGTTCCTGCCTGGCTGCCAGCTTGCTCCATGGGTTGTTCGGTGGCTCGGTCTGCCTCTCTGTCCGTCCGTCCGTCCGTCAACCAGTCAGTCAGTCAGTCAACTATCTTGCGATCAGTTTGAAACCATCGCATCCCGCGGTGGTAACTCTTTGCCTCTAAAATCTCTCCTCCTCGAAACTCGAGTGTCTTTGTGTGCTCATCTCTAGTATATCACCGTCTTCTGTCTTGGCTTGGCTGGGCTGATCTCATCTCTCGTCAGACCACGAGCGAGGAAACGGTCGGAGTAGCTTGCTCCGAGCAGCGGTTTTGGATTTCACGGAGCAGCGGCTTCCGAAGGTAAGATACCGAAAATAGACTTTAGAAAGAAAATGCTCTTCATCGTTCGGTCGCCGGCAACGTCTGCCTTCTTGTTGTTGGTATTGTTGGATGTCGTCGTCGTCGTCGACTGCGGCAGCGGCAGCGACGGCGGAGGCACTGACGATGTCGTTGAGTACATTAGTGAAATTTTATCCTCGATACTCGGAAGCCCCCACTTCCTACCGATCCAGCCATACAGCCACTATGGCAACCATCCCTCGACGTTTCTCCTGTAGCGATAGTCCACTTTTGCTTCTCCTCTGTTCGCCGCATTAGCTTTTAAAGGTTTTACAAAAGACAGCGCGTTCCGTCGACAACGGAGCTCATAGCCCTCTCAAAGTCAGGTAGGTGGCTCATCCTCAGCCTCCTCCCGCCCTCCCTTCCTCCAAGAAACCGCCTCCGTAGCTCTACACGGACTAGGTTCCAGAAATCGTATTCGTGCATTGATGAACACCACAGGACAGTAGTATCGGATGATGTTCAGATATTCTGGAACTTCGTCTCGATCGCTCAAAAAAGCTCCGAGGAGAATGAGAACGCGCCGACTGAGGGGAATACTGGATGAAAACTCCAAGGCGCTTTCCACCGAAGTAGACGGGAGTGCTTGTGGAGGGTGGTAGCGGTCGTGCTGGTGGTGGTGGTGGATGGGAAGTACGACGAAAACCAGCGTCCAGGCGGCAAGTACGTGCCACGAATTTCATAAATTCCCCTCACAAGTGGTCGCGGGAGCAAGTGTCAATCTGGAGCAAGGTTGTCGAGGTTGGACTTTTTTCCTTCTTCTCCCTTCTATTATGTTTTTCTCTCCTGCTCCCTCCTTCCTTCCTCCCCACACTCAAGCCCGGTGGAGGCGATCTCGTGTTTTTCAAGCGGCCCGGCGTTCTTTCGAGAGAGGACATGAACCTTCTCTTTTGGCGGGGGTTCTGCCCAGTACCCGCGAGCGGCAAAATCAGCACGAGACGGAAGAAGAGAAGCAAAAAGAACGAGAATAATGTCGCACGCGCTCACTCCTCTCACGGCCGCCACCTTCACTGGGACGGCATTTCTTAACTCGCTTCGCTCAAGCCAGCCGGCGGGCTGGACCGGGGGGGGGGGGGGGGGGTGCGGACAGCCGACAAGGCACGCAGGCCCGCAGAAGAGCGAGCGAGGAAGGCAAGCAGTCAGCCATCAAGCTTTGTCGTCGAGAAACGTGAAATTTGCATAAAATCGAATAATTTTGCTATGAAACAATGTGTACTTACCCCTCGTCTTTGCTTCCTCCGTTCCCAGCCGGCCGGGCGGCCGGCCGTTCGGTCGTCCGTCCATCCACCGCCGGAGCTTCTTTGGCCGCCGCCTTCTCCGCCAAACTGTGCGAAGAGTTTCGCTGGACAGGTGTTAACTTTTCTCGCGCCTTCGCCCCGCTGCAAGTTTTTCATATCACGACTTCTCGCGACCGAGGAGGTTTGTTGTCGGAAACATTACTGCTCGCCCGTCAGGCCCTCCGCGCGACCAACTAGATGGACCTAAATATTTCTTCGAGTTCTACAGTACCGAAACTGTTCATACGAAATCATAGACCTGGCGCTGGCGTTCCAGCAATCAGCGCGCCACCGGGACGACTGCTGAGAACATGGCGCCTTCGGAGTGTTCTCGGTTTCTGGCAGCTCTTGACAATCTGAGAACCGTCGGAACCGACGCTGCGTTCGGGTTACAACGGACGCTCCTCAGAAGACAGAAGATACGAGAACTCCTGTTTCAGGTCTTATTTTTCGCTTCGTTTTCTTCCTTCAGGACGGTTTTGAAGTTTAAATAACGGACGGGGTGCGAGGAGGACGGACAGGTCAAGTGAGTGTATCGATAAGTCCGCCGACGGAGTTAGTTCGGCGGGCTTTCTTGAATAATGATGGAAAATCCGGCGAGGGATACTTGAAACGAAGCGTTGAGATTATTCTGAAACGCCGAGAAAAGACTAACCTAAGTCATCTTCTTGATTTCGAGAGAGCGCGCGAAACTTTAAACTAATGAGCCCCAGCCCGGATCGAGTTTCACTAGGACTTCACCAACGCTGCCCGTACGGAACGTCCCAGGATATCCTGACAATGCGTTTGCATCGAAACGCATTGGTGGTTGTGAACTACATATTACTGAGTGAGCCTGGAATCGAACCGAACCGGTGCTCGAGTTCTCGAGGTTTCCATGATCCACTCGCGTCGGGCAGTCCTGTGAGCTGATGACTCGGGCCTCACGACGAGGTCCGCGATCAGCCGGGCAATCTTTTGTTGCGGACGACCAGCTACTGGGTCACATTAAACGAATAGTTTCAAATATTCGCTCGAGGCTCGAGCTCTGCTCCGTCGTCTTCCTCCTCTCCGCCTTCATATTATGTGTTGCGACTGTTGTTGATATAGAGGCAATATTATTTATATTGGCCAGTTCGGTCCCGACCTGCTCTGGGCTGGATGTGCAGACCGAGAGCTCCCACAAATATCAATCGGTCCTTTTCTACCAATTCATCGATCCATCCCTTCTTCAGTCTGTAGATGCACTCCATCAATTCCTCAATCCACCATGCGTCGCAGCCCGTCGGTCCGCGCCCCCAAAAACGTTGTTTATTTATTTTGTGCCGAGACGACGAGCAAAATGAGAAGAAGCGAGAAGATCTGCCTTTTCGACTGCTCGTTGGTCCATCCCGTGTGTGCTCTGGACGCCTTGCGGCGACTCGCTGAAGGTTTCTCGGCCATCTCGGCTCTTCCGCATGTTCTGGCGGATCCGTTTTTGAGGCGAGGTGTCCGCCCACTGTGAATACGAAGGAGCTGTTTTTATTCATGATGATTATTAGCTGCGAATCCCACGGCGTTCGATTCGCGAAAAGTCTTCACATCCGCGTGTTTTTCCTCCTTATTTTGCTCCAATTCTACCCTCCGCCCGTGTATTTACTCTTCATCGATATCTATTCATCATCGGACTTTATATTTCACTCAGCGTATGAATATTTCATGAGCCTCACACTTTAACATTGACTCCACCTCAGCGTCATTTTTGGAATCGGTCGCTCGCTCGCCCGCTCAATTGATACATTCACTGGTCGAAGGAATCGATGGCGATCGTTGCTTCCCGAGCTTGCCAAGTAACAAGTTGCTGTTTTAATAGCGTCTCTGATTCGTTTCCGGATTGGATTCGATCGGACGAAAGAGCCGGGCCGCTTGCTCTGATTGAAAATATGCATAAAAAGCAAGATTCGTTCTGAGGACAAGTCGTCACGCGTGATTATTTTGTCGTTCCATCAACTTCAAAGTCTCAATGTGAGCAGCAGAACTTGACGCACTGTAAGGATCTAGTTTTCCGATCATTCTCGAGCTCGTGAAGCGGTCATTCATGACTCGCTCGTCGTACCTGTTGAATGCAGACGAGAGAATTCTCACCACCAAGTTCCAGGATCGCCTCTGGAGCCGCTGCTAGAACGATAATTCGATCCTCAACTCCGAGGGATCCGGGTCATTTCGTGAAAGTTATGAAGTCTTGCGCGTTATCTGCCATAGATCGGTTCTACTTTACGAGGCGGATTCTTTTATCGGATGCTTGAATTGCAATCTGTTATTCCTTTGTGCGCCCGCAATATGGAGACGAGCGCTGTCAAAACAGAGTGTTGCGCCCCGATAAAGTCTTTTGTTAAAGGAGCTCGTCTCCAGACCTTCGTTTGACGACGACTATGTCGGTCCCAGCCTGGCCAAGCCCGTCGTTCTCCCGACGGATCCTCGCACGTGTACATCACGCTGAATAACTCGTTCATAGGTGAGCCACAATGGAGGAATCATATGCGCACGTGAGGAGCCAGAACGCACACAACTTCGAGAAGCGTTCTGTCCATATTTTCTGTCCATTTTTTCGGAAGTTTTCCTCACGAATCGAGGGAGGCGAGGAAGCACTGCCGATGCGGAACGCATTGAGGGAACGCATCGCATCGATTCTCTCTTCTTACAGAGGTTTCCACGGTCTCACCCTTCCCGTTTCCCTAGTTCCAGTAGGGCCCCTCCGCAATATGTATGACAACTTGAGCTCTTGATCAAATCGCGGACTCGCATTCCGCTCCTTCTATTCGGTTCTGTTCCTTTCTGTTCAGAAGCTCGCCCGCGAGTCGAAGATTGAGGAACTCAATAATTCACTCACATCGACGAAGGAAAAAAGTACCCCCGTGCGGAAAACAGGGACCTTCGTAGGTCGGTGATGAGTGGCAGGCGGAAGATGAGCCGGCCGCTGAACAAACGCGCAGACGGAGACGACGGAGGATCATAGTCGTCGTTGGCATCGAGTGGGACATAATTGAGAGCGGGATAACACTTCTATCCTGTCTCTCCCTCCTGTTTCTCATCCTCGATCGAGCATCTCATCGCACCTCTCACGATCGCGTTTTCGTCATTCTCCCGAAGAAATTTCTCCCCAAGCGCGACACTTCCCGGCTCGTAATTCGTGTCGATTGCCACCCGGTCAGCCGGCTCGAACGAATCTTCCTTGTCGAAACGCTGACTGTCTGAAGCTTGGCTGGTTAGGTGGATGGATGGATGGATGGATGGATTGTACGTCGGGTGGGTGGTTGGTTGGTTGGTTGGCGCTTAGCTGAAGAGCACTTGGACCGCGCGGATGGAGGATCGTCGCTCTTTGATCGCGTCACGTCTCCTTCCTATTCATTCAGCAGCGGTGAAACCTCTCTCCCCGCTGGAGCTCACTCCTCACTTCTCTTCGGAGCTTCAGCTCCATTCGTCCTTCCCATCCTCCTACTTCTCGCTGTTGCATCGCAGCCGCTGCCCCTATGGCTCCACTCGGTCCCTTCTTTATCCTGGGGCGCCTTGCCCCTCTTTCATCCTCTTGCTCCTTCCCATTCTACTTCTGCGGCGGCGACGGCGGCGGCGGCTGCCCCCTCCTAGTTGTTCTCGTCGGCGCCGCAGCTTCGAGTCGCTTTTCATATTTCCTCTTCTCGTCTGATCCGCTCCGATACCTCATTGCGGGCGGGCGAAGAAAAATACAGCTTGAGAGGCTGCAAACTGTTCTCCAGGCGGGCGAGCGTGCGAGCGGGGGTTCTCGCGCCCTGGTTCTTTTGCTGATACGAATCTTCTTCGCTCTTGCTTACCTCAGTTTGTTTGATGGCCAGCCATCGCTTCGGTCCGACAGACCATTCGTTCTGACGATGGTTCGAAAAACTGGGTGATCCTGTAGCTGGCGTTCCCCTCGTGCTTTCAAGCCACGGTTTCCAGTGAGGCAACGGTCATAGTTGCAGAGGTGGTGTTAGGTAGTTCCTCCAGGAAGAAACGCGCTCGCCTGTTCACGTTTGGCCGGTCCGGTCAGAGGATCGTTTTCTCGTTGATACCTGTGGCCAGACGGCTTCTCGCCGTCTACCTGTACGCCTACCTTCTCGTCTCTCGCTTCGGTGTCGATCGGTCTGGTTGGCACTCTTCGTATCCCGACCTAAATGTTGGCTCGCTGGCTGCCTGGCTGGCTTGCTCGCTCGCTCGCTCGGTTGGAAGGTGTTAGTACGATGAATGTTGTAACGAGGTGTTGACGATGATACTGCTGGCTGGCAGCCTACGGCCGCTGCTCGCGGTCGGACGGTCGGTTGGTTGGTTGGACGAGTTGCCAGGACGGCAGGCCAGTTAGCTTGTTCGTCTGTTAGCACTTACTCGTGCGCGCGAGAAGGCTCTCCCTATCGTCCTCTCTCTCCAACCGAATAATGTTCTTGTTTAGTGCGGACCAGCCAGGAAATTGTGTGACTAGGATCGCTAAACCGAAAGCCCTAGGCTGTAATAAACTCCACCGACATCAATGGATCGGCTCGATAGCTCGATCGATCCATCGATCGATCGATTTCACTACGCACCCACTACTTGAATGGTCGAAAGATCTGTGTCAAGGCATACTCCATGCTGCGCGGCAGATTATATGAGGCTTGGGCGTAGTGTAGTCCCAAGGCTTGACTACACGAGATATCGAACACTACGGTAGAAGAACACTCGACAATCGCGAAAAAAAATTGTGGTACTTTTCGAGAAGCCGATGACCTATGGAAAGTTGGGGGACTTTTCCTCCAGTCCTTCATTTTGTTCGGCTCGAACTCACATCCGTTCGACGGCCAAGAGTATATGGCATTCGTGTCGTTTCAGTGTGCGCACTCGAAACAATGGTCGACGCGATATCGAACCGCTTCATTCAACTCTGCCTCGTGCAAATTCTGCGCTCGAACGGCATCGAACGACTCGAGATCACAAAATTACTCGCGTAATACGGGGTATATAAGGATGCATACACGGACCACGACCGAGGACAGACTGCGCTGAGTCGCTGAGAGAAGAGATTCCGGCTGAGATACAGCCCGGTCTGTCAGACGGCCGGCCGGCCGGTCGATCGCACAGGCAATCTGATTGATTGAACAGCGTCACAGACTCACAGAGCGAGCAATGATGTTAACAAAGGTTGCCTTGCAGTTGTTTTCCGAGTTCTTTGAATAACGCGTGGCCGAGGAATGCACGAAGCGGGCCAGCGGCGCTGACGACGCCGTCGCTACTAACACGACGGGAGTCAGGGTTGGGGGAACAGAGTAATCGCCGCCCCGACCCCAGGTGGAGAACACTACCCATCGTCCGAGGGGAACGGTATCGCCATCAGGCCGTTTCGCGACATCCGCCTCACAGGGAACAGACAATATTGAAGCTTCGTAACAAGCTGAGAATCCAACTATATCTCCTCTCAGATTCCGCGCGACACATACTTCGCATTCCATAACTGGCGCAAAGGCTTTCGCCTACTGAGTGAGTGTATCAACGTGTATCTTCTTTGTCCCCATCCTGGGTGGACGATAAACATAGAAGCATCTGTCTACATATATTGCTTTCCCGATCGACGCGGAAGCGAATAACTACATAGGAATCGCCGACAACCGGAGTTGGTTGAAGCTGACCTGAAACTCGCCGTTCTGGTGCACCTTCAAGGGCTCATGTCGATCTGTGAGCGACATTGCATCTCCACAAGGCTGAAAAATCGGAAAGCTCGCAGAAATCGAACGGAGCGCACGGCGAAGCATGTCTCCGTATCTAATCAGCGGCTATAAAACGACAGAGAGTCCCTCTCTCAGGCTCCCGGGTTCATTCCCCTGACGCCACTGCCGTCGCATCTGACGTTCGTGATGCCCAGAGTCCTTATGCCCCTCACTTCCTCGCGCAGCGTCGATTCAGTTATCGATAGATATCGCAATCGATTTTATCGGATATATTATTACTCGTCGCTTTCTTCTCTGTCTCCGGTTGGATTGTGATCTCTCGTTTGGCGAGAGCTGGGAAGTGAGTATGAGTGCCCGAAAGCGAACGATCGACCCTCCGACCGAGCGTGATCTCCGACTCGAGTCATATTGGATTTTTTTTCCCGACCACTCGACCGGTCCGCCCAGCCGCCGGGCTTTTTTTACCACCTGTTGTCATCCGGTACAACAGGTGGCCTCGTTCCGTTGATCCACCGCAAAACCCTGGATAGAATTCGCTCTCGAAAGTCCGCGAGAACCACATCAGAGACGTTTTTACGTCAAAGGTTCCCACAAAGATAGAACGGCGTCGCGTTTCCCTCATTGCTTCTCGGAACGCTTGGTTCCGGTTCACCGGTGTTACCCGACAATTGTTTCTCTCCATAGAACGCCAGGCTTTTCGTTCCTCATAGGTACCGGACTCCCTCGCTCGTGTTTTGCGGCTGTTTCTCTCTCTTTCTCTCTAGGTCGGTTCTCTGTTCCTTCGTCCGTCCGTCCGTCTATTCGTTTGTCGCTTGCCGGCGTGCTTTCAATCTTTCGCCTCTTCCACACTGCCTATTAATCCTGCGGATAAGCAGATTAGCCTTCCTACGTCGGCGTCGGTCGCTATGCTTTCGGGTTCCCATACCCTGGTTAGTTGCTTCGGTGACTGGGTCGCTTAGTCGTTCGCTTGCACGCTCGTTTAGCCAGTCCACCAGCCAGCGGTGCGCCACGAGCACGGCCGTCTAGTCAACTCAACAAGCAGCCCACAAAACCATCTAATACACACTTCCATCCAGGACGAGCCGTCGCAAAGCAGGCCGGCAGGCAGACATGCCTTCCTGCAGGGAAGCAAGCTCCTCGGGCAACCGGGCTGGTCGAACGAACGTTCTGCGCCTTCGCGAGTCACCAACCACCCTCGCACTCATCCACTCGAGCACGGCAAACCCCTGAATCATTGTTCGGGTTTACCTCATCCGTTGTCACTAACTGCCTAGCCGGGTGGCCGGCTTGTTCGCAAGCTAGCTCGTTCGTACGTTCGTTGTTCATAATGCGCATGTATTAACATGTCATTCAATCCTAATAAGGATAAAAGTTGACGCACTCGGGATTACTAAAACTCCTCATTGTTTAATAACTCTACGGCTAAGACCTCTTCGCCTCTCTTTCCCCGCTGAATATGTGCAGGCCTGCCTGCCGGCCAGCCGACAGCGGCGTCGCCATCCACAACATTGTCGATGACGTCGATGACAGCCATGAGTGACTGAGTGAGTGGATGATGCAGCGCGGAGGCAGGAAGAGAGGAAGGGAGGAACTGAAGGAAAACGGTCGGAGTGGGGCGCGCGAGTCACCGAGAAATTAGTCGGATAGTTGAGCTATGCGCGCGAGCGGAGGATCTTCCCTTGTTTTCGAGAGTCGAGCCATACTCTCGAAGTGAGCTAGCTAGACGACGACGTCGCGTCAGTGACAGGGAACGACCAATGTAATGTGACAACGAAAGTATACGAGCGCACGCCGAAGCGCTTCGCAAACCGCTTGATTGGCGGGAACAGCGAATTCGGAACGATGTTTCGGCGGAGTGTCGATGTCTGCTGCTTCTGTGCGAAAGACGACGAATGGTATCATGGATCGTTTCGACTACATTTCCCGCTGATTTCGCGAGTTCTCGGGTCCCGTTTCCTACAGATGCAGCAAAAATCCATCTGGCAACCCCCGGGTTCGCAGCCAATGTTCCGCCGTTTCGATTGTATGCGATGCGGCGTTCCTTGGCTTATTCTTCTCTCGTTGCCGTGCTCGATTGCCTGATAAGTTACCCATCCGCCGCCTGTTTTGCTCCTCCGTCGTCGTCGTCGTACGGCAAGGGATGCAGGTCTTTGATCTGTCAACCCTTTCGATGGTTTACATCAAGGAACGGCTCGGGGGAGGAGTCATGGAGAGAACAGAGAGGCGGACAGGATGCTGGTGGCTGTCGAATATTTGCGCTAATTCAGCGAGGAATTCATGAAACAGCACGCGACCGAGCTTTCGGGGGAAGGAGCAACTCCTTTGTGCGTAGGATGTCATAATTTCGCAGAGCTCCATCTGCCTTCATTCAGGATGAAGGTCGGCCCGACAAGAAGGCGTTTGTGACGACCTGTATATTGAGATATTGAGGAAGGGTCGTAAGGGCATCCGGGACGCAAGAACTATGGGAAGGATACAGTGTTTCGGAAAAGCTTCAGATCTCGTGTGTTTCACCGTGGCGCAACTTCATCTCGAGGAGCGTCAAGTAATCCAGGAGCATCAAACTGGGAAGCAAGCAGTAAAGCAGCGTAGAGGCATGAGTGTTCGCCGTGTAAACTGGAGGAGCGCGAAGCTGCGAGGAGAGAAGTCGAGGGACGCTGGTTGAAACTCGTCGGTCCAAGAAGACCGAGGGGCGCCGAAAAGGACAGCGGAGAACGGAGCCGAGGAAGCGCAGGAGTTAGACGAAAAGGATGGCGAGAAAAAGAGCCACGCAGGAGGCGGATGGCGACGAGTGCAGCCGCCAAACCAACTCATTCCGTCGAGAGCAGCATGGCTCAGCCATGTCACGAATTTTGATGCCACGTCGCAAGATGAGGTTGCCCATCCGCCCGCCTGCCTGCCTGCCTGCCCAGTCACACTCTCTTGCTACGCCGTCAACGTCTTCTGAAGTTGAGCTATTGAAAATGAGACTGGTTGCCGTCGTCGTCGTTGTTGTGCTCTCCGTCGCGTCCTCGCTGTCGGCGTTGATGATGCCCCCTCTACCGCCGCCACCAACGCTGATACGTTGTCCGTCGCAGTCTATATTCTTGAACCTTCGTAGTTCTGACGATGTTCATATGGTCATGCTGAAAAGTCCGATCATCCGGAGTCTCAGTCCCGGAATTGGGGCTGCAAATCATAAGGACGTGTCCTCGCAGACTCGCGGTCCTGACGGAATCGGAATCGTGAGGTTTACATTTGAAAATAAAGCCTTGTCTTCCTTGGCGCATTCCTGAAACACGGTTGAACTGAGGGCGATTGCATTATTCCTCAGGCTTCAAGTTTGTCTCGTCAGAGTACAAAACAGTTACGAAAACAAACAAAGTACGAAAGGACAGCATCGTGAGTCTCGGGTTCGAAAGTAACGAAATAAATTCCGCCGATCCCCCATGACTGCCGATACGCTTCTCGAGGACTCTCAAATTTATGATCCACCCAGTACTCCAAATGCCTACTTCACTATTTCCATAGCGCAGAATGCATTGCGGCATTTCGATCGAGTGGGGACACAGTCGACTGGGTTCAAAATATTTGAAGAACTCCTCTTGCCATGTAGATATTAAAACGAATTTATTTGTCTTCAGCTCTCGACGAGCGACCGACTGCCTGGCTGACTGACTGACTGACTGACTGACGGATTGACCGACAGACAGACCGACCGACCGCCCGCCCATCTTCAAACGAACGAGTTCTCTGTCCGTGTTTGTTGGGGCAACCAATTGCTTTCTCTTTTCGGGTCCGAAGCTTCTCTGCTGTATCCTGGCAACATGAAAGCGACCTGCCGTTCGTCCGCGCTTTCCCATCCGCCTGCCTGCCTGCCTGCATGCCTGCCTCCCCACTCGTCTGAATGAGTCTTTTTGTCCAGACTTTACGATTCCACCAGCGTCGCTTGAAATAAACCAGACTACGCTGCTGTTCCTGTCGCCATGGTCGCCGTTGAAGGCATCATTGGCCCTGCCCGCCATGCTTCAGTTGAAAGGAAGAAGCAGAGGACTACCACTGCGAGAGCTCGCCGTGCCACCGAGGGAAGAATGAGCACCTCAGAGTTGTGACCGAGTAAACGCAGCAAACCTGAGTGAGGACGTGCGTGTGTGAACATGCATGGACGCGGGTCCGCGTGTGAGTGTGTTCTTGTATGTGAGTATTCATTTTTCTGCGCCAGTTCATCTTCCCGTTCGTTCGGGTCGGTTTGTTGTAGCGGCGCGGCGCTCGTCTCCATCTTTATGCAGCACATTTGGGCACCTTGTTCAGCCACTATCCCGCTCCTCGCCCGTTCGTTCTTCCATCCATTGGTTCATTCAATCCACCGCTCCTCTTTCACTAACTCACTTGTTGGCTTGGTTTTCTATGAGTTGTTCGTTCGTGTACCCTGCGCCCTTGTCACCGGTGCTCCCGTCGTCGTCGCCGCCGCTTCAAACGACGACGTCAACGGCGCATCCGACGGAGTGCCGTAGCATCAGCGACCGGATTTGGGAACGAGTCGGGCGGCTGGGATATAAATTACTGGCCTCACAAAAGGCGCCGACCTTTCGGAAACGCTACTCGTCGTCGTCGTCTCCGTCGTCGTTGTCTGCAGACCACCGTTGCCAGCAGCAGCAGCAAGGAAGAAGATCGTCGGACGGATGAAATAAAGATATTTGTGTAACCCGCCGCCGCCGCCGCCTGTTTGCGTGCTCGGCCGTTCGTCCGTCGGGTACTGCGCAGGCATCCCCATTCTCTCTGCTTCGTCTTGGACCCCCGTCTCTCACCCGAAAGTCCGCACACTCTTCTCCCAGACACTCTTCTCTCATAAAATTTACGATGTCTCCGTCCCTGATCCCCTCCGTTCTCCTTTCTTTTGAGAGGACAGAGAGCTTGAATCGACCGCCGGACTCCGACCCCTATTTTTCGCTCGAACAGCAATGTTGCGTATATAAAGAATTGATTCCCTCGATCGGCCTCTGTCCCCTCTCCGTTTGCCCTCTCAATCAAGTCATATATATATATCAAAGGACAATGGATAGATATATAGATATATTATGACGGTGGTGTACGGAGTCGTTCACGTTCGGCCGAATCATCAAAGCCGAGCCAGCGCATCATGACTGCCATCTGCCATCATCATCATCATCCATGGTGATATGATATACGGAAGCGAGCCGCCCGACTTGAACATGCTCTCTTCCTTTCTCGTTCGCCTACAAACAGGCGAAGCCACACGAACGCACGCTCTACAGGCTCATGACAAGGTGCACCGTCATCGTCGATGGACGGGTCTGCGACACACATAGAGGTGCTTCCTCCCTCACAGACGACGCGCACACTCACACGCACACAACGCAGCGAGATCTAATCCTCAGATGGGGAACAGCGTTCGTTTCAGCATCGCTACAACCGGCGCCAGAAAGGGTCTCTCGTCCTCGTCCTCGTCGTCATCCTTCCTTCCTTCCTTCTGCGTCCTCGCTGCATCTATAGGCTTGCTCTTCCCGGCGGCGCTCCTCTTCACAAGGCTACCCCGACGGGCGAATCCTCGCCGACACTTTCCCCCCCCCCCCCTCCAAGCCTTCTATGTATTCCCTGTGCCTGCCCTCCCAGGGTCTCCCGAACCCTCATATCTTCCAAAGGTCTGGCTACGATCCAGGTACACCGACAAAGTGACTGCGAAACGATACAAGGCGTTATACGGGCGCGATGGAAGGAGTTCGGTCGCAGCCCCAAATCAGAGCCGAGGACTCGAACCAGCTCAGGACGACGGAATTCCTCGACCTTGTGAATACATGATCCAGGGAACCTCGCAATTCAGTGACCTGTCTGATGAGATCCCCACTTCGACACACTCATGTCTGAATCACTCGTTTCTGTGAAGCATTCGGTTCGATAAAGGATTTTCTCGTTGGATTCATCTTAATGCATCATAAACACCAACAAAGACAGATGTTTGCGTGCATGTTTTGCTGAGGGATTAATTTCAACACTGTTCACTTCAATGGAGAGCGACTTTGGTTTTCGAAGTCTGTCGGAGAAGAGATACCTGATAGCATCATCGGGCTGCCCGCCCCGCTGGAGTTGAAGAGCAAGCGCGTCGGCGAGCCGGGCGACTAGGCAGCGAGCAAGACGAGACGGGTAGGCGGTCGGTCGGGGGGGGGGGGACTGGCTGGCGGGCTGGATGAGACCGAGGATGATTACAAAAAAAAAAGGAGAACCTGCGAGAGATGAGCATTAAAAGTGCATATAATGAGTGGGTCTCAAATTGCAGTCACCTGAGGCCTCAATACTTCAATACCTTCCTTGCTTCCTCATCTTCTCCCTCTTTTCATCAGACTTTCTATGCTAAGAGCGTTTCGCCTACCGCTGCCTACCCAATACTTTTCCATTCACCAACCCTTGCACCTCTTCACTTCGCTCTTTGAACCACTTGCGGCGACGCGCACTTTTTGACTTCTGCGTTTCGTTCGTCAGAATCAACCGTGCCTCAATGATGGGTGTTACAGGAAAGTTTTACAACAGAATCTAGATTCGAAGAGGAGGTCAGATATCTGTATTTGCCCTTTTGCAGAACAAACATATTCTCAATCAACGAATCACCCGTCCCCGCTTTTTTATTTGAAACCTACATTTTTATTCGTTGTGGGTCTTTCCAGCGATACCTACGCCTCCCGATAGAAGTCGTCGTTGTTTCTCCACAGTCGGTTGTTTATGTTGGAGAAATAGAAATCCGAGAAGTTTCATCTCGAGAAGCCAAACGACACGTGGAACATTCTTGCTATCCCTCGTTCGCTTTCTTGCCCTCTGGCTCTTGCAAGCAGTGCAAGCAATCGAACCAGGAGCTTAGCAAGCTCGAGAGTGAGAGGGAGAGCGATCTGAGCACTCCCGGCTTCGAGGAGTTAAGAACTAGCTTTCCTGATGCTCTGTTGCTAGCTTGCCCCCTTCCCGCTGCTGCCTCACTCGGCCTTGTTGCCTGCCTGCCTGCTTTCTTGCTTGTTAAGGTAAAACGGCGGAACGGCTTATCCCTATCTAGAAACGCCCGAAAGATTCGGTAGCTCGCTACGTTTGCCGCTCCGCCGCTCGTTTGGTTGTCCTACAACAAGCAGTCGTCGGGGAGCTCACATTTACTGGAGCTGTAGTTGCCTGGTTTGCCGATTCCCTGAATAACTCGACGATCGAGAACGCAGACGGATAGAAATGTACGAACACCGTGCACGATGACCTTCGTTGAACCGGGAAACTCTGCTTCCGAAAACATCCGCGCCATTCCGTCAAACGCGAGGCAGCGTGCAAGCGGGATATTTCAGGAAGAGTAGAGAAGATTTCTCACTGTTGCTACGTTACAAGAGTTAGAGCTCTAGCTCAAGTTCGACGACAGTGTCTGTCCCTGTCTGAGCGGATCGCGGGACTTTTGCTCGCCACGAGGCAAGAATACTGCTAAAAAAATGGAGTTCACCCAGAATCGGATTCAAGAGGAGGCAGTGGAGCACAGGGAAGTAGCGGCGGGGAAATAAAGAAAATATAAGCCAGACGAAGGACGAACGAAGAGCAATAAAACGAAACAATATCGATTTTATAACGAGAAGGAACGGACGACGCGCGGCTCGGAGTAAGACATAGCTATCTAAGGAATCAACTTAAAACAGAGTATATGAGAGATATTTCATGGTCCTTGTCGTCGGTCTCCAGCCGCTTGGATGGAGCTCGTCGTTTTTCTTCAAAGTTCCTGCACAAGACAATACGCGAATTTCTTCTCTCCCTCAAGGACCATCTTTGGCATTCCCGCCAACAGTACTGTCTGCAGTCCAGGAGGGCGCTCAATAACGTCGCAGAAAACTCAAAAGCACCGAAGCTTTCACTCTCTATTTTCGCCTTGTCCTATTCGCTTCCTTCTTGTCCTCGATGCCGGTCTAGAGCCACTTTGATCTCCTCGACTTATTTTCGCTTTGTTCGTGTATTTTCGAGACCACATGGATTGCAGACTCGTACAGGTTTTGTGCAGAAGGAGAAACCGAGAAATCCTCAGAATCCCAAGCCTGTTTCGCATTGCCCTTGCCAGGAGTGGCTTCACGTCATAGAACTAGGTAAGTTTGTACTGAACTGGATTCCGAACATGCGAATTATGAGACAAGAGCCGATTGAGATATCATGCTCTGTCGAGCGATGGCAAGGTTTTCGGCGCCATTGGAAGAACCGTTACCCAAGCATTGGCACAAACTCATAACGACTCGATAGACGTGGACGCAACATTGGGCGCCCGCGAGCCACCTCAACGCCATCAGACACCCCTGTGGTCATACTCACCGGTTTAGGCATCGGTTAGTCTACAATATTGATTGAATTGACAATATTGAACTCATTCGAGATCCGAGCTTCCGGAGTTTCGTCAGAATCAGCTGACGCGTCTGAGTCCCGGCATTTAGTCCTCATTTGAATCGTTTAACGCCCACGGGCACATTCGACATTTGAGAATGATTTTGCGTCTTGACCGAGTTTCGGGATATGTTCGCTAGTGTTCGAGTCATTTCGAATCGCTCAACTGAAAGCCTCGGCGTTCCCCCCTCGACATCCATCCATCCATTCATTCGCTCATTCGCTCATTCGCTTCAGATGTTTCTTGTCTCAATCTCGAGACCTGGACACGCACGCACAGACAGTCTCTTAGAAGCACCAGGACTGCCCACCTGCTACACGTGCGATGGCGGCGGTCAGCCAGCAAGTGGGTCGGTTCGGTGCTATTCCTCTGAATGCTTGGACAAATGGCTCTTGTGTATTCCCTGATACGAGAATAATGATCCCAGCAACAGCTCAGCTCGTTTCTCGAGCACCTCAACTCAAGACTCGGTGAGATAGCTGCCTTCCTCAGCTTGTTCTGCCGCCCGTGCGAAACGGGGCTTTGAGCGCCCAGAGAAGTCACTGCTCCCGTGAGGATCAGATCGGACCCGAAGTGTGAAGGTACAATCGATGCCTTGAATGGAAGCGGAGAGGCTACTTTATGGGTTGACTCTTGCGGGACGATTCGTTGTTGTCACCATCGTCATTTTCGAAAACTTCCTTCAACTGACTCCGCCGTGTATGCGGACCTCAAGGCCACAGGTGGCCGCCGGTTCATTTGATCCTTCCAACTGCAGGAGCTTGGGACAACGGGGAAGCTGTGGCTCCAGGCAGGTAGTTCGCCTACACCACACAGTTGGGGACCAGTTGTGATCGGGAAGCAAACAGGTGGGTATCGGGAAACGCATGATCGGAGCGAGAAAAAAAAATGCCAGGCATGCTGGGATCGGCATCCTGTTAAGGACCTTGTATCTTATTTCTCGCAAAGTTCTCCAAAAAAAACGCGGTCAGAGTAAGAGCGCAAGCGATCGATGGATCCGTGCCACGGAAGCCTCGCATAAACGCCGGAACAAGGATCGGCAGCTGCTCTTGCCGCGGAGGCCAAATTTTTTCGCGTGACTTACGCCCCAGGAGGAGGTCTGATGTCTGTCTATCGTCGGTTCCCCTCGCCCTTGCTGGACGTCTGTCCGCCCGGCCATTCGTTTCCGCTCCGAAGCCCGACCACAATTGAGCCCCCTTCGTCTCGTCTCGACTGAGTTGAGAGTTACTCATCGTTCAATATTTGCTTCGAGTCGACGTGATTCCCCTCGAATCTGACCCCTCTGTTTTTACTGGGTGAGTGCTGCCCTTGGAAGGCAGGCCCTCTAGAGATTTAAAACTCACTCAGCGATGAGTTCGTTTGTGTCCTGCGAATGATTTGCCCGCGCAAGAAGAGGAAGCGGAGTCGATTTCCCCCCGATTCCGTACTCGTCAGTCAATGGAGCGGGGTTGGGGGAAATCATCGATCGGTGAGCATTTTGGTAGGCAACCAACCGAATCTCTCGGGGTCGTCTTGTTCCACGTATGTTCTCACTTATCAGTGAGGCTCGTTGTCTTCTGAGCTCGTATTTGAATCTGATATCGACAAGTCTGGTGTTCAATCGTCTGGAAATCGATAAGCTGTGAAAACAGAGTGTCAATTAAACAGGCCGGAAAGCGAATCGAATTATGTCAGACTGCGGGAGTTGCGCACTCGGAACTCGATCGGAGAACGAAGTGAGCACTTTGTAAACGATATCGACTCCGGATCGTTCGAGCGTGAAGCGGGGATTCGACAACGGAAGCAACAGTTGGTTTGACAATGTCAAGAGATTCCGCAGCTTTCCTCAACTGTGCAACAGGCAGCAGCAGAAGCGGGAGCAACTTTGTACCTTTCTAAAAAGGTGGCGGTTGTCGGCAACAAGCTGCATTTGCTACCGCCGCGCTGTGCGGTCCTCGCCCGCCCGCCCGTCCGCCGGTTCGCCACCAGCCAGCCGTCCCGCTCGCATTCTTCTCAGCAGCACAAATAATACGATGGGCGAAAGGAGTCTGGGGCGGCCGGTGCCGACAGCCAAAGTAGTTCCATAAAGGAGAAGAAGCCTCCGGAGGAGAAAGGGAGAGAGAGAGAGCTTCAAGGGAGGAAAGATTCTCACTTTGGGATAAAACGAGGAAAGGGGTAGCATAGACGCTGCTGCGTGGATTACGTTGAAGTTCCGACCTGTGTGGACGGAAACAAGGAGCCTGAGAAAAAACAAAAAGAACAAGCAGCGACGAAGAAGGGAAGAGAAAAGACGCAGTGAGTGAGTGAGTGGGCTGAGGGATTGAAGGTGAGCCATGGAGGCAAACAATGCGCCAGCTTAGGAAACGGAGCCTACATAATGGAACTTTTCTTGCGGTCTCTCACTTTACTCTTTCCAGCGTACCCACCTCCGACATCCGTTCGAAATAATTCCTCTCAGCACACAACGCTTCGGTAAACTTAGCCCTTATGATTCTTACAACCGTTACCCTCGGAGGACAAGCCGGTGATTCTCAGATCTGTGGGCTCTCTAGGTGCTCCACACTTCCAGATTATCTTCAGGCGATACTGCGTGACATTCCCGAACACCATGCATGATCATCTGGTTTTCGCCGCGGATGTCAATCGGCGGTCTTTCTCTCCACGAGACGCTCCAAACGGAAGAATAAAGCGGAGCTAATATTCATGACGAAGCTTGCCGGGTATGGGAGGTGATATCCTGAAATGTGATTTCGTTCAGATGGCCCCCGGCAACGATTATGGAGGAATTAACCGAGGAGACGACGGTGCAAAAAAGCGATCAGACTCAGATTAACCAGAGAGCGAGAATCATTGAAACTGTCGGGAGGAGGGTTTGAATTTTCGAAAAACGAAACTGGCGAAGAGCACTGGAATTCAAGACCTGAGTGATCCTCCAAGTATGGATCGTCGGCAACATGGAGCGATGAGATGGAGTCATCTTCTGATCTAGAAACACACTCGGTGTCATCGACAGCGTCGCTCATCGATAATCACTGATGCTTCAGTGTTACTTTGACGCAAACTCCATGGCTCAGGGTCGAGGATCGGAGGCCATGTACCGATAGAATATCGCTTCCCGAGAGCATACGATGTTATTGTGCTTTGGGATCCAGTCGGTTCTCAGCATCAACTTCATACCAGACATCCAACTCGGATTCCGACTTTCAACCTCATAAGGATGGCGCAAGGATCTCCACTCGACTTGTGTTCCAGGAGAGATTTTATTTGTGAAGGGAATTCGTGGAGACCACGGGTGCTTGGAATGAATTTCTCAAAGTATCTGAAGGCTCTGAGCTTGTTTGTTCGCATCTTCGAATGGCGTTATGATTGAGAGGGAGCGCTCAAAACGTTGTGATAGATAAGTGTTGGTTTGACGAAGTGCGGCTCGACACCGGGCCCACTTGGCTTCAATGCAAGCGAGCGAGCGAGCGAGCGGGGGTCGGGCTGTGGGTGTAGCAAGTAGTGTAAGGAGTGAAGCACTCTGGCCTGCGAGGCTAAGTGAGTAGGAAGCCAGCCCGTGATCTTACAAAATAGCCAGTAGGGTTGGTTTGTCCATCTTTTGAGCGCTTTTCAGATCCATGTTGTCTATGGCAACAAGCTCCGTGTTTCCTTCGAGCTTTCTTGCACCCGTGTCTAGAGGAGGCATGTTTTCATCGAACCAATGACGGCGGACTCGACCTAAACTTCGAGGATGCCTATTCGGAGCGTGTGTCGTCCTGTCCTCTGTGTGTATGTGTACTCAGCAGCAACTTCGTCCGCAGGCTTTCTATTCGCCAAAGCGGAGAATCTCTCTCGTCCAGCGAATGAAACACGATACCTATACGGGTAAGAAATCTCGAGTCGCCGTGGTCGGATCTGCGGAGATACAACTTCAGCGGAGCGTTTCGCGAGGCTCACGAATGCTTGAAAAACTATTATAGAAGGAGCAACGTCTTGGTGGACGGTTTTCGACGAGCTGGAACATGCGATTCGAAATCCGAGTGAGGTGAGGTAGAATTGGAGAGCTGAGAGCAAACTACGGGGCCGTGGATGCAGGGGATCAGGCGAACATAGAGGGCGGAGATGTTGCGCAGGGGGTGCCCGAGAGATGCCCGAAGGCGAGCAAGTGGACGAGCCAGCGGACGGACGAGCGAGCAAGCTGAAGGACGAGGATGAGGGAAACAGCGCGAAACGAGACCTGTACCTGGAGTGTCCATAGATTGCGTTGTTTGCCTAGCCTTTGAAGTTGGGAATGGGACGAGGCTCGACAACGTCCGTTTTTTCGTGCGCTTCGGCAGCGGGGAATCGGCGCGAACTCTTTTGTTAAGGAGATCGGCTCCCCATCTAGGGGGACCGAGCTCAGTATACCCGTCATTGGTTCGTCCGATCCATTCATCGATGGGCAAGACCTATTCATCCACTCTTCGCAGACTCTACCTAATCTCAACCATTCCTGTTCTGGCTTTCTGGGTTGTTGTGATTTCGAGGAACGACAATCAGTGAACTATCTGAGATGTCTCGGTGTTGTACCCCATGTCGATCCCGTGCAAGAACCCGGCTGTTTCCTGACAAAAACGATTGTACATGGGAACAAGATTTTTAAGCGTGTTCGATGTGGCCATTTCTCCGTCGGCGAGTGATAGATCACCGTGAATAGGATCTTCGAATGTCTGACGAATCCCAGATGTGTCGGCGTGAAGTCTGGCTCTTTGGGGGCAACGGACAACAAGTGAGAATCAGATTCTCATCTTCAGAGTGTAACGCCTCGCAGAATCGGGTCAGGTCGACCGTTATCAAACCGGATGTAGGGGAATGATGTTAATAACGCAACGCTCCCGGGATAGAGCCGCAACACGGCTTCATTCGATGGAGGGTCGCATTATGTTGCTCCCGACGTTCTCCCATGGAATTTCATAAGAAGAACCTGACCTAATCCTGAGAACAATACCATACGTAACCGCTCGTCCAACGCATTCGGTAACTTCGTAACTGGCGTCCACACTCCTTGACGGGTGCATTGGAGATCTCATTGAGTTTGCAGCCATTATCGCATCCATAGGATCCCATCGAGACTCATTGTCAGTACACCGCGAACTATGATAACAAAGATGTGCTCGGGCTGTTGCATACTACGCATTCATGCTTCGATTGCCGATTCGCTTCCATCTCCGCGGATCTTCTTGAACACACGACGCTGAGCAATAAGGCTTCAGTAATGACCGGATAGGGATCCAGTATCGTTGACGGAGAAATTCAAGTTGCGATTCTCCAATCGAATTCGGCGAGCTGAGTGGCTGGTTGCCGACCGACCGTCCCGCCGGTCCGTCGGTGAGTCGTCGGCCCTCTAGGCTCCTCCGTTAGAGCCCGTGGCAGCGACAGCCTAGCAGGCCCTCAAATCCTCAACTGGTCCTCATTAGAAAGAACCCATCGGCTTCCGTCCGAAACCTGGTCCTCCTGCTGGTTGGCGCCGCCGCCGCCGACGTCGTCGTCGTGACGTCCTAAGCGTTGTCGTAGTTGATGCAGCACAAGCAATCGTCGTAGTCGCCGTCGTTGATTGCTCGTTCGGTAGATTCGATTCGGAGCCAAAGACTCGCTCTGTCGTTCCTAGTTACTCGGGGCGAGCCAAGATGGCCGCATGGAAAAAGAGCTTACGGGAGGAACAGGAGTATGAACGGATGGACGAACTGACGCAGTCCTGAGTCAGTTCGAGCTATTGGACGTTATGTAAGCTAATCGAAAGGAGCGACCAGTTACGAAACTGAGTAAGAATGGAAGCGGACTCAATGTTGTCGTTGTTGTCGTTGGGAGCGACGCCGCGCCGCATTGCCACTCATGCGGCGGCGAGGACGGCGATGTCGTCGATGTCTGCCAGTCGTGTTCGCCTGAAATTCAGCAAAAAGCTCTTTGTTGGATTTTAAGCGATGATCACAGGAAGAGAAAAGTGCGCGCCTCTTCGCTTAGCTTTCGTAGCTCCCCACCGTTCGGTGCATGTGACCATTACGAAACGAGAGTTACCAACTGCAACGAGGAGGACAACATCGAGCTCAGCGAATAAAACTTGTTCATCGCTCTCGGCATAGGAATTGAGTTTACGCAAAGGCATTACAAACGATATCCGAATTTCTCCGAACGAGCGCGTGTTCAAATCCTCTCGGCACGGGTCGAATTACCTTATCCAAGACACTTGCTTTCAAAAAAACAAAGTACGTAATGGAATGAGGCAAGCATAGTACGGAAGGACCCAGAGAGTTACTTTTTGGACACGATGGGATTACGCGTCGCTCATGAGGGGCGACAGCGTCCACTGTGATCGAGCATCTCTCATCGTGGGTGCTCGAGACGTTTCGCGATAAGTTTTGTCGCGAGTGGTCGATCGGACCTCAAACGGTCGTTGTTCTGCATTGCAGAGTGAGGAGATCAAAGGGATGCACCATATTATTGGAGTGAATAATTAGGCAGAGAGGAATACGGATCTGTCGAGAAAGCTCAGGCTGGAGCAGGAGATAATGTGGAAGAGATAGAAGTACGGATCTAGCGCTCCCGCTGCGCAGCTAATAAAGACAAAGGTGTTCTCTGTGAAGAAGGGTACAAATGGATTCTTGGGTGACAACGATCAAAGAAGAACAGCCAGCCGGACGCGACTGCATCTGAGAACGTATATGCGTGCATTACGGTGTACAACGCCGGAACGACAACCGCGGCGCCGGCCGCTTTGCCCGGCTGTCTTACTCGCTTCCAAACTTGCCGTTGGGATGAGTCTTGCCGAGTCATCGATATGAAGGAGCAAAACTGTCTCACGCGCATGAGGATTCTCCACTCCCCAAACCCCTCCCCTCGTTTTCCGCGGTTTCCTGCATTGACATACAGTGTGGGCTTGAGTATTTCAACCATGATCGTCTCGTTTCCCTAAATATTGACTCTCCGAGCCGGACCGAAGAAGGCTTGCCGGAATTCCGTCTTTCCCCGGGAAACTTTTGTATCGGAATGATTTTGGAACCATGTTCCGAATCGAAAATTATTTAATGCTCCTGAAGGTCCATCCCATTACTCTCGA
Source organism: Neoseiulus californicus (assembly GCA_028455905.1). Taxonomy (NCBI): domain Eukaryota; kingdom Metazoa; phylum Arthropoda; class Arachnida; order Mesostigmata; family Phytoseiidae; genus Neoseiulus; species Neoseiulus californicus. The sequence continues at coordinate 22,396,595 of JAMQGS010000001.1, forward strand.
TCATGTCAACGTCCGCCGATGTCCACCGTCTATCGCATCATTCGGGTCATCGATGCTGTGCCCTTTATTAATTAAGGTTCTTCGATGCGTTCCTCCGAGCTTGGGAAACTATCGAAGCTGCCGTGAAAGAATCTTCACTGGAATTCATTCCCTATCGAAATTCTGCGTTTGATTCCCATTCGTTGCATGTGCTCCTGTCGTCAATACCGGGATTGAGATATGAGCACGCGAATTTCGCCCGCAGGAATCCACATCTCGTTGTTTCGACTTCAAGCGCGCCACGAACCCGAGCAATAAATATATCCCTCGATGGAATGTCTCGAGTTGTTCAACAGTGCCCTGTTGACGATCGGAATTTCGTTCGCTGAATCCGGTTTGCGCGCGATCTTGATGCTACCCTTGAGAAATATTATTTCTCAAGTGGAGAAATACTTATTTGTTTGTTCGTCGTGATGCGGCCGTTGTGTGTGTTATACTTCACTGGGACGATAGTGTTCACAACGTTTCATTCTAGGTGAATATTTCGTCCAGCGAATGTCTTCTAGATTTGTATTCTCTTCAATCCAATCCAATTCAACATTTGCTTTCATTCAAAGGGTTATGAGTACATCTTGTAACAGTTTTGACCCTAGAAGTAGCTGACTCGCGATCTGTGTCCGTGTGAGGAACGGATTTGGGATGTACGTTACAAACACTTCTACGGTTGTTGAGTCTTGCGTCGAACAGTTTAACACGAATTGGTGGAGAATATGTTGGGCATGTACTTGTTGGAGGAGATGGGTCGAGCGGGCGGGCGGGTGTGATCGCTATGAGCTTCCATTCGCCCAAACGAAGATGACGAACAATGTTGGTTCTCAACCGGCTGCACACGGATTAACAGAGACCCGTATTCAATGCTGAGGCAGGCGGTCGCTCCACACAGCGAAGGCAATAACAACAGAAGCGAATGCATTCGAGAACGATCGGCACTATTCAGAACGAGTTTCCCTTTCAAAGTAACAACATGGATCCGCTGTTCATCCAAGCTTGTAACTTGTTCTACGACATCATTGCAGCTTAATGGCGACAGCGAAACCTGCCCCCGTTGATAGCAGCCAGCGAATGCTCAGGGTAGTCAGCTCCATGGTTAAAATCAAGATAATCAGAGACATGAAAGATGGGGAGAAAGCTTGGATCATCCGCGTATGTTCAGGGGAGCATGAATGTCTCCACTATGTTTCAGTCTGGAATTCTGAGCGAGATGTAAGGTAGTTATGGTTATGAAACCGGGCTAGACTCGCCCTTCGCGATGTGAGTCTAAACCTATTCCCGTTCAGCAGAGATTCGGTGTGTTTGTTTGTGCAATCGCTTCACAAATGAAGCGGTTCGTGACGGATCGTTCTGTAGTGTCCTTCACCCAGCCTATCCTAAAGTAACCTTGGAGATGCAGTCTCGACCACGAGCAGGTTCAAAGTGCTGAGTGTGACGAAAATCCGCTAAGTCGGGCAGGAAGCGCTCGCGGATGGAATATGGAATAGACTGAAACATCATGGGAAGAACTCGATACATTCCGCCAAGCCATTCGTCCTCCAATAACCACCGGAGGGTCTCCGCTTCCAAAAGAACAATTTTCTCGAGTAATCCACGGGAGTCGCGTGGCAAGCGACGGTTTTGTATTTCAACTGCTGGTCGGTCGCTGAAGCTCGCAACAATCTCCGATACTGGCCAATCACATACTATCTACTCTGCTCCTCCTCGCCCTGTATCCATCTCTGTATCGGAGGGCGCTTCCATCTGGGAACTCGTATATGTCCATAAATCTATGTGTCTATCTTTCCGCTTTTGCATAATTCGGGAACAAGTTCATAAAACACTGCGATTGGAGATGGATGCTCCCGAGAAGAGCGTGAACGACTGTATGGAGAAGAACGACGAGACACGAAAAGGACTGACAGGTCAGTCTTCGGACTCGGTTCGGGCAAGGAGGAGCGCGGACGAGTCGCTACAGGCTCGGAGCGAGACTGAAGGGGGAAGTGATATCACTTCTTCAGCAATGCGAATGAGGCATGGTGCAAAATCGACGGAATATGAAATCTACCCTTGGAGGAACGTGAGTCCGAGGGCCGGAGCGTTCGTTTGACTATTCGATAGACTCGGTCGCATCCAGTGATTCACGATCGAGTCCGGACCGCTGAGTTGTTCTCCTCGCTCATGAGGGGGGCCGGAAGACATTGGCTGCGGGGACTTGACTCAATGAAAAGTATTGGGGATGAACACAAGGCTGACAAGATAAGTTGAGGATCCGAACAACTGGGAGACCTGGGAGACTATAAGGACCATGCGCAGTGGTCGAGGGGGGAAAGGAGGATTCAAAAAGAAGCTTCCCGGGATGGAGGTTCCCGGCTCCTCGAAGGCTCCCAGTGATTTCCAATCGAGTTGCCAAAGCTTCATCTGAATGGAATTTTTCTGGATTTTCGGGATTGCGCCATCTGATTTGGAGAACATTCGGGAATATCCAGCAGAAGTGAGCTGCTCACTTCGGCTCCTTTGCGTATCATCCACATCCGCGCTCCTCGTCATTTGCAATTGGCGGAACGGAGCCGGAATACCGGAACGAGTATGCCCATGCCGCGTTCCTACTGAATAATATTTCGTGATCTCATAACATCACCTGCAGGCCGCCGGGATTTTCGCCCTGATTCTTTTTCAAGCTCCGAATTATTTCGAGAGCCATCGGTGCGACGTAATGACAGAGGAGTCGAGATTTTCAGCTCAGGTTGAATCGAAGCGCGGAACTTGAGGCCGAGGGTGCATCTTTTCAAAGAGCGCTGCGGCCGACCGAGATACTCATATCGTCGGAAACTGACTGACAAACGGAGCCATGCCTAGTGGGCCGTCCAAGTCCGCACTTTCATGGCGCATTCGTCAACGACTCCGTGATTCAGACGGATGTGGAGAAAGTGGATCATAGACATGATTGTCTATGATCCACACTACAAAGGATACACACTCTTTTTCCAATTTTCCGGGGGAAAATCCATTGAAAGATCTGACCTGCAGGTTGATGGAGGTCTACTTGTTCTGTATCCCCGACTAGGCCGGTTTCGATTCGCACTTGGTCGCGAACAAATTCTTCAATATGCCAGAACAGCTCAGCCTACAGTATCAGGCCAATGGGTGGATTTTATTAGACCAAAGACCATAAGGTAATCTGAATATTTCAATATAATGAAAATTAAAAGCTGTATCTCCGAGCAACGTGAAGCACGGGGGTCACTGGGATTCCCAAGCCCTCCACCGATCTACGGGTGATTGCTGCACCTCATTCTTACCATGGATGGTTGATCGTCCCTCAGCCGATCTAACAGTGATTCGTCTAAATGTTCATTGAAATTACTATGGGTTGTGATGCAACAGCTCGTCACGGTCAATTGATTGCTCCGACGCCAGGGTGCAGATAGGCCTCAAGCTTCAAAGAGTCGTTTTTTGCCTCTCCCTACGTTTGAAATAGAGCCAGGCTTCCGGATGCGTCACAATGATCTTGGTGGGGCTCAACGGGCAATGTAACTTGGAATGCAATTTGCGAAATTTTCGTTTTCGCGGAGACGGTTGGCGGAAAACATGGACTGGGATTCCGCGGAATCGATCAACGATCCTGCCACTCGAAGATCTGGCGAGCCCAGCTTCGATTGGGAGGGCCCCGTGTTTCCTTTTGTTGATCTTAGCGAGCCCTCACTGCCACATGGAAGCTAGGGTCGGTGAGTAGGCGGTCCGCTAGAGTGAGTTCAATGTGTGGATAGGCGATTGTTGTTCAAAGCTGCGAGTCTGGTATGCGCGGATGTTGTCGAGGTTGTCGGCTGCTCGAGCATTTGCCCCACTACCGCGGTGCCTTACCCTCCTGGCGGCTCGGTAATTAAATTGTTTTGAGCAAACGTAAGCAGTTTGTTCACGGCCGATTGAGCGGCAAGAGCAAGTGGTGGGCTGGGCGACACAGCATACCGGCGTCGAGTGAGCTCGAACTGCCGACAAACTATAGCGCTGTCGATCGACTCGAGTGAGAGATAAGTCCGTTAAAAAAAATCGCTGAGCTCTTTCGGTTTCTCACGACTCGTTCTCCGAGGTGACTCGGTCCCTCCACGGCAATACATGGCCACTCTTGCCCGGATGCAGAACATGAGCTGCAACATCAGAAATAGCAATGACAACCAGACTCGGGAGAACTAGCATAAGCTACAGTGGTTCTCCGAGTAGAATTGATCGATGTGAACTTTGTGAATCGACTGAGCATGCAGGGGGCGGCCATGGAACCTCGCCGCCCCTCAAGGTAGAACACGAGGTGCTTCAACGATTTTGAGAGAGATCATGGTGCGATGACGAGGAAATATATGGAATGGATTTCAGATGTCGAATCCGATGCTGAACGGTGATCTGTGATGACACCGTGAGTAATTGCACGAGCGGAAGGACCTCAGGTCGGATTTCGACGGAGCTCTAGATTCCACCCCTCGAAAACTGGGGCCCGGGCCGTAGATGCCGTCTGATCTATTACCGGACATGAGTAACGCCTGATCAACACGATACAGAAAAAGCCTGGTGTCCTCCCATCCCAGGGAACGACCGTGACGACGTTCACAGCCCGAAACAGCGAGCAGTATTCGACGAAGGTACTCCAGCTATCCCCCAGAACAACAATCCTCGGCTCGATGTGATTAACGGGCTCATTGAAGGTCGTAGCTCAACAGCTTCCAGTAGCTCAACTCGAATGACGTTACCAAGCACGATGAACTCGCGGTTCGTCCCCCCGATCCACTACAATCACAAATCAGGATGGGATTCCTCAAGTTGGGAGATACGAGCATTCGGTGCTTGAGGTTCGCAGAGTGGAATACTTTCCACCAGCAGTAACACCGATCCGAAGGATTGAGCCTCGACTCGTTGAGCGCAGCTGTTGCCGTCATCTCTGGCCAACGGACAAGTGAACTAAGCTGAGGAGAAGCTGAAAGCTTTTTCCCGTCTGACGAACGAAGTTGCTGTCCTTAAAAGCCCTGGCCGAACGAAGCTAACTAGCTAGCCCTGTTCGTTGCGAGGAAGCGAGCGCACATATAGATTCGGCCCGAGAACCTTTTATTTTTTCTGATTTCTCCCTCTCTGGACACCCGTGACAGCCAGGAAGTCCCCTACCTTAACCTGGTTTCGACTTGTGAGTCAAACAGAGATGTTGGCGACCGCGAACAAAAAGATCTCTGACAGGAGGAGCCTCGCGCATGATCCTGTGAGCCTGCTCGCCAGCGAGGTACCTCACCTCGTAGCACAGGTCCGAAACCAATGGCTTCAGCATTCCATCTCTCATACCTACCTCCGTATTCGTCGAATCCAAGAGTTATGAATGAAGACGATGGCGAAAATCTCCGAGAAGATGTTGTCCCAGTATGAGCTTCAAAATATCGAAAAAGGTCTCTCCGCAGCCATGAAGGGGCTCTACGAGGGAGCTCCTCGAAGCCTACCTCCTCCTCGTCGAGCGATGGGCGCTTAGTGCATTCGACGGTTGTCTCTAATAAGGAAAACTTTTCCACCCCAAAGTTAAAAAAGGAGCAAAAAAAAAAACCAAAAAAAAAAAAAAAAAAAAAAAAAAAAAAAAAGGAAAGGGAAAAAAAAAAAAAAAAAAAAAACAAAAAAAAAAAAAAAAAAAAAAAAAACCCCCCACAAAAACACCCCCCCCCCCCCCCCCCACCCAAAAAAAAAAAAAAAAAAAAAAAAAAAAAAAAAAAAAAAAAAAAAACGGGGGAGGGAAAAAACCCCCCCCCCACCACAAAAAAAAAAAAAAAAAAAACAAAAAAAAAAAAAAAAAAAAAAAAAAAAAAAAAAAAGAAAAAGGGGAGGAAAGGGAACCCGACCCCCACCCAACCAAAAAAAAAAAAAAAAAACCCCCCCCCCCCCCCCCCCCCCCCCCCCCCCCAAAAAAACAAAAAAAAAAAAAACAAAAAAAAAAAAAAAAAAAAAAAACCCCCCCCCCCCCCCCCCCCCCCCCCCCCCCCCCCCCCCCCCCCCCCCCCCACCCCAAACCAAAAAAAAAAAAACAAAACAAAAAAAAAAAAAAAAAAAAAAAAAAAAAAAAAAAAAAAAAAAAAAAAAAAAAAAAAAAAAAAAAAAACAAAACCCCCCCCCCCCCCCCCCCCCTTTTCCTTTTTCTTTTTTTTTTTTTTCAATTTCCCCCCCCCCCCCCCCCCCCCCCCCCCCCCCGGATTAAACTGTGGAGCAATATTTTTTTTTGAGCATCCACATCTCATTGTAACATTGGCCCTCCCAGAACCTGACTCCAATAGGAACGTCGTCAACGAAAACTTCTGGTCCACGCCAAAGAATGATCAGGATCCGTTGGTTGCTTATTTTCATATCCATTTGATCACAAGAATGAACTCGGAAAAGTTACACAGCATCGGAACGGTTCGAATCCTCGGCCTCGAATCGATCATTACTCCGCCACGACAGATTTAGCTAGATGTCGGCCTGTCCGTTCTGCCGTGATACTTTGTAACTTGCCCCCAATATCAATGAAATGGAAGCGTCATTCTGAAAACGCCACGCTCTTCTCGGCTTCCTCAAGATCGGGTTGAATGGACTCGGATGCGCACAATTCTACAGGCTCGTCGACTTCTGTCTGACGCGATAATGTGGTAACACCCCCATTTCCTGACAATTCCCTTGGACGTCCTGCGGTCTATTGCTGCGCTCGGATGATCTGGAGTGTTGAGAATAAACAAGAAAACCGATTGGCGGAGAACCGCCCGTCGAACGCACGTCGAGCGCGTTCCGGAGTGGGAATAGAGCTAGAACACTTTTCGATCGAGATTCAACGACAGCGGACCGATGCTTGGTTCTCCCTAGGGCCTAGGAGCACTTGGTTCCGAAAACGTGCGGTTGCGTGGGACGCGGGATACACCGCGGATATGGCGGATCGATCACAGCTGATAACGAAGCGGCCGCCAACGCCGCCGATTACGCCACCGACAAAAACATCGACGGGTAGCCCGGAGTCACATTGGAGGAATGTTTGAGGATGACGAAGGTAATTCTCTCGTAATAGCTGTCTCGATGAGATAGTAGATGTTAACTGGTGTTGTGAAACTCACAAGATTCGAGAGCATTCTCTCCAAATCAATCACACAAATGTTCTCAACGTCGATGGATGGATCGGTATAACGGTGTAATTGATATTGTTGACGAGGCCTTTGTGACCCCACGATAGCTTGAGCTGTATTTGCCGCGCAGACTCATCGGCCGAAATGTTCGCCCATCAACCCAGGACAACTTCATCTCATCTGAGTTTATCGAGAGGCGAACGTCCAAGGCGGAAGGCAATCCGGAAACAAAATTTGCTCGTGATCATCAACAGTCTTGACCCGAGGTGGGCAGCGATGGATTCCCGATTCTATCAGCTTTTGAGGAGAACACTTCATTCGTTCGAGGCTACTGAACCTGAATCGATACGGGACCTGCCCAAAAGTCTCGCGTCGAAGAACCCTCTCATCACCAACCGCGATCTGCTGTGAAAGAACTCCAGAACATACGTTTCACTTCAGCAAGGCAGCGTTTCGAGCCCCTCTTGAGGTTGAGAAAGGGTTCCTCATACGCGAGACTTACGGGTATTTGGTCTCCTCGTGCCGTTTCTATGTAGTGTCTATTGGCAAGGTCTTGTAAGCTCTAATATCGAATTAGTATCGCGAAGAGCTGTTCGGCACTGCTGCAATGTCTGAAGCAGAAAGTGAAAGAAGACACACGGGACAGCGAGCAGAGAGCTCGGCACCCGAGGGAGTATTTTGCCTATCAACAAATTTATCTGACAGCGTGCCTCATAGAGCGAAAGTTAGCGAGGAAATGCTTGAGCTATCTTCATATTCGAGAGTACTTCGAGAATCTTGGCTGTCTCCACGATGATTACGCGGCCCGATACGGTGCCAAAAGTGTCCAAGTGAGTGCCGGCAACCGAGTAATGTGCGGAATCTGATTGCTGTATAACTCAAATGGGACTGCCGAGGGCTTCGAAGGAGTTCATAGCGGGGAAAGCTATGACATTATTTCAATGAGTTTCCCTCGATTTTCAAGATGTTGTTCAAACGTGTATGGTTTGCTCCGGTATTTCCAGATCATATCGAGCAACCTGCGATCCATGTTACTATGTATGGAGCAGCTGACCACCTACTTGGAGCAGTTCGCGGGGGTTCCACCAACAGACTGGATGGAGGTGGCTCGAATGTACTCGAATGAGCTATTCAGCTCCAACCAACACGGCTCCGAGCTTCGATTCCTGCCTCAAGTCAGCGATTTGTCTCCCATAGAGCTCATCGGTGAGGATCGATTTTCCGTGATTTCTATCACAGCCGGAGCGGAGTTCGAACGGAACACGATTCTGATCTCCTATCCGTCGCAAGAGACGGCGGACACGCGGACACTACGTGTGAAAAACGCTCAATTCTCCAATCGTAACGGGTCGAAGCGTGTACAATTGTGGTTCGAATTCGAACTATTACATACGATGTCACGATGGCCCATTCGAGTCCATTCACTAATCGTCGGTGCAGGCGCAACCTCTATGCGAAACTTTCCAATTTAGAAACTCTTCATTGTTTTGAAACAGCCGCCGGAAGCTTCGGTTCGATGTATCTCGCCACGCTGGGTCCGCCGGAAGCCGGTGTTGTTCTGGCATTAAAACTTGTCAATATGATCAACGTCCACGACTCGACGCTGCTTACAGACAGTCGGGTGAGTTCTCTGTTCCTTCCCACGCTCGGAATATCCTTTACATCTCGCGGAACGAAATTGTGTGATGTTCGCTCGAAGTGCCTAGGCGTCCTCAGGACCCGGGTCCTTTTCACATGGAATAGTTTTGTTTTAGATTTATTTCTAGGTTTTCGCAGCGGTTATGGAGGCTGCTCTGGTTTGTAGACAGTACTGTTCCTTCGCCACGCTGGAAGCCTACGTTCTGATATCAGAACCGTTCATCGGGATCACGTTGTATCGCGTCGTGAAAGCATTGACCCGCCTGACTGATCACAGGATGCTGGAAGTTATTTTGGCTCAACTCGCCTTGGCCTTGCAACATGTCCACTCGCAGGGGTTCATGCACCGGAACATCAAGGTGCTCCGATTGTGTTCCCGTGAATTTTCCGCTACCAAGATCCTGGTCCTCATGTTCAAGGATGTTTGGTGCTCACTAGGTTCGTGTCGGTCCTTTGCAGCCCTCAAGCGTGACTGTGAACTCAAAGGGCCAGCTGAGGCTCACCGAATTCGAAAAATGCAAAATCTGTCTCGGAAGATACACCCCGTATCGGCTTCGAGTTTTCGATTGTGGAGCGGTCGCTGAGTTCGCCGATCGGTCGAGAGTCGGGAGTGTGAGCTACATGGCTCCGGAGATGTTGATGTGCAAGCCTTATGGAAGATCGGCGGACTGGTACTCACTACTTACCTTATTCTCATCACGTTTTCCAACCGAATGAATCCGGACGTATCGCTCAAAGTCAGGATTGTTTCATTTCTGAAGGTGGTCCTTCGGAGTCACTGCGTTCGCTCTATACACGGGCCGCATTCCTTACTCTGGCAAGGACTATGCCGAGCAAAAACAGGCGATCATAAGCGGGAGCTATGAATTACCGAAAGAAACGTCAGGAAACTGGGACAAGATGGAGTCTCTCTTGGCGCATCTGCTCCAAGTGAACCCCCACAGTTCGTCAACATCACACGTAAAAAATTATGAAATCTCCGAATGACTACGAATTTCCGGATCTTTGCCAGAAGGGGTCGCAAGAGGACCGCCAAGCGGACACCCGGGATTGCTAGCGGGTATATCCCCATCCCTTAGGCATGCGGCAATATCTACCCTCGGCTCGTCCTCAATATGTTCTCTTCTGCCGCCGCCAGGGAAATACTCGCGGATCCGCTTGGCGATTCTTTTGCGACCCCTAGTTGCCTGTCTCAGAGCTATACTTCTCACAATAAGACGTGGAGCATTGTTAGCTCACGCGCAATCCGACCCGACGCGTCGGCGTCTAAGACAGTATTTGGTATCAAGACGGACAATCTTACTCGTGGTGCCCGTCCTCCAGGACGTTTATGCTCGGTTTCCTACAAGGATGTATGGAGACACAGTTTCTTCAAGGACGTGGATACCGCTCAACTTCAAACAGCTGCGGAGCTCGTCCACATACCGATCATCGATGAGCTCAGACAGCAACCGGTGGACCCAAAGAAAGCTTCCATTCGATTCGAAGACTTAACCGTGGGTAGTTTGAATTATGAGCCGGTCGAGGAATCGCTTGTGCTCAGCTCGATTGGGTTGGTCGAATTTTCCATCATATGAATGCCATCCGGATATCGGAGCCCTGAATTCCTTCTCCAGAGGGAACCGACCCTCAGCCAAGATGGCGGAACCAAGAACCAGAGATCACTCTTCACATTCGTGTCCCCTGGTTTCCTCCGAGTGATGAAAAGAATCCGCGCGGATGAGAAGTTCACCGTCTCGGATCTCAAGGAGCACACCGCGTACTGCAACCCCGAAGATCCCTACGTCTACAAGTATCGGCGTAAGTATTCGGACTAAAGATTACCCGTGTTTATCAAGTGAGCTGCTCCACAAAACTCGTCTGTCCCGTTTGGGTCGCCTACATCCAGGATGTCAGGTTCGTTGACGCGATGATCACACATCGGTTGTTCTCCTTGCAGGCACCCTGATCAGAAGGAATCCACTCAAATCCGCCGATGACGTCAAGAGTGAATCTGCCTTCCCTTCGTTGCTTATTGGTATACCGAAGAGTCAAGATGCGGAACCAACGACGAGTAGACCGTCATCGTTCATGGACTTCGTCAAGAAATGGGAACTTCAGGGAGCGCAGACGACGCAAGAACTAGAATCTCCCGGAACGAAATTATCCAAAGTATTGAGACGCATCTCAGCAGCCTCGAAGCAGCCTCGAGTGGTGGATATGGGTTCGGATTCCTTGGTGCGCCGGCAAGGGCAACGCTCTTCGTCGGACGAGAACAAAGGGATATCTAGGTCACCTTGTGGAGCATCAAATGTCTCTAGTGTGGTCAGAGCCGAAGCTGCAAAAACCGGATCTGATGTTTTGTCCCTGGAGTTCGGTTATTCTCTAGTTGAGACTCGAAAACCATCATTCGGTCTATTCAAGCTGCAGTCATCGCCGAATTACGTGCAAGATAACAGCGTCAGCAGAACGCAGAGTAGTCAGAGTGCACCAAGAGAGACCGTTGATCGACCGAAACTCCGAAGGAAGTGGTATAATAAGCTTTTCTTCGGTCGACAAGAATAATAACAGTCGAGACTATCGGAATGCGTCGACGTCATACTCTGAATCACGTCTCCGAATAAACTGTGTGCTGTTGACTTTGAAGATCCGTGTCGGGATAATCCGATGACTGCGCCTGAATCGCGACACTAGTTGCGTATCCTGAGAACCTCCGACAGAACTCGATTTGGGATAAACCTTGCGTTTCCCCCATCCTCGGCATCTTGGGGCGTCTCCTCTTCTCTCCGTCTTCAGTCACGTATGTCGTGGCAGGAGGAGCAAAAATGTGTACCGATCGGATGACAGAGCAATGACACGGAAATATCTCATTTGCTCGAGTGCATGCAACGCAGTGACATAGCGAACACCACGGGCTCTAGAGAGCGAATGAGCGGGCTCTGATCTTCCCCTGTCCCGAAGACCCCAAATTGACTGTCGACGTTTCTATGAATCAAAGCTAACAACGACTCCGCAAGGAGTCTCTCCTGACTTCCTGCAAATTCGCTCATTCCAGCATCGAGCTACAGAGCGTTCTGGATACTCGGGCACAAAGCTCAATGACTATAGAGTCGAGCGTAAAGCTCACCGGAAGTTTCGCGAAAGCGACATCTAGCATCCAAACTGTGGCATAGCCCTGGGAAACCTTCAAAGCCTCCACAGGATAACTTACGGAGACTGAGTTAGTCTGATTCTTCTGAAATATGCCAATGCGACGAAAGGAATCCTCCGGTGGGGAGGAACTATATCATTGGACACCATGCGACCATCACTTCAGGGGGAGCAGAACGAGTGTATCCCGACGGCTAGCCACGCCTCGAACACTCCGCTTCCGCGTGAAAAACTCCCATGGTTCGATCCAGTTCCTTTGCATTTATGTCCACCTGCAGCCCATATAAGAGTCAAACGGGTCTTCAAACTTTTGTCAGAAATGGCACACCGACATCATCGGCTTCGAGGTACTTGACCCTCGGGCTTCGAATCGGATGAGCCCAAAGACTTCTAGTTGTCTATCGAAAGATCGGAGGAAGAGAGTGACGTCGGCGTTCCATTTGTGAGAGGAGAGCTCTTCGGGAGGAGCTCCTCGCCGAAGTGTCATGAAACCTCGGAGAGATCAGAAACGTAGCGTTCTGACGCTAGTGATATTCACCGATTTGCATATTTGTGGATGTAGCTCAAGTATTCACTCGGGGATAGCGTATAACAGATATCCTTTATTCTTTATCTTTGTCAAACACTCCGGACAGAATCTCAATAATTTATGGTGTTTAGGAACGACGGCCCTGGCCGAGGTCATAGCTATACATTCGGGTGTACATGGAAAACCAGCTGAATCAACTCAATCATTCCCTATTACTCGATATTGATGTGAATAGAACTCCGAGTGGTGACAAGGAGATGGAGGAGCGACTTTCGCCCGAAAATAGGATCTGTGATAGTGAATAATCCAGTAACAGATGACACCAGGCACTCGGATTCGCATCTGCATCGGAATCAAGCGGTAATCATGCTCGATCGTTCGACAACTCCGCATGATCTGAAGAAATAAACCACCTTTCTTCCGTCTCTGGAAAATGTGAAAAACAACCGTGCGAAATTCAACCCTAAGCTAAGTTTGCGTCCTTCGCCATCGAGTGGAATATGGTGCTCTTATCTTTCAGGAGATTCGCTGGGGAATCGAACTCCTTGATGTATCCTTTGTCGAGCACCATGATCCTGGAGGAAATAACTGTAGTCACAAACAATGGAGGGGGATTCAAGTTTCAGGAACATATTACGTCTCCTGGGAAAAGCTCGATCGGATCCTGTTGGCGAAATCAAGCGAGGGTTCTGAGGAGCTTACCTGTCGTAATCCATGATCGTGTTCAGTCTGTGTGCGATGGTCATTATGGTGCATTCTTTGAACTCTGTTCTGATGGTTTTCTGAATCAGTTCATCGGTTTCCAGATCCACAGCGGCGGTCGCCTCGTCCAAAACGAGAACACGAGTTTTGCGGAGAAGTGATCTCGCTAAACAGATGAGCTGCCTTTGACCCACACTGAGATTCTCCCCACCTTCACTGACTTCGTGGTCGAGACCCTTTTCGACCGATGCAACGAAATTCTTCAAATGGGAATGTTCCAAAGCTTTCCAAATTTCTTCGTCAGAGCTCTGAAATGTCATTTAAGACGAAAATCTCTTGAATCAATCCGATAACCTCAGCTTCCCACAAAAATTAAGAAACGACCGCGCAGGAACTCTTATATTGAGTTGGGTTCGCACGCACAGAGGCGGGGAGGAACTCACCCGACCGAAGGGATCCAAATTGAGACGCAGCGTGCCGGAAAACAGCACCGGGTCTTGCGGAATGATTGTCAGTTTCTCACGAAGGTCGTGCAAGCCCATGTCGGTGATGTCGAGTCCGTCGATGAAAATTTTGCCTTTCGCGGGCTCAATCAGCCTGAAGAGAGCCAACGTCAGCGTAGACTTCCCGGCGCCGGTTCGACCGACGATTCCGACTTTCTCTCCGGGCTTCACATGAGCGGTTATGTCTTTGATGACAAGGTCCAGCCCATCTCTATATCGAGCAGCGTAATGGTCGAAAACGATTTCACCGCGAGGAGGCCAATCGCCCGGCGGCATCTTCCCTTCCACACGCCACTCAGCCTGAAAAAATATCGTGTGAAACTAGAGCTCTCTGACTTCTCCGTCATTCCATACATTTTGTCCTCTGAGTGTCGCTCAGCGAGAGTTCTGACCCTCGCCTCAAGAGGTTCTTTGTTCCAACATACCCTTCTGTGCTGTTATTTAACGAATAAGTCAAATGGCGGGATTAACATCATCAAATTTTCTCGGAGCAATACCTAAAGTTCTCCACAAACCTCATTGGCACTCTTCGTGTATTCGGCGATTCGCTCCACCGATACGATGTTAGTTTCTAGATCCGAGCTCATTCTGACGAGCCAGTTCAAAACGGCTGTGACCGATAGGGCATAGGACAGCATAAGACCAACTGTGCCCCCGTCCATCCTGTCCCTGTAGTAGACGGCGAAGAGCGCGGCCGCCAAAACGATCAAATTGCCACAGAATTCGAGTCTAATGGCGAGCCACCTGCCAAGGATGTAAGATAATGAGCGTGGGCACCGGGAACGCCGCGATCGCAATTCACGAATCGAGTTATAAAGTCGCCTCTCAAAATATGAGATGCTCGTCGGATACCTGTTAGATATCGTTGATGGGTAGTAACATTGTTGATTCACGTCAACCCTCTTGTTGGACTCCTCTACGAAGATGTCCTCGGCCTGATATGCTCTGATGGTGGTAACACCGGCCAGAGTTTCAGAGAAATGAGAGTATATCGGAGACCTCGTCACCGACTCTAGTCTCTTGAGTTGACGCGAACTTTTGATGTAGATGACTTGTATAGCGTAGTATAATATTCCGATGGGCACGATCACGATCAAGAATACCGGAGCATTGTAGGTGATGATGAAGAGAGTCACCACCACTTGGAGGAAACACATTATCCAGGAACGGAGCGTCTGAGGAATCGTCAGATCAACGGTGTCGATATCCTTGGAGAATCGGTTCACAATCCTACCGAGCGGCGTCGTATCGAAGAAACTCATGGGACTACGCAGTACGTTATAAAGTAGGTTTGCATGGAGTTTCCTCGCTCCTTGTATAGACCCCACTGCCAGAGCAAGGGACGCGAAGAGGATTGTGACTCCTTGGCTCAGACCAAGCGCCCCGTAAACCTGAAGACGCATATTCCGCTGGGCGATGTCCTGTGACCCATCTGGGGGGAAACTATTTTGTCAGGAAATTCCCATTTGAGAGCGATTCCCCGTCCGCCGTTGTCAACGGTTCGAGGGCGAATATATGAGCGAGATGAAGGGAGAGACATCTCGCAAAAACGTACCTTCTAATGGCTGGTCGTTCGCCCAGAAAGATAACCAGACGTTGGCAAGAAGTGCGAAAACATTCGAAATCAGGTTGAAGAACCCAACTGCAGCAACCCAGCTGTAACCCATCGCTGAGAAGTATGTGAGATAAATTCCCCATTGAACTTTGCCAGTTTCAGCCATTTCAGTCTGAATGAGCGTTCGTCTCTGGACATTCTGGAACGAAAGGATACATGAGTTAATGATCGTTTTCGTAGCCATCTGTTCTCCATGGACAACGGGAGTTTCCAAGAATGAGCGAGAAGATGCAAGCAAGATCTGGTTCAAGCCCTCAATCACTCACATCCGGAACTTCCTCGGTGCCCTTGGGGCTCTGTGTCACTGAAACGCTGCGGGAACGTCCCGCGGAGTCGGACAAAGAGGATGATCGTGAATAACGCCTAGAAACTGAACGAATATAGGCGACCTTGTCTGGGCTGTCTTGACTTCCAGGTGGAGGTGAGCCCTCGACTTGTTTGACAATTTCCTCCATCATCTGGACCTGCGAAGGGAGATCGAGAGAACAGGGTTTGTTTCGAGTATGCGGCGATATCCAGTCGATCTGAACCGGATCAAAATCAGCTATCGAGCTCACTTTAGTCTCGTCGAGCTCCTCGCCTTCAGTTTCTTCTTGGATGAACTGCATCAGTACTTCGGCGAAAGCGCCCTTCTTGGCTAAAAGCTCTTGGTACGTCCCCTGCTCGCGGATCTCTCCGTCGTCTACGACAATGATCTGATCGACATGAGGAAGGAACGAAATTCCATGCGTAACCAGTATACGCGTCTTTCCCTTCAGGAGGCCTCGGTTGCTGACCACCTGGTCGAAAATGTGTTTCCCGACGTGGGAGTCCACAGCACTGAGCGGATCGTCGAGCAGGAACACATCCGAGTCTGAATAACATGCTCGAGCGATGGAAATCCGCTGTTTTTGACCTCCTGAGAGATTGATTCCTTTCTCGCCGATTTCTGTTTGGTCCCCACCGGGTAGTATTTCGAGGTCTGACTTGAGCGCACAAGCTTCAATGATTTTTTTGTACTTTGCGGCATCGAGGGGCTTGTTGAACAAGATGTTGTCCTTCAGTGTGGCGTTCTGAATCCATGTCTGTTGTGCAACATACGCAACCTTGCCTATGCGAGATGAGATTCCGTGAGTGGGAGAGTGAGTGAGCCGATAATGCAAGTCAAATTCACCGTTGGTGTCAGCTGGAATCGCTCTTCCAGGGATTCTCTCTCAAATTCAGTTGGGTAGGCTTAGGAAAAGTTCTCACCATTCAACTCAACGTCGCCTTCAACTTTGTCCATGTAACCGAGAAGAGCGCTGAGAAGCGAACTTTTCCCGGAGCCGACGGTACCCACGATGGCGATCAACTTTCCACGTTTGACTTCAAGGTTGATGTTCTTCAACGTGGGTTGGTCCCTCTCGGCTTTACTCCAAGCAAAAGTTCCTTTGTCAATTGAAACAGCGATTTGACTCGATGATGAATCCGACCGACGGACGTAGTGGTCAAGCTCATCAGAACTTAGGAACTTGTTCATTCTTTTCACGCTTACGGCTGCCTGGACCATCAGTGAGATCAACATCGGCAATATACCTTGGGGAGGACGCACAGTTAGAGGGGAACCATTGAATGAATGTCAAGCCGGTCCAACGATAATATGTCATAGAATAAGCATGTCGCTGGATGCGCAAGAATAGGTGATTGTACAGCGAATTGGTGGTGAACGTACTCATGGGGAATCGGAGGATGTGAAACAGGGTCAAAGAGACGAAAGCCTTCTTGGGATCAAGGACGTTGTTGTCGTCCATGAGTACGTAGGTTAGGAAGGAAACCAACGACACGAGGAAAGGAGCGCAAGTCCAGAGGAAGCTGATCCCTGCGTTCATGTAAGCCATTTCCTTAAGCTTGGAGATCTCTTTTGAGCGGATAGCATTGATAAGATCCTGGAAGCTCAACTCCCAGGCGTACAGCTTGAGAACTTTCATTCCACTGAGGATTTCATTCATGGAACGGATCCGATCGTCTTTGGACTTCATCTGATCGGTCTGGAAATCGGAGCAGAAGATCAGAATCGAGCACTCGTGGGTCATGGGATACGTCTCAAAGCTCGTTTTCAGCGATTTTTCCCCAAGCTCATGGTTGATTGATGTTGGCCGCTCACCTGGAGTTTCTTCTGAAGGTTTGCGAGAACAGCGTTCAGGGGGATCATGAGAATCATGACTGCGAGTCCAGAAAGCACGGCCGCGCCCAAAATTTCCCAAAGGAAATACACGGAGAGAGCGATCTGGAGCGGGGCTGACCAGATCATGTTCACGAAAGTCATGAGCTCGAGGAATTTTTGGGCGTCATTGGACATGAGGTTCACGATTTCCCCCGTTGTTGTGGTTTTCTTGGCGGAGTTTGACAAAACGAGCGATTTTCTGGAAAGTTGAGACGTCATCGACCGAAACCATCTCCGATCGCAACGATGACGATGCCAATTGATCGCGAATGATATTCTCTACAGTTCAAGGATCGAGTCGCAGATATCAGGAGAAAATTATTCACCTGTAAACTGCAGAGATGAGCGCAGTTCTCATACGCATCCCAACAATGTACATTCTGTGGAAGTACACCGACAGTATGATGCTCTGTAAGGTCGCAGCGATGAACATCAATGCTGCATAGAGAAGACCCTTCCATACTTCTTGGTCAGGATCTTTGATGAAGTCGATCATGAGCTCGAGCAATTTTGGCTGAACGAACTGCAGTACGTCGTAGATAAACTTCATACTGGCTCCGAGCACGAACATCGGCCAGTAAGTTCTGGCCAGCGCATTGACGATGTTCGGTAAGTTGGGATTTTCTGATGATTTGACGTCCGCAGCCTTTGTCGCACCGAGCTCGGGCGGAGGCGGTCGAGTGTAGGACGCGCCATTCGAAACGATGTTGATGGACCCCGTTGAGCTTGAATAGACAGCATTGAAGTCTCCATCGCTAGAAATGTGACCAAGTTAGTAAAGATGTTTGGCGCAAGAGTTTCACTTTGTAGTGATTCACGACCATCTGGAAGCAATGCGCATCCCGGCCGCCATGACTGATTCATTTGAGTAAAATTCAGGTGTTTCTCAACTCACGTTTCGATGCCTTTGCGTCGGATTTCTCTCACCCAGTTCTTATCGAACTCCTGTGCTATATTGATCGATCGATCTTGGTGATTCAGAACCCACAGGTGGGACATCTCCAACGGTTGTTTGAAGCCTTTCACCACCAGCTCCGTGAACCAAGAGAACAACATTCTAGACGGAAAAGAAGCTCCTTTTTCTGGACATTCTCTCTGAAAATCAAAGTCATGAGTTCGTGATTGAAGATGAATACAAAGTGTTTCATGAAGAGAGTTTGAGAGCTGTTCTTCTTCGCCCAAAACGGCTCGACGATTGCTGCTGCTTTTACTACTTACTGGAATCTGGAACCGTTAATGATTGCATTCGCTCGTATTCTCTCTCAGGTCATCGAAATTCTGCCGCGGAGGCCTCTGTTCTTGCGTTGTTCAAAACTTTCTATTGTCCTCAGAGCGAACGGTATCTCCATAACATTTACCTCATCTTTTGGGATGGCTTTCTTTTTGTAAACCGGCGCGGCATCCGAGAAACAGTTGAGTATCACATTCACAGTCACCAACGGATAAAAGATCATGTAACATGAAAAGATGACATTCGGCAGTTGGTTTTCGGCCAGGAACACTGGTCCATCCTAAAATGAGAAAACAAGAATGAGATATCCGCTTCTTGGGAACCAAACGAGTGAGGATATCGATTCCTCATCCATCATCGGAGCGCAACAGACGAATCACTTACAAAAATCTGAAACTGTTGTAAACGCGGACATTTTATGAACAAAAGAATGAGAGTCAATTTTATCGCTCACAATTTTCCTCGGAGCACTCGTTTAGCTAAGCAGCCGCGAAATCTTTGAGATGAGTCATGCCTCGTGCTGTTACTCACACTGAAATGATAGCCGGAGAAGTTCCTCAACAGAAGAGATCTATAAGTCATCAGGCCGCATAGGAACGCGAGGAACCAGAAGATGAAGATTACTCCGGAGCTCTGGAAACCTTTCCGTTTCTCAGCGAGGGTGAAAACTAAGGCCAGGAACTGCGTGAAACAAGAATAAAAGGAATTTCCATGAGCTGAGGTGTAGAGAGATAACAGAGATTTCAATATGAGAATCAGGATTCTCGACTTTCAAGGACTCCTTCAGTTAGGTCGCACCATTGTTGCAGTCTTGATGAATGGTGTGTAGAAATAGACGCTCGGTAACACGTCGTCATATTTCAATCCTTGAACTCCGGCGAAGACGAATTCGATCAGGCATATTAGAAGACAGAGGCTTGTTGTGACCTTGACAACGGAAAAGGAAACCGTGAGAATCGTAGCTGACGCTGTTGCCATACGAGATTGAATCCGTCACGATATCTAGCTCCTAGAGCGGCCCAAGCGCGATTCCCAGATCGGGGGTCCAGAGATCGTCATCCATTCCGATCCGAAATGATGTCATACTTCCAAGATACCAATGGCATCTCAGGCGTTGAGAGCAATATTTTTGACCGCCATTGACAGTGTGCTTGATGTCTTATCCTTTCCGCAAGTCTACTCGGAACATTTTGTAGAGGTTCACGACGCCTTGAGCAAATATTGAGCAACGAGCTTCTTCGCTCGAGCACCTTCCCCTGAGTGTACGTTTCACGATGACGTCGTCCACCCAGCCGTCTAGATTTTCTCATGACGGCGGAATGAAACCGTCGGAGACGAATCTTCTGGATGAGTTATTAGGCGTGTACTGCTACGATGCGCATGTAACATGAAGCGGTGCTCTCATCGAGCGCTCTAATATAACCATGAGACACTTACGGATTTAGTGATATTCAGCCATGTCCACGGCGTATAGCTGCGGTGTGAATTTAGGAGGTAATATGCTTCGAGAGGTGCGACCATCCAAAGGAAAACGCACGGTATCCACACGAGTACTGTGTTCTGGAAGCACACCGTTACGTCGGGCGCTGTGCCGTTGGTATACCATGTGAGGTTGGTATCCTGTCAAACGGAATTAATTCCAAGATGTCAATGAAAAGTTCGATGTGATCTACAACATGAGCTTTCGAAGCCTTCCGATTGGCAGCGTCCGAGATATCTCGAGATCGATCAGAAGTCCACGGAGCTTGGAATGGAAGGAACTCGATCGATACAGCTAGGAACAAGAGACAACAATAACATTCGATCCGTCGCTGAGAATGTTCTCTGCGTTTGTCAATCATGATTGGATGCATGCCAAGCCACAGAAAAGCACAGGAAACCGATGGAATCTCAGGAATGATCGCTTACCCAAAACCTCGAGCCGCAAAACTCATCCATCCAGCCTGTATATGTTGCTTTGCTAGGAGCTCATCAGTTCACTGGAAGCGAAAAGCCTAGTGAGAACATTGAGAACAAAATATGGTATCGACCATCGACACACTTATGACCTTCTGCTTCGATTGTGCATTCCTCTACAGTGTCAGAGCTGACGGAGCCTCTCTCTGAGTTTTGGATGTTCGCGCTTTTGGATTTTCCCGATCTTTTATGACCCGGCAAAAGCAGGAATCCAGTCAGCGCGTTTGGAAAGGCTTCGCATCCTCTGAATCATAGACTCTACACTCGGAGCGAACGAATGATGACGTTGAACTTGAGTGAGAAAAGCCAAACTGCTCTGTTATGATCCACCATGGCATTGCGAGCTCCGTTTGAAGAGCTTGCACAAGTGTTCCGCGAATCTGTCCCTCACACTGTCGTCGAAGCTCTTCTGTCGGCAGCGCTCCAAGGGAATGTATTGAACGAAATCCATGCTGGAGGCGTGGCCATGCGGTTGGAGAAGCAGTTTAAAGCAATTGGTAGTATCCACGTTCGCGCGTACAACATCAAAGCTCAGAGAAGGCATTCACGGCGCACCAGGGTTCGAACTCAAGGGCTGAACAGCTGATTCATGCGTTCAGCCAGCGAATGCTGACCTTGAGTCTATAGCCTGTTACTTCAGTTCACCGCAGCTCAGGAGATCAGCGGCCAGTGTTCTCGCGCGACTAGTTGGTCAAGTCTAATGTCACAATGCCATTGACGTGATGCATTAACAAAACGGTCGATATCCTGAGGGTCATGAACAGAAGCTGCTGTCAGGGCAAGACAAGACTTGCTTTACGACAGCAGGAAATTGCCGCACCGGAGTTCCTGTCGTGTTCTGCGATTCGCGCGTAAGAGTGCTGAATCACAATTCCATTGGCGGAGGAAAGAACACAACAAACACAGAAAGTCATATTCATTCCGACTCGGAAAACTCTCAGCCGGTCGGTCGACTCGCGCGGAAATTGCGTTGCCGGCATTCGCCTCGGGTTTCCACAAAATACTCGGCGAGAGTCCACCTACCTGACGGCAGGGTTGTCAACTTCAAAAACTCTCAAAGTACGTCGGGAACTCGAGAAACGCCGACGTATTTCTGCGACAGTTTCGCTTCTACTCGCTCAGGTGGAACCCTGGTGCTGCTGTCGTTGTTCCGTTCATTCTCTCCACTTACTCTTCTCTCGCGAGCCGTGCCATGAAGAATTGTTTATAAACAGAAGATTTTATCGTCTGCCTCGGCAGACACCGGTTCGAAGACTCAACAGGCGCCAAAGTTTCCGCAGTATGCCTCGCGCTTTTCGTTAGAATACCGGGCTTTTGCCGCGGGTCATAGTCGATTCTTTCTATTTCATTGAGAGATATGTTCTCAGGATCGAAGTACTGGAGTGAGGTCGACGAAGGTTATGAGTCTAGGATCGCTTGAGTCCTTCCCGTCTGCTCGTTGATGATAAGACGAAGGGTGGATTCGGTGTACTTTTCGGCATCATCATCCTTAAAGCCGATATCCCACTCACTTTCGAGCTGGGAGATCACGTTATCTGATCCTTGAAAGCCTAAAGCTCAACGCTTGTCAAACTTGACCGCATGTAACGGCGCGTGGCACATATTCCCCCGCATCATCCGTGATTATTTTGAGCAAAGAGCAGCTGACCAGTAGTTGTAGGGGATTCCCCGCATGCTCTTGGCAACATACATTTTCCGGTCTTCATCATTGGCACTCCATGCATCTGATCAGTTCGACCATCTGAGTTTTCTAGTGACCTTCAATCAAGTAAATCACCACTGCGCTAAATTGGGGAAATAAGATGTAAGGAGAGATTCATAACTCCTTGCATGGAGCATTGAGTTCTGGTCTGCGTCACATGAATCATGTTCACCCCGTCAGCGACCACATCTCAATTTCCTGAACACATCAGTCATCGGGTGATGTCAACGATGTCGTCGAAATTGGGAAAGGTCAGTCCAAAAGCTGGCTCTGTTCGGGCGAACCATAATCCCTGTTCCGATGTTCCCGAGGATATCACGAGTGATAGAGATTTGTGGGCCTAATTTCAAGCTGTCTCCCTCGGAAAGTTCACGCCCCCTACACCAGGCTGATCAAACGCGGGAAGAGGAAGAGACAATCGGCGCATTTGATATTTGCGTGTTTACGATTTCCAAGTGGAACTGTTATTTTTGCTCTGCAGCGGATGGGAAACGGATTGAGGAGGTTGCATTGGGCTCACAGCTGTTCTGATCGCGCCCTCGAAGAATGGATCGGATGCGAACGTCAAATTTTAGACAGATTCTGATTGAAGCAGATGCGATCGGCGTTTTTCTGTTGTCAATCCAGAAAAGTTTAGTCTCATTCAATTCCCATTGTGGTCCACCTCGAGGACAAGTACGTGGGATGTACTTAACATTCATGAGTGGTTGCGCCTCAAGTGGTCTCAAGATGGGATAGCATGACAAGGCGTAAAATAGTCCTCAAGCATTTCTCACGGTAATTCGACTATGAGGCGTCGCGTTCGTTTTCAATAGCCAACTGGATGTGGCCAGGGCGTTTGGCTTGATGAAGTTCTACACTCTAGAAATCAACGTTTTGGTGGTACTGAACCGATAAGTCGTGAATTCGCTGTAAAAACAAAAAAAAAAGCCGAGCACTCACGAGATTCTGGAGTTCCGAGTTTTGCACTCACAACAAATGGATCGACAGGTCGGGTTAGTCTTGCAATGTATCGAAAGGCAGATGCTCGTGGATCGTCGCGATCTTGTCGGTCGGAGGGGAAAAAGAACAAAACTCAACACACAAACGCAGGCACTCGGTTTACAACAAGACGTCAACCTTTTAAATGCAGGCTTCCCTCTGACGAATGGTCAAGCGCTGACGGCTTGGCCGGCTCGCTGAATGGTGCTCTACAAAACGCTCCGGCGGCGTCAGTAAGGATGGCGCATAGTCGAGACGGTGGCTTTAGGATTTCAAACTCGAACGTCTTATGGTCCGCTCGACCATCCTGCGCGCTCAAACGGGCGTGACGACGGCTACGCATTGCCGGTGAGGAGCACGCACCACTTCCATTCTCAGAGGGAACCAGAACTCGCACGGGAAAACAGATTCCACTGACAGGATGAGTTGACACGCTCGTCTGTCTTGGAGCGACTTTCATTGTGCGTCAAACGGAGAGACAGCAGAGGCAGCGAAACATGTCCCATGGTCGGCTTGATCCGGCTAGGAGAGCTTCGGATTCGAATATGCGTCGACATCATGGTGCCCACACCATTTGGGGATTCCCATTCTCACGATGTTCTCAACTCCTATCCTCCAATCTCAACACAATCAGTGGTATGCATGGTCCCGACCTGTGGAGCAAAGCACCCCATATCCAGGCCTGTAGCGGCTCACGCATCCGCTGAGTCCCGGGCACAAGATAGGTGTCAGAATATCCCCATGCACACTATCCCCATGACGCAAAATATCGTCGACGTTCACGCGGATCCAACAATTTTATATGTTCCCAGTTCTGCTTCTCTTTGCCACCAGCCTTGAGCCTTGATCCGAGCGCGGTTGAAACAAACCCATTCGGGTTGATTGAGATTTCAGAGTGAGGGATCGCCTGACAGGAACGACGGAGGGATGGTTTCAGCAGAAGGAAGGGAATCGCATTTTCGACGTGTCGAATCAGGTGATATCATCTCCATGCGACCTTCTTCGTATCGAAACACATGTTTGTTTGCCGCTATTTTTGTCACGTAAGTTTTTTACTCATTACAGGTGATTTTACGTAACCAATTATAACCATCAAACCCCGCGACACACGGATCGTTATGAAGCTAGAGTTACGGCATATAACTGTCTTGATGAACTATGCCAGTTTTGGTGTTCCAGGATTGGCCACACATATATATGGTGGTGATGTGATGGGAATTGCATGTCACAGAGCTCACAGTCACTTCCTTTCGGAACCGTTTTATTCGACAAATCGATCAGGATCTGCTAGGTCGATCCACAATTTGGCCTCCTCCATTGCTTGCTCCCTGAGCATGGCATGCCGGCACTCGAGTCTCACAATCAGTTGCCTGCCGAAACCGGGGATGACTCCTCCTGACGGAAACAGAAATCTTCGTTCGAATCCATCAAGTGCGCCTCGAACTGATCAAGAGTCGGTATTCCCGAATATTCCTTTCTGGCTTGACAATGAGGATGATCTCTGAAATAGGGCTCTATGCAGGCGCGTAGCCAGGTTTTTTTCTTGGAAGGGCCAAGACCATTTCTGCACTTTCTTGGGGGGGGGGGGGGCGATGATGACGGTCGATGATGCTGAGCTTTAACATGGAGCCCTATGAGCGATCCGAGAATTCCGGGGGGGGGGCATGGTTCCCTCGCTCCCCCCCCCCCCATGGCTACGCTAGTGGCTCTATGAGATAGATGGAGTGTACGAAAAATCGAGTTTGTTCACCTTCTCGTTCAGAGACGAATTCGTGGAATTCGAAAAAATGTCGATTGTTGAGGTTTTTTTCGGTACTTTCTTGGCAATGAGATTGCTGCAAAAGAGAAGTGTAGTAACCAGCGACCGGAATCGACCTCAATCCACAAAATTCCTACATGAACGACCGAACTCACCGATTGCGATGCGGCTTCACCGTATCAGACCCCGTTGGAGGTACCCGAGGTGTTCCGCAGAGCGCATCGATGTCGGTTGCACACCATTACGATGGATCCACGATCATTCAGCCAAACCCGGGTTCCTCCAGACATATAGGATAGGAGAGCCGAGGGATGCAGTACACAGATGGAAGAATCTAACCTCCGATTGTACCCGGGAGGAAAATGGAGGAGAACGAATGGGGCGCTGCGGCCAACTTGAGCGCAAGGCTATTTCAGCGCATGAGCAATTTCCGCGCAAGGCCGATCTCAATGCATCGGAGATTTGAGGGCGAGGGCCAATATGGGCGTGAGCCCGATTTCAATGAAGGGCCGGTTTCAGCGCGAGTTGAATTTTAGCGCGGGGCTTATTTCACCGCACACGCGGATCTCGAAGACGATCAAATTGCTCGCGAGCAGAAGTAGGCAAGTTGCGTAACGAGGTGTCGGGAGGCATGGCATGGACCAAAGGCTCGCCAGTCGTACTGCCTCTCCAGTAAACCCCGCGCCGAAATCGGCCGCGTGCTGTCGCCGGAGTTTCGACGTCATGAGCCTCGCGCTAAAATCGGTCGGCATTCGAGTAGGGAGAGTTGTGTGGAGCGAATGAATGCAATCCCCCAGCAACGGTCGGGACTCTCCGGAGAAATCATATGAGGTGCTCTCACGAAACGGAATCTTCCATAGAGACGGAAACCATTTCTCCGTCCACCGAAATATTCATCAGACGTAGAAGTCGCACGAGCTCAGTTCCCTCCAGAAATGCATACAGCATGACACGGCGTCAATATTGATGATAAGGGACCGGTCACGCGCCAAAAAATATTTTGTGGCGCCCGCCAGGTCGATAGACATAAATTACCGATTCAGTCACGCTAACCTCCAAGAAAACTTGGCAGATTCGTCGGAAGAGTCGTCCCGGAATATCATTACTTGTGGGTTCTTGAGTCCTGTGCGCCTGAAAGGAGAGCTAGGGCTGTCCAAAGTTTTCGCAAGACAGCCGCTGAGTGGGGACAAGGTGGTTCACGGACCCGCTTTAGATTCCAGGCGAATTTCAGGGATGCCAACAACCTAAAGCCTTCCTCGGACAATCAACCCACCTGTGAAGTGTCGAGGTAGATTTTCGTCTGGTTGGCGCCGTCACCGTTATAGCTCATGGCCTCTCAGCTCCTTTTCGAGCGACTAAGTACCGTGCCTGTCGACTTCTGCGCCTGGCTTGGAGTCACAACCAAGCCTTTTTGGGGATCGACAAGAACTTTGGCCCCGGAAGCACTCGCTGAAATGGAAAACGAAATAAACGCCAGACCTCCTGATATACCGGACCCCCTCTCTCCATTGTATCGGACGTATGCCCCATGCGGGCGGCAGGTCGAGCCTCGGTTCAGAGGGTGGCCGCCTGGGTGGAACACATGTACTTGAAATCATGATCTGAAGGAGGCAGCTCATAACGAACTCGTAATCTCACCGTCTCATCCGCCAGATCTGTCGGATCACCAGAGACCCAGGGCCCCCAACAGGCCGTATCGAGTCTAACGGGCTCCTTGGCACGATTTGGATGCTGTATCGGCATCAGCCTGGAGCTTCGATCGGCGGCCTTTGTCGCGGCTGACGCTGTGTAACCGAGGATCTTGACAAGCTTCCGTACTCTCCATTCCATACAAGAGCATATCGATGCGAAACAACGAAACCTTCGCGACGGGATCCTCTGGACTTCGATCATGAGCAATGGTGCGATCGACATCATCTCAGTCTGCGTTCTTCACTCGGCAGACATACGGCGCATGCGCTCACGCTCAGAGAATACACAGATCGTTCATCGGTAGTTTAGTAGCGGTTTCAAAGAGCGAGCACGATCATCCGCGAGACTCTCAGCAATCGCCCTCACACTGTTCCAGAGGATGGTTTGGCTATTCATTAGTGCGTGCCTCGTCACGACGGCATCAGCGTTCGTGTGCCTCTCGGCGGAAGAACAAGCTGAAGTGGGAGAGGATATCTTGCTGTGCCTCCGACGAGAACTCGAGCTCAACGAGCCATTCGCGCTCATCAGTGCCAAGAAAGGAGGACTTCTATTCTCAGACGGACTCCTGTACAACGTCCACAAGTTCCACAATCGGATCGCACCGGAGGTCGGCTGCACCGGCGGGCTCGTCGGCATCGAGCTACTGCTAAGTTTCAACGAGACCAAAGTGCACTACACGTGGAAAACCTTAGGCTTACCATTCAGGGGCGGCTCGTGGACATTCGTCCGTCAAGCGACGGTTGCGATCTCGTTGACATCGCCCATACATGGTCGAACGCCTGTGAATTTCAAAAGCCTCCGCATGACCGAGTACTTCGCACCGACGGTCCGAGTTGACGGAATCCAACCGTTCTCATGGCTGGCCTCTGAAATCGGAACCTTTGTCGCGACGAGCAGTAGCACGTTGTTGAAGCATTTCATGGAGAAGAACTATCGGAAAGTTTTTGAAAACTCGTTCGATCATTGTTTTCTCAAGTCGCTTGAACGCTAGGAATAAATCAGTCGTCCGGCATCGGCCCTTCAGAATGTGACCGCGTTTTCCTCTCATTCTTTGTTTGTGCATGAGGCTTTGGGTTACTGGAAAAACACAATTGAGTGCACTTTCAAATCTGAAGCAGGAATCGAGCTTCCCCATACTGATAGATCCCGGGCGGATACGGAGAATTCTTACGGCGGAAATGACTCAAGCAGAGCCGTTTCCGACGAACGAGAATAGAAGTCACATATTTCACGTCTCTAAGCGGATGGTTTCCTCGTCTATGTCCAGCAAGGTTCTACGTATCAGAACTAGTATTCATTGGTCGCTGCATCCCAACGGTAAGGCTCTCCACTAATTCTTGACATGGCATCACCGTCACCATTCACGCTCATTGTTTTGGAGCGAGAGTCACTGCATGGGTAGTGGCAAGATGTCATCTTCACGGTCATATTTGAGGAAGATGGGAAAAGATTCCGCCGCATAGAGAGACGCCTGTTCGGTGTCCCACCGAACAGTTTGAGAAACAGCCTTCCAGTAACGAGAAAGGCGGAGATCGCACATCGGGAAGGTGTGTCACTGATTCCAAGATCAACGAGTCAGCTGTGGAGACTGCTGCTCTTCTGCAGCGAGCCGTAGGATGCATAGCGGGATCCATGAGGATCGCTGGCAACCGTCTATCTCGGTCAAATCTGCTCGTCGAACATGAATATCAGACAGCGGAGAGCTCCTTGGCTCCTTCGCTGACTTTTCAATACGATTTGGACTTTTCGGGACGGATTTCGGAGGATTAGCTGATGCTCGAGAACGGCTACCAGCATCGCGGAGCAATAACCCGCCGCAACCGCCATCAGACTCGCCTCCACGAGATCAAGAGCCCCTGAAATAAGCTGAGCGAGTCCACTTCGCTGAGACGGAGTTTGATCAGATGCAAGAGGAAAATCTCCCTCCACGATTCAAGTTTTGTTGACCTATTCGGCGAGGATAACACAGGCCGGAGCATGACCCACCAATTGGATGCTGTTAGCGTCCCAGCGAAAGAGAAACCTCTCGAAGCATCAAACGGTCGAGATGAGTGAGACAAAGCGTGGATGAGTGAATCGCTGTCTACTCGGCCCATCACATCGCGAACAGAGCTCGCTCGCTCTGAAAGGCGGCCTTCACGACTGCGTAACCGATCACAGACTCTGCTTACTTTCGGTCTGCTAGAATGCATGAGCCCAGTGTTTGCTGCGGAGAACACCGACTGAGTGAGTGAGATAGTTTTGGAAACAGCGGAATCAAGCTTCGCGCCGTCAGAAAGAGAGCACGCGGAGAGACTTGCATCACAGCGCACGAGAATCTTCGCAGAATTTTTATTCAATGCGTTTCCGATCTCATAAATTCCAGAGTTGCAAGTTATCTTCACATCCACCGCATCTCTCCGGGTTGCTTCAGTTGACGTTGGCCATGCTGGTGCTGCGCTTGTTGTGCTGAGGTATCGACGCTGACCGAGTATCTGCGATGATAAACAAATATAACGTCGGAATAATTTACGGAATATCTCGACAATCGATTTATCTGGTTGGTCATTGTAACGAACGTCCATATTTTTCATCGATTGTTGGGCCCTCTCTTTCTGTCTATCAGCTCATTAATCTTCGATGATTTCTGCACATTTTATCCCGTGGACTTTTCCTCACGGCACAGTCGGCTAGCAAAAGCCAGAGGCCGAACTCGTATAAGGTTCAAGATGAAGGAAAGAGTCGTTTCCCCGTTCTTGCAGCAAATCGGTTAAACCTCGTGTTTTCTGAATAACTGTTTGAAAATCCAAAGTGTCTCACCCAATGATCAGAAATGTGTCCGAAGTTCCCTGCCCACGTGGATACGTGGACTTTGAAGCCTTGCCTGACTTGCTGTTCGAATCTCCACAGCACATCTCATTGCGTGTAGATGGCCGATGCGATTCCCACTCCGGTGGCGAATATTAAGAAGCCGAAGAAGAAGCACATGAAGAAGATGGTCAGTATCGCCATCTCGGTGTCAAAAAGCCTCGTTCCCGTGGGCTCGCCGCCAGAAGATTGCTCTTCGTTGGCTGGCAAGCCTTCTATGCGAACGTGTCCGAGCTACAACCGAGAGCGGTGAAATACACTCAGGCTGAGAGGAGAAGCGCTGCTTGCCCACCCAGCTGAACAAGACTTTCCACCTTCAACCTGAGCTCATTGCAAAGCTCAATGTATTGGCGTCATATCGTTTCAGCCGACCTAGCGAGACTGTACCTGGGGTGGAGAGATGACTGGTATGAGAAAGTTTTGCCCGGTTTCATACAGAGATCCTTCATTCCCATCATCAAAGCGTCTTTTCTTCTATTCTGTGATCGTTCAAGCCAAGGGTGAATCTACGGATATTTCCGGCATGAAATGTTCTCCACGATAGGATATCAGGTGGCAGCAACATTTCTACCCTTGAAGCGTAATCGGAATGAGCAGACGGGATTCCGATCTTGTTGTCCCGGGGTTTCTAAACTGTGTGCTGTATGTGATTTCCCATGTGGGTAGGCAAGCGGGGGGAGAATCCATTCCAGCCATATGATCTTGTCAGCAAGATTTCGCTCAACGATGACGGCAACGTTGCCTCAGCTTCGATGTTTGATTGATAAGCCTCGTCTCTCTGCACCGGCCATGTGTTGTCCCACAGTTGGATAGCCTACGAGATGCAGGTCGTTCGATGTCAGGTGACGGGAGCTCTTCAGAGGACGCAATCGTAACCAGCCTTTGACACCTAAGCTTTGCGCTCGGGAAGAATATGGTCTGAACAAGTTTTCTACCTCTCATCCCAACAGCGCACCCGCGAAAGCTTACCGAGCCTCGCGTAATCGCAAACCGCTAGAGAATAATGCCGAGGAGACAGAAACCGGAGAGTTTAGTTTGGACCGGTCGGATGTCGTAGCGCGGGTGGATACAGATCCTGTAAAGGAACACTTTACGCAAAACAGGTGCAAGATTTGCGAGGCCATGTCTGCTTCCTTGAACGGGAGGTCGCTGACTAAATTCAGGGTCGACGACGTGAGATATGGCGCCTTGAGCTATCGCTCTCTTCCCGCTAAACTGAGGAGTACTATCCACGGAGTTATCTCTCTCTCCAAGCAGAACCGCCTCTCTTGCCCGACCCAGCGCTATGCATGCTCGAAACAACAAGCTTCAATGGGGATCTCCCCGGACAACGCCTGAGAAGAACACAAAAACGGATGCGGAGTTTTCATGTCAAGGCTGAAAATCATTTGCCAAAATTCGGGGCTCAAAATTCAATTTTCGGACTCCTAAACTTCGGCGTTTGCAGGTTCGGGAGCTCTGAGTATGACCTTCCACGTGCTCTTATAATGGAAAAGCAATGCGATATTATGATATTGTGCGTCACTCCTGCTGGGACACGCATTCAATACAATTTCCAACATTCAGTCATATTGAGTCACATCGACAATATCTTTCATCTTCCAAACTCCGTAACCTCTGGATCCCCTTCTGGACGTTCAGAAATCGGCTCCCGAAGCCCAAACAGCATAGTTATCGCATGCAACAATCGTTCGGATGCGCGCTCCGAAAGATGGTCGGAGAGCTCGCAGTTTGTGTCCACAGCTTTCCATTCGTTATTCCCGCGAAAAAGGCTCCAACATTCAAAGATTCACAACCCCGCTCGGCTCCGCCATCATGTGCAATCTGTGTCCTGCCTTCCCGAATACTTTGAGAGCTGCACCGTCAGAGCCGAGGGAGCGACAACGAGGAGTGACTCTCCGCAGGCGGTGCATGTAGTCTGTGAGCCGGCGAAGGGGCTAATTGTCTCGTGGCGTCAGCGAATTTTTCGTTTCACTTTCCGAAAACGCCTGGCGTAAGAGGCTCCAGCTATGATACAGCCTGCGAAGCGATAACACGCATCTAGAGAAGCGGCCGTGATTTCGCGTCATTCCCGAAAAACTGTCTCAATGCACTCCGCAACGAGGAGCTCTTCCTAAACGCTCCCGAAATCGCTGAGTGGAGCTGAGAAGAGATCGCATCTGATTTCTGGCAAGCATCGGGAATCCTAGGGAATGGAAAGCTCATAGGGGGAGCTCATGTGTTTCCTGCAATCCGTGAGGGTCGCGAGTTCCGGTAGAAGATTTGTCGAAACCTTTGCACTTGCTTCCCTCCTATTGAAGTTTATCTCTTTACCTCCGCAGTGATTTCCCCGTCGACTCTTGTGGTTGTACAGAATAACCGAAGAAGACTGCGGCGTTGCTCGTCGTCATTAACTCCGAAGCCAACCGCGAGTCGAATTTTTCTCTCTTCTCTTCTGTCGAGCCAGAAGCCAGAAAACATCTCGGCAGCAGAAACAGCAGCACCCGTCCCGGTGGAGTTAAAGTGCAGTGCACAAAATTCGACGGGAAAGAAGGACCGGTCTGAGACAACGACGATGGATGACGGCGAAGCCGAAGCGAGCGAGAGAAACAGGGAGAAACTGAAGATGCCCCTGAGGGCTCCAGCCATTAGACCAGAGGAGCGGGCATTTCTGGTTCGCGAGAGGGTGTCGCGAATTTTCGACTCGCTGAGAAAATGAAGATTCCTGCGCGAAATCTCGAGACGTTCGTGTCTGCTTGAGCGATAAACCTCGCGGCGGATCTTCTCGAGCGACTAAGCCACGATGGCCAAGTTTTTCGGGGTATGAAGCTCCGAAAGCCTCCAAAATAACGATGCGGAGTTCTGCGTCATTCTCTGTCTTGTCGAGATCTTCTGGCTTCAGCAAAGTGCCGGTCGTCGGCGAGGGTGAAGCACGGACAAGATGGCGGCCCTCTAGCGTAGAACAAGCCAGAGAAACGCTTTTCGGTGCGAGTCGCCGAAAATAAAAAGCGACGAGTACAGCCCCGCTCTCAAGCTCGGGGTCAAGGTCGAACTCGAATCGCTCCATTCTAGTTGAAGTTCGTTTGTGATTGTGCGATCCCTTGAGTGCTCTGGGCGACTCCGACAGTGTGAGGTGGATAGAGTGCTCCGGAACGCTGCGCTGAACTCGCGACCGGAGAAAAATCACCCATTGAGATAAGACTCGAACTTCGGAACAGCAGAGTGACCGTCTGACTGGCTTGTAGTTATACTTGCTGTCAACATTACTTCAGCGACTGATCCGATACGGCGACCATGGCTGCCGCTCTGCAGCTCGTTCAGACCGTGGTCGGTGCACTCGATCACACTGCAGCTGACATAAGTAGCAGTAGCAGCAGTAGTGGTAGCAGCGAGAGCAACACAACCCACTTGGACGACCTCCATGTGCCACATGACACTAACAGGTGGGTAAGAGCTGCTCCGATGGAAAGGTTACGACGGAAACCAATTGATAATTTGAATATGTAACCACAAATAAACTGAGTACTTGTATTATTCGTCTATTCAAACTTCACGACGAGTCAGTGAATGAGATGATAGAAAACTACACAACTTGAGGTAATGTCGATCCAGAGACTGTGACGGTAAAACAAGAGTGACAACGTTCTTCTCCATGAAACTCGAAATCCCTCGAAGGTTTGACATTTCGCTGGCTGGTTGCCCTCTGCCTTGAACGGAAATTTCCGCGAGATGACTTGACCCCTGAAGAGCATCGTAAAGCCGCGATATGAATCCTCCGCGTCGGGGGTCGGGGACTGAATATGCTGAACAAGGCTGTCGGTGTTGAACTCCGAAAGTGTTTCAGCCATCAACCTTTGGAAGTAACTTCAAGATTCAGACTTTCTGAATGTTGAATCAACCAGTTTGGAAATCACATGCATAAACGAGATACGGGGAATATCACTTCAATTTTACTTTGTCAAACCCCCCTGCCGTGCTCACTCACTCAGTGTAAGATCGGAAATTCGGGCAATGACGGAAACATAGCATCCGATAACGTGGAACTCAAACCGCATCTCATAGTCTCGAATTCACTTCTACCACCCAACGTTCACCGCTGAAAATGAATCAAGCGCTGGCTGGGGAGCACTGATGGTGATAAGTTTGAAAAATAGAGTTGAACTCCAAAAGTCTCACAGTCATGAGCGACTTCTTTGTCGCATCAAACGAATGACACGGTGCACCGCTGGCCCTATTTTTTGAGCTTCATTCGATCGGGAGCCGCCTGACCCGGAGATAGTCAGCGTCGAAGCACATTCGACTGGTATCGCTGCGGCCGATAGTTAAAACGAGGCCTCCACAATCTATCCGCGGACTTTTCGGATTTCGAATGGACTTCAGAAATTGACTTTCCTCTCCTTTCGCTTTTTCCGAACTTTGGTCGGTGATACTTTTCTGCGATGCATCGTGTAATCCCTTAGGTCTGAATCTGCGGTATTTGCGCGAGATAGCTCGACGTAAACGGAATAGAAAACGCCAAGTTCGCAACTCTGAAATTGATGTCAGGATTGCCAGCAGTAAGGATGAGCCATGTTAAGTACGGTCGATCCTCCTGTCTAGGGCTCAAGCGTACCGCCGATCCGCGTCAAAACTTTTGACGAGTCGAGCGCCTCGTCTATGAACGACGTCCCTTACGCAACACTTCGAGTGCTAGCAGAGATTTTAGACCTGATTTGAAATTCTGAACAGCCTCGTTATTGAGACAAAAGGAGGAACGGGACGTAAAAAAAAATACTCCGTGAAATCACTCAGCCTGTCACTGCAAACAGCCCTTCACGCACAAATGAGCATACAGCTCGGACTGAGAAAAGTGCGAGACACCTGTTGCCTGAAGCATCTCACTGTGCTCGCTACGGATACCAAGTGAGCAGGCGGTCCGCATAATCCTGAACTATCGTAAACAAAGATGTACTGCATACCCCTGAATGAAGTTTCTTCCGATCCGACGCTGATCCTGTCTATTTTGAGTTATTCGAACGGCGGGATGATGTTGTGGAGTAATATTTCAACAATAAACAACAGGACTAATTGGTCACAGACGTCCATGAAACGCATAATCGATGAACCCATTCAATCAACAACGAGTCGACTGTCATTAGACAATTACTATGATCGGATCGACCGGAAAATCCTTCCAAACGTAACGACCCCCATTAACCCTGCAACGTTAGATACACTCGCGCGCACACTTTTCAACATGTTACCCGGCGATCCTAACAGGTCAGCAGGTGTCGAACTGCAGAGTTTTTACAACGTGAACTATTCAAAATCCAGATTTATGACTGGATCTCATTTAAAACCGCATCGAATGTAAGCGATCGCAAAACGAATGTATGAATATTATTGTGGTAATTCATGCCGCCGTGCCGAAATTGCTGTGCACTGCCACACAGTTCTCAGCGAGCAACAAGTTTTTTTCCTAAAGCAGCGACTCCGATCCGCAACCGCCCATGAGCTTCCCAGTTTCCCGTCCCCGTGTGGCAAAGAAATTCCACGAGAGGCGCACGGGATCAATCTCGTTCCATATCTTATGGTGCGAGTGTCATGTGATGATTCTTTCGTGCTCATTTTGTCCTGATGACCATACTATATTCTGTTTCCATTGCCATTTATAGTTTGGTTCCCTCGTGCTATGGATGGTGCATGCGATCAACGTGCAGGCAGTTAGCCGATGGGCCCTGGCCGAGCGCTACATGGGTTCTTTTTTGAGGGCTCCCGGAGGAACACTGCGGAAAGTCTTCCGAGGTATCATCTTGTACAAGATGTACCAGAGGTCCGCGGGGGTTATACACGGAGTCCCTTCTAGATGCTCACGCTCAAGGAGAAAGGTGCAACCAAGGTACCTCAGGTTGAGGATGTTCGGCCGGCTGCTTGGACGGGAATCCGAGGTAGAGGAGAAGTTCTGGTGCGCATTTGTGCGATGGCGCGGTTTTCGAGAGTCCCGAGTCGGGAGCACTCACCGTGACTTTTTCTCCGATTCGAAATTATTCCCCATTGCCGTCTGCGAGTGGAACGGCCTGAGTTATCGGCCCGGGCCTTCAAGGTTAGGCTCGGGAAGATTCTCTCTGGATGACCTCAGGGGACACGGAAGGGGATTGGGTGGAAACTAGGGCAGCCAAGCCACACGTTGGGAATCATGGACGCGCATCCCCGGGCCACGCAATGATTCTAACGGCACCGACCAAGCTGGACACGGGAAAGCTTTCTTCCTCGAATGCTCCTTGGACCTGTAAAATCCATGCACATGTGTTCTGAAGTCGTAGCATTCTGCATGGAGAACTTCAGCTCTCGATAATTGGATGGAATGGATGGGCAGCGCCGAGAAAGGGAGCTCTAGGAAATGAGAATGAGAAATACAGGCTAAGACAAGCATGAGCGTAGATTCTGGTTAATAATGATCATATTCCGTAATTGATGTTGTGAACGATAATTATTCAAATCTTGGCGCATTTCTCTTATTCTCCATCTGTCAATCGGTTACGTGCGACCGCTTGACTTTCTCTCGGCCTGTTTGAGTGTTCGCAGTTACATGCCAAACGGGATCATTTATCATTCAACGAGAACTGTTGCTGTCGGGCGAACTGTATTGCCACTAATGTATTCCTTACTATTCGGTCTGCATCTGATGATGCATCGAGACACCCAGTAGTGGGTACAGGAGAACGTTCCCCTTTGGACGCCGTTAGCTGAAGAATCGGGGAATTCCTTGGGACAGAAACATTCACTATTGTACTGCCACATCAATGTCCAATACAGCGTCCATATTGCCGCATGGAACCGCGTTTTTAGAATTCATGACTTCTTCGCGACTAAACTCGCAAGCTTTCGGATACATTGTTTTACACAGATAATCGATCCGATGCCGTTGAGACCCAGAACAATCGAAGGATCCCTGGATCCGACCAGTTCCACGGTTTAGGCAACGAACTGGAAAAACGAGAAGGATAAACAGGTGACACATCATCAATCATGCTGCATGCAGTTTCGCTCGGTTCACACACGTTAACACCTTTGACATACAAACGGCAATAGTCCGAGCTCTCGGTTGCTGATAATTACAGAGAAAGCATCCGATTTTACCTAACGCAAACGCATTCTAGTCCAACGAAAGCTACGATTAATCACACACCAGATCTTCGAGCAGATGGAGAAACAATGAACTGTATCCAACCTGATCCTGGAATTAGCCGACACGGAGAGATGAATGCACACAATGATGACGACAAGGAAGGGCGGGATGGACATGCGGGCAACCATGATGAGCTCCACGGTTTTCAAGCGCTCTTGAATTCGCACAGATGCTCGGAATCAGACACTGGGGTTCGATATAGTTTCGAATCGACTTTCAATTCGGCGCGATATGGCTGGGGACGAGCAAATGCCAGCTGACGCAGGTCGCGACATCCAAGAGAATCCAACCCGTTCCATGAGCCGCCGAGTACGAGAACCTGGAGACAACGGTTGTTGAGGATTTCAGATTTCGAGACAGTTGCATCTTTAGAATCGATTGTAACACGGAGCAAGTGTTTGGTTTGATCAGAATGCCAGGTTCTGCTGTGAACAACAGGCCAGATTATATTAAAGTCATCTTCTTGAATTCGGAAAGCCCGATCGAAGTATCTCGAGACACTAGAGGAGCTCCGAAGTGAATTCGTTCATCGCTCACGATGACGAATGCTCCATCGCACAGCGTCGGCAGCATGAACGTCGCGCCGACTACTAGAAAAACGACGATCGGAACAGTATTTCAAAGTACTACATTGATCACGGCTACAGCACGCGGTGCCAGCTTTTTACCAGTTTAACCTCTGACCTGCACGGCGATGACGACGCTGATGATCCCCATCATAGCTGTTCAATGCTTGTGCGGAGGCGTCGGGTTGGTTAGGCGTTGTGCAACAGCGGCGGATGCCATGTAAGGGTACCTGAAAGATATCCGATTTTCAGTTTGATTCAAAAATCGCAAACGCGCACGAGAGAGCCTAGACGAATCGGGACAAACTATTGGACCGGATACCGCAAACTTCGCCATTCAATGAGAACTCTCTTGTGAATCAATTACAAATACCTGATTCGTGAAGTAACCTCCATGAGGATGTCGGCCTCTGTCTCCTACTTTTTTCCACCTCGATCGATAGCTCCAACGGTGAGGTAGCCCTTCTCGGAGCCGAATCGTTTCCTCGGCTCTATCGCCCGACATCCTGGGGTTTTCCCGCACTGACCATGCTCGATCAAAACGCTGCAGTCAACAGAATAAATTGAACTGCCTGACTTACGATTCGCCCACCTGTCTGTCGGATAGTTGACGTATGATGTTCCGAAAATTTTGCGTCTGTGATTTTATGTTCGTGTCTCGGTGCTGCTCTCACGATGGAAGACGAGCGACCGCGTTCGATTGCCGCGAACACAGTAATGAGTGCATGACACTGCGATTCCGCCTTTCGCTCTTGGAACACTCGGTAGGGTTGCGTTCCAACCGTGGGGCGTTGAACAGCCGTCCGGAGGAAGAAATCGCTCGTCATAAACGGGACATAAGGAAGTTCACGCGCCCTTGATGTTCTCATTGAGGTCAGACGGGGGCCGTTTCGTTTTCAAATAGAAACTTGTTATGTCTTTTGCGTTACGAAACTGTCCACTTGTCTATGTGTCGCTGCTTTTCATGCTTCTCACCATTATCGATTCGGAATGACGGCAAAACGACCCCCATGATGAAGGGAAACGAGAGGAGAGCAGCGAGTGTAGGAGCCGTTTCATATCCCATCGTAGGCGGAAATCATATGTAACATGGAACAGTTTTCGTGGAGCTCAGAGCGTGGGGTCACAAAGTTTTCGAGGGGACATGATTGGATAGCTCACAATCACAAGACTCCGTAGCTCTCAAAATCAGAAGCGTCTGTAAATTAAGCAGAGTTCGAGAGAACCGTCCCGGGGCCTGTGAGACGCTCTCGGGTCGTTTCCCGTCGCTTTTCTCTGTCGTCAACAAAAAAATTCAGAACGCACTCAGGACGAATGAGCGATATGGAGGTACACGCATTCTCGGAGTTCGTTGAAAACATAAGTCGGTGAATTATGGGCTAGTCGAATGATTTGAATTATGTATGGATGGGCTATGTTGAAATATTGTTCGAAGAAGCTCCGATCGACGTTCGGACGCAGAGCGCTGGGCCGAAAATGGAAGGCGCGCGTTCGTTTGCAATCAGTTAAAGTTGTTGTCGTTGTTGCCGCTGTCGCTCGCCTATCGTAAATTAGCTACGGGCTTCATAGGCTTCACGTCGACGGTTGTCGGTCGTCCTCGAAATTCGGTGTCGATGGCCAGAAGTTTTTCTTCTCCACAGAACTTCTGCCCGCCCCATCGCTGCCTTCTCTATCGTTCGCTCGCTGGCTCGCTCGATGTGCCGATGCTATTCGATGCGCTCATTGGCTCGCTCTAATTACGGCGCCCGTCGTTGACGATAGTTGTAGTTACTACTAGAGCTCAACCTGCTCGCTTTGCTATACAGCGTAGAATAAACTCGAATCACCTGCATGATGACGGCCCGCAAATTGAGTTCCTGCAAGATCGAGGGTAAGCGGGCGAGCGGGAGAGTGAATAGGAACACCCAGGCGCACAAGCGGGCAGAGAGTGGCAAACACTTTTGAGATGTCTGAACACCACACCTTCACGATACCGTCCGCTGATGGCCGATTGCTCACTGTTCGACTCCGTCAGGTGGTCGACGTACCTTGCGATCATACAGAGTAGATCAGAGTGTACGATGATATCGGGAGCGTCAAAAAATGACACCGAAATGTCCTTAGCGCTGCTACGAATCTTTGGATCGGTCGGATTTTTGCAAGTTTTTCACTCATTCGGGAGCAATCACCCTTCAGAAGAAAAAATCGAGAACTCGTTGTATGTCGCTTCTGCTATCACCTGATCTAATTGTGAGTTTGGCGCTGTTTCCTTCAGATGAAATTGTTCTCACGAGAATTCCTCGGAACGCGGAGGAAAGTGGAATATAGTTGCACCCAATAGGGTAAAGAGAATGATTTTCTTGTCACATTTCTAACCTCAACAGGCTCACTCATGAATAGAATGACAATCACTTCCAAAAATCTGCTTTCGGCTCTTGGAACAACGGTAACGTGACCGTCCCTGGGGAGAAAAAATGAGCTGATCGGTCAGTTCACTTGTTTGATATGGTTTGGTTGGTCGGTTGTTTCCACTCGAATGAATGGTGACAATGACAGCGTTCAATATTAACGCTGGCTTCTTGGGACAGCTCGATTTGACGAGAAAATGAAAAGAACCGAGGAGAGGAAATCGAAGGGAACAACAAAAAATGCTCGATCATTGCAGTTTACCTCCGTAGGGAGGCGTATGCGTTTCGCCACAGCAGCTCATAGCCTGGGGCTACCGTTCCATGTCTTCTTCTCTTACAATTTTTGAATCCAATCAACGGGACTCAACACCGCGAGGAAGCCAACTCGCACCGAACGATTAGAAGAAGTGACTCTCGAGGAGTGCGCGTGGAATCGATGGCTGGTATCCGAACTCGAGGCATAAAACACTTCGGCGAGTCGTTCTTCATAGAGCCGCCCATGGCGTTTCTTAGATTGCCAGTCCGTACTGTGTCGGAAAGTTTTCCGTTGGTCGATTGTCCTGCAGACACCCTGCAATTGGACTAACGTTCTCTCTTTCTTCATCTATTTCAGGTGAGTTGTCAAACGCTGCCGGATTGAACATTGATCGATTTCCGGCTCAGAACTATTGGACGCAATCTCTACAATGTGACATGCTGCGGTCGCCACAGTGCTGAGAAACGGCAACAGCTACCGTCGAAGCCGCAACAACCGATGAAATTTCCGTCAAAACAGCTTCGTGACAGATTCTTTTCGCGCCTCCTACTGCCACAGCCACCAGATCGCCGCATAAAACAGAATTAATCCCACACAGGCATTATCTCGGACGAGATTTAATTTGGATGCTGAAGGACTGACGACGATTAGGAAGGGGTTGTGTTCTCCAGAATAATCCTTGGATCCTTCAAGCGCGCAACTCTTCCGATAAGCTCGTCTGATCGCCCGAGTTTCCGTGATTCGAATCCTCATTCGACGTCTCAATCATCGGGTTGTGACGAATCGAGATCGAGCCAAGTCCGGAGGGAATATTGAGTCAGATGCAAAGCTCGGTGGCGAGTCGACCGAGGTGTCGTCACTTGGTGGCCAACCTTCGCCCCTTAGCACAAGCTGCGCTTCAGCAAACTCACCAAGGGCCTTGTCGAGGGGAAAAAACTCCCGAAGTTCGAAAAGCGTCACTGTGTCAGCTTTTCGAACAAATCTTCAGGTTGGGAACCCTCAGCTAAAACTCTGCCGAGCATTTTTACTGAAACTTCTGCAATTTCGGAATTTCGCCCACCACTGTTTCTTCGTCGGCGCTCTGAACGAGCAACACAAAACCACGAA
This sequence comes from Neoseiulus californicus, assembly GCA_028455905.1. Classification (NCBI taxonomy): domain Eukaryota; kingdom Metazoa; phylum Arthropoda; class Arachnida; order Mesostigmata; family Phytoseiidae; genus Neoseiulus; species Neoseiulus californicus. The sequence continues at coordinate 22,437,642 of JAMQGS010000001.1, forward strand.
CTGTTGCTGCGGTAACCACGCGAACCAACGGGCAAAAATTGAAAAGCCCAAACGAAAAGAGATCTTTATGGCCGGTTTGAAAGTCATGTTGTCACTCGGTCGGTTTTTCGCTGGTTGTGTGCTTTGATGCAACATTGCGTCCGACCGTCCGACGGGATCTACATAGCAGCGCGTGTAGGTCCGGCGATGCATTGAGCATGATTCTTCAGCATTTCGGCCCGTGATTTGAGCCGAACTTTCACTCGTTTTCGGCTCCCACTCAGAGCTTCCTGGGGATGGGAGGATGATGTCCTGGAGAGCTTCGTCAACTTCCATCGTCCAATGTGGAAAAAACATGAAACAGGAAGGAAGAATGTAAATATAGGCGATAAAGAGAATGAGAAACTTTTTGGGCTAGCAAAGAAAGATGAGAATGACCCTCGAATTTTTACCATCTTATCCTCATGACCATTCGCGGCCAAAGATTAAATGAATTGAAACCATCTTCGTGGGAGACTGGATTGACGGTTTTTCGCTAGGCTCTTCTCGGTTGCAAACAAACAAACAAACTATCCAACCGACCGAGCAACCAAGCAATCCGAAGATGCGAAATCATGATAATGCTCAAGATGGGTTACTTTTTTTCGGCCTCATGAGGGTCCGATCTTCGCCCATATGACTGCGGCGTCAGTTTGTGATCGGGAGACGTTCGATCCTGAGCCTGACCTCTGGTGAAAACTGATCTTTCGGTTCTCGATTCAGTCCACTTCAGTGCTGTTCCTCGTGGAGAGCCAATCCTCCTGAATCTGAGTGAGACTAACGAATGGTTCGATGGGGGAATACAGCACCAGAATCGAGATCAGAGCATCGCCGACGACGACGACGTGTCGTGTCCCGAGTCCCAAACATGGAGAATCCGACAGCTCGGAAATCAGCACCAGGTAGATTGCATTGTATCAGTAACGATTGATCGGTTCCGAAAGAGCTTTTTTCGTCATCTTCAGATGTCACGCCACGACATACATTAGCTCCATTGATTTGCGCCGAAAATGCCTACCAGAGTTCAAATCGCGTTTCATCTGTCGGTCGAGTGTTTTCTAGATTTTCTGGAAGTAAAAGCCGTCGTCAAAGCTTCTGCTGTTTCTGCTGTCAGAGCGTCGAAAGAGCTGTCACCGATCGGGAATCCGTCGAGACATTCGTTCATTCAGGCTTTTGGTTAGATTAAGAGAAGAGATGAAAATACGGCCCGGGCGGCTGTCGTCGTCGTCATCGATCGACATCTTGTTCTGGCCGGAAGATAAGCGTTAATAAGTTTACGACTCCGCCATCAGCGAGCAGTGCTGCTCAGGAGGTTGGGGAATGAGATCTCGGAGTATAATCCCACCAATTGCTCGAGCGACCAGACGAGACAGAAAGCATCGATCCTGCATTCAACTTATTTTCTTTTCACGAGTGCGGGAAATGCGGTTGAAAGGATGCAGGAACTGGAGAATTCCTACATGGTATTAGAGACGAGCTCGTCCCATTCTTTATTTCTCAAGTATCCATTGGATATCGAAGAATTTTAGCCAAACTCCTCGATTCTCTCACGGCGAGATCTTTCTCGAAAAAAAACTTTCGCTAAAATGAGTGGCGCAGCGAGCCGCTCAGGGGTTTGACACCGTGCCAAAAATCTTATCAGCAAATTCAGCACCAACCGCGTCGAGGATTTTTCTGTCCAAGATGACACGTGTTCTCGCTGGAGCACTCACAACTCAGGAGATATTTCCGTTCGCTCGTACGCACATTTGCGGGGCCACGTGTTTGACTCCATTACTTGGAAAAGTTTTCTGGCAGCGAACCGAGGAGTGGGGAAGTTTTCGATTGGAAACTCTGGCCAGCGATGCTTTAAGAGCTTTCAGAATCGAATCATTTAGTTCGGTTATAATTCCTTCTCAACTGAATCGGGCGACGCGATCCCGAAACGAAACAAAACCATCTACGCCAGCCAAAACGTGTTCTCCATTCAGACGCGGCGGAACGTTTTTTTCCGCATATAGTCGGATTCGATGCATCACATTCCGTGGAGTCTTGATCCAATGCCAGGAACTGTTGACGGAATCGTGGCCGACTGAACACTGTCGCTGTCAAAGTGACGGTGGACGAAACTATCGAATTTCACTTCTCAATAAGTCCATCCGGATTTCTAAACCCAGCAAATCTCTCAGCGCTTCCAATAGACGGCTTCACCCGCTTATGGCTCGAAGCTCGACAATGGTTATCCGACCGTCCGTCGTCGGATGTCCACTGAATCTTTCCGTGATTTCCAAGTTCACCGTGACTTCAGGTCGTACGGTTCTGGATCGATCGACCGTCGACGATTGTTGTCGACTTGGTGAAGTTCTTGAAGACGAAATGACGAACGAGCAGCTAACGAACATCCAGAAAATTCCAACTGTCCAATAATCGCCACTGCCGCGGCCACTTCTGCTCGCTAACTTCTTCCTGACGCGCTATGCCCAGTGCTCCGAAGTCTGTCTTCTCTACCGGATGGCCGTTGTTGCGCAGCGCGGTAAAACACCGAGACAAGCATTGCCATTGTAGCCTTCACACAGACCCGTACGCTTACTCACGCACACACATTCACATGGTCGACTCTCTGTTTGCTGGGGTATCGCTGACTGTGTAAGTTAATTAGTTTCTGGCGCGATGGAAACGAAGAAAAAGAACTTTGTTCGATCCAGAAGGTCGAGAAGCGCCCGGAACGAGCGCCAATCGTTGCTCGAATGAGCTGACAATTGGTGAAGTCAAAAGCCAGAAGCCGTGCTGACGGACCAGTAAACCGATGAGTCGACCACCTGCATCCGCTACATGAGCCGTTCCGTATCAAATCGATTTCCTATCAGGCTGGACTCGTCCGAAACCTTGACTCACAATATTTCATGTTTCCTATGAATCGTCTGAATATGGAGCAGATAACTAGATGAGCGTGATCCATTTTGCATGGTTCGCGTCCACACTCTTTATCTCTAGCTCTCGATAAGGGATATGTAGAGCTCGAGCGGAACTCGAAGAATCGGCTATCAATTCGATAAGACGCTGAGGGAAATCGAATCTAGGGTCGGAAACTTCTACGGTTGGATAGTGTCTGGAATTATGCAATCCAAAACTTGGCTTGTCGTCATGTAGTCTATCTCGGCCGGTTGAGGGAGTGTGTTCCTTGTAAATGCAAACTGATTAGCACGGAAAATTATCAGCAGGATTTGGTGTAATTCTTGCTCGGTCGAATCTTCAATTAAAAGTACCGTGGGTGGCGAATCAGAGGGTTCATGTTTTCCCGTACGCGAGATATTAATTATGTCAATGATTTCATATTTTCAAAGTCTCTCCATCATCTTCTCACGTCTTTCGCGGCACCGGCAAGAGTGCTTTCGGTTCTAGACTGCGGCTCACGGTCGTACGTCATGCGCAACCGACGTTTTCGCCGTTTTCATGTACATACCTGAATAATTCGTGGATTTCATGGGATACTACGGTCATGTTTTCATCCGAAAGAACTAGTTATACGCTGTCTATTATTTCAAAGTTCTATCGAGTGAAGGTAGTCCGGCTCGAGTGTCGGATGAGCTCGCTCACTAAAGGCCCTTGTCCAGATGCAAAGCATGCAGTCTATCGCGTCTCATCATCGCATCGGAGCGATTATGTCCACTGCTCCAGAACGTACGAGTGGGTTTGAAAAATGAAATCCAGAAAACAGACACGGTCGTTTTTTATCTTTCTTTCGCTCTTTCTGCGCCGGACGCAGCCTCATTCCAGAGGAACGAACAAAAAGGATTCCATCGTCGCCGTCGTCGACGCCACCGCCACAACCAACGGCTACGAAGCTCTACAATGAAACGCGGCGACCTTGACATTGACTTGTGAGCCACGCGAACTTAATCGTTATCTAACATTAGCGGCGATGGAATCAGGATTGTCTATTCTTCAGTTTCTTCCGCAAATTATTTCCTTCGACACGGGTTGGTTGATGCACACACCGGAGTTAACAAGTGAACGAGCTCGATGATGATACTAGAAGAAAAGGAAACGAAGTACCGTTCCGCGAGCCGTTCTGGGATTGAAATTCTAGGAATCCATTTCCGCGTAAGATACCTGTATCCATTTCAATCCAGTCCGGCATCCCGTTCATCGTTCTTCTTGTTCATTGTGTCGCACGTGGCTCCGGGGATTGTTACTGCGTTTATAGTGGGTTATCTACGATCTGACGATCTCGTAGAGCTGCCATTATTGGCCAGAACAAAGATGGCTCAGCATGAGCAGCGGAAAAGTCATCTCAGTCCGAGGAAATCGGTTTTAGCGTCGGTGTGTCGGAATTCATTAACCTCTTCCAATGTATCCCTCCGTCTGCCAGACCCTAGAGCCTAGAGTCTCCAGGGTGAGAAACGAAGAAAGAATCATGTTGGGAATATGTTTGGAAGTCGAATCGGAGTGATCTGCGATACTCGGATGGTATCAGAGCCCCCAATCATTTCCACTGGGGCTTACGTGATAAACGTGATTCTACGTTCTTCGTCTTTTCTATGAGTTAGGGAACCACATCTCTAATACCGGCTTTGGCAAACAGCTGCGTGTTCACCTTCTTCAATGAACGTACTTGAACACCAGTAACAAGAGATCAGACACTAGTACTAGGTAATCGATCAATCGACCGAGCTCTCCGCGCTGAATTCGGCCAACTTATCGAAGATATGAGTATTGATCTACCAACTCACTTTGGCTAGAACCAGAGCTGGCCGCGAGTGAGTCGATCCGAATTTTTTTTTTATCGGCGCTTGCGGTGCCGTAACAGAATGACGAGCGGGAAACATGGTGAACGGAGTTATCCTGACGTAACAGAATTCCGGTGATTCAAATCAGAAACAGAAAAAAGGAGAAGAAAACAGGAGCTCAATGATCGGAACACATGCCCTGGCTCCGTTTGGAACTGTATTTTTCTTCCTTGATTCTGTAGAAGTTTGTTTGATCCCCGGCTATTGCATCCGAATGCGACAGCAACGGCAAAATAATTCTCATTCCCTCCAATTCTTTCCACGCATGGCTTTGCTCTTCTTTCTATTCCCCGATTTGTTTCTTCCTGGGTCTTTTAGTTTCCTCGAGCGGAATCCACGCATTTCTTCAGGTCATCCTCACAGATAACCTCTGCTATCTCTTGGAAGCACAAAAAATGCAGCAACGAATCTCTCCAGCTTCGAAAGGCAAGTCGATTTATTAAACTTGTGAGTTACTTTCCTTGAGCGTCGATGGCGCTACAGCGACGTTTTCGCTTCATTTCACTCGTCGAGTGGCTCTCGCTTCGCTCGCCGCCATTTTCTTGATTCCGTTCTTCGTTGAACTCGCTCGATTCAGCCCGGGCGATTCAGTTGGAAGAATCTAGATCTCCTCGATCATTTCCTCTCTCGAAGATTTCCCGAAATAAATTCAAGTTTTTGAATTTCCCTCCCCGGTCGAGGTTTTCCAAGAGTTTTGATACGCCAAATCTCTCGAGCTTTGATGCTCATCCCAGGATTCGAAGTCGGTGGATTCTATTGAGGAAGAATCGGTAGCGCGCTCAGGAAGTGAGAAACAACCCACGGAACCTTCTCTTGTGTTGAGAAAGTTTAGTCGTGTTAAAGATTCAGAACGCCATGACTAGAACTTCACTCAATGCAAGGGAGGCAGCTTCTCGCAATCGTCGTTTGTTTGAATCATCCATATCCTCGACGTTACCGTTTTTCTTCATCTCATCATCATGAGCTTTGTCGTCAACGGGTTCTTGGCCTTGAGAAGCTTCTGGTGTTGGAGCTTCCACTGATTGTTTCCAGAACAGTCTCTGATGGAAATTGAATCATTATCCAGTCTTAACATAGGTATCTTGGTCGTTAGCGAGCCGTTCACTAAACAACACCGTTATTTTTCTGGGTGACTCCGTTCAGTTAGGTCCATGGTCCCGTGCCCTCGCGTGACGATGCAAGCACGCCAGGCAGCCGATCCGTCGCATATGGAGCGGGACCGACCAACGGACCGACAGACTGGCGAGCATAAAGAGAGACTTTTGGCTCGCCGGCAACTTCGAATAATGAACAAGGCGGATAATTGTCGGGTCTTAGTTGCAGCTTCGATTAAGTCATTATGATTGGTGGCCGTTCGCTTACCTATGTCTCTTCCGCTCGTCCCTCCTCCACCAATTTCTCTCCGATGTTTGAGTTTCACGCGAAACAACTCGTTCAGATAGCGGATCACTTGGAGGTCTGGGCGGACGTCGCCGAAGAGCCTCTCGAGACGGCTTTCATACTTTGCCGCCCTTCGATCTCAATTCTCAACCCCTCGACAGTTTGCATTAGAAGTATTCTCACAAGAGTCTCACAAGAATGTCGGTATCTGAATCCTCCAGCGGTTACTTGTTTGTGAGGGGAGAAATTCAAGTCGGATGAAGACAACACCGACCGGGGAAAAAGTATGTTGCAGAAATAAATTGTCTCTTGTAATGTATATATATATATAAAAAAAAGATAGATATATTTCGCGATAACAGAAATCGATGATTGAAATTCTTCCCGTGATGTTGCAGTAATTGGATCTGTTCGTCTGGTCCTTTCGGCTGACTTGGTCCGTCCGTACATTAACTCGTACGTTCGATCGTTGAGTAATTCTTGCAAAATGATTGTCCATTCCGAATGGAAGGGCGATACATGAGCTTGGCGAGCGCAAAACGTCCCATTCGATTCAAACAGGCAGCGTGCTTCACTGATCGCTACAGTTCCACTTTCCGGGCCTCTTCCAGGCTGGGTAGGGCCGTCAGGGACTGGCTTTGCCTGGTGAATTTCCGTGAGTTTCACCTAAAACTCTTGATGCTGTCGCCATTGTGAGCCTCTCAGAATTCAAGAGCCGCAGTCATCGATTTATTAATCACGGCACTAGTTTGACTTCACTGATGCCCGGCGTGATCGCTAAATGGCGAACGTTGATGATCAACTTGATTGACAAGTGATGGCGACTCGAATGATCGTCTCCGACGATCACGAACGAGCGACTCATCGCGCTTGGCCCTGATGAAGAAACATCCTGGTTGACACGCGGTCACTCACAGACATGAACCTACTGAGGATGTTCATTTTGTCTCTTTCGTGTTTGCTCCGTCAGCCACTTCAGGAAAAGTTGTTGCAGAAGCACCGAAATTTCTTCCGACGATCGAAACACGGCTGCTGTTATTCAGTGAATATCGAGTGAGCCTCCATCGGGAGCAGCGGGAGGGAAGGTGCGGAATTCGATTGGGTTGAGAAGCCACTTCGAAAAAAAAATCCTAGCATCCATAATGTGATGGGCAGCAAACATCGCGTAACTGTAATCGCGTATGCGTCGCTTAAAACGGCCATCTATTGTATGAAAACAAAAAATGATTAATTGTGTTGCGTCTCCGCACGCAACCCTGTGCCTGGCCGTGCGAGGATGCTGGCTCGTTGCTCGATGTGAAATCAGTTGATATTTGACTCCATAGGTTGCCAGTTTCGTCTCCTTCCTCCGTTGGATCCTTATCGCATTCGAACGTATGGTCCGGATCAGTTCAATAGTCGTCGAATGACCCTTGGACCAACGGCGACAAGGACAGACGGAAACGGTGCCTGGTAAGTGGTCGCGGCCATTTAAGCTTCGCGTTTTCCTACGGCGCGGCAGCCCGCGCAACTACAGTACGTACCGAGTCAATTATCATGGAAACTTGCGAGTTACCCCCCGAAATGCCGTTTGAGAGGAAGGGTTGAGAGCATGTTTGGTCCCTCAACGGAAAAAAACACGCACACAATTCGTCTAATGAGTGCACGCTCGAGCTTAGCTCTAGCAGCGTAAGGAAAGCATCGTAAAATATTGATACGACCTGTCATATAAATATCGGCATTAGCGACAGCATATCTCCCGGACCTGACTGGAATCAGAAAATAATGAGCGGTTCTACGTGGAGTTATGGAAAAATCTGAATAAATCGCCTCAAAATTGCTCGTCGTCTGCGATTTCCTCTCTCTACTGACTGAGTCATAGATGATCGTTTCGGACGCACGAGTGTCGCCGTTCGCAAAGTGCGGTGAATTTGCCGAAGATAACATCCGCAGTATTGCCTCATGGTCCAAGCGCGCTGGAGAGATTCGCTCGCACGATTCGACGACCGAGAACTGCGGTCATATATTACACTGTCGGGCCGTGATGTGCTCTATGCTGGTCTCACGTCATTATTGGCGATCGCATCGGTCGCGAAATGATCCTAATTGAATCACTTTTGAATGCCGGATATTTTCTGTTCAGCGCTTATTGGAGCGTCACTTCGCCGTCACATCAGCAGTGACTCTCAAAGTTGCCGAGCTTTAGATGGAAAATTTTGAAACCATTCGAGGAGATCGACTGGGGTTCCAAACCCAAGGACTCTGGACGCAGCGTCGCACTATCAAGTCATACCTTCACATTAGGGCGGTTGGTGCCCGAATTAGGAAACCGATGCAGAAATGTTTTCTGATATTGTAGAGGGAACGATGACCATGCGGAAGCTGCCCAGAAACCCGCAGCTCGTCGATTCCGGACGACGACATGATAAAATCAACCAAAACTAGGGCTCAGAACAAGAGCCGTCAAAGCTATGATGGAATTGACACTATTGAAACCCCGCATGATCATAACGGTTTGACACCTCCTGGTCATGAGTGGGACAACTCACTTTTCACGACGGAACTGGCGATCACTCCGTTCGTCTCTCCATCAAGCCGTCCCACCATCAGTCCATCCGACGAGGAAACAGGGACAGTCACTCAGTTGGTGCTTTCAATCCACCGGGGTAAGACGCGTCTCGTTAACTTGAAATGTATTTGGGATAGCGTTGATCGTATCAGTCAAATAAACGGGCTGGTCTGAATTCGTCTCCCTACTTATTGAGTTGTCAACGAACACCTTCATTATTGCGTTGATTATCACATCATCGACTTCAAGTTTGGCTGAGTCGACAATCTGATCCCGTCGTTGACATCACGAAGGTTGCACGGTAACAGTCAGAAGTGGTGTTCCCTGTGAAAACGTCGCTGCTCTGTTTTTACCCCCACTCTTTGCCACAAATTTTGTCTTCATCGATTGATTCATTCATTCGTTCTTCCATCAGTCAGTCGACCAAACAACCAATCGTTTCAGCGGCAGTGACTAAAGCAGCCAGTCGGGCAGGCCATCGTCAGACTTTGACAACTTGATCATGCGGACAGTGTGTTGTATATCAACACAAAAACTATACCTCATGCTACTTTTGTTACAAACCAGCGTTTTTCCGCACGTGTCATCGGAGGTGTCATGTTTCCGTGGCACTGCCCATAACCTATTATTCTACAATTCCGAAAATCAATGCTACTTTCGATTCTAACGGCTACCATGGAACAGTTATTCAGCTATGACACGGTGTTGAGGTTTCTTCCTCGTTCCTAGAATGGTCGGAAAAGATCACACGGCGATATAGGACCCCGCGGAAACATTGATCCACGGACGTTGGACTTTTCGGTGAACCAAACCATCCTCCCAAATACGATACGAGATCCTGCCGTCCTGCACACAGAATCTATGTGGATTGGTATGTTTCCCGCGGAACAGCTGACGCCGGGCACCTGTATCGAGCACAGAAACTACCAAATGCCGGACCGAATACCGTGGCAAAATCAAATGAAAGCTGTCTCCTCACAAATCACCAGATCATCGGCCGTATACGTTCGCGATTCTGCTCACAAGCGTCTGTCACAGATTCGGCCACTGAAGTCTCCGTGAGCAGCGCACTGACTGCAATAGATATTCTGCTCGGCGCACAATTTCTTCGCGTGACCGTCCGGGAGGCCGGCCGTACGGTGTCTTGGTTGCCCGGTTGATGGGTCTCAGGTCTTAGCGTTGCCGATTCCTCCGAATTTTGATGGGCATTCATCAATTTATGTCCGACATCGAGAAAAAGATGGGAAAAATGGAGTCGCGCGCGTCGGACATTCATAGAACAAACATCACGCTCGAGGCGCTTGCAGGGAGAATAATGAAGACGACACCAACAACAAACCCCGGGGTCCAACAAAAACATCGGGGAGAGAAAGCCACCGCCACGTAAACGACATGACCAATAGATGGTATTCAAGCGGCGGCAAAAGAACTGGAAACCGTACGTTTCCACAAAAGAAATACAACAATGGATCAAAGCGATAAATCTTCTTTTTTTTTGTTTAATTAGTGTTTACACCCTGCGTTAACTAACCTCCGGTCAATGAGTCCGTCGGTTTCCGCCGAGGCGAAGATGCCCCAAACATACGCTGCGGTATCTATTCGCTCGATGCGTGAAACGTGATCCAGACCTCCCAGGCAGACTTGGTGGTCCAATCGAAGTGACCCGGCGTCCGAGCACTCGGCAAGCCACTGCAAAAGTATCCACCGCGGAAAAACACCGACACGAGAATAGGAGAAGTAACTGTGCAATGCACGCTTGAGCGTCGCCGATTTGAGAAGAAACGCCGAAAGACATCCGAATACATACAACGAGTTTTTATTTCAAACTAATGTCCCATGTTTTATTTTTCTCGTTTTGCGTCGGCTGACCTCTGCTGAAAAATATCAAACGAATCAATAATGTTGATTTGCGTATAATTCGCTTTCCTGTGTCAAATGTCTACGAGCGGGTTTCGTACCCCAACTGGAAGACAATTAGTTTTTGTTTGGAAACGCTTGCATTCTCTTCTCGCTTTTAAAACCAGTATACAACCGTGTGTGACGAGGAAAACGAACGGGTTACACAGCATCGATGTAACGCTTTTCGCCGAAAATCCGCGGTTGGAAAACGTCAAAGCTGATCGAACAAAGTCAGTTCGTGCACCCAATCGTACCGGAGTGATTCTCCACCCGCGAAATTCTGGATCGTGAGCATCGCAGATGCGGTTGTGCTTCAATCGATCCTCTTGAGTTCTCTACTGTTGATCATTTTCCATGGATCATTGAGGCAAGCATCTCTGTAGAAGAGCAACACCTCCATGGGAATCTGCCCAGAATTTTCGAAGCTCTGGAGAATTCATGTTTCCCAGCGATTCCGACCGCGAGAATCTTTGACCGCATCCAATATCGACGAGAACGGGCCCAGAAGCTCGTTGACGTGGAAGAATCAATAACAGTGTCCACTGACCGAGAGCGAAGGAGGCGGAAGGAACATCTCGTGAGTTGCCCAAACGGTTAGTCAATGTTGGATCCAAACCCTCGGTCACGCTTAGCTCCAGGGGTCGCCCGGATTCAGCGCGAGTCGGTGCGGGTTTCCTCAGGGTTCATTGTTTATCGACGAGCATAATATTGTCTTGAAACAATTCTTCTTTTTAAGAAACGGCACGCGATTCGATGGACGAGACTCATTGGAAAAAGAATGTCTTCGCAAACTTTGGTTACTGTGTTCCATCATTGCTGCGCGCGGCATCGAATGCCGCATAGTCGAATGCCGGAGCAAAATCGTAGGAGAAAAAGTTGGAATTTCGTCCACAATTTCACACAATGACAAAGGACGAACGCAAAAAGAAAGCGATTGGTTTATATATGCCAACCTGTCGTCGACTCGGGCGGCGCATTCTCCATTCCATAGCCGCGGTCTATTCTGCTGATCAAATTGAGTGAAATCGACCGTCTCTGAAACTGGTAGCAGGAAAAAACTCTCCGCTTTTCTATCCAAGCGAAGTGGCTGCGCGCTGTGCGTCCGTGCGTTGGGGGCGTTGGTGACGTCCAGCGACACCTGACCAACGCGAATAACACTACACAATACAATACGGGAGGGAAGAGATAAATATGGAAAAGTTTGAAAACTAGCAATTTCATTCAAGAGGCGCGAATCCGATCCCGAATTGGGCCGCTTGAACACACACGCGCTCGCTCACGAACACATAATAAACTGGTTGCATTTCAAACCACCCGAAAGGATCCTGCGGAAGGTATTTCTCGAGGTGTATCTCAAGACAGTCAGTCAGTCAGTCAGTCGACGGGCAGGACGAAACTTAAGGTTAGATTGAAGAATAGATGGATAGATGAACGGATGAATGTGTAGGCTAGCGGATGGACAGACGCAGACAAAATGGCCGACTTAATGGATAGATGCGAGTCATGGCGTTCAGTTATAGTTTGAGCGCGAACAACAATTATAATTCGCTTTGTTGCGACGGCATTACCATCACACACACACACAGTGCAAGTATGCGTGGCACTTCATCTGATTCGTGTACGTGTGACGACAAAGTATCATGTGCTTCAACGCAATACAATGCTCTATAGTAGTCAAGCAAGGTCGTTTCACCTCAACATACAAAAACGAACTCACCGGCGGACCACGATGGCAAACGACGACAACAACTACAATACCAATGACTGACGAGTAATCTAATTGCTGATCGTCTTGCCGCTATTTTCTTTTCCTTTTTCAATGCCGGAATCCTATGGTTGTTCTCGTTAGCGACGTCGTCGCGCAAGTCCCTTCTCAGCTGTCCTGCGAAGCGCCAGGCCGCACGCGGGGACGAAGCGAAAGAAGAACGATGATCTGAAGCAGCATCATCTTTCTTCTCGACAATGGTCTAGAGTTGGCGCAATTATCAGTAATGGTACATTTTATTATGAACATTAATATTTTACAAGTTCACTCGAGGTCAAGGGAATGTATAGGGTTTTATATATCAAACTCTACTCCTCCGCTATCACACGAAAAGCGGTTGACAACGATATGCGTCTTCTGCCCGAGGGTCCGGAATGAGTTCAGTGGAATAACGTCCGACGAAACTTTGATTTGCTGATCATTTCCCACCACGGTCTGTTATGCCTTCACGCGGTGGCCACTGGAAGATTTGGAGTCGTCATCAGGGGATGGCACGGTCACATAGAGAGTACTTCGCAGTACCAAAGCACCGAGCAGACATATGGTGCTAAAACGTAGAGCTGAGGATAATCAAACACCTGACTCACAATCTTGAGAGGGCACTGATCGACGGACTTTCGTTCTTCGGAAATTCGAATTTCCAGAGCTCGATCAGTTTTTCGAGAAGAACTCAAGCTTCTTTGCCGACAGGAGAAATCATCGCATAGAGATTAAGATGTATTTTAAACCGTGTTCACCGATGAAAAACGGAGATTCAAAGTTGTTGATCTTCGATCAATGGAAACGAAGGCGACCTTGATCGAGGCGCAGTATTTCCGATCGTTGTTGCAGCTTGCACGGCAAACTGCCCACGACATTACAAGTTCGTGTTTCTCTTTTCTCCGATTCTATTGAGCTTTATCCGAGGCTCCGCCGATGGAAGATCCCCTGACTGTTTTCGTGATTCGCATATTAAAAGTTAACGGCTGAACACCTGAACTCGTCGCACATGTGCCATAAATTCACCGGAATAGCAACAGAAAGGGTAATTTATATCAATTTGGAGAGCTTTTCGATCGGGTGAAGATTTTCAATTTCTGCTCCACCGCGGCCGCGCCGAAATTTTCGAAATGGTTATCACTGGATTCTGGTCCGCTGGAACGGCTTGATGCTAGGATGGTCTCTTCTGAGCTCCGACGAGCCACTTTTTCATGTTCAGAAATATCTTTCGTGGAATTATTACCCTTTGCGTTTCGCGTAGGAGATTTGTGGCGAAAACGGATGGATGATATACTTTCGCCATGGAAAGCTGACATATATTTTCTAGACAAAACCGGGAAGCTTTGTCGATCGATCAAAAAAAGGAGTTTGAAACTCGATAACCGATCGGACTCTGCTTTGCCTACGTTCGATCGAGCGGATGTGTGCTCCGCATAATGCAGGAGTCTCGAAGCTCCTCCATGCTTGCTACGATTCCGCCACACCTCAACGGATTGGGTGAAGCGTGATTCAATTTTTCCTCGTTCTGCTGGCACACCACCGCTCCGTAGATGTATCACACAAATAAATAAAAGCGGAACTATTCCGAATGCTCGAAGAGAATCGTTCTCAGGAAGAATCGTAAACCCAAACAGTGAACTGCATCGAGTGCCTCAGATGGCACTCGTCAAATGCGAGGTCTGATGCGGGCTCCGCTAGCGTAGTCCTGGGTGTGTACTCGTGAGCATTTGTCTCACTTCCAGTTAGTGCTCCGGCGGAATATGAGCCGGCATGAGCAACGTGTGGATTTTTCCCTTTGCTCGACAAAATTCCACGCTAGAAACGTTCAATTGGGGTGTGTACGCCCCAGTGAACCACGGACAGACCAAGCAACCAGCCCACAAACCAATCCGCAGTCCGAAATTTCTCGTTGTGTTTGTTCGCATTGCAAGCGACTCTACTTTTTCCACCCTCAAAAAAGCTCCCACCCTTCGGAACGAAATCCCGCGAACTCAACAAGTCAAGTTTGACGGTAACAACTCCTCGGTAAAAACTCGGAGACGTGAATTCTGCCTCTGTTTGCGGTGGTATTACATCACAATCCACGCAAAAACTGCTAATTTTTCCGCGGACCGTCCGTTTGGTGATTTGTCCCTTCTTTTGTTGTGGGCGTGTGTCACTTTCTTCTGATTTTGCAACGTTTCCAACCATTCTCACGAGGAACCGTTGCTATTTTTGGAGGTTGCCGAGCATCCTAGAGCCCGCGAACGCACTGCCCTCCGCTAATGGAGAAGAAAATGATTCTCCTTGGGATACCCCAACGGGTGCAGGGTTGACATATGTGGTCATTTACGCTACTGGAGGTACGCGGTACTCGGCGTGTGCAGAGCTCGCTCGCGTTTGACATAAGACCGTTGTCTTAGAATAAGGCGTTAGGATAACCTGTCAGGGGAGTCCGCGAGCATCAAAAATGCGCTGAATCTACAGTGGATGGGAAATGCGTTCAGCGTCTCGGTAGAGCACCAGAAGATCTGCGAAGAGGTAAAAAACTGCGTACTTCTGTTCACGTGGTGAGGTTCGCTGAACTCTTAGCGGCGTCGCGGAAAACATGTCAGGAAGTGTATGAAGTAGAAACTCTCTGTGAACGAATAACGGCTCCGCGAATTTCGAGCCCAGGGTGACTCCTGAATCAGGGGTTCAGTGACGGGCCTTGCTGAGGATTTGCGACGAGCAATGTTTTCTAACACTGGATTAAGCTCTGCTTGACCCATGTATCCCCGTCTCATCGAAACAGACGGGGCAGACATCTCACAATACAGCAACGGTCCAAGACATCAGTCCTAAAGAGAGGGAGAGGAGTCCTTAGAAGCGAAGATGGCTTGCGGAAGACATATCTGCGTGCTAATTCCCCGTTTGGTCACAGTCAGTATGCGACACTGGATTTGTGTTCTTGTCCTTGCATGACTATCAAGACTTCTTATCGACGAGAACGGTAATTCGCATCTGGATCTGCGTGCTGTGGCCACTGGGTGCTCTATTCATCTACCGGGAGCTGGTGAGCTTGTTTGCGAGAGGTGACCGAAGAAGGCTCTTTGGATTCTTCTGTAGTCAAGGAGTATAGACTGCCCAAAATAATCATCGCCCGGATTCAATATATCTCGAATGGAATAATGGTCGAAGGGGTTCCACCAGCATGGTAATTCAAAGTGTTAACGACCGAAACACGAATTGAAAAAAGAGATGAGTTGTGCTCGCCTCGATGGCGTCCATCGCCGCGAGACGTTACAAGTGCGTATTCCGAAAACGAACCCATCGAGAATCATTGTCCCGCTCGCCAAAACATAGACGTGGAGGAAGATCCTAACCAGAAGAGATTTCCTTCGACCGAACATGCATCTCAAAGCAAATAGACGAACAACCCATCTCCAGTTTTGAATGTAGGTAACCAAGGGAGACCTCTGGGCTTGAAGTTCCGCATCGAGGCGAAGCGATCGTTATTCTTCCCCAGCTGATTCTTGGGAGTTTGGCTTATCTCATCGTTTTCCGTGGATTCACCCGATGATCAGGATTGGGAGCCCTATTAATGATCGATCCTGGCGCTTAGGTGCTCAGATTGAGCGTTGCATGTTGCCATCCTCGGTTCGAATTGGAAAATAATCGGATTCGTCCACCCTGACACGAGCACAGTGGCGCCGGCGCCGCTTGAAGATGGACGGGAGTACTCGCGGAAGCCTACGAAACAGAGAATCGGCAAGCTTCGTCGACGAATGCGCAGTGAGCAGCTACAAAGAGGATATGCAAGTGCGGGAGAATCCAATGAAGCAGAGAGTAACGAGGGCTGGGTCCGGGGAGAAATGATGGCAAAAGTGGCTTGCTTCTGCTCCATCTTTTTCTTTGTATAGGGATGCTTTTGTTGCTCTGCATGTGTCAGTTTACTTCTTTTCATTCGAGCATCCATTCATTCATTCCATCACTCAGTCACTCGGTCAGCCACTCGCTCAGGCCCCGTACCACAGAAAGGGATAGAGGGGATAAATTGGATGATTGATCGGAGCGCCAGAAGAGAAAGACTCAGTCCGTCGTATGAATAGCTGCAGCGATCAAATATTTGTCCATATTGGATTTGATTCACTTTTCCGCAACGCAGAGTGGAATCGGACGCAGGCACGCACGCGGGCGTGTTTGACGGCTGCCTCTCCGGCTATTCGACAAGCTGATTGACTGACTCGCGAGCTACCTGATCGCAAAGTGAAATCTCCAATCGAATCACAATGGGGAGACCCTTGACGGCCACACCGACAGCGCAGAAAAAGAACAGAGGAATGTAGGGAAAATGCCGGGCCCATTGCTACGGGAACGAAGATTTCGTCGACCACATCAGCCGGAAGACGGTTCGAGGAAGCAGAGCGAAAATTGAGACAGAAGATATCTCGCTCGGCCTGTTGTCTTGTTCGATGACATCCGTGCTGCTTGGTCATCTGATCTTATCTCGGGATCCCTTCAGCTGTCGGTTCGCACCTTTTCTCATGCGAACGATTGCTCGCGAGTCCGCACGTCAGTCATTCAGTCGTTTCAACTCGGCAGTACAGTCACTTAGAAAATCAGTCAGTGTCGAACTTATAAGTCGTTCGTTCGGATTCAAGCAGTATTGAAAGCGGGCCTATTGAAAGCCTTCCTTGCTAACATCGGAGAACAAACATGACGCAAATCGGGGATCCGTTTTTTGTAATTATAAAGAACAATCATGAGAAGCATCTTCTCGGTTATCGTGATCATGATCGTAATCAACACCAGTGAATCAGCTTCGTTGATTGTATGGGTCATTTTGAGTGAAATTCCGCGTGTCTTCATCGAACTCCTCGACCGATTCGCTGATCACCGCAAGCTGTTACCGTTGCGTCAGATATGGATAGAACCTAAGTCCGTTTGTCTAAATCCATTGAGCCCTCAATTATTTCAGTCGTCGATCTGTTTCGATGCCGCTTCGTTTGATTGATCGCTGAACTGACGGATAGATGTGAACGCCTTGACTGATGAGCGATGGTGTCATCATCATCATCATCAATCTAAATAGCTGGCGAGATATTCCAGTCACCATGAACCAGCGCAGGTCGAATTCTATTTCCTAAACGCATCTCACTTTTCAGTAGAAAGCGAAAAGCTCTGGTCCTAGGTGTCACTTCACGTCGGGTCAGTTTTTGCTCGTTTCTTTCTGGCTCACCGCTTTCTGGCGGCAGCCAATGTCCAATGAGTGAAAAAAATAATTTCCGATCAGAGGTGTCAATAGCGATTGATACGATTCGCCGAGGCATGATTACACGCTTGCGCTGCATTCGTCAGCTCCTGCTTTCTGTCGCTTGCGCAAGATGAAGAAGGCAGAAGCTGAAAACGACGGCTTCGGTCACTTTCTGACTTTTCTCCGTCCCTTTTTCACCACACCTGACATTCACCGCTTGATGAGGACCTCCGGACCGACCTCAAATCAAAACTGTGTATGTTGCGGTTTTGGTTGTACACAAGCTGCTCGAGCAGAGACTTTGGTAATGATGCTTTTCGGGAACATGTGGGAAGTGCGTTCCTGGATGAAGAGCGTCTGAAGCGAACTGACCGTTGCCGAACTAGATCTTCAACTCGGAGTGAGGGTTGAGCAGTCCGGGTTCTTGGTGGGGCTCCAATCGAAGTACTCCTGGCTCGGTGATCCAATGCGTGGTATCTCGCTGCGCGGCTCGTTTTACCCTCGATGGCACTAAAAAGGCCAAATATTTATCGCACACGCAAAGTAGCGGGAACGCCACGGCACGCCACCCTGATGGCACCTAACAATCCGGGACACATCGATAGAAGCACTGATCTTGCTGCGGCCAACACTCCTTGTTCACTAAGTGGACAGCTTGCCGAGCTAACTGACTGCGTACATGGCTCTACTTCCCTCTGCTACAAACGATAGGCAGGCTCGTATCTGACTATCTCGTATCGTTTTCGGATGGCAGAAAACTCCTTGAAAGAAGTCTGAACGAAACCCTCGTGGGAAAACTGCGGGAAGAAGATAAGGATTGAACTCAAGACTCGCGGAAAACGGAAAGTGAACCCCATCTCCTTCGCGCGACAAGAAGCACTTGCGTACAAGCAGACAGCCCATGCGATCACATGTCGCCGTGACGGCACGGAATCAAATTGTGCTTCGGGTACACGTGGACTCGATTGAATACATAGGCAACGGAGAGCTCCCGACGGGGCTTGCGTAGACTTTTGGTGGAACCTGTGGAGCTGTTGATCAAGAAGTCAATCAGCACATCATGCCGATGGATCTATGGGGAGCTGCTGTAGCCGTTGATGTCCTCTCCTCCTCCAGGATAGTTCTGTAAATCGCTGCTCTGCGCTTAAGTGAAATTAAAGGTTGCCTGTGTCCACTGATTGCTGCAGAATGCATTTAGCCGTTCGTTGAAAAATGAGAACATCAACCAAAGAACAGACGCGCGGACCGACAAAACCTCCGGCCCAATGGAAAAATCGATGGTCGACAAGACCGGAGACGGATGGAAGTTGCATGCTAGTGCCAACAAGTATAGCTTACTGACAGTCGCTTGCGCTTGCTCGGCCGGTGCCTTCGTCGACCGTCTGTCGGTCGGTCGGTCGGTGGCTGGCTCGTCCGGGAGTGTTCACGTTCAGCGGCAAGAGAAAAAAAATCATTCGGTGTAGTCGATGGATTGCGAGTATCGACAAGGTGAGTTATGGCTTCGGTATCTTGAGATCTTCATCTAGATGGGTCACAGACACACAGACAAGTGCGATGGGCGCTCGGTCACCAGCCAGAAAACACCAAAGCGTGGCCGGCCGGCCGGCCGAGCCGGCGGGCCTGGCGGGCGGCTGGTCGATTGGCGCATACAGCTCGTAGTCACACGGAAACAACGATGGTTGGAAGCAACGAGCGGAATAATAATAATATTATCATCATCGACTAGAATCGCATATCAGGAATCGGCCGCTAATGACCGGGTTCGACTTCTCGACCAAGCCTCCTTCTGACAACTGTCGATGGGTGAATCTTTGTGGGTGTTTATGGCTTCCCCTACGAAAAGCTGGCGATATAAGATATCTGTAACTATAATTTCATGTTTTCTCCTGTTATGTCGGGGAAGATTTCGGGCGCGTCCCAGAATCGACATTTCGAGGTGGAGACGTCGTTGAGTATCCTCCGGTCGTCGTTGGTGAATGGAAAACTGTTGTGCGAATCGCTTGGAGAAAGTTCGAACGATGACCAGGAGAATATTTCCCACGAGCTCGTGGGCAAAACTCATCGTCTCTGACTGTAGACGATTCGCGCAAGTCGATCAGAAGCGAAGTCTCTGAACGAGATGCTCGAAAAGTTGAAGGTTTCATTGATGCTCCTCACAAACTATTTGAGTCACCGTTGCGCGGAACTCGTCGATCGAACTTTTTGGGCAAAACCGCGAACGCTACTGTCCGTTGTTGTGTCCGGCCAGCTTGCTGGCATAGGTCGTCGTGAATCATAAAGCACACGCCATACAATAAAAGCGATGATTGTGATTATTAGTATTACACATATTATTATGACCCTTTTAGTCAGGTATTCGGGACCTTTCGGGAAACAGTGCATTGCTGACACAGAGGGCTGTACGCTGTATGGCTCCGGAGCAGCAAGCGCCTGGTCAAGGCGGTCCAGTGACCGAAAATTTTCTCTTCGGGAGCAATTTAACTTTGCTCATTTCTTTCATCGTCATGTCGGTGAGAATCATCCTTTCTCTCGTTCATTTTCGGACACCGTCGAATACTGTTCAGGGATAATAATGGAAAACGTATCAAAAGCTCATCGACCGAAACAATGAATGCCAATGAGCCAAAAGAAGAAGAATCCACGAACATCGAGCAAGCGTATGCAGCATTGAATTCGCCACGATTCCTTGGAAGTGAGCATGGCTCATCAGCGACTCGATGCTCCTACAGCGATTGCTACATGGCGTGGCGAGATACACTGAGGTATTGCCAACGTGGCGGCTACAACCACGAGGTCTCGTTCTCGCGGCGGCTTCAATTTCGATAGTGATTTCCACCGTGATTGATCGGAACGATCCGACACCATCGATCGACTGGACTTCTGTTCATTCTATTCCCGGTACGATTTCACTTCGATGCCGAAGGCTGATTCGCAACAACTCTCCTCGTTTGTGGACGATTTGCTCTGGAACAGCGTTTCGATTTGTACCTTCGAGAGCGAGAGACACAATTTTTTTCACGTAAGCTCTCCGGGTATCATCACCTCCGAAGCTTCTGACTTCTGACCCGAGGACGGATTGAAACTCGGCTTAAAATCGGTGATCAGAACGCTCTTCTAGCCGAGCGAGATTATTTTCTGTTATCCTCGCTTCAGAAAAACCATTGTAGCCTTCGAATGGTGCGAGCAAACGCGCTAACTACTCGCATTTTTCGCTGATTGCCGGCGGCGAATCTGCCGAGTAAACGCTTCCGCTGTGTCCAGATTCGTAGTTCCAATATAAATGCTTTCCCTCAAGTTCAGCAAATGTAGCGCCGCACGTGGTGGAAGCGTGCTGAAATATGTCCGGACAATTGTTACGGATGAATGCGCCCCCGTCACAACAAATGGCGAAGTTTCACGGCTGAGCAGAACACTGTACAGATCACTCGCGTTGTGGACGGTCGGTCGGCCGGGAGGAAGGAAGGAAGCGAGCGAGAAATCACAGAGTGCTCCGGATTCCGGTGTTCTGTTCACCGCTTGGCTGGTCCACTGAACGGTCGGATTGTTTGTTGCCAAAGTCAAGGTGACGACGACGACGACGACCACCGCGATCCACCGTTGGACGGACGAGCGGGCATCGCTGTCGATAGTGGTTGGTGGCAGAAGCCGGCTGCAGCGGGAGCGATGCCACCAGCTTGCTCAGAAGATTACACCGAAGAGAACCGTCCACCTGAAGGGCACTCACACACACACACACACACACACATACACACACGATCGAACAGTGAGTGCAACTGACAACAACGTCAGGAACAACAGCGACAGCAACAAATGGAAGACGAATATCTCGGTTCCCCCCCACGAAGGGAAATGTCTCGGTGCATGGTCATTCATCCCGTCGTCGTCGTCGTCGTCATCTTGGCCGCCGATTGACGCCGCGCTAATTGTAAATTGTATCGAGGCAGCAGATCGCGTCGCGACTGATCGTGTTGGGATCGCTGCTTCGCTCTCTTCTGTTTCTTCGGCTGCGGTTACTCATTCCTAATGTTCCGGACAGTAGTAACGGTATTCTCGAAGCCGGTTCTGTTCTTATCCATATCATGTCTTGCGTTAACGTTCAGGTTGCCCTATATACCCTAATCTGCTCCACAAAGGGTGTGGTCAGAAAAATGAAATCCAGCCCAGACTTTTGTCCTCTTGAGTGTACCAACATCATCGGATATCCTCCTGAGATGTATCCTGGATAAGGAACTTCCAGGATTCAACGTTGTTTAATGGATCGGGTGCTTCCCAGAGCGGGCAGAACGCAGACGTACGAATTGAGACGCGGAAAGCACCTCTATCCGTGATTCATCGAGGCCCCCATGAGGGAAGACAGAACTGAGTGAGACAGATCACGCTCCTGGATGTCGAATGTTTTGCCTAAAGATGTTCAGTGCCCCGCGCGACTCAATTTGACAGCTCGATGAACAGACGGGCTTACTGACAAACTGCATTTCTGAATTTCGAATGTCACTGATTTCCATAATATTCCCCTCTTCTCAGATCAGACGACCAGAGACGTCTATGCTCTCTGCCGGCAGTTTGTTAATCCCGAGCGGACGTCAACGACGTGAGCTGCTGCGGTGCGCAGGGTGTGTCCGGCAAAGTACAGAAATCGCGAAGCTGTTCAGTTCACTGACCACTGACTGAGCTAAGCATGTGCGAAACTGATGCCGTTTTATCATGCCGGACCGCGTCTTGATCAAAGCTGACTCTATCAAGATTTACTTGAAGTTGCGCGTTTTGTCGCCCTCTGAAGCCAACCGCTTGTCGCGTGCCGAATGGAAACATTGCATGTTCTCGACGAGCCCTTATCTTCTCTGCTGAGATGGTTGGCGCCATTTTTGACAGTTTTCGGGCGATCTTCTCACCGACCAGCCAATCAGCGGTCTTCGCCCGACCGCTTGTCGAATTCTGGAATGGACTTGATGTTCCCGTAGTTCTTGTGCCGGTTTCCACGTAGTTTCTCCTGTTGTGATCACGATACGATCTGAACTTCCGAAGGCTGACTGTCAACTCGTTTCCGATGAGGCGGCCGTTTTGAGCGAAAGTGGTCAGACAGGCTACTCGAACGGTTAGGCCAGGGGTTTGTGTACGGCATGAGATGACGGCAATATACTTTCGGTTGAACACCGAATTCATGGTTGCGCGCTCGTTAATTATGTGCGGGTAAACACGTTCCGTAACTAGGAGACTGTTCCACGTCCGTTGGAAATTTCGGTCTTTCGAGCGCGAAACACCATCAGGGCAGTGACTCTACAGAATTTTCCGCGGTAACCGATCGGCTAGTTGATCAACATCGCTGCTGAACTCGCCGAGAGAAGATTCCATGCCACATCCTCGTAAACGTCTCCCAGAACTCATCTGAAATACATATTGCGAATGTGGTGAGTCCTGAAAAGGACGAGAGGCGAGTCCTCTAGGATCAAGAACCCATGGAGGTCCTGGTTTCACATCAGGTTAAGATTCTCATTCCAATATGGTGTACTTCAAAGGGTTGAAGTAATCTGAGCCTCAAAGATATTCTCAACTCAAAGGTTTCCCGAGTTGGAGCTTGAATCCGCAGTTGACGTGTTAAAAATTTGCGACACGCCGTAGCGGCGAGAAGTGCAGCTGGAAGTATGACAGAAATTCGGCGAACTTCCGAGAAAGATATTTTCGACCGAAAATCCATCGGTAGAAAGATTGCAAGTTCTCAAGTATGATGTGAGAACTTCTCAAAAGTCACAGAAGCTGGGCGAATTGCGGATTTCCTTACGGAATCCAGTGCCGCTCACAGACCGATCGTGACGGGTGAAAACGAAGTTTTTCTCTCCGATTTAACTAAAAGTGCACCTCGGAAATGCTTGAATGGTTGAGCGAGATGTGTTTTTCAATGTAAGTTTTTTTTGCCCGGAATTATCCAAGGTCCTCTCGGACTGTTGCGGGCTAGCTGGCGAGCGAGCGAGCGAGTGAGTGAGTAAGCAAGCGAACAACCAACACGGGTCTCAAGTGTCAAGCCCGCAGCGCGGAGCAGAACACGCAATCGCGCTTGCATTTTTGGAATATCGGTGGGCAAATTTTTTCTCTCGGTGCTCGTGGTACTTTCTCTTGGTGACGCGTAAGGGTCCACGTCGAATTGGGACATCGATCCGTGTTTCGAAGATGGAAAGCACCCATAAAAACTCCAAAACTTCTCTGTGGCGTGTCAAAATGGGCGGGAAAAACCAAGAGTCTGAGAACGGAATCATTTCAAAGCGGATCTCCAAGGTTGTTCTTCGCGTGCAATGATCAGGGCTGCGAGGCTTGCGTCCATGCAATCCGCTTCTCGCTCCGGAATCAGTGGACTTCGTGGAGTATCGCCCCCCATGAACCCTCAACGAAGGAACATGTCTCCCAGTCGATATAGGTTTTCGTTTCCTGATGGTTCCGGAATATGTTGCGGACATCCGGTTGCTGAAGAAGGCCGACGGATTCTAGACTACGAGCCCGCGGACAGACTCGTCGCGGTCGAGAGGGCCTAGCGCGATGCTCACGAAAGAGCCTTCAACTTATGGCCGTCCATCGTAGGCTCCGTTCGCTTGATAGTCTTTTAGAGTGAACCAACCCCACACGCTTCTCTTCCTCTCTCGGTCGCGAAAGCTTCAGCAAGCGTCCGTTTCATGGCCGCTCCCGCTAGTCGAGAAATGTTTGTGTTTTGCATAGGTGGTCCCGAAGTCTATGAAGTCCCGCCTTCGCGGCTGCAGAGCCACCTGGCGGCCGTGAAAAGCACTTCAGCTTCGAATGCCGGCATGACTTCGGAACTTCAGTTGTCTGCCGGTTGCCGAGTGAGCGACTGTCTTGGTGCGTCGGGTGACGGTCGACGTTCCGTCAAATCAACTCGAACGACTTAAAATCGACAGTGAAAGCCGACATTGGTCTTCGGCGTCGAACTGTGACCCGTTTGTGTTTTGAGAGAACTCTTGTGTTAGTCTCTAAGCCCGTTGAGGCGTCTCAGAGGGCGCCTTGACTTTTCACTCGTCAGTGTTCAAGTGCTTCACTTCCGAAGGACCTGTCGCGCACTGGATACATTCTCCGCTTCCCTGTGTAGAGCTTTTGTGTTGTTATACGCTTGTTCCTTCCTCTGGAAGGCTTAGGACTACTACCGTCAGTGTGTTCCGTTGCTGCCTGTGCGACTGAACGAACTCAGAAGCTTCTATAACTTTGACATCATCCAAATCGGAAGATCTCGGCGGAGACTTCGTCGCTTGAAGAAGGTACGTTTTCAACTCCCCGTTGATTCAATCGGAACGCGTGCGGCGTCGAACACCAACCGCTGCCGCCGGCTAGCCTTTAGAGTTTTCCACTGCGCTCTTGGAATGCAGTGGACGAAACAGCCGACCGAGGATTTGATCCTCTGTGCACGATGTGTCACAACGCCTCGATTTTACGTGACTTGTGTCTTGGCGGTTAGCATGATTGGTCATTACGTAGTCTTAAGCCGTTATTTATCACTGTGGCGACCGGCTTTGTCTCCAACTGACTCTTACCTCGAATCGATCAGCGAGCGCGGTCGACGCTCAAACCTCGGTCCGGTCAGTCGGTTGGTTGGTTGGATCGTTGGTGAGGTTCATGATTCGAACAGATCCCTAAGCGGCGAGTTTGATTCAATGCAGAAGATCGAAGATCGGGGTTTCTGTCGTAAAAATCGTCCTCGTAATATCACGCGGGAAGCGCGGAACCGTTTCTACCGTTGGAACGGGAGATATCCGTTCTCGGCGAATACTCAAGACTTCGAGAATGCTTTCGAGAACTTCAACTCTTGTAGATCGATTTCGTGCGTCATCACCTTCGGCTTTAAGATTCCCATGTTAGTTCGGCTATCATGAAGATATAGACAAATCCTCTCAAGCCAATCTGGCTCGACGTTCATGCTCAAAGAGATCCAGTGGCCTGGAATCCCTTGCCTGGAGTTGTCCAGAGCTTCGAAGAACGGTTCTTCACAGTCCAGCATCGGATCCGTCCGGCCGTTAATGGATTCCAACGGGAATGAGAGAATTAACCGCGACAGTGACTCTGTCCGAGGCTAAACGAGGAATACATTTCAAATCAGTGGAACAAACAATCAGTGGCCCATAGGATCTTCTAGACATCTTAAGAAACTGAGAGGATCCGAAAATAGAATAGATCGAAACGCAAAGGGCTATTGGGGTCGTCGTTACTTTGGTGCTGGGCTTAACCTCTGGCTGTTTTGGACGCGGTGGGCTGGATTGATCGATCTATTGCTCGCTCGCTCGCTCGAGTCTTACAATGAAATCGCATGAAATTCTAATAAATCGCCTCAAGTCGTGAGTGTTTAAATCCATATACGTCTTGAAAAATCAAGCTTGTTCCCTCTGCTATTTTTTCCGAAGAGGAAGAAGTGTTTTGAAATCTCAAACAAGACCTAGCTGCACAACTGCGTGAAGTGGAGTTCTGGAACACGTCGATTCGTCACCGACTGGACTCGACGGCACCAGTCGTCCTTTTTACGGTCGATCCCTCATCTTCCGGAGCATTTGACCATTAGGTGTCCTGATTGGATCGGTGTCACTTGGTGCCACCATCTTGCAACGCAATGAGCTTTATTTCCCCATTATTTCTCTGTTAACGGTTGACAGATTCCACATAGACTTGGAAGCGCAGCAAATAAGGTGAAAGAGGAAGCCAGTCCCTAACCGTCGCTGTAATCGCCGCCGTCACCGCCATGAGCAGTAATTGTAATTTTGTTCTTTCACTCCATCGGCGAAGGCGATCCTCTTTGAATCAAGTGCTCGTGGCCTCAGTGAAGACATAAACGGACCGAATGAATCACGGCCGATATCCCCTTATCTCTTGTATCGTCTACATAAGCAAAGTGCAGCTCAATATATCATATTTTATGATTCCATCCGAAATTATTCCATTCCAACTGCTGCAGCTTTATCGATCCGTACGATTCGAGCTGTTCGTCCAACTGTCCGACCAGCCGGTCAGCTCGTCTGCAGCCAGACCGGCCCGTTTTGTAGATTCTGGAAGATGAAGACTCTGTCCGCAAAGAGATGTTGCACAATTTCACTTTTGGACTCAGTCTATTGAACCAATCCCGCTTCTCGAATCGGTCTTATGGGTTTCTTCTCGCTTTCTATGTAGTACCCACTTTCAATAATGCCAAGTGCGCTCCTCAAAAGCCGAGCGCGTCACCTCCGTTGACCGAGTGGAAATGGCGGCGAGTCCACGAGTCTCTGCGGTTCGACGTCGAACCTTGTTTGCGTTCGCTTTCCGAAGCGCTTCTGTGTACTTGTGTTTGCGAGGAACATTAAATGTGAGCTCATCCTAATCACATACGAACGACGAGCACTCACCACCGGTACACAGGCGGACGGGCGCAGCTCGGCGCAGTGCACGTGAGCCAGTCTTAAACGCGCCGGACCCCCTGTTGGCAATCGATTCTTCTCCTGTCTGACCGGCACAAAAAATCTTGAAACATGCCTGACTCGCGGCGCAGAAGTTTCTACGGGCGCTAGAATTTATCAAGAGTTGCCTCTATCAGAGAGCTCTTCTCGATTTCAGAGCGTCGCCGCCATCCGACCGTCCGATCACGGCTTCTAGTGCGCGTCTGATAGAGAAGAGAAAGACGAAAGCATTCAATCGATATTCATAGCGTGTTCGACGAGCCTTCTCGGTAAATTTGATTGATTTCCTTGTGTTTGGCTTTAATCGAGAAGCCTAGACTCCTCAGTCAGCCATCACACGACATGGAAACACAATGTCCCGGCTGATCGACTCGTTGGCAGTTTCGTTGCATCTTTCGTTCCCTCTTTTTCTGCTGCTGGAATTGAATCGGATCGAATCGACCTGAACAACAGCACAGATGATGAGAACGATGCCGCCGCCGGTGCCTGCGATGATGACCAACTCGCTATTCTACGGTGATAAGCTAGCTTATGGTTGGTTATGCTTATCTGTTATCCTGCCATTCGACGACCGTCAAGCGCCCGTCTTCTTGGTTCGTTTTTTTCCGCTGTCAGAAAGCTGTAAAGCAATTCGATGTAGCCGCCTGCTTTCTCGTCCGTCTGTGAGTCGCTTCGTATGTCTATCTGGTTTGTGTTGTGCTCGCCTGTATGAGGTGAAGTGATCGCTTCTCGGACGTGAATTCGCTTTCCGCTTTTCTATCACCTCGCTCAGCGTCGCTTCGAGCCGTCCAAACAGAACCCGCTGTTGTTGTAGTGTCGTCCCTCTTCTTTATTTCTGGCTTTTGATAACCTGCAAAATGCACGTCTGTGAACTCCACACACGGAGACGTATACAGATCTGTTTTTCCCCTCTTCGCTATAATCCGGAGGTTTTCTTCGAGGGTTGCAAAAGAGCGTTAGAGCAGCAACGCCATCGTTGAAACAAACATACCGAAGAAAGAGAAACGAGGCATCAGGAAGCCTCGATAAACGAAATTCCATAACCAAGGCAATGCACTTCGAGAGACTTCCGAAAGTCACTTCGGTCAAGAATCCGATGAAAATTGACGGGATACCAGCCGGTGCGCTCTCGGGGCTTCTCGGTTATGCTTATCGAAACTCGCCCGCCTGGCCGCAAAGTTCGGGGTCGACATGGAAGACATCTGCGTTAAATCCTCGGAACGGTTTCTATGCACTGTACGACATGTAAATACTCACACCTGTGCCTTGACGTCGCGTCGCGTCGCGAGAAGATGTAAGCCTCTCATCCGTCCCATGATTCGTCTGCAGCGGCTCGGCTCCGTCAATATCTCTGGCTCTTTTTCTCTCCAGAAAGAAATATTTTTAATCTAGAACACAATTAATGACGGCTTATTTGGCGTTATCGTCTTTCGACTGAATGTCCGAATAAGGTACTTCTCTCCGCTCTCGGTCGGCTGAGGCAATCCCATGGTTTGCAGCTGTCTTCGATTCGTAGAGATGAACGAGCAGAAAACATCACAGCGATATGTCACGAAACCAAATGGTTGAAGCGTGGATTTTCGATCCCACTTCGTGGAGAGCGAAACCTCACTTGGGTTCTCGAGGAAGCGATAACCTGAGACTGCCGTGACTTCCTCAACGAGTAGTTGGTATCTTCTAGCTCCGATTGCGAACCACCAGAAAAACATACTGCTCTGCTGTAAATGAAGACTCCCCGGATCGCAGGAAATAGTTTGGCTTTTGGATTTTTCGATCGTCCTGCTAGCTGAGATATATAGCCGAGGAAATATTGAAATAGGCTACTATGGTCGGTGAATATGACCTGCGATCGGAAAATCCAATTTACTACTGGATCGATTCTTCAGCTCTCTTTCAATTATGGCCGGCGGGCCGGATCTCAGCCAAGAAATATTTATAGTTATCATTTGCATTTTACATAACAAACACATTAGCTGTTTCAATTTTCATATCTCTGCGAGGGAGAGAAATATTGGAGAGGGAGTTGAAGAAGCCCGGCCAGGCTTCATTGAGACAGAGGGTGGAGAAGGGAAAAATGAAATGCAGCACACGATGAATATTTATTAGTCTCGAGTGAAACCACGAGCTCACCATTCATCTCAAGATTGGAGCGCAACAGGACCGCTCTCCTGCTGATAACGATGGCTACGCACTGAGATTCTCTCATCGCGAAAGAGTGAACAGGACGACATGCAGCGTGAGTTTGGACATCTTCCAGAAGAAAACTCACCGCTGAAAGCATTGAGTATCTTTCAAACGGGAATGTCTCTGATATTCTGGGTTTTCACTGGAGATTTTCTGGTGATTCCCGAAATTTTTCGAGATTTGCGAACGTTCGCCCCCACTCGTCGAGGCTCTCCTCACAGAGGCACCCGAGCCGCGAGGAAGACATCGCAAGACGGATCTGACGTCGCGGAGGCTATCGCAAGCTCGTAGTCGATGCTGCGATGGGTGTCAACCAGTGCCGATGAAAATCGAGCATGGACAGGCGAATCGATAGATGAACGCACGAACGAACGCCCAAGTTTGACGCGATCCGCTTCTGTGTTCCTTCCTCTCCATCTCATCGTCGTCGTTGTCGTCGTCGTCGTCCTTTCTTCTTATCTCGGCCTCTTTCACTCGATGGCTGAAGTCCGTTGCGCGTTTTTCTCCGCTCTTTCGGCAGCGACGGTGGATGGCTGTCCGGCTTTTTCGTCGTCTCCGTCGTCATTTTCTCCATCGACATCGTCGTTGTCGTCATCGTCGTCGAAAGGGACGTCTACCGTTGAGCTCCCGAGCGACCGAGCCGAAGACTCATCGGACAAACGAAGAACATCGGCAGCACCCTCGTCACACGACGAGGGAAGTTTTGCATTTTTCTCGCCTCCCTTCGAAACGCCGTTCGTTTTCATTTTCTATTTTTGGAGTTCTTTCCGGCTCC
Source organism: Neoseiulus californicus (assembly GCA_028455905.1). NCBI lineage: Eukaryota > Metazoa > Arthropoda > Arachnida > Mesostigmata > Phytoseiidae > Neoseiulus > Neoseiulus californicus. Next base: position 22,467,587 of record JAMQGS010000001.1, read on the forward strand.
GGACGGGGAGCTCACTTTCATCGTCGCACGTGCTGCGTCTCATCAGCAAAGTCCCATTGGATCGGTTTATTTGCACCGAAGAAGTAAACAAAAACAACGAGAAAAAAAAACGAGAACTTCCAGTTTTTCCGTCGTTAACGTCCGCTGTTAAAGGTTATGTAAGCCTTTGAAGAGTTTTGAACAGAGTCATCTTCATCCGGCGACACAAACTCTTTCTTCCTCTGCCGTCTACGGTGCTCAATAATTTCCGCTCTTCGTCCATTCTCGTTTGGAAGGTTTCGGAAGGGGAGTAAAACCCTCTAACGAACGAAGAAAAAAAGCTGGTCGCATCTAGTTGTGATTAAGGGTGGTAACGAGGTTTTCTAGTCAGCCCTCCTGACGACAAAAACGATGGCGAAGATGGCATTCGCTCGAAAGGGTTCCTCCCGAATCGAATCAGCGGCAGAATCGACACAGTGTCGAGCAAATGACCCCGCTTATTAAAATGTGTGGCTACGCCGCGCCGTCATAAACTGAAATGGCTTCACTGCAAACGAGAGCCCTTTTTGGAGAACACGACGCCAATTTCAGCCGTGCCCATTAATTCAAACGAGCCTGAAGCGGTGCTGAACAATTATAAATATCCAAAGCGCAACTGCTAACTCCATACTTTCTGCGAGGTCCTTTCTGCGAGTCGATGTTCCACTGATATTTTTGAATGAGTGACTTCTTACTCGATATGACGTCATGTAACCGAGCAGGACGCAAAAATGGACTGCGGGCTCAAATTGGCTGTCTGACCACTGCAGTGCATCTGAAAACATCGATCGCTTCCTAGGGAGAGTTCCTCCAAGCAACGCTCTTTGGGCGATTCAGACGACTTCAATAACGGGCGTGGGCAATTATACAGCGGACGGAGCGCAGAGACTCGATCGGATTTCAGAGAGAAGGAATTTCCCTCGAATATTTCAGGGACCAAAAACTCGAAACAAGCCAATCGTTCACCGAGAGATGGCCAGAAACAGACAACGGATGAGCATACCTCGACCGGATCGAAAGCCTTTCGGCGGAAATATTTGTTTGCTAGCGCATCTCCCATCGGGAATTTGGGCTCAAAAAATTCGTCCTTGTCAGTTAGCATATATCCATCTCGGCACCTTACTGGACCGGAGCCGGTCGTTGGCCTACTCTAGCGCGTCGTCCACCTGTCCCCCTGTCCTGACGAATCTGAGTTTGACGACAACTACTGAACGAGAGTCATCTTCCCAAAAATGCGTCGCCGAAACAACCCGATCGGCTTGGTCCATCCGGGTATGGGCCGTGGGTTTTTAGACGGCTTATTAATATTCGGATTTTATTGTTGTTATTAGTTCCGATTTTGACTTTTTCGATCTCGATCACTCGCTCGCTCCTTCACTCGGTTTTTATGTAGAGATGGCAGTGGCGATTCTGTCAGCCAGAGGCCCAAGCGATGATCGGGCTTTCCGAAGTGCCAATGGGGTGTCACAGTCGGAGCAAAGAATCGCACCTGCGACACTGCGCTCGCGGATTGACTGACTGGCTGACTGACCAAGCGACGCGTCGACCGAATGAGTGACGGCTCAACGTTCCGGCGACATCGACGCTGCCTGCAGTGTCGAGGCTCATCGGTCCAGACGTGTCTTTTTTTTTTGCCCCCCACAATCCTGTGGTACTCTGATGTCCGCGGGTGGGTCGAGGAGCTTCCAACAAGCTGGATTTTCCCGCTCTTGGTCGAATCATTAAAGATTGATAGGATCGCATTCTCGGCAGTAACTCACGCTCTTTCCGTTCGAAATTTCAGGTGAGCAGCAGAAAGATGAGAACACGAATCAATTCTCTGGAACGTTGCCCAGCCCTTCCTCGGATAGCCAAGAATGAACTCAGTCCATCAAAGTATGTCGTGCTGCTCACATCAAATGAGGGGAGTGAAACGAGCAAGTTCGCGGCGGCTCGATTTGCTGGAATTTGTGCGATCGAATAATCTCAGTCCTCCGTTCATTGTTGTGATAGATCAGCGAGCATCTTTGAGCCAATTACATAGCGCTCGTTGTTCGAAAACTCGCATACGGTGACAGCAGCGGCCCAACCCTCTCTGTGTGATCCAATATTGAAAGAAAATCCACCCGTGGGTTTCGGGTACATGAACATCATGGAGTCGATTATACTATAAATTATATTTTTTCTTTTCTTTCCGGCATTTCTCATCTTGCATCGTAGAATTTGGGGGCTGCAATCTTCGGTTCAATCCGTTCCTCTGTTATTAATTCATTATGTGCGAGTCCCGTGATTTCCACGACCGCCTTCTGACATCTTTTCGAGGGCTCTGGGAAATTTTTGAATCTAACGACTCCATATGCTGTCAAAACCCATCCGCCAGACGGACCGCTTGCGCTGGACTCGGGGCAAACTTGATTCTGAGTCGAACGGCCGACACATGGGAATTAATTGTTTCATAAACGCTGAGATAATAAACTAATGGTCGATAGCCCTCGCGCCACCGTTCGTCCTAGACGACCTATTGTGTGTGTTCCAACACTAGAGTCGTCCATATGTGAGAACTCGGGTTCTAGACGCCTATTTTGAATTCCGTTGCCTTTGGTCCCTCCTCTCTTTCTTTTTTCGCTCAGATTCTGAGCTCGAAATAAAGGGAAATCGGAATTCGAGCGAGCGAGCGAGTGAGCGAGCCAGAATCTGCTGCTGTTGCTGAAGCTCCTCCTCCTCCTACTTCTCGTCGTCGTCGTAATGCCACCACCACCGCTGCTGGTCGTCGTCCCGCTTGTGCTCTTGATAGGAACAACGAAATGTTGTGAAGTTGGCGCCAAGCTCGCGTCTCTCTTCATCGTCATCATCATCCGTCGTCCCTTCGTGCTTTGCTTAGCTACCCCTGAGGGCGGCAGATGTGATCTCTTTTCTCTCCTAGAAACCGGTTTTCCCTTTGCTCTGTTGGTCGGTCGGGTGGTCGGCGTAGGTTCCCCACTTCGCCCGGGCGCCTTCTTTCGTTCGACGACGCGAGAGGACGGCTCCCATGGCTGGCAGAGCGACCAGCCTAAATTCTTCCCTACCAACCCTCCACTGTAAAAGCGAGCCAGCTGAAGAGCGGGCTGGCTACCTTCCCTAGCCTCGTTTTACTTCTTTGCACTCTCCCGCGTCAGAACATTAGTCTCGTATAAGGGTCGCTCGGTCGACTTCGAGGTGGCAAGCCATTACGATATATGCTACAAGGATCGGTCTTAATGAGCGAGCGGCCGTGTAGCATTTGTATCCTAACGCCCGGAGAGACGCATGGACGCCTCTATATTCGACAGCAGCATGGCTAACATCATGAAACTCTAAAACATTCGGATCAGATCTGGAGGATATTTCGAGGGCAACTAGAGAGTCAAGATGGCAAGCTCGGTACGAGCCGCGACCGATAGTGCGCCATGCAAAATGCAAAGCTTCTGTAACGCTAGAGCACCATCTTGACTGTTCTGGGGTCGACCGGCATCGAATTCGGTGCTTTAACTCATGTTCCCATGTGTCGATCGTGGTCGGTGGGTCGAAAATGTCGATCAGAGCAACTGTTGGTCATCACCCACGCACGCACGCGCGCACGCACTAGTTGAGGTCAGTTGCGAGGATATTTGTCGCAGGCTTTTCGTTGAGCATCATAGCGGTCCGGGAGAGTGAATTGCTCAATGAATGGCAAACGACCATTGCTGATGACCAAGCGCAAAAGTTTCGGCAGGGCCGAATGATAAGACCGAAGTAACGATGCATGAATTTTGTCGATGTGTTCGCACAAGGAGACAAAATTATGAGCCGCGAGCCTGAGCGGAGGGGTTAAGCCGACAGGTGACCCGAAAAGGTTCTCCACGATGGACGCGTACCAAACGCATGCAACCGTGTTGGAACATTATATTGCACTATGCTTTATTCTTCAAACGTTTTCCTTCGTATTTTATTTTGAAAAATGGCCACCAACGCGTGTTATTGATGATGATGATGATAGCGACCACAGAAGAGCTTACGGTACGCTACGGTACGCTACACGGGACCACCGGATGTCAAACGAAGTACCCTCTCGTCCTGGTCGTAGTCGTCTGACCGTGAGCGAGTTCTGAAGAATACCCAGAACTTGATTCTCTGCTACTTTCGTGATTTCGGATGTTTCCTGACAGAGCATTAGCGGTACTATCCGAGATACCTTGGCAGTCAACGTTTGAGTCGCAGATGCAATTTTCACTCTGCCCGTTTTACCCGGGCGGAACTTGGCTCGAACGAAAGCTCAGAGATGATATCTTACCGAGCTCGATTGAACCTGCTCAAAACTCGCAGCGGCCAGTGATCAAATAAGACGAGCGATACTATCTACCTATTCCATCGCTCTACATACATCGCTGCCTGAGTGACTCGGTACTCTATCGCTCTGAAGTGCTGGTTGGCCGTTGGTTGCTGCTAAGCTACTGACACCACTAATGATAGATAGGTTGATCAGAGGATGGAACGACGGAGACCCTCGGCCAGCCAGCCAGCGCCGATTCTTACGTCTGTCTTGCCGACTTTCTTGCCGTAATGGCGTGTTGTAGTAATAACCATCTGCAGCGGCCGTGATTGCTACAGCTCAGTATTCTGCCAATGGCTGCTAATGTTCTTGGCTGGGTGAGGTCAAATTTCTGTTGTTGATCACTCCGTCGGTCCGTTCGGTCGTTTCCTCACCGCCGCTGCACTTGTTCTGCACTTCTTGCCTCTCGCTCTTCGATCTCGATGCGATGAATTCCCTCCGGACATAGACTCATGCCCCAATATTCGGGTTCACCATGTCGAAATCGTGGCTTTTCGAAAACGAGCCGATTGTTGGGAACCACCCAAGATAATTACGTTACGAGTTTTGACTTCGATTTTTGGTCGCAGTTGATACGCTTCGTGCATCGCTACATTTGTTGCTGTGTGTGTGTGTGTCTAAAAACGAGAAGAGAAACAAAAAAAAAGTAAAAGGTGGGTCCGTGACACAATGCAACCGCATCCGTGATAGGGTCGCTCACCCCGAAACTCTTCAATGGATCCCCATCGCCGCATCGTCGGTGTTGCTGCATTGTCGTTTCGCTTTTGGCGTACTATGGCGTGATTAGCTCAGTCGAATATACCCAACTCCTGATTGAAACAACAAATTCCCATTGACAACGAAAGACCCCGCAACGCCGTCGGTGAAAGACGCCACTGAGCGTTACATTCAGCTTGACCTGACGTTTTCTCCGTGAAACAACTTCGTGAGGGCGATCCGTCATTCCTAGCTTACACTGATTGCGATCCCGAGAATGCGTTTCACAAATGTTCGTCGGAGTTTGATTCGGAACTGCTTTCAAGGACAGTTAATACGACCGCAACGTTTGCAATCGTTTTCGAATCTGAAGAAGGAATGCAGTTGGAGATCATCACGCGATAGGAGTTCCCCGATGTTCTACTTTGCTTCACGGGCGCGATATTTCTGGAATATCCGGAGTCGAGTACCGAAAAATGCACGCGGTGCGATTTGCAGAAATGATCTCCAAACGACGAATTTGCCGTTCAATGGAAGAACCGCGAAGTTTCGGAGCGCAGAGCCTTGAAACCGACGTTTGAAGCGAAACTGTGCATCGTTGGTTTACTGATATCCACGGGACTCGTTGCTGTTCGATGAGTTTTGGGTGCGTATCGCGAGCGGAACTGCATGGAAATTCTTGAAGCTCTGGAATTGTTACCAGGTTCAACCGGCTCCTTCGTGTCATTCGATTCGCTACCCTTCTACGGAGACCGCAACGAGGTCTTCCGGACCTGAGAATGTCAAATCATGATGCTGTAGACTCGAATCGGTCCCCAAGTCGACAAGATGAGTGTACGAAACTCACGGGCCGTCGATCGGGCAGGATGAAAAATCGCAATAACGAAGATCTTCTTCTTTCTGGCTTGAGTCACTCGTTCGCAATAAAAATGCTGACGAACAGCGCGTAGGTCGTAATTGTCTTGTTCCGCGGCGATGAAAAATACCATGGACGCATAACGATTACGGTGTTAATCTATTAACGACCCGTATTCAGTTTCCACGTGAACACGGTCCATGCATTCAGCACATAGTTTAATGTGCAGCTGAACACTCCGGCAGCGACATACTGGAAGCGTTCACGAACGGAAGTGATCTACTCGGATGTCAAGGTGATGTTACGGACGCAATGCATAATGATCTCAAAACAATATTCCGCGGTTTGCTCCGCCAGGCGCAATTAGTTCTTTCCCCGTTTCACTTCAATCCAGCCTAAGATAGCTGATATCCTGCCGACTGCCAATTAATAAATCAAGATCACCGTTCTGGGGATAGTTCCGCGTTCTCATTCGCGACGTACTTCCTCCATATTCATCCGATCCTCTGAGGAGATCCAAGCTCCTCTCCAACTCGGTTCCTCCTGAGCATTTCAATTCGCTCCGCTAGCGACACTGCTCGTTTGTAAACTTCTGATGAAAATCGAGCAAAGTCCCTCACTCCCAATCACCCTCCCCGGACCGGGAACGGTATTGCACGGACTTGAAGCACATATCTCATGATCTCATGACGAGCTGCCCTTCTGCCGAAGCGGGGGCTCAGGCTTCCATCCTGAACAACCTAGCTTGAGCTTGAAGTACAAACGAAGTTCCTCAGCGAGTCCTGGGTGTGGTGAAGCCGAATAGAGTAGCCGAACAAAACCGAGTACGTTGCAGTTTGGAACATTTAAACGGCCCGGTCAAGATCAAGTGATGACCGTTGGAGAGTTGTCGTGATCGTCAAGTGCCAGCGAGGCGTCCGGCAAGCCGGCCACATACTTGCATTCTCTCTGAGGACGGACACCGCTGCAAAGACAAAGAGCCGCAAATTCGTTGGAACAGCATTCAGAGCGGAGCATTGTTTACGCCGAGAAAGCGACGCAGGCCAAACCTGGCTACAATACAGCATTTCTCAATTTGACATGCACAACCAAACGAACCGGCCGCCCGGTCGACTAACCAACCATCCAACCAGCTAGGCAGATGACGATGAGGACGACCGACTGACGAAGGGAGGGAGAGAGGAAGAAGAATTAAGAGGGGCTGAGAGCAATTTTTCGCCCAAAAATTTTACCCAAAATCCAAACTGGTCTGAGAGCATCGGTCTCCTACGGGAAGGAACTGACCGAGCCCGAGCTCTGCCCGCCGCTCGGCCAACGACAGAGGAATTCGCTTCATTTGCACCTGTCCCCCTGCCACCGGTGATGATGTTGATGAGGATCGTCATCACAACCAGCACCTCCAGCCGAGTGAGCTCACCATGCACATCATCGTCATGTGCACAAAGTTGCAAGCAAGGGTCATGCATGGTTGATGATGCCTTTTCATGCTGTTTACAAACCAAACCGCAATGGGTATCCAATGGGTAACCAACGACAGAAAAATAGGTTACCGTTAGACAAGCTGTCGAATCATGAGTCGTGGATCTCGAGTACCGTATGACATCTTCGTTCGTTTAAAGGTGTCTGAACTCGGCACTCGGTCAAACGGAGAAGAAAACGCGCGAGCCAGCTGTCGCATCGGCTGAAGTGCTGTTGATGTCATCCATGTAAACTGAGTCGAGTGTCTGCGCGTTTGTGGCTATGATTCCACGATCGTGCCAATCCTCTGCGAGGTTAGGGCATCGAGCGAACCGAGTCGACGGCAGGGTACATGGCTCTCATTTCTCGAAGAGGGAAAAATGAGAATTTCAAAAAGTTTCCTGTGTCGTTCTCACGAGCAATCGGGAAAGCATGGAGTAGACCCAATCAGGTATGTGAAATAGCGGTTGCGTTTCGTAGAGATCTCTCGCCGTCCGCGACGGTCGCAAACGCATTCTGAGCTTCTTTTTTTTTTCGTGGTTAATTCGTTCCGGGGTCAGATTACAAGGCTGTCAGAACTTCTTCACCTTGTTGTTTGCTGTTACTATTGAAGAATAGCTTTCTAACTACTGGAACGAAAAACTGAACCATGACTTCTCCGCCATGTCACCCGACGCGATGCTCGAAGATCGCACCTGCTCGTGGGATCATTCAAGGTCCGGATGCTTGGAAACGATCCGCTCCAGAAATGGACGTTCATTCAATGAATCGATGCCTGAAAACGATTCCCAATCGTAACAAATGTTCCCCAAGCCCGCTGTTCCTGACGGCTTGATCACCTTTCGTTACCCTTTCAAGACAGAGTGAGATAATTAACGCTCACAACGAAATCCAGTACAATGCTGGTTGGAATTGCGCGTGCGATCGATCAGTTCAGGGACTGTCCGACAGACTATCGTATGTGATCGTTAATGATTCCGATCGATGGAAATATGAGCAGTGATGTAGGAGTAGATGTGTTCGAGAACAGAAATCATCGGGTGCGTGTCATTCAAACGGAATCGCTGAGACCCCACGCTCGATACGAACAGATAATTCCCGTTTGGGTCGGTCAACACCATTACGATTGGTTCTCGCCGCGATTGCTCCACATGTGTGTGTGTGTGTGTGGCTGTGTGTGCCGTCCGTCCGATCGGCGGACAGACTGGCGGACAACCTCGATAGGAGTCACTTGTGGCGCTAGGAAACAACTGTAACCATTTTGCGACAGCCGCATTCGTCCGTCGCTTGTTTGAGCGTTGGACTCTTCGATAGATCATTAATCCAAAGTTACGGTGGGCTGTATGTTGCGCTCGCGCTAGTTAACCACCCGAACGGCTGCTGCATAACGGCACAATTTATGTGGGATCTCCCCAACTAGATCCCGCTGGACGGCTTTCATGTCGATTCTACGTGGAAAAGCGATGCACATCCAAATAGAAAGGCAGTGAGCTCCTATAATGACACGGTCGACTTCTTGTCCTGTCCCTTGTAGTCCCTTGGTTGCATTTGCTGTGTCCGTGGTTGGTGTTGTTGTTCTTCTCCTTCTTCTTCTTCGTCTTCTCGGTATTCAATGATTGTATGTGTTTGGTCAAAGTCATGCAGGTACGCTCGCTGTCAAACCGGATGGTTTGGCCAAGTGTCATGTGAACTCCGCATCGGATCGAGCGACGGGGTAATCGTTTTCCAATTGTGCTTGCCCGATTCGACGAAAGTCGGTTGTTGCCAGTCGGGGGCGTCGGATGAATGAGGCATCTTCCACGAATCTAGTGTGTGAATCAATAATTTGTCTTTCTGTACCTCGAGCTGATGACCTTCCCACTGAGACGGCCTTGATCTTGCTTATGCAGCGGCATCTTCTGGTTTGTCGGTCGCCCAGTCGGTCGGTCGGTCGGTCGGTCGTCCGTTCGTCTAGTTGGTTGAGGTTCAGTTGAACTTGGCATCGTTTGCCACGGCGGCTGTTAGTTTTCTGTTCACCTAGAAAAAAAAACTGCCGTTACTCTCTGCGGGGTGAACATCGGTTCAACGCCTGTGCCGTGTCGACTTTGGCGACCATCGCTTCCCATACGAAGCGGGCGGCTGCAGCAACAGTTATGACTGCCGCAAACTAAATTGTCTGGCTCAGGAAAGCAGATGAACAGACAGACAGACGCATCACTTCAGTGATGAAAGTCACTGGAGCATCATCGATACGAAGATGGCCTTCGAAATCGTTCGGAGCGTAGTTTCGGGAAAGTGGAAGTAGCGGCGGCAACAATGAAACAATAACATAATGGCGATACAACAAGAGTGGCAACACGACACGCGGACAATGGGACTCACAACGAGCTCACAGGTTCGGCATGTTGTCATTATGGGTGTCGGGCTCACTCTCTGTTCGATTCGATTTCTTTCTTCGCCGTGATTTTTGTTATTATTGTTACAGTGACGAAAACAACAACAGTAACAGTAACAGCGGTGCAATCAACAGCGTGCGATGCTGCGCGGTGGTAACAATTGGTTGCTGCTCGCCCGTAGAGCGGGCGAACGAGCGAGCGCTTGATATGCGTTCAATTCATTTGGGAATGCATAGCTATTTCTCCTGAACACGCGCACCATTTCTTCTGTGGACAGTGTACTACAGCGTTTCCTCTTTTATATCTCGGTCGATGCAAATATAGTGCCTCTGGATCCATCGAACGATTTGCGTGTGTTACTTCGATGTAGAGAATCAATGACGAGGCTCGCTAATTGTAATAAATGGTCTATGCGTTTCTGAGCGCGTCTAAGAAAATGTGTCGTTGCCTCGCTCCTTGCGATTTCGACGACTCTTGGTGCCACCAACGAACATGGCTGCCCGCCGACTGTGGCTGGCCACCCTGCGTGTGTCTGCATTTTCGTTTCCCTGCTTCCTTCCTCTGTTTTCACGGCGTGAAGTCGACGCTCGCCAGAACATCGACCACAGAGTACGCAGTAAGCGCTGCTGAGGCACTCGGTCGCTCTTTCCTCGTTGTTCCTAACTCCCTCTCTCTGCTACGGTCCTATACTCTTGCATAGGACCGCAGCAGTGGCTTGTGCCAACTGCGGAAAATCTCTTCGTGAATCAGATCACCTCTGATCAACGATCCTACGGAAAGAATTTTCACTAAAATGTTTCCGCCTGTGCTCACGATTGATTCCGCTTGAAGTCGAGGGAGCAGGAGCTCAAATAAATCAGAGCCAAGAGTGTCGATCAACATCTCTTTCAGACGGTCTATTGTTCCGTCGACGGACGCCAGATATCTAAATGTCGAGAATTTTTGACTCGATTGTTCCTTTTCTTCATCTTCTTGTTAATCGTGTGCTACACGAGGTGGAGGCGGATCGATCGAACAGTCGGTGAAAAGTTCAATCGTAGTCTTTCGGTCAAAGATAGATGGGATGGCCAACTTGCTAACACTTCCTCAGTGGTGCATCCAAAATCACTAGGTCGTGAATTTGTATCATACTCGAAGTGTAGTCGACGCATAATCTTCTCGGTATGCACGCGGAGGATGCAGAGCAGAAGCAGATCGAGACATGACAAAACGAGAATCAAACCAGACGAGGAAGGCTTCCGTACAAGAAACGTTGTTTTCGAACGTGAGCGATCTAATAAATGTATGTACAATGGACCGGATCGCAAACTGTAGTACCAACCAAACGATAATTTCTGCTGTTCTTGGACCATTCTTTAACGTACAGCTCGGAAAGCTGTAATAAACACCATCGCATGACATTGTCAAGTTTATACAGAATCTCTTGGATCAAGTTGAAGCCACGTGGCCGTCAGTCAGGCATAACATGTAGGAGCAAAGCCATAAACAATTTCTTTGGCACTTTATATGGCGCCAGGGCATCGTTTTAGATTTAATTATGCGCCGCAATTAGCCGCACTGTTGATGTCTTCATACGATCCTGTGTGTGAGACCGGTGTAGAAGGCGGGAATTTTCCAAAGACCTTGTAAGGGTGTCGAATTTATGTATAGCGGTTATCGCAACGGCAACACGATCTGATAACGTTCCGTCGATCTGTGCATCTGGTGCCCAGAGTAGTTGGCTCTTTGGCAGCTCAACGGGTTCATGTCGTCGTCGACATCGACGTCTTCGGTATCGTTGTCTCTACACCGTCCGGAGGTTCGACTGTTGGAGTTGTGTGGTAATGACCGACCGTTTTTCACCGCCCCGTTTACTGACTGCAGTATTTTTCTTTTTTCCATGACTGTTTTCTCTTCTTACCGATCTTCGTTTCCCTCATAGCTCTGTGTCTCGACTACTGCCTGGCTCGCAGGCTGATCAGTCGACTCACATGATAAACTGCCCGGAACGGAACTTCATTAATCTCCGTACGCACCGGATATTTTCACCAAGCTCAGCGGTTACATAAATGTTACAGCTGGGAAGAAGCCATCAGACCCCTCCTGTTGACCAGAACGAGATGAGGTATCCGCCCGATGCTCTGTCCACTTGTGACTAGTTTTCATCCTCAGAGCGGAGCATCCTGCGATCCATTGGCTCGTCGTGGTTGGCCATCAGTTGCTCAAAGATAAAAGTTCAGACCTCTGAACTCGACGAGCAACAAAATTCAAGAGAACGGTCTGTCGACTTGATGTCAAGTGGAGGAATTCTCTCTTCTCTTCTATATTTCCAACTTCGATCTCTCTTCTGTTAGGGAGAGAAGTGGAAGCTGTGCGTCCTAGTGAACAGCTTGAGCGATATGGACAGAAATCTTCAAACTGTTGGTTTGCACGCGGAACTCGGAGGGGATTTCGGAAGAGAGAAATTCCGATTTTGAATTGGTTGAACCATCTTCTGAATGGACGAAGCGCAGAGCGCGTCATTAAACGAGCGCGGCATCGAAGCAACCGATCATTCGAAGCGTCGACATGGAATCGACAGGACAGGATGACCGTCCCCGACCAACAGCAGCGAGTGGCACCAGATGATTTGATGGTGACGCCTGCGGCCGCTTCGCTTCGACACATCAAATCGATACCTTTCTATTTACTTTGGAGAATACATTTTTCCCCGGCTTTCGATCTGCTTCCACTTGATTCATTCTCGAGCGTGATGTTGAATTCTTATACTTTTCAAATAGAAATTCGTGCTCGGCTTCCGTGACATCGAGACGCGTAGAGACTTCGGGTCATCGAGAATTTACCGCGGTTTCACCTCAATTCGTGAAGTCTTCGATGAGCGTCGTCCTGTGAGATAGTTTGTTGCTCAGTCCAGGAGGTTGCGGAACGTGCTACAGAGACGACAATGTGTGCTGATCTCATCGTAGACAATCAGGGAAGCGCGTGACATGTAGTGATGACCACCACGAGAGAATCTGATCCGATAGATGCGGAATCCAGTCTCCGAGGATCAGCTGATTGCAGCAGCGACGGTGACGATCACGACTGGCGATCCCACTAAAAGCTACACAAGTGTAGGGTTATTAAGTGAACGGAGATTTCAATATTATCAAATCAATGCCAAGCGAGCTTATCAAACTCGAAGCTGATAGAAGCACCGGGAACGAGAGAAGTAACCGACCGGAGGAGCCGGGCACGGGAGAATCTAATGAGAGATAAAGAAAGAAAGTCAGCTCGGTGCTTTATCTCGTGTGTGCTGTGTGTATAGCAAAGAAATGACAGCAAGATAAGGGTTGAAATTTCTGGTCTCCCTGCATGGTCGGCAACTTGTATTCGTCGTGGGCTACGAGTGATACGGAACACGGGAGATGATGAAGAAGAAGAAAACGGAAAAACAGAAGATGATGAATGCTTCATGTGTACTGCAAGCATCAAACCGCTGGTAGACTGCAGAAAACCCGAAAACGAATGAACTAACCGAGCAGTCTGTGGACCGAAGACTGACAGATCGACACGAGACATGGCAAACGGGCACACAGATCGATGGAGGAAGACGAGAATAATAGAGAGCACGATTCCGAAAGCGATTCGAAGTGTCAGTCGAGAGGCTGACATGCAGCCAAAGGTTACCCGACAGAGTTTTTTTTCTGGAAAATGAAAAATGACCACCTATATTACATCATTAAATCATGGTACACACAAGTAAAGCGCGCAAATATGATGTATCGCTTGAGGTGTTTTGATTAATGGATTTCGTCGTAATTCGATCAGCCCGATGGCTTTGCGTTGCTTCTCGCAGTTCGAAGACAAGTGTTGGCTCAGGAAAGCAGGAGGATCCACAGGAGTCCGTTGCGGAATCCGTTCCAGGGTCACCATACGGTATTGCACCGATAAAACGTGCCCATTCTTTGTCAATGCGGGAGTAGCTGAGCGGTGATTCAGACGTCGTTCAGTTCGATGTCGAATAGGAGAAATCGTCGATTACGACGCTTAGAGAAGTCGCCTGGAGGGTTTCTGGATGTTTGTCTAGTTGAGTTTATGTCCGACTTCTTTGATATCGCTATGGTGAGCAGTATATATCGATCATAAATGACAGGCCAATTTCACGAATGATAACTCGTCATAATTTTTTCGAATCATATCCAAGAATACTGTGCTAGGTCGATCTCGGACACACGATCAGCTGGGAATCACATCCATGGAGATCGACGGAGAGGAAAATAACTGCACGTTTGTCTCGGCAATTCAGTTTGTTAGTTAGCCTGGTCACCTAATCAGTGCCAAAATTGGCTACACGCTCGACATGCCTTCGGCCAAATCACATCTGGACAGCAGCGTGAACAAATTCCTCACCAATCGTCTTTGAATAATCAGCTCGTCAATATCACTATCGCTTAAGGAGACAACGCGCGACGGCTGCATCGGTAGCGGACAGATAAACGGCTTTATGTGAACGCCCAGAACGAGCAATGACTATGCACATTAAAACGTCTCGCGTAAAACAGACAGTTTCCTGCTCGTCCCGCCGATATATCTTGTAGTTTGTTCCCAATAGACAACACATTACCAGAGGATACGCTTCATCGATGACGGATAATCCGATCAACTGGAACCGTACGGAGATCTTCGAGGAATCAGCTTGATTCGAACTCGTCCTAATAAAAGAATCAGAGTTGCCAGATGCCGTACAAGACTCAGCATCTGAAGACTAGAGACGGACGCCGCGAATGAACAAAAATGAAGAGTCTGAAGTAGAGAATTTCCGAAACCCGTGTGGCAGGCCAAAAAGACCAAAAAAATAACCTTGTAGTACATGTAGCGTGTAGGTTCGTGCGAGATTCGAATTCCGAGCGGAACAAATGTCCACTTACTGTCATCCTTATCAAAACGTTTGGGCTCGCTGCCTCATCGAGATTTGCGCATCAAAGTTGTTGCAAGTTGTCCACGGCAGCGGCGATGACGACGCCAGCAACACCAACGACAACAACGAGACGCTGTGACATGTGTCAGAATATCTCAGCCGACTCTAGGCTCCAACGGTCGACCAGTCCGGCCGGCCGGCCGGCCGCTGTCCTGCCCACCGGCCGACCAACTGACTGACTAGCCGCTTATCTCCGATGTAGATCATCCCTTAGAAATTCCTGGCCGTACGAATCTGGGTGGATATTTGGGCCTTTTTTTGCTCGCGAGGGGCTTGAAGGATCATCGTGAGAGCCAAAGCTTGAATCCTCTGCTTCTCTCTCCCTATAGCGTTGCACTTCTCTCGCCGAACTCCTATCTGCCTACCCAAACAGCCAAAAACTCCGATGCCCTGCGGAGCGCGGAGAACGATCGCGGCGGCTACGGTCCATGGACTGGGTTGTGGAAGATGAGGAGGACGACGACGACGACGATGACGACGACAACGACGACAACGACGAGAGCAAGAGACCGATTGGGGTGCAAATTTGGGTCTGACATGTTTTTGCACAATTACCGATATATTGGCTGAATGCTTCGATGCTCATTTATAGTGCTTTCTCTTTTCTGAACGATTTTTATTGTGGTCCACATGAGGATTACACGCTGTTCGCCGCCGCCGGTGTCACTGCGAGTTCTGGTGGCGAAGCTTCTCTGAAAGCGAGTCGATAAGTGTGTTCGGGAGTTCGACGATCAAGTTTGATTTTTGTGCGGCCTTGTTCGATCCGAGAGATTTGAGCTGCGGTTGGTGACCAGATTCGCAATACATTACAATCGCCGCGGTCAGTCCCATGTTGTGATCGATGACCAGCGAGCCAACACACACACACACACACACACACAAACACTCAAACAGCCAAATCAACAACCCATGTGTTCAATCAACATGTGGGCGCACTCTCAATACCTGGATCAGCCGGAATTTCGTGGGGCATTTCCGGCGTTGGTCGTGAAAACGATTCCAAACAGCTGCAATAATTCGTTCGTGCGTCCTCAGTTTTTCGCGATAGGCAGTCACCCGGAAACCGAAGACGCGCGCTGGGATTCGATTTTCTTCGAATCCCAGTGTGCTGACCGTTTTTTTTTTGTTCCGACTGCGTGTGCGTTATCAACGGGATTGCCAAAGCCGAGTCGAAGTGATCGTTGAATCATCGTCGCGTCGCTGCAGTCGTCGGCGTCGCCACTCGGGTGACCAGATGACCCTTCGTTGTCAAGAGGTTACTTCGATGGCATTCTATTATGTGAGCTAACGAATGAAGCGATGAATGAATGAATGAATGAATTCTCCATTCAGTGACCGTTCTCGGTTCGGCATGGTAAACAACATGTCCATGTTTCGCAAACCACTCATTAGGCCCACCATAGCCACCACGATGCGATGTCGACGACAGCAGCGTTCATACAACAGTTTACGAGATTAAATTTCAACAGATCGGCTCTTTCGGCAAAATGAGTTCTTCCACGGGGTGGCCGATTGCCCGGTACTTTCGTCGTCATCGTCGACGTTCCGATGCCTGATTTAATTCCTTTTTTCGGTACCCACTTTTTTCCGTTACCGAACAGTTTTCCCCGTTCGCAAGGAAGGCATCGAGAGCCGTTTAGGAGCAGATCAGCAGCGTTTCCATTTTATAGTCAGCAACTGCAAGGGCGAGATTGCGGCAACGCTCTTCGCACGAGACTTCGGCAACGCTCTTCGCACGAGACTTGCGGACCGGCCGTTGAGATTTATGGCACATGGTGACTCCGTAGATTTTCCGTCGGTTGATGTTGTCGCTGATGGTGTCATTTCGTGAAGGGACACCGTTGAAAGCTAATTAGTTACTTTCAGAAACTGACGTCTTCCATCCAAATTACTGTAACGAAGCCCGCTTGGGCTTTAGGTTCTACCTTGCGAGATGTATTCGCGTCCCAAATGTCAAGAGAGCCATTCGTTTTGGGCGAATTTCATCGACCCAGAGCGGATAGCTGCGGGCTGTTTGACGAATCACGACCAAGGTTGACAGAGACGGCCCGTGAACTGTCTCTCCCGATCGCAATCCTTTTGAGCCCAGGCTCGTTGTACACAGAGAGCGGGTTTCAAGCGGAGGTATTTTCGCAAGTCGGAAAGCTGGGATCGGAGCTCCCTGGAATATTTTTTCGGCGCCATTGACCCGCTCGAGGGTGGTGAGACTGTTTGGTGGCCCAAAGTTCATATATCAACCTCTAGCGATCGATTGCAGTTCCTCGAAGGCGACGAAATCTTCATACGAAGTTTCCT
This sequence comes from Neoseiulus californicus, assembly GCA_028455905.1. NCBI lineage: Eukaryota > Metazoa > Arthropoda > Arachnida > Mesostigmata > Phytoseiidae > Neoseiulus > Neoseiulus californicus. The sequence continues at coordinate 22,484,530 of JAMQGS010000001.1, forward strand.
GCATTCCCTCGGTTGCCTATTCCGTCTCACTAGACAACAATTAATCATCGTAACACTCATTAAGACATGGTCCCCGGTCCATTCGGGAGGTGGACGACCTCTCGTCTGGCCTGTGCTCCTCTGCGTTGCTCTGCTCTGCTCTACTCTACTCAATACACCCAAAAGGCCGGATTTCCCAGCGCGTCCCACCTGTTGTTTGTATGAGGAGTTTTTCTCGACCTCTCTCGCTTCACAGCGAGATGCCCCGTCATTAATCTCTACGTGTGAAATGGGTTATTTCTTGCTTCGATTTCTGATCGAACGGGAAAAAGTTTCGCAGGGCCCAAACAACGGTCACAAACTAACCGTCATGATACCGTGGCTCTCCATGAATCCCGTTTCCGATTCCTAATCGATCGGAAGTTTCATATCAATTTTACGATGGAAAACCTCAAGGTTTTCTTATCGGGTGATATCTGTGAGATAATATCACGGGGGTAGAGGTAACGTAATAACCAGATCTTCGACCTTTCTCTGAATCTCAGTTTCCTGAGTTTCCAGCGCTGAAGGCGGATCCGCTGCTCAAAACGATTGGTCGCGCTTCGTATAGCCTTAGCCCACCATCGCCCACGGGAGAGAACGACAGCAGGAATTGCAAAGTTGGCTTAACCCATAAACTGATTTTCTGACCCCAAAAAAAGTCGCCGTAACTCGTGGTGGGCGAAGCTCTGGACAGAATTCGATCAACGGTCAATCGACGTCCATTTTCTGGGTGTTAATACTTCCAGAAAAGTTGATCTGACATCGTGATAGACATCGGTCGCTATCGACGGACCAGCAGACTACTTCAACCGATTTGAGGAAATATCGGTACTCCTTCATAAGAATGTAAGAAGACGGATTTGAGAATGGAATCAGTTTCTTCGAGCATCAGTTCAGTTTCAGTTGAGTTTTAATTCTCCTTTATTTGTTTGATTCAAACAAGTCAAAGCTCAGAGAAAGCGGCCAGAACTCTGAGGCTGAGTGAGAACTTCTCCGCCAGTGAGGGACTTGCCCATCAGCCCGCTGGGTCTCGGGTGGACACGGGCAAAAGACTCGAAACGGTCCGAGAACTCTCTTTTCTGTAGCGTTTTTTTTTCTCTTAACCCGTTGTCGGATGATGAGTGAAGCTGACAAAGGTATTTGTGCTGAGTTTGGACGAGAAAATAGTTTGGACAGAGAATCCAGTCACACAGTTCTCAAGAAACAAACCCGTGAGAAAACTTGGAGAGAGTGAGAGCATCGGGAGCGTGCTGGTCATGCTAAAAACCGAAGAAAAAGCTCCGGAGCGCTCGCTCGCTTGCTCGTTCGTTGGTTCGTTCGTTAAACTAAAGATGCACGCACAAAGAATCGAGAGGCCTCCATAGAATGCTGAAGATTGTTAATTGAGAATACGAAAACGACAAGAGATGTTCTCGAACAGCTGATGGGCGCTGGTTGCGTTGCACTCGACAGAGAGCTGAAAACATTCCGAAATTCTCGACGTAGGATTTCGTTGGTTCGTTAGCCGAAAAGGTGGCCGAAAACTGCCGAGAAGTACGCGTTTCGCAAAGTTTCGGTACGCGCACGATCCGCTGGTTTGGGGATGTACTACGTCCTATGCTCGGAGCTTTGAGCTCTAAGCATCATGTTCTGGATCATGAACATCATCATCAGCTACGACGCAAAAGAATGCGAGACCTCATCCATGGTGACTTGACGAAGCACCTGCAGTATGCACTGCATTCATCTAACTAATCTTCTAGTCCACGGAGCTGTAAAGACCTGCCGCCCCGCCTGCCCACAGTAAAAGACTGGACGGCCGACCACCCCTGTCCCCCAAGCTGTGGCTTCGCTTGGTGAATTTTTGTCGAAAAAATCGTTGCACTTCGTCGACTGAGAAGGCAAAAATGAGATCGGTGAGCTTCGCTGCGTTACAGTGCTCAGCTCGATCTGGTCGAGACTAGGAACTTGGCCATTGGTCTCCAAAGGCTTCTCGGAGGGGGAAGCTCGGACCCACTGAGGGTCGTCGAGGGGAGTCGAGCGTTTTGAGTGCGATTTTTGAGCTGGGAATCTCTCTCAAATGTTGTCACTGACGATTGTAGCCGCTGCTGCTGCTGCTGCTGCTGTTGTTGTTGATGGTTGTCACAGTACAGCGCTTGGATTCAGCTGGTTGAATGTAACTCTAGAGGACGAAGCGACAGCGGTCCGCCGGTGGACGCCTCGGAATCCACGAGTCTTCAAAATGATTGATGATGGATTAACGATATGAAATCATAGCTTTCACGGCTGAAATCAAACAGCTTCGACACTCACACTGGCATCAAGTTGTCGGTAGCGTTAGACACCATTAACATAACCATCAGAAGAATAATCGGTGGCATTCTGACTGAGCAGCATGAAACACAAACGCCTAAAAACGGACCAATGTTACCCTACTACCCACGGCGCATTCCTTTATGCCGTTTCGCGAATTCTCCGCAGAGCAAACGAAGGTTTTTCTCCACCTTCACTTTTTCATAGCGTTCTTCTCTTATCGGCGAAAAACCTGCGAAGAAGAAGAAACGCTCCAGTGAGACCTCTCCTCGGCGATTGTTGGTAATTGTGGACGCGGCCGTTGTTTCTATCAGTAGTCGATATCTATGCAAATGTTCAATTATAAATAGTTTGTATTCTCAGCTCATTTGCCGCTCGGAGATGGCGCCGTGCTTGCGCGCTCGAGTGTTTGCCTTTCTGCCTCTTTGACTGACTGACTGGCTGACTGACTGCCTGTCGGAGGAACGAACCGACCGACCGACCGACTGACTGTATGGCGTTCATCGCTAAAGAGCCAGCCATGACCATCTCACAGCATGAATTCTCGCGCGATGGCAACGGCAAAACGCGTCGTCTCGAACAACTCTTTTGGCAGCTCGGGATTTTGCTGAAGCTGACGCGTGTTCTGCAGTCGTCGTTTCTGGCGTTCGACGATGAAGCCGGGCGACGCTGTGCCGGCCGGCGTTGCCGATGTCGAGCCCGGAGAGGAAAGTTGTCGTCGTGGCTGAAAACACACATGCACACACACACACACAGACATTGAGGAGGTGAACGATTCAAATGCACATCGCACGAGGACAGATTATGCTAATCTCCGGGGGCTTAGCGACTTCTCAGTGTTGCTCTCATGTTCTGGCGAAAGCTTTCGCGCACTTGGGAACCTCGAGTCTGTGGCTGAAGCATTTCTGTTAAATACGCGTTGGTCATTGATCAAGAACGCCAATAAAAACCTAATCGACAACAAGACCAAGCTCGACTGGGCTCCCACTCTAGTCCGCCGTCGAGTGAAACACTCTCGCTCGGTCATCGAAACTCTTATACATCGGTAGACTTGTTCGAAAGAGTTCGATTTTTAGATGGATTCACTCGAATGATGGATGTTCGCCCGGGCACTCGGTGCGCTCTCGCACCGATAGGCTCCAACAGAAATATTTGGCCTCAAAAATTGCCCTTACTCATGCAGCTCCGAAAGAAAAAGGAGAACGATCGAATCAAATCTCGGATGATCCGCTCGTAGGCAGGTGCGCGGAAAGCGCTCGTTTCGGCCCATCGTGTTCCCGACGAAGTGTCGGTTCGCTGGGAGACTATTCCTGGCGGACATGAACGAACACCAACGCTTTTTCGCGCTGGTCATGCATGAGTCCAGTTCACACTTTGTGTGGATTTGCTTTTGTTTGCTTTCTTCTCTTCCAATAGATTTTCCGAAGTCCGTGTTGATGTTGCAGCTTCGTGGCTTCACGGTTCTCACGTCGCACTTGTTTTCTTTTGTTTCCAGCCGCTCGCCCTCAACTGCCATTGTCGACGACTCCTCGAACTCGAGTGGAATCGCTGATCAACAGGTCGTTCCCGAACACAGCTCCTCAATCGACTCTGCGCACGTTGACCTGCATCTACAGCAGCTCCAGTCGCAGCCCGAGCATCAACAGGAGGCAGGGGAGGCATCGGTAGACGAAGGAGATAGTCACGGTGAAATTCTGGTCATCCTCAGTGAGGATTCGTCTGCGGTCGGCGGCGCTCAGTTGACGTTATTGCAGACATCCGAAGGCGATGCACCGCGGATGGCGCTCGTGATGCCCGAAGGAGCCGCAGGTAACACCGCTCCTACCACGCTGGCGTCTGTCGCAACCGGTAAGCACGTCAGAAAACGAAAGTTTCCAACGCGAGGACTTGTTTTTTCTTCTTCTTAATCAGAGGGGATTCGAGCTACGTTCTCCATTCATGACCCGCTGCTCATATCGGGCCTGAGGTATTGCAGAGTGCAACTGCAACATCAGAATGAGCCCAGATGATCGGAGATGCAACCGACAGCAAAAGGCACCTGAATCGTATGCGTCCGAGATTTAGAAATATGGGTCGCTCGGACTCAAATCCCGAGTTGGTTTCCGTGGAAGCAATGTTGTAAATTCCTCGTGGAAGATTTGATATTTTCTGGCGCGTCCGTCTCAAACATCTCCGGATGGTCGGGCAAAGATTTATAGTCGAACCTGAGATTGGCCGGTTCCCTTGCCACGGCATCGGTTGCTTCTTGAAAGTGAACGAAGATAGCAAGGAGGGACAAGCCGGATGATGCCGCCGTCTTCTGTTAGAGAAGCACAATTTACAACTTATCCGAGAAGATGTTGACATTTCTCCCGTTGACTTCTACATATGCGAGCACATCGCACCACCATCGGATGGAAGGGGATAACCTCCCACCTTGAGCACTGTTCACGATGATTGACGAATCAGGCGGGGATTTCGGGGAGGGGGGGGGGTTTCCCAGTGTGAAGCATGTCACGATGCGCTCTGAGTCAGTCGATTTTCCTGTAACCTCTTCCTCTAATATTGCCGCCCAACTCGGCTCGAGGTCGACTCAAGAGAATCAGTCTTGAAAACCGGCGTATGACCCGAATGTTTGAAATTCATCGATCGCAGCTTGGAAGGAGAATGAACGCTCGAAAGAGCGATTTGACTGACCGGGCGGGAACGAAATCAATGGCGGAGCGTAAGGGCAGACCTACAAACGAATTCAAATCAACTGTTTGATTCGTTTCGATTATTCGCCAACGACGTTCCAGAATTTCTAAATTCGCTTTCTGGCGTTTCCTTTTCTCTTCATTTAATAGTCCCGATCGATCCATCTATCATTCGATCGTTAATAACTTCGACAGCACAGAGGTATCAACGTGGAGCACGTACCTTCGACTGTTCGACTGGTGGTGCCTAGGCGCTCGCTACGCTCGCGCGGAATTCATACAGGGTTGTATGGGTTGTATGGATTTCGAAATCGTTACATTGATCTCCAGCTCACGTTCTGCGCTCTCTCTGTTTGTGCGTGAAGAAAAGTTCGGAGATTCGTTCGCCGTCATTCGCACGAATGGGTGGTTAGTCGTTGGAGCCGATTCCACCCGAGATGGTTGCGTCATCGATGGCCCGAAAAGTCTCATCGTGTGGCGCGGTGTTTTGATACATATTTTATTGTGATTTGTGAACGGGCGTCTCCGCCTGTTCGCTCGCTCGCTCGCCTCCCCGACTGCCTGACTGCTTGCCTCCTCTATGATATGAGCGAGAGAACCAGAAGAAAGAAATGACCAGTCATCGACCAGAAGGGGCTCCTTTCGGAAATTACGGCCTGCAGAAATTGCGTTCGATATGGCACTAAGTAACCGAGCGGCCAAACAACCAGCTAGCCAGCGCAATTCGCAAGTACAGCTATCAGCTCTGTTTTGGAAACAATGTGTCGGGTACGCAGTACTTCGTGACTGGGACTAGTCCCTCCTGTTGCCGTTCGTAACATTGGTGATCGGGAGGAAACATGAAGAAATGATATGACCACTCATTTATATGAGTCGGCGAATACGTGTCGGTCGCGAACCAATCGAAACGAAGGTGGACCAAACGCCGAAGACGGAAGACCGAGTTGGGAAGGCTGCAATGCAAGAAGAAAAAACAGAAACAGAAATCTGGGGAACGATGGATGGACGGAGTGTTCATTCGACGGAGCGCTCAGAGATCTCGCTACGCTCGGGCACAAGTAACTATAAATTATTTATCTGCGCGTCGCACTGTACGCTGATCTTATTTTTATCCGCTTGTGACGGCCGTCATCTCCATTTAGCAGTGGGTTAATTGTGCCGAGGAACGGACTTATTTGAGTCGAACTTTAACGATTCAACTCCTATCCGAACGGCATCTACGGCGACGGCGTTTGCAGAGGCAAAGACCGGCGAAGATGTCGCTGACATCGACCCGTCGGAAAACGGCACGGTTGAGGGTTCATACGGCAGCAAAAGTTGGGATGAGAGATAAACTGACACTGGAGTCAGTCGATGAAGCTTTCGGTGAGGCGGCGGTGGATCGCTGGGTCGACGAGTCGATACAATCTGAGCGGGAGAAATTGACCGCGAGAGCGGCCGAGGTAGATCATCTCTTCGCGTCCACGCTCAGGCGCTTCGGAGCTGTTGAAGCCAAGTCTAACTCGCGACGACGGCGCAGCGCGGCGCAGCGTACCTCGGAACGAGCGTTCGGAAATCGATTAATTGCGATGGGGACAGGGAGCACGGCACTCAAACTAAGATCATCCATAGCGTAATGGAGACGTATCGGAATCGGTCCACGGACTGACTACGGGGACTGATGACGACCGTTCATTCCGATCGAAGAGACCCTAAAGCCTCAGGCGGGGATCTGTGCTGGTTTCTTGTTGGTTTGATGTTGGTTGCTTTGGCTTTTCTGTGTTTTCTTCTGCTGCTGTTGCTCTTTCATCTTCTTTTGCTGCTACGAATGCTGGCGCTTCGTATCTCTTTTTTTTTCCAATGGTCTGCTGCTGCTCGATAGAAGACAGCCAGACAAGATTGAAGACGTTAGATCAGTCTGTTAATCTGTGGAGCAACTTTTAACGTATGTCTTTGATGTTCTTTTTTTCAATCGTCGTTCCAGTTGGCAGTCAGATCAAAGTCGAAGACACCTGGAGACAGTACTACAACAGCGGCGCGGAAAATCCGCTCAGTGCCGCTGCCACCGCCATGATCAACATCCATGAGGAGCAAGCGACGGCGCTGATGTACGAAAGTTACGCCTTCAAATCCCATCAGATTGGACAGCCAAACGTTGCGCCTGCGGCTTTGCCAGAACTCTGGAGGTGAGTTACAGTACACTGAATAGTTTCCTTATCATTCTCTCCCAATCAGCTACATATCGCCGGCTCGCCGGGAGTCGATGAGCGCGTGACTGCGCTGACACTACGTTCTTGCACTGAAGTGCTCAGACGATTCCGAATTTGTAGAATATCGATGGAAAATATCCCTAGAAAACGCCCTAGCTCAATCAGAAGCTCTAAACAAAGCTTAGTCAGAACGCCGAAGTTGAAAAGGACTTCGGCAGCAGAACCTAAACAACGAGACTTGCAGCAGCCAAGGATCATCGTCCCCAAAAGCGGCGGACTCCCCGCATGAAACAGACGTGTTCCTGAACGACATCAAGACCGATCCTGGCTCTCCGGTAACCGGACAAACTCAAACGACACAAAACGGCCTCGCGGCCGATGGCACGATTTCCATTGAGACGAAAGAGGTCGCCTTGGACGGCGTTCCGATTTCTGTGCTGGTCCAGGTGAAACAGGAACCAAGCCAAAGTCCTGGGAACCCGAATGGTAACCAAACGGCTGTTACGACTCAGGTCGAGCCCAAGTCACCATACAGCCCCGTTTACGCAACGGTGCAACAGGCTCAGCCATACAGCGATCTCTTCTCGGCGTTGTCCGCGGGAACGGGTCAGGTTTTCGTGTCGAGTGTAGCCTCTAACGAAGCCTCGAGTCCACGACCAGTGTACACGAACGGTGTCACCGTCTCTGGGAGTGTGTCCAGCGTACAGAGCACCGTCACGACGACTGGAGATTTCTACAGGTGATTTTGCGGAGAGCTCTGACGCCGGTGAAGGTCATTCGGCTAACCTTCTTTGCTGTGATGGGGGTTTGCATGAAGAAGACCGACTTTCGGTGTGATCGATCTGACCAGCTCGAGCGTTTACTCAACTACTGGGCGTTTCCATCGTTGTACTACTTACTCGTTAACAGTTCGGAATTCACGCAGTTGTAGAGTTGCGATACTTGATGGTCAACACCTAACCATGGCTCGGATTTTCAGAGATTACTATCAGAACAACGGGGATTTCACCGTACGAAATTCGAATACACCACAACAGCAGCAGCAACAACAACAACAACAGACCCTCACCGTGTTTCCTTCGGATGTGCTCTCGAACACGGTGACGACCACAAGTCTACCATCGACGGATCCCCTCTTCGTCGAGAGGTATATCAGACCCAGTTCACAAACACAGAGTCAACCGTACAAAGGGCTCAATGGCCTCACAGTTGACCTGCCGTCACCGGATTCTGGAATCGGGGAAACGATGACGCCAAGAGAACCCACAGGACTACCCCAGGTATGTGACCACTTGAGAGATCTTCCCGATTTCCCCTTGACAGGAGCAGTTCATGACTTTTTCTGAGACTTCTCGTCCAGGCGGGCTCTCCCTCGAGTCCCCTCGAATTCCGAACATCAGGGACCTATTCGATCGAGAACTTGGTGTCTCCGTCGACGGCGCGTGGAGGTTTTTTGAAGAGACATTTCCTCTCGCAAAAAAACTGATGACGATTCTCGATCAAAGAAGCCAAAATCGCGAGAAGCAGTGACTGAATCTTGGATCAGAAACGTAGAGAAAAGAGATAAGAAGACAGAATTTGCAATCGGAGCGCGCTGTTTCGTCGGTAGCCACGACGACTGCAGCGTCGACCGACCCACCGACCGACCGACGTTGGCTTCAGATCGCATGCAGTGACTGCTTCGGCGGCTGCTGCGGCCGCGGCGACTGGAGTCAAGGTCGACCAAACGCTCTTTGGTCAAGGCCATGCGATCTCCGCGACCGCTTTTACATATTTTGTCGAGTTCGTAAGAGCGGAAAACAGAACCGAAGTGCGTTCTTGGTTAATAGGGAAGAGAATCGGAAGAGTAGCGTTCAGAAGTGGTATGAAGGTGAACGATTTCACGAGAGGCCTAATGCAGTACTCGATCGCTTGATCGGACATGCAGGCCATAGCATGCGCACTCTTGCTGTGATTTTTGGTAAATGATATCTGTTGATTCACGCTTTCCTCGTCTCTGCACGAGTAACGCTCCTGCAAGCGAATGGCTTATCGACACCGCATCGGGAAGCCGTTGAAAGATGTCGGTGCGTTTTTTTTTCTTTTCTGCCCAATGAGCGTGTATTTCGTGGATTAATCGAATTCAATCTGACCTATCATCCGCATGATCGTGGTTTTCAAGATGCTTATCGCAGCAAGAGTGGGAAGTATCTGGCGGGACTGCGAGTTTGAACATTTTTCATCGAGTTCGTGGAAAAGCTTTGCGTCCGTCATCCGCGGAATCTTGACTCCGTCGCGACGCCGGCAGCGAAGTCTCGTGGCGTATTGGGATACTGAAATAATTTCGAAAAAAATTCTCATAGTTCTCTCGTAACTGGTCATTTGTGCGCAGGGAGAGACTGAAGCTCGGCGCCTTCCGAAAGCTCGAGGTGTGCGTTCGGTGTGAGTTTCTGTCGCGCTACCATTTACCTTGATGATGATTATAATAGTAATGACGATGATTCTGATTTACGCTGCCACAGATAAGAACTCGGCGCACGCATTTCTACTTTTGCGAGGAGCTGCTTGCTAGCTTGGATTCGTTCTCCGTGAGCGGCGAGTTCGCTATTACAGCATTCATTATGGCTGCCAACTTTGCTCGCCAGTCGGGTCGCTTACTGACTGCCGGTGGCTTGCCAGCCTGCTCGGACGCCTTCTCCTTTTTCTTTTTCTCCCTCTTCGTCTTCTATCCGCTTGCCTCATTACTTCTTGACAAATGCACCGAGCTAAACAGCAAACGAAAGAAAAATATTCACCGCTTTTATAATATCTTTTGGTGTTTTCTCAAAGATCTCCGTTCCTCGCTCTGCGCTGTTTCGAGGCTTCGCGTCTTCCTCATTACTTTTCCCGCTCCGAAGTTTCCACATACACACACACAACGGACGTCACTCGATTCGATTCAGCCAGCGACGTCGGTGCCGGTTCATCGGATAAATCGAAACCCAGCTGGAAGTCAAAACGTGTCTCGAGAATTTTGAGCCGAGAGAGAGACAGCGACGAGAAAAATGGAGACATCGCTCTTCACTTCGCTCAGTTTCCATGAGGGAACCGAGTTCTGTTTCTCTCCAACCGCGCGCGGCACCGCCGACAACGAAACGAAGTCAGACAGACGGACAGACAGAGCGACAAACAGCCGCCGGAAAAGAGCGCCGAGGACACGAGCGGAGAATTAACGACACGAAATCAATCGTTGATTCATGCGCCATTATTGATTTATCCGAGCATGTGATGGCGGCTGGCGGATTTCTCCAAAGCCATCATAATTTTCCTCCCAAATGAGTTTACGCGAGCATGTTGCGTTAATATCTTCCACTATCATGCTTCGCGTCCGCATGAATCGAGACGGACTACGCGTAATCGTAATCATGAATTTTCCGCTCAATCAAAGAACCACAAAAAAAAAGAAGCGGACTTCACGGATTTAGATTTGTCTTCTTTTGGCTTTCCATATTCGCCATCAACAGACATTTCTTTTTATTCCAACATTTCCGTCCAGCATCTAGCCTCGAACCTGTCCCTTTCGGCTTCGTTGAAGTCACAAGAAGGACATGGAAACGGGAAAATCTTGAGGGAATCTAATGAACGGCGACCAGCCGTCGGAAACGGGAATACCGAGGAGGTGTTCATGACATGAGCAATAGAGCGACTTCAGTGGTGCTGGTGTGGTGTTGGGGGATCCGTTCGCTAATCCATCTCTTCGCTGGCTGTTTTACAGCTCAGTCGAACCGAGGTGAGCGAATCGGAGTGCCTGCCGCGACTGTGGCCGCCGCGTTGGTAACTGCGTCGCTGTTGAGAAGGTTGAAAACTTTCCGTGTGTTTATTTTCTTCCGTTTCTCCGCACGAGTAGTATCTTCGTTGTTGTCGTCGTCGGCGTAGTCGCTCGACGTCCGACGACATCGTAGAACGACAACACGCTTTTGCAGCATACTCTCGTAAAATTTTATATCTCTCTCGCCATCAACCAGCTTAAGAGAAAGAAAGACAGACAGACAGACAGACCGAGAGGGTGATTGGATCGGAGTGAGCGGGTGGAATCGGCATCGTCGTCGGCACCTCCGAGTGTGGACAGAAAACACGACTGACGCGGCGTATGGTTGATGGCAATGGCACATGAGCACCGAAATGAAAACGCACGGAACTTGACAACGAGCATGCAATCCCGAGCTTCAGCAGGTTCGAAATGGCATTCGGCAGGATTAATTGTTCCAGCGCCAGAAAATCCAGTCACAACGGGAAGTGTCTCGCCCAGTGTTTGTAATTTGACGACTGTTTTCAATGCAGTCGGATCAACAAGCCATCAAAGGTTGCTAGTTGTGATGGCTAAATACGCTCTGCGATTCGATATCGCGAGACCTCGATGAATTTACGGTGAAATTCTGGTCGGCTTCCGAAAAATCTCAGCCACAAACACACACACACACACACGAAAAAGTTGGTTCTCCTTTCATCGAAGCTTCAAATCAATTATCAGTGATAATTTATCACGATATGATGAGTTGGCACCAGCTCCCCGACCATAACCTTTCTCTCTTCTGTAAAGCTTATCGTCCGATGTGAAGTACACCAACATGATAGGCATCGCCGCATGACGGATCTCAACGCAGGTGGAATGTCTCAAGAGATACTTCTGAAAGGATTGGTCACGTTCTCGTTCTTTCTTGGTATCGTCTCCGAGTTCTGTCGGTTTTGTTGTCATCCTCATTCTCGTCTTGAGGAGAGTCCGCTTTGAAAAGCGGATTTTTGACGAAAGCTCAGAGTAGACGGACAGCCAGACGATAAAGTGGGGAGTGTCTCCTGAATAGCACCGCGGCTTAAACTCGGTCAACGACGGGGAGAAGCGAAAATATTGGCCCCGGCACTGAAAAACAATTTCCAAATTGGATTAGATGTGGTGATGATTCCCGCAGGGATATGTATCCAGAGGCACTCAAGATGGATCTCCTGGTTCATGGGCAATATTCCCTCGCGGACGGAATTTGCGTTTTTGGAAAATTCGTTTTCCCAGGAAAATTTCCTCACCGTACTCGGCGACTTCAAGCTCAGCATATGAATGAACCATTACTCATGGGGTATGACCTCATGGCGTCGTGGACGCTGAGCAAAAGAGAGAGCGCCGTCGGTTGCTCATTGGATCATCGAGTCGATAATTCATTTATTCATTGATACATTGCCCCATTGATTATTTCGCCGTTGAATCGTGACCGTTCGTCAACTTTCCGGCAAGCAAGAGAGCGAGCGGACGGGTAAGCTCAACGCCGCGTTGGCTTTTTGGAGTCACGAACATCCTCTTCGACGGATGCCCGTCGACGTCGTCAAACTACCCCAATATAAAAACTTACCGCTCCATCCAGCTCCGCGAGCTTGACAAACTTACCGGGCGACTGAGTGAGTCACCAATCGACCTGATTGATTGGAATACTATGCGAGGAAGGCGTGTCCAACACTCTAGTTGCCCTATTGAACTGCCGAGGCTCCGGTTCGGTTTTGTGCATACGCCAAGAAGCTCTGAAACGGAATCGATTATCTATTTCCCTCTTTCTTTGGCCGCAGTCTGGGAAGATATTTGCGGTTCAAAATTGCAGACCTCCGATCTGAAAACAGCACGTTAGCGGAGAATTCGATTCGTAAATTGAAATCACGAGATAATTACTCGAAATTTATGGCACTTGCAGCCGAATCGCCTGCTGCGTCGTCGTTGGTGCACTGAAATCGAAGTAGCGACTGAATTCCTTTCGGTCCGCTTTCGATTAGGATTGGTTTGATTTCCTTCTCCACTTGGCGTTCTCTGTTAAGAGAAGCAAGGAATAACGAAAAAAAAGAGAAACTTCGACGTTATTATACTGATTGTGCGCTGAAGCCGATGCGGTTTCGGCCGCTGCCGCCATCTATCCACCGTTTTCTGCTTCTACGATGCCGAGTTATCTTCCCATACAAAAACAGCTCAAGGGACCTGGCTTGTAGAGAAGGCAGAAGTCACGTCTTATCGACAAGCCCTCGAGTGAAATTTACGGGCATGGGCAACGCTCTCGACATCTCGTGTCGAAAGCGAATCTTCTTCTTTTTCGCCTCCCGAAGTGCATAGCATGCACTTCTGCGGAAGTTTTCCACGTGCCGTCGGAAACCAACGTTGGGTGTCAATTTTTTCTACACGAGGTTGGTCTCAATCAGAAGGTCCGATAGATAGATAGATAGATGGAAGGATCGATCGATCGTTGTCAAAATCGACATGAGATCGTGAAAATTCCGAGTGATCGATACGAATTGATAACTGGTCACCGAAGACGGAGCGAGACTGCCCACAGTTCCATTCTAATGGCTATCATTGATCGATCACGAGAATAATCAACGCTGGAACGCAGGTTATGGGATGAGGAAACAATTCGCCAATTTACTATGCATACGCCATCCAGGCGTCCGGTAAACATTTGACATACCGGACATCGAAGATCGCATGTCGGGTGAAGTTTGAGGTGAGAAACTCACTGAGCTATTCGGGTCGCCTGTCGTCGGTGATCAAGTTGGCTCGTCACGTTCCATTTGTGCACTTCGATTACTATCTTGAGCCGACACCGATGTCGCTGCGAGCTTGTTCTTCACACAGAAAACGTGAGGCTCACGCACATGTCTCGTGTAGATCTAATGATGATGCTGTTGGTTCCCATCTTGGTTTCGGTATCCTTTTCCGTCTTCGTCTCAAAAGTTCTCGCTGGGAGGTTGGACTAGATCCGGACCGGGCCCGGGACACAGCCTGCATTCGATAACACAATTAATGGAGACGGAAAAAAATCGAAGAACGGAAATCAAAAAGAACCAATTAGGCCTACGGCCGACAAGTCTGACGAAGATCTGGATGCGCTACGTCTCTGGCACGGTCAGCGCAGGGAACACCATCAAGAGCCAGGTCGGAATCTTATTCCGTCAGTTTGACTGAAAAACTTTCTTCAAAAGAACCACTGGGACGCTCTTGTTCTAGGTTGCTTCCAAAACGACGGCTGGTCCCGGCTCTTCCCCGCGTGAAAAAAAAAGAAACCTCGTAGGTACCCCGGCAAATGATATGTTATGGGAGAATAAAAACACGCATCTGCAAACAAATAAACAAGAGATTCAGATGATTAAACGAGCTTCCGAACGACCGAATTAATGACGGAAAGTACTTCCAACCGATTAAGAAAGGGTGTCCCGGTCTGCGGTTCTTCTTCTGGCCTGTTTGGTCATCCAGGCAGCGATTCGCTCGAGCTCTTTTTTTCACCCCTCTCATTCCTCCTGTTTCCTCGTTATTTATTGCGAGCTCGTTGAGTCGTCCTGACAGTCAAGCACAAACACACACACACACACACATTCAAACACACGCTCAAATACACGCATGCCTCATCGGTAGTATTTTACGAGTTTGTTATATTTTTGTTCTTCTTCTCGATTCCCCTGCTTTTAATGTCGTGCGCTCGGTCAACAATCCGCATAGTGAGCCGGTCAGTGAGTCCGTGGGACCGGCGATTATTAATGGATGCAAATTCGCTTTCTCATTCCATCCCATCTCCTTCTGTTCGATTTCTCGTTGGGTGTACGTAATTTTTCTTTTCCTTTTGCTTCTCTTCGGCATCCACGAACAAATGAAGCGACGTTCAGAGCCCCGGCTGGAAGCGCGACCCGACTGCCGGACTGACTGTTATTGTTCGATGATGAATAAAGTGGCGACCGGCACCGTGGAAGTACTTATAATTACACTCGAACACATCTTCATTTTGGATTCCTCGCGCATCCTCTCCGTTTTCCACGTGGCTCAGCAGGCACCAGCTACTGAGCACGTTATCGACATGGCTCCCGGTGCTGCGGATCTCGTCGAAGATTCGCAAGACCATGGCAAGCCGATGATCAGGAGATCAACGACGCGACGGCTCTAAACTGAATGCGAAACATACAGACGATTCACTTCATGTGCAATCCGCCACGGTGGACGGGTCGCCCGTTCGTTATCGGTCGGTGCTATTGAGCGGAATGAGGAGTGGAATTGGAAGGAACGGACACAGGACAGTCAACTCGAAATCGAAAAAAAAAAAGGAAATCAAGCTCTTGTCACAACTGGATGGAACATCTTGCCTGGACAGCGTGTCACTTTTGTTCTGAGTCAGAGAAGTTTCAGTCTTGGCATTGTTGGCGTCGTCCCAGCGTTGGTTTCGTTTTGACGAATGTTGTTGTTGCTCTTGTTGCATTTGTTCTTGTTGATACGCGCTATGCCGCAACTGTTGTTGCTGTTGTCGTTTCAGCAGCAACTATCGATGTGCTTATTGTTGCACGTGGTTTCGGTGTGATGATTCTTCCTCGCTGTCATCGTTCAACGCGCATTGTCGTCGTTGTCAGGCCGCCCGATGAGTTTCGTTGACTGACCCGGTCTTCATTTTTTCATTCGGAACGACAATGACGCTAAACCCCCTTCCACCGCCGCTCGAAATAGAAATCAAAATCTCAATGAGGTTTTTCCTCCCGTCGTCCGCTCGATCGCAGAGATGGAGTTGCTCGTCACCTACTGAAAGCTTCAGCCCCACTTGACTCTAATCTTTGATGCTTTTTCAAAGAAGAATGACATCTGTGGGGCGGATCACAGCGAAAATGAAATGCCTTATTCAAGTTGGACACCTCTTCTTCAGAGAGGAAGGCTCCGTGAAAATCAGGACGAGGGTGTCCTCCGCAATGACCTGGAACATCCCAACCCCAACGATTTTTTCCCGTGAGAAAAACTAATTCTCCTGCTCGAGTCCCTCTTCCAAGGGACATGGATGATTCCGGAGAGCTGAAGCAGTAGGGAATACAGCCGGACCATCGTCACATCCTTCCGTTACAGCGTCAGACGGCACCAGAGAACGTTTAACCCCGATGTAAAACGCTGCCGGAGTGGCATAGAGAGTACGAGTGAATCCGTGTCCTGTATCCAGGATCGAGCAGAAATGCCCTCAGCCCATCCGGCTTTGCAAACGGAGTTGACAGAGTGCCTGAAATTCGTTACATAAAAGTCAAAGTGGAGTCTTTCTGTGCCCTAGGTGAATTCTTCGCCTTTGCGGGGCATTTCGCCTGTTTGGTCCCATGATCTGTACATGTGGTGGAAATTCCTGCGCGAGAGCTTCATCGGAGCTCTGATTTACGCGAGTTTATGCCCCATTCTGTGAATTCGCGACGGCAGAGATTCAAACTCCCCATTTTCCGCCGTTTTCCACTCCTTATTCGAACAAGCGAGCTCGGCTCGAAAAAGCAGTCTGCACGTCAAAAGGTTCTATTCGGAAGACATCTTCATCTTCCAAACTCACGATCGATGCCATCTCATGCACAGAGCCTCAGGGTATGCGATTTATACACCAAGCATCAGAAATATGCATTCCTATGCAGATAATGCATTTTGCATGACTCAAAACCCATAACTGCACAACTCTCCATCCAGCATTGGTATGGTTATGGTCAGGTTCATCCCCATCATTGGATAAACCTAGCGGTTACAACGAAACGAGGTGCTTTTCGACGCCAGAAACTCAGGTTCGTCGCAGCAGCTCATGCCGAGAGAAGCAACGGTCGCTATCCAGCTTCCTTCGAGGGATTGTGGTGCCGTCAGGTCGCACGTTTTCGTTCGTTTCTAGCGGGCGTGTTGCGAGTTTGATTGAATTTCGCTCAAAAAGGCAAGCCGCTGTGTTCGATTGGCCATTTTCGCTTTTTCTGGCCTCCTCTTTCGGACACAATGAATTCATGAACAACCACCGATTAATAACTAGAAGCTGAGCCGCCCCGACGCCGCAACTCACCGAAGCGATTTCGATGCTGAGCACCGCTATCCTGGGCCGGCCTGCCTGCCTGCCTGCTTGACTGTTGCCGTGGCCGTAGTCGTCCGCGTCTCCGTTGTGGCTGCATAGGTGTGGCTGGACAGGGAAAAGAAGAAAACGTGAAGGAACAATGAGAGATTGCATTATGGCGAGGTTGATTGGAGTTCGTTGAAGCTGTTTGGTATGCACAGTATGCGGAGCGAATTCAGAACACAGCGGTGAGACGATTTGTTTGTTGCCTGCCCTGGCAGCCCAGCTGCCGTGCGAGACGTAATTCCAACCCAACACGATTACCGATGGGCCCTCCGACCTGGATTCCGACGTTTTGCGACACTTTGCAATCTTGAAGGCATACGACGTTCGATTCGACGTCAGTTTCTGATCAACAGAACTTCTTACCAAAAGTTTACGTCGGAAGGCGATAAGGAGCTGCGAGGGTTCCAATGTAATTCCTCTTTCATTCATCTCGTGGGGGCCTACTGCTGACAGTGTTTGAACCGCTCCCGTGATGGCGACGTTTTTCTCTGGTATGCGATCGTCGCCTGAATTACGCTTCTGGGCGCCGACTTTCTTAGCGAAGCCGATCCACAGGGAATGCGAAACAAACGGAAACGTCGCGGCGTGCCGGGAGTGCCTAAGGCGAAGGTTGCTCCGCCGCTCGCAATCAGGGCAAATTATTTAGCTGTTGTTATATTCGTTGGGCGACAAAGCAGTGTTCATCTCCGCCTTCATTATTCGCATTCGACGTCGCCTTGGATCGTTTCAAAGTTCATAGCTCTGTTTGCGAAAAGATTCTTTCCGCGTTCAGGGCAGTGGCCCAACGTCTCCTTCCTCCGGTGATTCGATCGAAATTCCGACCGAGATCTTCGAAAATATGCGCCGTCCATACAACATATCGTCGAGAATAGTGGAATCACCAGAATTCCTGATCTCGAGCTCTTTCCGTTCGAAATTCTACGGCGCTCACGAAACTTATCCCAAAGATCTACTCACTAAAGTACTAAAATTATTTCCGTATCTTTCCCAGATTTTCGACTACTCGGATATCCCAAACTCGACGACAACTCTTGTCACTTCACCTGCCAGTTCCGTGACAGGGCAGGGGGAACTTGTCAGCAACTCGCGAACGGGTCAGAGATGTCGATCATGGCATGAATACGGAAGGTCGAACGAATCGGACAAGATCCTCATACCAAAAATGTAAGTTTCCGACTTTTCCGTAAGCCTGCTCACCACAATCCGGAATCGGAGCAGATACACTACAAGTTCGTGTTCAAAACTTTTTCGCTGAGCTCCCTCCATTTAGGCCTCAGCACCAAGAGGAAGATGAAAAACTTGCGAAATTTTATGATGATTATTATATCGAGAAGTCAAATTTGCATCCGAGTCGTTTTTGTTTGGTCCGCTTGATTTGGGTTGGACTTTTCTTCTCCGCTCCAAGTTGAAGCGTTCAGGCAGCGGGTATTACCATACCCAAGCATTCGGCAGCTCCTGTGTGGAGAAGCAGCGTGAAGAAACGACGCAACCACGCCTTGACTTCGTGCCCGCATTTGAGCCGAGAAAATTGAAAGCATGCATGTTAGACGTTTTTCCTCTCTTTAAATCTGTGTAAATTCAGCAACGCTTCATAGATACCAATAAGCACCTGAGCGCGAACGCCGAACGAGTGGAGCGTGCCTTTCAAATCTGAGTTCCTTGAAACGCATTCGTGGCGCGGCTCGGAACCGTCTTGCTGCTTGAGGTCCAATCCGACTTTCCACTTCCATCTGTACTCAACCCGGTTGAATTCCGAGCCAGTGGAATCTGTCGAATATTCCCCCCGAAAACCTTCCGGAGAGTCGATAAGGTCTCAACAGGGCTCGTGGGCATTGCTCCACAACCGACGTCGGAAAATCTTCGAGACTCATGTCATCGGAGATTTTCCGGAATTCCAAAAGACAGAAACACAGAAACTCGACTGTCAGATACAGAAGTGGATTAATTCATGGAATGGATGCAGTGTTGTTTCTGGATGTGTTCGAACACTTGCGGGATTGCCATCGTTCGCCACCAGCATGGCCAGCATCATGGCGAGACGACGAGGACGAAGACGCCAACACATTCCAGGAACATTCAGTGACACAGACAGAGATCTCGGTGGGACGCCATCTCTCGTGGCGCTCCATGCAAAAAGTTCCGTCCGTCCGTTCGTCCTCCTCGTCCGCTTCGATCGAGCGAACCTGCCTGCCAGCCGGCCAGCGAACGAGCGAGCGACCGGACGAATGAGCAAAGATCACGTTCAAAAATAACGTGAACGTAAGAAACAGCCAATCATGGGTGCGTCACCTTTATGTCGACAACGCGACGGCTCGCTCCTCCAGTTAAAACGATTCCAGCGACAGCAGTCGACCGCAGGGCAGCGTTTTACGAACATGGATAGATCTTTTTTATTTATTTTCTAATTTACTGAAGCTCTCCTCGTTCGTTTTCCGTTCATTTGCGATTCTTCGGCGCCTCGTCCATTAGAAGGGCTCGATCCGAGATTCCAGTCGTTCGTCCGAGAGGCATTCTCCCGGAGAATTTTCAATTTTTCCTTCCAACGAGTTTTTCTCGCTTTCCAATGGAAGCTATTCGCGTAGGGAGAGCCACCGGCCCGCTGGCTCGTTTGAATGAATCGGAATTCGGAGAGACGGGCATCTTCGCTCCCTTTTCTCGTCGATTCCTACTCAGTTCCTCTCCATTCATGATTACGATTGGCTCTCCGTGCCAATCTGATTCACGGAATGGACTGTGGTCGAATTTAATTGGCATCCAAAAGCCATTCTTGATGTGTCCGCCATTATTCCGCTCTGCCCTTCATTGAAGTGGTTGCTTCACTTTATTTTTTGTGGCTTTATTTTGCCACTCCAAATTTCTGGCTCGGCCGCCATTATCAGCGATGGCGCATCCACGTCGACTCTGGCCATGTTTTCTGCTCTGCACCGTGATCGGCCACTCGCTGTGTGGTCGACGAGCTCGATCGCTTACGGCTAATATCTGCGTAATGCTCTTACTTCGAGCAAAATCTCAGGAATTCTCATGAGGAACAGAAAAGAAAACACTGAAAGACGTTTCCCTTCTGCTGTCGCGTCGGATGCTCACCACAGCTGCCACGATGACAACGCTAATCACAAGTTGCACCATGGACCGATCGATTCGCCATAACTTCAAAAAATGTGGCGGAAACCGCGAATCACTTCTTACATACTCGCGAACATGCGGTTCTAGCAGCACAGGAGGAGTTACAATGTTTTTCGTCATCTTCTGCTGAGACCACTCCCACAAAGAAGCGCGCCCATCACAGTTGAGCATTCATGTCGGCATGCGCAGCAAGAACAGCAACATCGTCGAAACGAACAAAATTCCGATATTCCGGGAATGACTTCTCATCACTCGCTTCTTCTTGGATTTTTGGGAATATCCATTGTACAAGAAAGAATATAGACTAGCGAGAGCATACAGACTCGGAAAGCACACCACCTGAATGAGCCTTTCGCAGTTTTCGATCCGAAACCTCATGCCTCCCTTTTTGAGGAGACGATCTGTGTGTATAAAGCGTGATTTCTGGCCGAGTAACCGAAACCCGGGTCCCATTCCATGTGACTCATTGATCGGTTGCATTAATGACTCCAAGGTCGAATGTATCTTGAGCAGTTCTCGGAAGAACAGAACTTTCAGAAACTCCGCGCATGGCATGAGCCATGCCTCACCAGCTCGCTGATTCTTCATTTGACAGATTGACTAACGCGAACTGTTTTCTTCGGCCTTTTACAGTCATTCGGACGTGGGTTTCAAGTATTACCTCGAGTCTCCGATCTCTACGTCAGTCCGGAAAGAGGACGACAGAATCACGTACATCAACAAGGGTCAATTCTACGGAGTTACTCTCGAATACGTCCCCGACCCGGATCGGCCCCTGAAGAATACTCCAGTGAAAAGTCTCGTCATGCTTGTTTTCCGGGAAGAAAAGAGCGCTGAAGATGAAATTAAGGTGAGTTCGCTTGACTTTAACACTTAGGTGATAACAGACGTCTCTCTGTACGGAAACGCTCGAGTTTTCCCGGTCCACAAACACCGCCAACTGACTTGGTACATCATTTCAGGCGTGGCAATTCTGGCACTCGCGTCAGCACTCGGCCAAGCAGCGAATCCTCGACGCTGATATCAAGAACTCGTCAGGTGTTGTGGGGCCAATCGAAGAAATAACACACAACGCCATAGCTTTCTACTGGAACCCCTTGGAAGGCCCAGCAAAGGTTTGTGTATACTGACCCTTCTCCTCGTCTGTCCATACCGACTTCTTGGTGGCGGTGGAATTGACATGGCAACAGATTTTACATCTCCCATTTTGATGTTATCTACGGATTCCTCGCCGAATGTTGGAGGGTCCGTTGGTAACTAAAGCGGGAACCGTGGGGACACCATCGGTTTTGCAGAGTCCCATTTCCGGTAGATTGACTTTTAATTGCTGATGGAGATACGGAAAGTAAGATAAATATTTGGACATGCTGATATGATAGTTTGCATCGCGTTGATTGCGGCACGCGAGGCACAAATCGACGTAGCAAAACTGATAGCCAAGCTGTCCCACAGGCCCATGGAAGATTTGTAGTCAGTCATGCTGCCCTATTCTCTCTTTCTTTTTTGTCGTGTGCTCGCATCACGAATGATTTGTTGGTATTCTGCCACGGCCGCGTTTTGGATGTCGATCCACCCGGGGTCCCTGGAGCAGCTCTGATGGAACGGTCGTATTTCTGTTGGTTCTTGGTCGTCACAAAAAATCTCATTGAGGTTGCTTACGTTCGCCAAATAAGCACGAGGCTGAATATCTCCGACATAAGCGTACAGAGAGAAGGAAACAATCAAGATTCGTAGTTGCTAGGAACCGCGATTTGGGAGAAGCACGCTGACATCCACTAGCAAGTTCCCGAGCATGCTTGGTCGCCGCGAATGCTACAGGCAGGTTTGATAACAAATCGATACTATTTGCAGATCAACGTCGCTGTCCAATGCTTGTCGACGGATTTCAGCAATCAGAAAGGCGTGAAAGGCCTCCCGTTGCATATCCAGGTCGACACGTATGATGAATACTGCGAAGGATCTCAACCCGTTCACAGAGGATATTCGCAAATCAAAGTCTTCTGCGATAAGGGCGCCGAACGAAAGACTCGTGACGAAGAGCGCCGCTCGCAGAAGCGGAAACTCACGGCCACCCAAAGTAAGTTAACGCCTAAACATACGCCAGGAGACTATGATCCCTTATCCGGAACATCCAGTGGATTTCAGAGGGTTTCATGAAGGGTCAGGTTTAGATATCGAATTCTTGCTCAGTAGATCCTTGACGGAATCAATCAGAGCTCGAGACTAACATGTTCATTTCTCAATTCCTAGATGGTCGCAAGAAGATCGAGGAGATGTATCACACTACGTGCGATCGCACCGAGTTCTACTCAATGGCAGAGCTCGCGAAACCCCCGGTGCTTTTCACTCCGACTGAAGAAACTGAGAAGATGGTTCAACAAGCTCAACAGGGAAACAACGTCGACCTGAACTTTTACACGAATGGCTCCATCGATGATCCAAACTCTCAAGGGTCAGCGCAACTTGGAAGCTCCTTTCAATTTATTTCGACAACTAAGTCAAATCTGCGAAAACCTCGACAATGACGAAACGATGTTTTCAAGAGTCGTTTACGCTTTTTCCAGGATGGACGCATGCTCAAGACCTGGCTCTACCAGTGATTCGCTCCACGACTGGTCAGGAATTTACACCCAGAACAGGTGAGTCATTCGACTCATTCAGATTCCGGTTGTTAAGATCAAGATCTAGAGAATTTGCGCCGTTCGTACCCGTTGTCCACCAATCAATTTCTCATGAAACGAACTGATTTCCGCAGGGACCGTGAACTTCTGAGCACCACAACTCCAGTCGACGTCGTGTCTACACCTCCGCCGCAAAAGAAGTTGAAAACGTTCCCGACCGATCGAGTTCTCCTGTATGTGCGTCAAGAGAAAGAACCAGTATTCCAGGCATTACATGTTGTGCCTCCCAGTCTCTCAGGGCTCGTCAAAGCGGTGAGTACGCGCTTGGACGTCGTGTGGGTTCCATCTGGTTGTTATTATCAATTCACCCAATCAACGGTTATAAATCGTTCTGGTTGGCGTTCGCCAAATATTCCATCAGAAAATTAACTGCCTGCTCGAAATGAAATCTCTCGATATTTATATGAGCAATTAAGAAACGGACCCCGAAACGAACGCGTAACAGCGAATTTGTCTCTTACGTCGTTTTCTTTTGTTGCCTATTTCAGCTCGAAAACAAGTACAAGGTGCCGGCGAACAAGATCAAGAACTTGTACAAACAATGCAAGAAAGGGTAAGTTCCCGCACGATGATAATGGCAAAAAATCTGGTGTTCCTTGTTTTATAATTGTCCCAGTTGACACATTTATTCGTAAAATCTCTTCTGTACAGTAATCCTCATTTATTTTCCGCGAGGTTCTTATGCTATCCTTTCTTTGCAGGGTCACCGTCGAAATGGACGACGACATCGTGAAGCACTACTGCAACGAAGACATCTTCCAGATGAACGTCCTCAAAGATCAAGACGACGATTCCCTCATGGTGACCCTCTGTGAGATGTGACCATCTTCCTCCGACGAGTTTCTGCGGTAACGATCGTACTGCCGCTAGAATGTGTGGTTAAGGGAGCAGGCGATACGACGGTAACGGAAACTCACAGATTTGGAGCAACTCTGGAAAACTCTGGAGTTCAATTGTATAGCTTTGCGTATGAAATCGTCATCAGAGGCGTTAAAGTATGAGAACTCGGCCGTCAAACCGAGTGGAAGAATATATTTTTGATGGAAAACCCTTTCGCGCTTACCAATTTTATCAGAATGTTGTTGTGAGTGACGTTTTCACGTCAGTCAGAGTCAAGATGCCATGAAAGGCTGCCACGATACGAAACCGAAGCAAACGAGCATTCGTGAGTATCTGGCCCTGTGTACATAAGAGGAACAGAACGATGGAACAACAGAGACCCGGAAAGTCCAAAACTCAAACTGTTATGCGATTGAGCTGCAACATTTGCAGCAATTTTGTGAAATTCTATCGCTTGGTTGACTCACTTACTGATCGACTGAACGACCAATCAGCCACCTGGCCGATCTATCGACTAAACAGTTTGTCGATGAATTTGTCGAAAGGTTCTGCCGCATGTGTTAGTGATACACCGCGCTCGTGGATCGCGAATATACCCCGCACCTGCTGAGTTTAGTCTCTGTATTGTCAATCTTTCGTTGTCGTGGCGAGGAACGCGCCATATCGATGTACTGTGCTCAGTTGATTGATGCTGCGTGAGGTACGCGCAGCGGGACAGGATCGAAGAGGAGGAGGGTTCCCCCGATTATACAAACGAACAAACAAACAAACAAACAACCGTGCCAAAAGAGCCCAACCAGCACCATGTCAACTCAACACAGATCCGGAAACATCCGGTCCGACGCGGTATAAGTAGAGGTCCGAGAGCGCGACCGAGCGGAACGTTACAGAAGCAAAAGTATTTTGGAAGGGATCGATGGAAAGGATTCCGATAGGGAATGTTTGCGTTAGATAATGGGACCCATCGAAGGCATCTTGGCAGTCGTGCGCGGCGATGGTTGCATACAACGACCGGTTGTGGACACCGTACCTGAATGAACCTATTGCGCTATCGACCGCCGTCCATGAACCCACACTCAACTAACAAGCTGTGTCTCCGAGGATGCGAACATTTACGAACCGTTTTGATCTCTTAATTTCGTATTCGGTTTTTAATTTTCCGATGATTTTTTACAAACATTGCGAAAAAAAATGTCGATGCTCGTTGTCGATTTATATTGCTAGCGATGTTATATGAGGGAATCCACCAATCATACTTTAGTGAGCGTGATTATCTACATATCCTGTGCGATCGAAAATCACATTTCCGATCCCAAAATCTGCGTTTCACAATGGCCCTGAATACTTGGCTTCGGAAAATTATTATCGTCAGCCGTTTTTTTCTTAACTTCTTTGTGATTGACTATGAATGACTCGACCGTCTGTGAATGGCGACAGAATCTGAAGAGATACTACTCAACCGTGGAACGAAGAAATTGTCCCGGTCCGATCGATACATGGTGATTCCGGATCATCGGATGGACGCGAAATGCTAAGTGAGGTTGCAGAATCATACTCAAAATATTTAAAAGGGCTTGAATTCTTGAAATGGAAATTTCTGCAATCTGATTGCCGAGATTTTCACGGTCAAGAGAGCTCGAATGTCTCCGAAACAGCGCGAAAATCAACTCTGGCATGGGTTTGTTTAGTGAAAGAGTCACCGACCTGATTTTGTCCTCAAAACTGGGATCAGAGCGATTTTCCGATGTCCTTGCCCATAACAGAGGTGATGTCGCCGGGGAGAGAACGAAATTATTGCCGTGCGTTCAAAATCGGAGGCAGAAGCTCATTGAGACGAAGCGAAAACGAATAGAGACACGTACAATTATGCTGAATGGAGGGCTTTGTGCAGAGCGAGGTCGCATCTTGAAGACAGTGTCATGATATACGGAATAAAGTTTATGTTTTACATTGAAAGCACACAAATAATGACCAACGTCTATTCTCTGAACCAGACTGCCAGGAATGCTGATGGATAGCTCTGAAATCCCGCCGGCAGAGGCTGAATTCTCCGTGTATTCTCCTGATCGGAAGCCTGAGCCTCCCAAATGTCTCTGTACACAATGCAGATAGATAAATGGGGAAATGTGAGATGAAAGGCTCTGTTAAGGCTCCCGTGTATCAGATGTTTGGCTATAGATCACTTGTTCTCTGACTTCTTGAACTATATGACTGTTCAATGTGTGCGACTGCATGGCAATGGCAGACAAGGAAACTTTGATTGCACCTCTGAGAGACGAAACATATATCTACTCATCAACTTTGGAGCGCTCTCGATGAATACATTTGTCTCTGTGTGGCGGTCCATTTGAGAGATATTTTAACTCCAATGATGAAAGTTACGTTGATGAAATACGTTCAACTGTGAATGCAACAAACTAGCAACCACCGTGACAAAAATTTCCCGAGAGCGCAATCAAGGAGACCTTCAGTTAAGGTCTCATTCTATACAAAATGGTGAAGAAGAGTGAGTCTCAAGATACTGCATGCCGTTGCCCGTCTGCGGAATCGTATCGTAGCTTATTCGACTGAAGTTGCCGATAGCGGAAATGCAAGTTCCGTTCTTATAGCCGCCGATACCGTTGACGCAAGAATGAGATCCGAATTTGCATGATGCATTATTCAGCTGATTGATAACGGCCTCCAAGTAGTACTCATGTGCTCTCTTATGGGCGCACACGAGATCTGAAAGCAAAGTTGATGAATGAGATGCATGTCGCATCTAGAGAAGGAGGCGATATACAAGGATGTGTTAGAGGAGAGGGCTCGTTGACATCTAGTAAAGCTGATGCAACACTCTTGAGACCAGATTGAGACACTAACTGATTTGCCAGCATCCGGGCTGATAAGTTCCACCATTGAGATAGTAGTCAACATGACCGATGGGATGGACCACGCCGAGTTTCCCGGTGAGAATCGAGTCCCCAGCCGACGTGTGGAGAGCGTCAACGAAAACCGCGTCGCTCGTGTTCAGGCCGACATTGTAAGACTCGAAGAGCGGGGATGCAGCATCCAGCGCTGGAAGAGAACGGTTAGGATTACGATTCCGTCGCACAACGGATCGCTGCATCGTTTCAACGAAGCGTCGTGGCGACTCTCGGTTCTCCAAAAAATAAAATTCAACGATTTTCGAGGAAATAATGGGGACTTACCCGTAATTCGATTGATCTTCATCCCGCCGGATATTTGCTTGAAATACTCAGCAAAGAAATGAGCACACTGAGCCCCCAACGAGTGCCCGACATAGTGGATGGTGACAGGCTTCAACGCATACGTTGACATCAGCTGATGAAGGAGCACAGCGATTTGTCGACCAACCAGATCAGTGTTGACAACGGCTGTCGGGTAGAAGAAATCGTAGGGACCGGCACCGTTCAGCCAATCGACGAGAATGACGTTCTGTTGACGCTGTGAATGGTATCGAAAATGTTGGAATCTCGCACTTTCTTTCAATACCAAGTGCTCCAATCGGCCAAGAGATCGCTGTTCAGCATCCATTGCTCGGCTGCCTCTCTAGCTCAAAGTTCGTTACGTTTCCAGGCAATCGGCCCTTCTCGACACTCACATGTTCGATCACGACATCCTTCAATTGGTTCATCCAGTCAGAGTTGGCGTCAGCCGCAAAACCATGATTCACTATGAGCAGTCCTCGGTTTGTGTCTTCAAATATCGTTTTGTTCAAACCGGCAACGTTGGTGTAGTTCAGCACGATCATTGTCGCGTTATCATACCTTCGAATGGAGTTTCGAGTTTCTCTTTTATCAGTCGATCGTCTATTCCTCTGCTCATGTCCCGGTGGGTCACCGCGGTTGGATATTCATATGAGTGTCCGAGTCTTTCGTGGCTCATACTCACCAAGGGTACAGGCGAAAAGTTGTATTTATTTGGTCGGGGGTTTCCGGCAATAGATGAATATAGTGGAAGGTTCCATTACAAGCATCGAAACAGCCCAGACCTTTGAAACACTCGGTGCACTTGAACGGATGAGGGATCCTTCCTCGTATCACGTCTTCGACTCCTTTCCAAATGTGCCATAGATAGTCATACATGCCTTCTATGGTGGAAAGTAAATCGAAATTTATTGGGTGTAGATGTAGGGGATCCTCCACCGCAGTGGGAGATCCGTCGTACCCAAAGGAGCATTGAGCGACGAAGCATAAGATCACGCATAGCCACAACTTCATCGTGCACGTCGGCGGAGATCACTCCGTGGGATGCTCGTGCCTTCCTGAATCAACGCAGTTCGTGGTTGAAACAAGCAGCGAACGACTCTTGAGTAAAACCTTGTCCTCCAAGCAGTGAGTCCGTTCACGCTTGTATACAAACAGACGAAGCGCTCGCAAGAGAAGCGAGAAAAGCGCAATCAGCTCACTGATTGAGAGCGCTCACTGGTGACCGCGGCAGAGACAGCATCTGCGGGTAAGTCCGTAGGAGGCAGGGGTAGGCTTTAGATACTGGTTCATTTAAGCAATAGAGAGTCTTCCTGCTCCCTCGAGGCTCCACTCAGAAAAGTCGAAACTCAGTTATCAGACTTCCTTCCTCAGCGAGGCTGCGAAAATGGGATCGACAATTTCGAAATTAGGTAGACCATGCTCACCGACTCGGTGAGTGCTCGAGGGCGCATCAAGAATGAGATGAGCCAATGGGCGGGCAGACAGCATATGGATTTGGATTTTTTTTGCAAGTGCCGAGTACGGGACGGTCCGAGCTGTTGATCAAAGCGCTAACCAAACAGGATCTGACTGGGCTGACGGGGACTCTTTGATTACCGAACGAGTTTGTTCCGGCCTCCCTTGGTAGACTCGGTCAAAGTACCCATCAGCCACAGGTATTACCACCGGATTCAATGGTGGTGATTAAGTGGAATAACCTAGAGAGTTTAATCTTGATCCTTTTCTCGGACGGGGTCCAGACTATCCGGGCGTTTTCAGGGAGTTTTATCTAGTCGTCACCTGATTCTCGGGCCTCATGAACGCTCACATGCGTCAACGACCGCCCGGAGAAAAAAGAGATAAGTCGAGAAAGAACATCAAAAATTACGATCCCCACGAGCTTTTCATTCAGCCCTCTGCGACTCTCACGACGCCCGTGGTCGAAATACAGTGTCGGCTTCCTGCCCTCTAAGGCAGCGTTTCCCAACCTGGGTTCCGCGGGCCATTTTTTGGGTTCCGTCGGAATTTTTGTCGCGGAACTTGTGGGTTCCGCGGCTCGTTTATCGGCGCTATCAATTAAGGTCCACAAGGCGTTCTGCCTCCGAGAGGGATTCGGATTGGGAAGGTCTCCGATAATAATAGAACAGCAGTAAGAAATGGCGAGGTGTTTCTTATTCGGTGATAAGAACAGCTCTCGGCGACGAGCTTTCGATGACTGCTGCAGCCTCCGCATCCGCATGCGAAAAGAAATGAGTTGCCAGCGAGAATCGCCATTCACGGCGAGCCGCTCGAGAAAATCGCGGAATCGGTTGGATGCAGGGGACGATTCGCGATCACAACTATACGAGAGAGCTCCTGATTTTTTAAGCTGTCGAAGAACATCCGAAGGCAACCATCACATTCAAAAAGAAGGCATTGCCCAAATGCCCCTGTGTCGAAACGTGACAAAAATGAAGACTGCATTGAAAATATCACAAATCGGGCTCAACTTTAGCGATGTTCTCATATAGGCTAGCATCCGAGTGAAAAGGAAGAAAAAGAGAGGGGAAAGTCCGAGATGTGGGTTCCGGAGATTGAGTTGACCCTCCCCGAGGGTTCCGCGGAGCAAAAAATGTTGGGAACCGCTGCTCTAAGGGACCGAGGGCCCTTTTTTCGCGAGATTCCTCATTAGTGGGCTCGAGTGCAGCTGGAGATCGGAGAATGATGAAGGCGTCGAGCGATGGACTGGCGATTCCTAGTACAGTGGATTCCGCTTAATGGGACCACATCGGGCCCGGGCCATTTTGGTCCGATTAAGCGGCCGGTCCCGATAAGCGATAGGGGAAAAAGCATCACCGGAATCGCTAATTTTCGCAAATTCATATCAAGGGACGACATGCCTGTGAATCTGACACTCGGCATCCTCCTTGTTAGCTCTGATGGCTGACGAATCGATTCCCTTGCAAAAGCGATGCATAGACCTCAGCTACGACAACCAGTTTGTCGTGATTGACGATCAGTTGAGGCTGGAAGCGTCGGGAGAACGGAGCGAATCGATACGCAGTTCACGATGAAACAACTCAACAATAGCTCGCCATCATCATCGCCGAACCATACCGAGCTTTCGAGGATTTTTTTCCGAAAGCTCGACCTCGACTGGCCCGATCAAGCGACTTTTTGGTCCGATTACCCGGACAGATTTTGCTGGGAAGATTCGGGGATTTGGATTTTGGTCCGAATAGGCGGCTGGTCCCATCATCAGCTGGTCCTATCAAGCGGAATCCACTGTGTCCTGAAATCGGGAGCGATTCTCCATACAACACTCACGTCAATTAGTCAATAATCATTGAAGAAGCGTAACCAAATTCATTTCTCTGTCAGTTTTATTATCCGTTCAACTTTGCGAGAGGAGTATCAAGTGAATTCGCAGATCCATCCAACACGATCCGCTCCCCCGCCACGGATGGTCGTTTCCTGTGCCCTTGGCCCCTTTCCGTACTTTGATTCGGATCACACAGTTTCCTACTAAATGGCGAAACGAGCTTGAACACGACATCAGCGGATCTCGGATCCACGTGAGTGCTAATGAGCGCAGCAAGATCCGGGGTTCTCGTCCAACAAGAGCCGAGAAAGCGGATCCAGGCCACGGACCATTGCTATCAATTGTTCTGACTCGTCATTCGGGAATGTAGCAGTTGTTATTACAAGCTCTTGAGGCGCTTTCGAGTTAACAAAAATACGGGACTATATCTGACCTCCTATCCGCATATTCCGTTCTCTAATTCTACACTATGATCACCAGTTCCTTAAGCAGGCTCTAATTTTTCCGTTCTATGTACATTTATACTCGAAGTCGTCCGTTCTCCTCGGTCGAGGAGCTGAATGCTTCTGAGACTAGTATGTGCACGTTGTTGCATCAAGCAGCAGAAGCTGCAGGATGACCATGATCGTCTCCCGGATCGGAACGGTGTCGTCACTAAGTCCTACTCCTCATTAAACCATCGTCACCGAGCTCTAACCAGCGAAGCCTCAAGTCCACCAGTTCGTCGGGCCATTCCTCGCCTGTCACGTAAAGTAGTTCCAACGATTTCGTTCCTCCCGGAATGTTTCTTGGCCTTAGCTGATGTCAAATGATTTCATCGAGTCCATCGCGATCGCGTTGCGAGACCTCGTGCGCATCAGTTGTGCTTTTACAGCTGGAAAGATAAGAAAGTTGCAGGTGTGAACTCCACATCCCAAATCAGTACACACTCCTGTGACCAGGTGCAAGTGCGCGAAGTGGTCAACCCAAAACACGTTCTCTTCGCACAGTGCTCAGCTTCCCCATCTCCTTCATCTTCAATCGCAAGTGTGCATCTGATCGGGAATCAAAAGTTAGCTCGGATCTGGCCGGAACTTACCGAATACACAGATTCTAAGAAAACGAAACAAAACGGAGATCAGCCACAACATTGAGATTGAAGATTGAAAGCTTGTACAGTCACGAAGTCGTTGCGATCGACGGAGTGGTGCGATTCTCGCGAGAACCGCCATTCTCAGACACTTGCAGAGTTCGACATCGGAAGTCGACATGCGGACGACTCGGTTGAAGGACACGCCGACATCGGACATTGGATTTGGCTGACAGAAGCTCACACTCAAAGAGCGAGCGGGAGAGCACGTCGACGAGAAGCATGCCTAACCCAAATTCGATGGGAGGGCAAGGTAGAGACTTCCACTTACCAGGATTTGTACTGCGGGCCTGTTTTCGGCGAGCCTTGTTGTTGTTATAGAAAACGGTGCCCGAATTCAGAGCCTCGAGCAGGTTATCCATGACTCCCTCCTGATCACCAGTGACCGTGAGCAATTTCCGGCGAGCTTCTTGGCGTTCTCGTTTGTCCTGTTCGGCCTTTTCTCTCTTCTCCTTCTCCTGACGACGCTTTTCCTCAAGCTCTCTAGTTCTCTGATTCTCAGCGTATGCCAGGTCGAAATGCTTGATGAAGGTGCTGATATCGGAGAAGAATTCTTCAAGAGTGTACTTTTTCACATCGAATGCGTAGTACTCGGCGAGCGATTCGTACAGCTTGACCATCTTCGTGAACATGCCACGAAGAACGTCGTACGTTTGTTGAGCCTGCTCGTAAAACGGGTGCATGATTTCACCGAAACGATCGTTTTCTCCCTGAGCCCGGAAGTTTTTCAAGTCTGTCTTCAGATCCTCCAACGACCTGAAAGGAGAACAAACATCCTTGAGTCTCTTTCGATGCCTGAACGGGAAGTTTTTCTGTATCGAAAGTTTCGCAGAACACTCTTCTTGATTTCAGAGTCTAGGGATCCAAAAAGCCCATGGTGGAGACCAGATGGGGATGAAAGAAGTCTTCCGATGCTCACCGTTTCATCGTGTTGAGGTTCTTCTCGACCTGCTCTACGTTGACCTTTGAGGCTCTTTCGGCGTAAGAAAGCTCGTCCCCGAAGGCTAGCGTATCCGGATCGTTTTTCTCAATGTAGTCTGCCAAGAAATGAACCAGAGTTGACTTCTGGTCAACGGTTTTGGTGTTGCCAAGAGATGGCAAGAAGCTGATATCGAATCCAATCGACTGTGCGTTCCTTGTGCCGGTGTTCAGGATGTTTCCTGTAATTACCGAGAACTCTTATTAGTCCTGATGCCACAGCATGATTGGCGGAGACTGCCGCATCGGTTGAAGGAGACTCCATGAGGTCGGTACTTACCGCACAGCAGGACGATTTCGAGAACTTTGGCAAACTTCCGACTTGTTTTGATTTCCTCACAGGCCGCCGTGGCGCCGACCACCATCGGCTTGATGTCGCCAACCATTTCTTGAAACCGTAGCTTGAAAGCTATCGAATTCAATCTTGGATGTAGTCGCTTTATCGAGCCGACGGACAAGGCGAATTGTTCAGCGTCGTGCAACTCGTTGTAGTCTTCTTTTAGGTTGGTGAGTTTGTTTAGCGAATCTTGCGTCGGCATGTACTTGATCAGCTGATTCAACATGTTCTCATTCAGACGCTTCTCGTCCACTTCGAGCAGGCAAGCTTTGATGTCCTCAGCTGACATTTTCAGCGAGCCTTGCATGATCACTGAAAAACGTTCAAGTCAGTATGCCATGCGTTCGACCCTCTCAATATGTTCTATCCGAAACACTCTCCGAAATTCGTTTCCGCGAGCGGAAACCGCTAAAAAACCAACTCACTGAGGTTTTGGGCGGCTTTGGCATCAATGACCTTAAGTTCCTTCGCACTCTTTTTGCTGTGTCCATTGTGGCCACTGGTATCCTCCTTCTTAAGCTCCTTCTTCGGTGGTTGGGTGGCGAACTTCGCGGTCAGCTGCTCGACCAAGGAGTCGGTAGCCAACTTGTCTTCATCGACTTTCACCCAGAACGAGTTCGCTGTTACTTGAGTCGGATTCACTTTCTTCCAATTGGCTCTCTTCAACGTTCCGTGAACTTCGAACTGCTTCTTAGGCTTCATGCCAAACGGAAGTTGGAAACCCGGATTGAAGGACGGCATTCCAGGTGGAGCCATCATCCCTCCGGGAGGAGGCGGTGGTGGTGGAGGACCTCCCATACCTGGAGGGAATCATCGGTCAGCGTTGGAGAGGAACATGATCATCCTGTGCAGCTAGACATAGGCTCGAAAAAAACGTATCAACTTCTCATGCCCTGGACCACTGATTCTTTGGTTTATGATATGAGTCCGAGAAAACCCACCCGGCATTGGCGGCGGAGGCGGGGGTCCTCTAAATCCTGGCATTGGTGGCGGTGGAGGGACTCCCATTCCAGGCATCGGTGGCGGCGGCGGTGGCGGGATCCCCGAACCTGGCATCGGCGGCGGATTGGGGATTCCCATCCCTGGCATGGGCGGAGGCGCTGGTATATTCGATCCTGCGGAGCGTAAATAGTCAATTTTCCCTGTTCTTCTTAAACCTGTTCATAGCCTGGCATACGAAACGTTGTTCAGTATTTCGGTATCGAGAACAGTCTGACCTGGCGGTGGAGGTGGCGGCGGTGGGGGTGCCCCCGAGCCTGGAGGTGGTCCGAGGCCTTGCCCAATCAGCAGACCTGCCGGCACGTTGAGGGCTTTTGTGGGAGATCCTTGAGTGCCGAGCTGGCCCAGTTTGGCTTCGTAGTTGGCCAACTTCGCCTCCATCTCTTGTTTCTGCGTTAACGCTTCTTCCAATCGGTTTTGCAGCGCATCGATGTTTATGTCTTCCATTGACGAATGCCCTTTGATGCGATCCACTATCTCTTCCACGTTCATGTTGAATTTCTGAGTGTAAGCGAAATCCGGATCCACTCCGTTTCGATGTAACGTAATTTGTGCTATACAGGCTTCAATTAGCTTATAGTATGCCGCCCTGGAAGAAATGGAGAAATTGAGTTTTTTTCGAGCAGGAAGCTCGTCTGGGTGTGGACATGCTTCTGTCGGCTGATCTCCGCGTCCCCCGACGGTTCCGAACTCGGGAAAAGTTCAATCTGGGAGAAAAGGCTCGCGAACAGATGATCACTAGCTTCGTCAATGCGTATCCAAAACTCACCGAATCTGTGCATCGTCACGGATCAGTAACATGTGCTGTAGGATTGAAAGAAACGCAGACTGCGCGGGGGTGTCGGTGATGCTTGCTTTGATCATATCGAAGCATTCTGACAGATCGAAGAAGTCTTGAGAAATGTTCTCGTGTTTCTGCGTGAGCTCGTCGAAGTCGTCTTCGAGAGCGTTTTTGAAAACATCAAACTGGCACCCGAACTCTTTCGACAGATCCTCTTCCGTCAGAAGCTTCTCGTACAACCGCAGCATGCCTGAGCGCATGAATTCGTTCCGGAGGTGCACCCGAAAATCATAATCGTCGACATCGAGGATTCCGTTGACGATTTGCATACAGGCTGTTTTCAACTGATCGTTGTCGGTTTCCAATCCTTGCACGATGGCACGAAACCTCTCGGTCCCATCCTGCTCGGCGGCCAACGTCAACGCCGTAAGGACCGATGCGTGCCCGCCGTCGATGAGACAAATCGGAGCAATCACTTTGGCAGCTTCCAACATCACAGATGCTCGATCCGGACGGAGACTGCTACATACTACTTGGAGTGCCGTTTTGTGAGCTTGAACGTGTTTCACGCCGTGCTGTAAAATGGCGGAAATCACGTAAGAAGAGACTTCATCGCACAATTCTGTGGAAAACCCACCGTGGGAACTGACGCCGGCCGGCTCAGTATTCCTCCAACTCATTTACAACGGCCGGCCTGATAATTGATAGCTCTTTCCACTCAGCGACAATGAACTTACGCCGATGTTCAAAGCCGCCCGGAAGCATTTGATGAGTTCCGTTTCAATCTTCTCGTTCAGTTTCTTACTAGAAAAAAAAAGACATTCGGCTTAGTTTCCATTTTCAAGCAAAGCAATTCCCAGATCGAGAATTCGCGAGAATGAGCGTTCGAGTTCAACCTTCGCAATATGGGTGAGTACTCACTTTGGTTTGACTTTGTTAAGTAGATTTAGCAAAACATCAATGCCCCCTTTGTCGATGAACTCTCTCACCCAGGATACCGTTTTGCTCGTCAGGGCTATCCGAAGGCTTTCGCAGTTCTTCAACAACTTCTCTGAGCTCAGATCACTCCGCAAATATTGGATGAACATGTCCGGTGCTTCGGGTTTGCCTCGCTGAAATTTCATTCACTATCAATATGAGTGGAATCGAAAGGCGATGGGAACCATGGAATCATCTCACAACAGCAAACTATGGCTCCGATGAGGTTTTTCATAAGAATGACAGAATTCCCGAACGTGTTCAAGATGAACTCACCAAGTTATCCGTGTTCTCCCTCAAAGAGAGCATCATGCGTTTCTCGTGGATTGGTTTCTTGAGCAAACTGTCGATACTTTGTACGTTCATGTCCTCCTGGAAAAGATGACTCAATTTTGAAGAAACTCCGACGAGAGAGCTTCTTCGACTCAGTGTCTCCGGTGGAGGATATCAGCCACATTCTCCTGATGTTTGAGCTCGGCACCGAAAGACCAGCTCGTGAGACTTTTCGATGGCCGAACGCGCGCGGGAATTTTTCGCGAGTATCAGAATCGAAAGTTATCGCATGATCGAGAACATGAATTCAAAAAGCAATTTGCTGTAAGAATTTGCTACGTCGAGTCCCGAAGTTCATTTCGTGTCGCAGAAGCTCCATGATCGGAACAAACTAATGATCGCCGCTGGTGCACTTTCAGCCAAAAGCAGCTTAATCGACGAATACCAGTGGACAATTTTTGTTGAATTATATTACTTCCACAGAGCGCCGCGTTCTTCTGAAACCGGAACTCGGATTCCCTGACTCTTACTTATTGGGGATTCACGGGAGTTGGCTCACGAGCGGGAATTATTCCCGGAGTGATTGGCAGCTTCAATACTTTCGTGATATGCGTGCGGCTCTCTTTGTCTCTCCAAACACTCAAGCCACTGACGACGAACCTGGACTCAGGTCCGAGGCGAAAGGATTGACAGACAGATGCGACATGATTCCAAGCTGTGAAACGCTTCGTGTCCGGTTCGGACCCGTGGCTCGATGCGTTGAAACTCGGTGAATTTCGAGCGGCGGGACAAAGGAACGCTTTCCGCGTGCCTTGATGCGGCAAGAAATGAGCGAAACATGGGGTCGATTATGGAGAAGTTCTTCTTGTTTGTTGTCTCCGTTGTGTGGCGATTTATTCTGGATAACCTCCCAAGCTCACACTAGGACTTGGTGTCAGATTTCTCATGAGTTCACATGTTTGCTTCACAAACGCTGACGACAGTTTCCAGAACAACAATGGAAACCTCAGATTTTAGCCCTGTCCAACGAAGACCTACCCACGGCTCTTGGGCGTTGTAAATTTCACTCAACGACAACTGCTCAAGGGGACGTCACCTTCTCAGAAATCCGGGGAACAGTCGAGAAATCAACAATGTCAACCCCATCAGTTATCTTATCACTAACAAGTGAGCCATCAAGTTTCTCCATCGTAACAAGCTTGCGGGGTAGACTGTGGAAGGACAAGCCCTCGCAACTCGGACGTGAGCGGAATTTCACTGCTAATTAATGGCAAAACCCACCGATTCCTCCACGCAAGCTTCAGCATGAGAACATAATCACTTCCTCAAAACGGGAAACTAGAAAGTCTTCGGCTTCCGATGAAAATCAACGAACCGAAGGTGCGATGATTCTCCCGAGCTTCGCGGAAATTAACGTGAATTCATTTCATCACACAACGTGCATCTTGCCGTAATTCTCGTAGGAAACTTCGTATTCCTTCAGCAGAGCGCCATCAGATCCCGAACGCGGCGTCTGCTCCTTGAAACTGTGATTCTTCTTGACTTACCATCATTTCTCGAAAAAGCCGATCGACCTCTGAATCACTGAGGCTGTCGAGCATCTGCTGCGTTGTTGGAACGCTGTTTCCGTTGACATCATCTTGGGGCCCGATCGACGGTATTGAGCCTTGGAGCGACAGCGGGGCTTTCGTCGAACTGAGGTTGCCCCCAGCCCCTTTTTTGCTCTTCTTCGTGCCGAACATGTCGAACTGGAAAAAGAGTCAAATTAACACCTGGCTCGAAGTGCCCAACGGAGGCGATCCCATTAACCTATTGGCAAGCGGGGATTATCCTCTGTCCCATCACCGTATAGTTCAGGAAAGTATCTAAGCCGTGGATTGTGCGATTTTCGTGCGATTCACTCAGCTTGACTAGTTTCAATGTAAGAACTTCAGGTAAAATAGTGTTTCCAATTCCATTCGCAGGACTCCAGTATCATGAGAATTCCGACGGGATAAATTACACAGGAAAACGCAAATTCAGAACGATCAACAAAGTTGCTTGGGAGCTGAGCAAGTTCAGATCTTCCCTCGGGATTTGGGGCCGGCAGCTGAGCTGCGGCTGGGAAAGCTGCAGATCATCATAACAAATAATACTACTGAGAAATCCCAGTCTTCTCATTGTGGGATCGTACAACTCCACGGATCGTTGTATCGCAAGTGCCAGCCGAATTTCCAGACTGAGCCTGACATCCGTAGGCTTCGATGTCGCCACCGCTGGATTGCGAGCTTTGTTCCGTCGTCCAGTCCACCGAGCGCCTCGGCTTATGAACGTTACCATGTGCTCCTGATGAGCTTGATAAATTATCGCCCGCTGTATATTTGAATAATCGAATGAGGCCGCTCTGCGTTGACCAGGCCTTCAACCAGCTCGTCGGCCAGACACTTCTTCCACGCATGTGGTTGATTGCTGGGGAACGCTTCAGCAGGTGACTGAACGAAAAAGCCGGCTAGAACTGCACCCTGCTCTTCGGAAACGTTTAGTTTGAATCATTTTCCGAGCTCGAGTACTCGCACGCAGCAATGCAAAGGGCACAATACCTTATTGACCTGAGTATGTACAGTCGGGGTCACTGACTGACCCGAACCCACAGTCCATCTAGGAAGATTAGCACAGTTTGCTCTTCACTATCATCAGCATCGGCGGCGAACGATGGCATCTCAAGTCGGGAAATTTCTCCAGAAAATCAAATTTTCGGCGGAGACGATGCCGCGGAAGTCGCGAGCGTGTTTGGGTCGGTGCGTAGTGCCTGCCATGTACATTGGAAGGATATTGAAGTTTCCCAAGCTTCGTATTCTCCTTCTGCCTTGATTCGGACCCATTGTCATTTCTCACAAGACACAACTGTGTCATCTTGGAAATTTACGGTGGTTCCCGCAGCGTCTCGCCGCACATCGAGAACAATTCCAGAAAAACACAATAGCTCAAGGACATAACGACGTCCGTACAACCGAACAACATACAAGTGCGTTGATAAATATTCAACGGACTTGGTAACAGTTCCTCACGAGCCATGCGTGCCACCACCAATCTCGGGGCTCGGGTCAAGCCGGTGCTCCTGAGGATCTCGAGCTGTTTCACGCATCATCGTCGATCCGTGAAATCGTATCAAATCGTTCAAAAGAAAAAGATCACTGTAGCCGCTTCATTCGAGATCGTATCGGTCAGAACGCGTTGGTCTTACGATGTCACAATTCTAAGGGGATCGGAGACTCTCCTACAAAAAAATAGGACAATGGGGACCCTCGCTCTTTACGGTTGATAGTAAGTTGACCAACTAGTGATCGTGAATGACCCCACCGTGGCTGCATCGCTCGGAAGAACTCAAAACAGAGCACTTAGCGCCATGAAGTCAAAAGGAGATGATAGCATTGTGATCAGCCTCGAGGAACTCCCCGATTATCCTTGCCTTGGACCTCACATTGCATAACTCTCGACGACAACAATACAATCAACCAGAAAAAGACAACTATTCGCTGTGAGAAGGTCTACTGCGAATTTTGCTCAATGTAGACAAGCATAGATCGATCCCTCGATGGAACCATTCTGAGGTTGTCGGCGTTGGTGGTGGCGGCGGCATCATGGAACCCCTTTGGGCCTCAAACAAGCCACTTAAGAAGCAAGGAATGCCTCTGTGGCCGGTCTCCGACGGCAGGGGCTACCGGAACCGGTGGAGCAGAATCCAAGCCGGACTGGAGCCACACAACGGCGACGTTCTAGTGGTAAAAACAAGCGACGAACAACCGATCACTTTTGGTCGATTCGGCCGACACCGACTAAGACCGCTGATGTCATCCTCGCGCTGGATATGTTCGTTGAGCCTGTGCTTTTCAGCGAACCAGCCACGAAATTCTGCTTCGCAACCAGAAAGACCACCGACAGTTCAGTTGATTCGTTGCCAGAATATCGCTTGCTGCAACGGGTTCCGACGGGAAATCATTTACTATAACTTATCTTTCCGGTATCGTGGCTCATTTTCCAGATAATCTTCGAGAGAACGCCCGAACATCTCTTCACGTTCAGAAAGTTCCAGTAAATCGGCACTGGAGGAAGCACGGGACGAACGAAGAGTCTCGCGTTGTTTGAGATTGACTCAAAATATCCAGACATGAAGATCCCTACTCCGACAGCGGCGTCGATCAAACGATACGAACACAGGTTTCCAATATCGGCGACGGTGAGAAATGCATCTCGGTGAAAACTTCATATTTTCAGCCGACAATGAGGTTCTCAATCGAAACGAATCTAGAAACGAAGGCCCTTGGAGCCAATCGCTATGGAATTCCTGCCTCTGACCCGCTGATGTGCTACACCATGTTATCAAGTCGAAAGCTGTCGTCCGTAGATGTTCTACAGCGAAATGCAACAAGGTTATTCTTCCACTTTTTTTTCTCAATTCTACAGGCTTGACACTTCTCATCATCGGATCGACGATCTGATCGAACATCGCAGCTGTGGCTTTCGTACATCACATCAGTGCACAACTCATAATTTTTCTTGGTATTTCAGTTCCATCCAAGGTCGCATTCCCAGGCTAGTAATCGGATGACTTCTTCGCGGCACAGAACAAGCTTTCGGAACAGATAAGGCGAAGGAAAGATGCTAGGAAGACTCTTACACGAGCAGCTCGTGTAATACATCGGGGAGGTCAGAGAGGAGTCTTCTGAGACGGTCCTTTGTTCTCCTCCCACGGTCGGGTCTTTGTCGAGGTTTTCTATTTTCCGAAAATTAAGTTCCTTGTTCCAGATTCGTTTGGTATGAGCCGAGGAATACTCGGACTGAGTGAATCAACTGAGTGAGTGGATTTCCAGGCACGGAATCGAATTTGAATGTCCGCGCGACTCCGTCGGGGTAGCCTCGACATTGTAACTTTGCAAGAAAGAGCCAATAGAGCTCAATTGGTCGCTATTTTCTCCGGTGGCGAATCTTTCGAAATAGAAATGGTCGTTCGAAATTGTGCTGCTGTTCAGGTAAAACGAGGTGTTTCGCGGTGACAGCTCCAAAAGCGTCCAACAATGGAAATAGATCTGGGCGGTAAGCTCCGAAATTCGCCCCGATTCTTTTACCGTTTCACCCCTAATTGATGGTGCTGGCCTTACTCAAACCTTCAGTCGAGACAGCATTGCCGGGAATTTCCGAAACCTCACATATATTTCATCATGGCGAGGAAACTCCGTCGGAAGGTTTTTTTTTTCCTCTCGGGTGATCGATGACGCATGTGTCAAGCGGAACGTTCGATCAAGTCGGCACTATTCGGCGCTACGAATCATAGCCGTGATACACATAAAACTACTCTTGATTCGTTCCTCAGGGTCCCCATGCACATTGACAACAGCAGAGCAGAAACATCAAAGACAATCGCCCCCATTTGCCCACGCAAGCGTATTGAGACCACGAACAAATTTGAATTTGCATCAGGGTGCCGCTCATGTTCACCAGTACCGGTACAAGGCCGCGAAGCTTTACGTGATACTGATACTGCACGAAGTATCGCATAGAAGAGTGATAATGAATATGAAAACCCATTTCGGAGACGGTAGTTGTATGTCTCCCAGAAGCTCCCTGTCTTCATGGTAATCGATGCAACCCCTCAATCGTTTGTGGTTGCAAAATGGAATATGATCTTCCCCAGTCTTTCCGCCCTTATTATTACCTTGCTGACTTTGATGACCATTGTGCTGATCTGCTCCGCAACGTCACTCAATCCAATATCCGTTGGCGCACTCTCGAACTAACACAACAATCACTCCCTAGGATGCAGGACCGCGCAAAACATTCGGTGACATCCAACAACCGAAGATCCGGATCACTCGAACTTCTGTCGAGACGCTTTTGAATGTTCAACGGAAAACTTTGGCTCGTCAAAAACAATGGAAACCACGCGCCGGATGACCCCATCGGCGCGATCGGTTCAACCCATGTGGGGCTCAAGCGTTCAACGGACCACAACGCGTGAATCCCTTTCCGAAAGAATCGAGGGAGCCTTGCCCTTTCCCAGCGATGGGAAGAACGAACGTTCGTTGTCGTCATGAGTCATCATGCATCTAGCAGTCTATCCAGAGAGTGGACGGATCCACAACTATTCATTCAGCCTGCCGTTCACAAACAAGTCGGAGAGCTCCTTGATGTGGCCTTTGGAGCAAGCGGAGGGCGCGCTCGTGAAAGTGGCGCCCTTCACTCGCGGAACAAATCAAGCCACATGAAATTCAAGAATGTCGAACAAGCTATGGCAGCAGACAAAGGAACAGAACAAAGACTGAATGTTGTCGTGGTAACACATCGAATCCCGTGGACGAAATGATACTTTCCATCAGCGACGTTCACAGCAACCAGAAAGCACTAAAGAAACGTGCGCTCCGAAAAATTTTCGGAAAGACAGACGCGAAGCCCTCCGAAGAGTTCTGAGATACAAGTGAATGCGCTCGATCGCCGGTGCAGTTTCCTCTCGAGACTCAGTCAGTCAGAGTACTCAAGCCGTCAAAGTCCTTGAATCCAGTAAGCCGCTTTCATTCACCCGATAGACGGTCTCCGCATAGTTGCGGTAAGACGGCGATTCCTTTGAATGGATCTCTGTCCGGCCTAACCCACCAAGACGTTTATCCCTTGGACTTGGACAAGCCGAAGCTTCCACGCTATGACCTCGATTGAGTTTCAATTGCACTTCCAATGGAGTCGAGTACAATCATTGTTTTTTAAGTTTGCGATCGTGAAGTGAAGGGAAGTAGGAAGTTGATGAGGGAAAAAGTCCGGCTTTCGTCCGGTAGCCGAAGTTGATTTCCCGCGGCGTTTTTCTCTCGAAGCACCCTACGATGGACCCCGAGAAGCGAACAATTTCCCTAGTTCTCGGAGACTTCAACAAGTCGAATACTTTTTTTTCTCGCACAGAATGTCAATAGACATCAATCGAGAATCCGACATTCGGAATCCTCCTTCTCAACATTTAAAACAGCGGCGGCGAGCGTTTGCGAGCGCCGAACCACAGATGGCGAGAAGTCATTTCTAGCCGCGGTAACAGACGTCACTCGTCTGAGACTTCTGGAAGAAAAGCGTGTGCCAGCCACTATTCGTCTTTGCGGTCTTTGAGAGAGATTTAGCTTCGCGCCAATCCCACCGGTCGCCGTCCGTCCATAGGAACGGCTCGCAGATTCAGCCGCCACTTGAACCCCTTGAGGTGTTATGCAGTTTCTGTCCCTCTTTTTTTTTCTGTGTGTTTCATAGCCTACAGCGGCGCGCGATGGTATGTCTCGGCCTCGTCCCCGTCCCTAAGAATACAAGCCCATGCTATGCTCCAGATTTGTGAGCCCGCGGTTTTGAGCAAACCTCCAAATCTGCCAGCCGTGCTTGTCGAAACTTGATCGCCAGCTTCGTGGTCACGAAAATTTGCTCAGTTTGACATCTTCATGAGCGAAACAGAGATGTTGTCGTCGGGCAGAGTCAGAGGCACGCGAACGGATCATCGCGACCTCATGATGGATACACAAATTTGTCACCAAGAGCCCGGATCACGGGCGCACTGAAGACCGGATCGCTGAAGCCGCGACCGGTGACCACACGATGGCATCGGCACAGATGACAGAATCGCTGTCTGCGTCCACAACCAGCGATCTCTGATCGTATTGCATGTTGTACAGTCCCACCCTCGATTCCGATGATCGTCTCTGTTCTCTGGTTCCCGCGATCTCCTGTCGGATTTGGAGGCAATGTGCCATTGCGACTAGAAAACACCGGAGTCGCTTCTGGTTGATTGAAACGTAGCCAGCCAGCGAGCCCGATTGTCAGGGCTGTAGAGCTGACCAGTGATAAAACTAAGAGCTCTGCAGCTCGCCACAGACCATAGTAAAGGCCCAAATTGTGGGGATCTCATCATGAACACAATGGAGGAGCCCGCAGGAAAAACG
This sequence comes from Neoseiulus californicus, assembly GCA_028455905.1. Lineage (NCBI taxonomy): Eukaryota > Metazoa > Arthropoda > Arachnida > Mesostigmata > Phytoseiidae > Neoseiulus > Neoseiulus californicus. The sequence goes on from JAMQGS010000001.1 coordinate 22,528,112, forward strand.
GGCGAAACCAAATTGGTCAGCTAGATTTATGGTCCGGTCAACAGTCACTGACCAAGCTTACTTAATTCAAGTTTGGTCTTCCTTCCTCTCTGCCTCCGATTGCCTAGTCGCTTCTTCTCCGTTACAGAAAATGTCTCTCGGCGTAAAGTGCTTCCTTGAAGCACACACTATCCCGTTAAATGGAAAACAAATGAAACTCGATCGTCGCCGTTGGCTGACTAGTGTCACGGACCGAAGTTCTGGAGTGTGTGAGATGGAAACATCTGCAGATACTCCGAGGGAGACATCGAGGTCTCGATGACCCGGATTCGCCCGAGGGAAGATTGGAGCAGGTATGCTGGAGCGCGGTCGAGACTCTGTGCGTGCCGTGTGGTGCAAAAGATAGAGCCAATCCACCGCGCAGTGTTCACCGGCAAAGGAAATGTGACCAGCCTGTTTGCGCAAATGTCCCTAATGAACACAGAATGCGGCATTCGGCTTTACGTAGGTTTACGGGTGTTCCTGATCGTTGCACACCGGGAGAACGCTGCCAGAAGAGCATTTTGAATGAGAATTCAAGGCGGGGTTGGACCATCGCTCGTTGACGACTGACATTGAACGAACCGCCAACTGAACTGAACCTCAGCGGTCGGTGCCGACGATCGGTCAGACGTTCAACGTTCAAACAGGCCAGCTGCCATTCATTTTGCCTCTGAATCAACAATCAAATGATTCGACTCACATCCACAAGGGACTCGAATCCAGAACACGCTTTACTGACGAGACATCATCCTCGAGCCTGAGCTGGACGTGTTGTTGAATAAACTGACGCGATATCATGCAACTCTCACGCTCCCTCCCGCATATTCACCGCGCATATCTAGCTTTCTGAATCTCTTAGAGATAGGAAACACGAAGTCTTGGAGCTGCATGAGCATAAAATTGTCGAATTCCGAACAAACAACGGGGCCGATGACAGAATGACACAGTATGTTCCGAAAATGTTCAAATATCTCAATATTGCAGCCTTGAGCAAGATCAATGTCTTCCTTTGGGAGCTTTAAGACCGGCGTTACATCAGCACATATCGCGGAGCGAGTCCGAGAAGGGTGCTGCTTGGCGAATGAATCGGACGTGGCAACAAATGTTTCAGAAGCCGCATTTCTTTCAGGTCCTATGGGGGACTTGGTATCATGAAAAGGGAGAACTCGAAGACGTGGTGGCGGTTGTGAATGATTAGGGGATATTGTTCGTAAATCCTAACTTCCCATTACTTCATGGGATCATTAACAACGGCATCTCGACATCTCGCTCACTCAAACAGACCCTCCTCGTGACGCTGCTTCTTCTTTCAAGGAGCGTATGTGTAACGGAGACAATTGGAGCAAGGCGGAAACAATGCTATTCACACTTACCAATGCTTCAGACACTTTGTTGGTAGTCATCGCAGCCTCCTTCACCTGCAAGGCAAGAGTGTTTAGTATGGCATGGTTGAAATCAATGAAGATTGCCACATCTATGCTAAAACTTCCGTGTACTCCGAGATTGATCTGAGCCCTTTTTATTTCATGGATTCTCGCCGCATTCCGAGCCAAAATGCCTCCTCTACTGATAGGGAGAGTCATGCAGGGCGGAATCCCAGTCGTCCAACAGCTTCTCTGAGCAGGGGAGTCGCTGGGAAATCATATCGGAGATACTGAGTTGGCTTTGATCAATCGTGTTGGAATAGCTGCGCGCCCGGGCGCTCCGGCAGGCGATAAATTTCTCCTGACAAATATTGGCATCGTGAATCGATTAACAAACAGCCTGGGAGAATTGTGAGCAGGCTTTGACTCTGTACGAGTGCGTTCGGAAATTAACAGTTCAAATTCGAAGACGAGCCTTGCGGCTCGACAAATCAAGGAGGGGTTTCCAGTCTTCTGATTGACCGGTTTGTTGTTTTTCGCAAAACCGCGCTCTCCCAGAACACAGTCGCCCTGAAGAAGACCGAGCTTGCCACCGACACAAACGTATCCCATTCCTACGAGCTACTTGTACTCCGTTTCCCATCGCGCATAGTGTTCCACTGCATAGACGTCGTAAGGCGCCTGCGACGCCTTTCTTATGCTGCGATGCTGGCTGATGGTAACCTGCATTGAGTGCGATGCAGGATCACATCGGCGCCGTCCGTAATCCGGATATCCTCCGAACAAGCGTTCTCCGGAGCAACTGCCAACTGTGCTTCTGTAGTTAGTCATTATGAAACCCGACGTTTTCGTCGGCGGCTACGATTGCTTTGTGCGTCACAGAGTCTGTTGGATCGGCGATGCCGATCTACGTTGATCTCGGAACCTCAAAGTCCCATAGAATAACATCAGAGGAGGCTACCTGATCTCAAAGAACAATGCTCCGGCAAAATGTTTTGGTTGGAGCAAGGAGTAGAAGTTGCTCCCGTCAAGAATCTTTCACTTTTTTTCACTGTGATGTGAAGCTTTTCCTCAGCGCTGAATGTTCTGTGTGATCCAATCACTGATTTTTCGCAGGAGTCAGTCATCTGACAGTGACGAGAGCGGTTAGCCGAGAGACAGCTTGTTATGGTTGTTTATCGATTCTGATTCGACCGAATTTATTCTGAATCAGATCCCCAATTCAGTCATGCTGCGCGACGATGGCATAAAAATCAGTTCAACGCAGGAATTCCCTGGAATTCTTTCAGAATTTTTGTTTTAAAGCTTCTCGCCAAAACAAATATTCACGGAACAAGATCATGATAAGAGTCTCCTGACAGTCCCGCCCGCGGAGAGTTGCGAAGTTCCTCCCGTTCAGAATCGAATCAGGATAGGTTCAGCAAAGTGTGGAAAAGTTCCACCTGAAATAATGGAGCAATCCCAACATGTTCGGCGTGCGTATTCAGGAGCGAGCTCAGAACGACTGCGGGTGCGAGAACAGGTACAAAAACGACGCCAGCGACTGTGATTCTGAATACAGAAACACCCACAAAAACACCAGCCGTGGGTACAAAAAGTGTATCAGCGGCTGACTGACGGTTCTTATTCTACAGTAAGTTCAGAACAATCAGATCAACGCTGTCGAGCCCGATGTAGAAGGGACGCACGCGGATTCAATAAGAAATTTGTTATGGTGTTCTATAATCCACGTTCTCCGAACCAAAACAACACACCAAGAATGCATTCTCCTCCGATTCTGAGATGGTACACTTGTTGCGTTTCAGAAACTTCTCAAAGTCAAGTTCAGCAGTGGCTCTAGCAGTGTTTGTGGAAGCAAACACAAGTAGTCACACACTGGATGAAAATTCCGATTCGATAGAAGATTTCGACAAGACACTCGGCCACGGCAGGATGGCACCGCGGAAAACTCTGGCGTCAGGACCCTACTTGAAAGTGCGAGCTACGCGAACGGTGTAGCGTGCGGAGTTGATCATCCGTACACTCCCTCAAGACTGAGTGTCCATTCGGGAACGCAATCGCACTTGATCGCCTAAACCGGGAGAATCGTTGCAGGTGTATTGCTACTCACTTGGCAGTCACATTAATCCAGCGGTTGTTGTCTATCGAGCCGTCGGCGATCGTCATACACATCTCAGAGCGGACTCATATTCGTACTGAGGACGCAAACATTTCAAACTCATGAAAACGGGCGAACGAGCGAGCTAGCCAGCAAACAAGCGGGCAGGGGAGCGAGCATCCAATCAACCAAAGATCCGAGGTTCAACGGACACTTTACTTCGAAGCTGATCCACTGGGCACGTATTCACCTTCCAAATCACAAACGAAATGCTGAGAATCCTAACCGCGACCACATCAGCTGCAGCAGCAACAACGACGACACTTGTTGCTTCATTCACTCAAGCAGGGCTCCCGCTCGCTCGCACTGTGTCTGTCGGTCTGCCTCTTTGGCAGTGTGTATCTCTGTGGTAGTGGTCCTGGCGGCGCTAATGATGACAATGATCTGTGCCTAAATGTGGGTCGGCCCCGGGGGCGACCGCCAACCCGGCTCTGGCTAGCGGCCAGAATCCACAGGACCGCTACGTTCAGTTTGATCACCCGCTCGATCGAACCCCCTTCCCCACTCAAGCACCCGCGCTCCGAGAATCGTACGACAATGGGGTCCATCTGCTTGAGAGATAATGAGCCCAGGAGCAATTTCGCGATTGATGAACCAGGTTTCTAAACTACGCGACACACATGATGTAATATTTCACATACCTCGACATCGCTGCGTACTACCTCCGGAGTGCAGGCGAGTTTCCAGCCCTGAATGCTCGTTCGATCCGTAAATTACCATGACATGGCTGGCAATAGCGATCGAGGACGCGATTCGACGCTGGGATATTCAGGAGTTCCCTGCGGCCCGTAAGAGACTCCCGGCTCCCTGAACGGAACCCAGCATCCAATCCGGGAAAACTCAGGGACGAACGATCGCGGATAAAATTCCCGGATAGAGATTAGGACTGCGAGTGATAAAGTCATCGAGATCTACATGTTGCTACATGTTTGCTTCACACCTCATTCGAATGCATGAGCTCCATGGATTCGGAACCTTGAAGGAAGCATAAGTTATGGAACGCCGCGTGAGCGCGGTACGCGGAGTATGCGCCAACCGCCGGAGCGGCTTGTCACCGGCGCGGCGCGTCTGGTTCAGGTATTTGTGAAGGCGCGATGAATAATAATTCGTTCAGGCGCAGACGACTCCACCTCTCTTTCACATTTATCGGAGGCTCCGTTGATGAAAGAGCCCCGTCCAAAATGCTCCATGTGTGGGACTGTGGCGTATACAGAGGGGAGCGCGACCCATGCTACAGGATCGCCCCTCCCCCAAGAATTCCTAGATACGCTACTGGTTCCGGTCCCCATGTGCCAAGCGGAATCTCCGGGAGTGAGGAATCCGGCTCCGCCACCCCTTCCCCAAAACACGCACAGTCGCGAGTCTTCCGAGCTATCTTGCACTCAATCATCGAGGATCCAGCGTTTTGGAGGAACTCCTCTCCTCTCGGAGCGGTTCCGCTGCCGGATGCGCAGCCGAGATTCAGACCATCGTAGGAACTGCCACACGCCTGACCTCGAGATCGTCATCGCATCCGGCTACTCATTCAAGCATCTGTCACTCCTGAACCTCAGAAATTTTTTCAGGCTGTCCACGATCACCTTCTCCACCTGTGGATTCCCTCTCTCGTCGAATCACTGAGTTGGAGGTTGCAGAGTTGCGAAACCAAGTTTTCTCTCTCGACCAAAGAAGTGGCTAGGAATGCCCCGCTCTGTTTCTTCGCCTACACCTTGGAGTGTCCGGCTTTCGATCTCTCACGTTGCACCTCCTCGCGTGACTCCAAGGTCACAATGGAAAGATACCTGTTTCAATTGTGATCGTCCCGAACGGCCCTACGGCCCCCGGGGAATCACCTCGCACTTGTCACTGAATGAACTGAAGCTGATCCGAAGCTGGCTGAACTCGACGATTCAGGGCACTTCAATGGTGGGAGGGCTGAACGTCTACGAAGGACTGAAATCCCAGTCTGTATTGAGCCGATTTTGGAAGCATTTCCAGTCTGAGGAACACATATCCATCATTTCCGTCCCATTGGTCGAGGAGTTCCAGATTGAGGCCGTGCACCTGCCTCTTCAGTGAACGTTGCGGATGTTCGGAGATCGCGATACACGAGTGCGCGATGAACGAGAACTTGATCTTGCATCGACCGCCATGCCGGTTTTCACTTGAGAGGTATTCTTGCGGACTCGCTGATGTTCAGTTCTTAGCTAATATTTTGCCTCCGGCAGACACCGGCGCCGACCTCTCACGGCGTACATGTATTCAACGAGCAAGAGAGAAACGTTCTAGGCCGTAAGCGAACCTCATCTGCAGGAGAATCACCGGCTCGCCGGATCCTTCGTTGCCCTCGTTACAGAATCCTTCTACCCGCAAGGAATTAGTTATAACTCATCGTGTAGAGCGCGAAGAATGCAAAAATCTTCTCTTTACTACTCAACAATGTACAGAATTTGCTGTCCAAGATCGAATTTCTTCTTGCCATCGGTTATTTCTATGTTTTTCTTGTCGATGTTGACAGTCAGGGTTGCGCTCCCCGGGATGAGTGCCTTTCCTTCCAGGACTTTTCCTAGGACGGGGATCTTCAGGGGTCCCAAAACTGGGTCCTCGTAGCGATATAATTTTATCTGAAAGATTGCGAAAGCTTTACGATGGATTCTCCGTTGAGAGTACAAGACAAATTCCCGAATGTGCACACCATGTTATTCATGGATACTCTCCTGGCTAGCAACCTACCTCGTTGGTCTCCTTAATCTGACGACTCGTTTTTCGAATCCTGTTCGAAAGATTTGTTACAGTGTCACCGACAACAACTGGCACGGGGACTTCGAAGATACCGCTATGCGCTTGAGGGTTGACACATTTCAGCATAACAAAACTCGATTCGCGGAACACTACGTGCGGAGCACCAGGACAGCATTCTTCCTTGATTTTGTCATCCGCATCGTCATTGTACGCGATCTTCAGACTCACAACGTCCAGAGTGCTGGCCAAATATGCAGAGTTTTCGGTCAAGATGTCGAACTCATTGAAATCGACTGTTTGCTGCAGTGCTTTCGGGCCCAGCTTTTCAACTTTCTCGCGCATCATTTGAGCGAAAGGCATGACCTTCTTCATGTACTTCTTCAACTCGGTCCGATCTTTGAGTTGCTCAGAGATGACCTTGTTCGGAGGGAGGCCCTTGTGCTTCTGGTGGAGTTCTGTCATCGTGGTCAAGATGATGCTCTGCCACTGCGGATAAGTTTTCGCGATGTAAACCGTAGCCTCTAGGACTTTCGGCACGGCGGAGGTGCCAATGGGCGGAGGTTTGGTGCCTTTCTTAGCACTTTTGGAAAGACTCGCAATGTAGGTTTTGAGTCTGACTCGGAATTCATGGCAATTGTCGCGGAGATACTCGGATGCCTTCAGAAGAGTTTCGTCGATTTTCTCAGTCTTCGGCCAACTAGCTCTCATGATGCTTTCTTTCTTGCCGAGCAGCATCATCCAGACGTAATCGGATACATGCGGACATATGGGGGATAGAATGAGCAATTGAGTTTCGATGAACTTCATCACGAGGTCTCGGTGCATTCCGTTCAGCAGGCACAGCTCCCGGTAGTCGTCTCGAGCCGCTTGGAACTCGAAGAACCCGGTTTTCAGAGCCTCTTTGAAGAGGAAACTCTCGTAGCTCTTCGCGGTGTCTGCTATTAGGGAATTCATCTGATTGTCGAAAGCTTTGTCCGCAAAAGTGTCCCTGGGACCCGTTCTCAGCTCGTTTTTGGATTTCAGCATCTCTTTGACCCATTCGACAAAGGTGAAAAGCCGCAGGATCGCAGCGTCCGCCGTACTTTCGACAAAGTTGGCGTCTTCGATGCTGTCTCCGGCATCGGCGAGTGTGAACCGAGTCCCGTCGGCGCTGAATTTCTCGATGGATTCGATGAGAGTCATGAAATTGCCAGTGGACTTTGCCATCTTCTCGCTGTTCAGAAGCAGAAGCCCGTTCGCCCGAATGCCTCGGATCCACTTCTCGGGTTCTTTGTCCCACATAGCGGTGTGATTGAACATTGCATACGTCAAGTGATTAGGCACGAGATCTTTTCCTGAGACGCGAACGTCGAGAGGATACCAATACTCGAACTCTTGCTTCAGTTTCGCCAGAGAGCTCTTCGAGATCTTGGTAGATTTCGGGAACGGAGCACTCTTGAAGAATATATAATCCCACACTTCAGGAGTCATGTCACTCGGTTTGATCCCTGGAAGTCGAAATGACGGCATCGCTCAAATATCCGACGATCGAGTAGCGCTCTTTCACGGAAATCCGACCATGGACAGGTCTGGTTTGGCTTGGAGCGCATTACCTAGCTGGACATCATTTGGTACCATACGGAAATTCGGGAATCACTTACCCAGCGGACTTTTACCCATGCGACCGGTCATGTCACCACCTTGCAGAAGATGGCACACGGTGTAGTAAGCCATGTAGATTGTTGAATCTGACAGAGATTCGATGAGCCATTTCTCGTCCCATGGCAGCTTTGTTCCGAGGCCATAGGTCCTCGAGCAGGCATGCTCCTGTAGCCAATCAAAAGAAGCTTCGAAGTTCTTGCGTACTTCGTCCGAGAAGCATTCTGCTATCGCCAGATTCTTCTTTGCAAGTTCCTTCCAGGCTTTGTCACCTGCAATCGAGAGGACACCTCAATGAAAAGAAGAGAATCAGTCAAAATATCGGATTGTCGACACCAAACGAGGCTCAACGCGAAAGCAGTGACGTACCGTAGTCCAGATACCACTGATCACAGAGCGCCACAACGCATTCCTCGCCCGATCGCGCGATTACTTTCTTCTCAGGCTCCTTGTAGATGATTGCTTGTTTGCTTTCGACCAGGTAATTTTGGATATCTTTCTTGACGTCCTGGATCTTTTTCCCTTTGTGTTCTCCAACTTGGAGCACGCCGTCGTAGAATCCTTTGAGATACACCTGGGAGGAGAAGTCTCCGTTTGAACCACCTTCAAAAACCGTTGGCTCGACCCGGGGGTAGAAACGCGCAATCGATGTGTGCTAAGAATGGAGTGCATACCATAGCCTTGGCTTCTTCGAGTTTTTCACGGTCGTTTTGACTTTGAATTTTCAAGTCGTCGCAGGCTTTGACGGCCGAAAGCTGGCCGAATCCTGGCACCTCGATGATTGGTATGGGCTCGAATGGAAGAACCATTTCATCCTTGATCCCATATTTCTCTCTCAGAGGCGCTTTGTTCTTGAGATCCCTCAAAGCGGCAAAATCGTCCGGAGAATCGCTGGGGACGCTGGTGACCACACCAGTTCCCTTATCATCCTTGATGGTTAGCATTGGCAACGTGTAGATAGTTTTGTAAGAAGTGAGAGGTGCACTTAGAGCCACACCCATTAGATCGGTCCCCTTGGCACAGAAGAGAACGCGAACCCGACCATAGTCCTCGCAGAAGTCTTGGTGGCTCATGTTGTAAGCGGCTCGGTAAGTTGAGATGAACACCTCGCCATTCTTGAGTTCATGAACCACGTACTCGATATCGGGTGAAATCCAGCAATTCGTTTGGCCATACATGGTCTCCGGCCTCAAAGTGGCAGCGACGAAATAAACGTCCTGCCCTGAAACCAATCATTTCAATGAATTTACTTGCGGAAGTGTCGGCCCTCCGCCGCGAGGGACGAGTGGGTGACTCGTGGATTTGGATCATGGAATACCTTGGACTTGTTGCAGAGACTTGGGGAAAGGCTCCTGAACCTTCATTTTCACCAGCGTGTACTCCTGAGGCCCAACACCTTCGCCACTCTGACGATCATGGTCCATACAAGGCTGGTTGGTGTTCGGCGAGAATATGGTGTACCTGAGTATCGACCATATTCTTCAGCTTTCTGATTTAGGCGAGCTCAACTCGACGAAACTAGAACTCGGCCATATCGATATTGTAGGCATGGATTCCACTGCACAATAGGATCTTTACACGAACCTCTTCCCGAATTTGATCCTATTCTTCTCTTTCAACCTGATGAACTGCCACCTCACGAACGCGTCATAGTACGGGTTGGCTTCAGTCGTGATCATAGATCGCCTCCAATCGACGCGCAGTCCCATCCTCTTCAAATCGCTCTGAACCAACGGCGGGAAATATTCGAGCCTGACAAGAAGAATTAAATCATCACCATTGCGTGCAGATATATCCACTAGAGCAGTCCGATTATTCGAGCTGAACTTCACTCACCAGTGTTCAGCATGGGCGAATTTCGCGATCTCGTTTTCTGGAACTCCGATGCTTCGCATAATCTGCCATTGATATTTCGCGGTGCCCGCTTTTGCCACCGCTTTGCTTTTCTTTCCTTTGGCTTTCGCTTTTATCTGCTCTTCAATTGACTTTACCTGGATAATTGAGAGTAAAGTCAGACTGGTTTTGTCGATACTTTGGCCAACTCGATCGCGAATGAAAAAGACAGCACTTGACGTCTTATCAAGCGTCGACTCACTTCCATCATGTCATCATCGGGAGTGTTCTCCTCCTCAGGGAAATTCGGTGGATTCCCGAAGAATTCAATTTCTCGAGCCAGCTTGTCAGCACAGGCTTTGATGGGCATACCCGTGCAGTGGAATCCGAAAGGGTAGAGACATTTCTTGCCCTGGAATGCAAACGCGCTGGAATGAGCTGAACCGGCTCTTCTGTTGAAACGATTTGATCGTCACTGGTAGGATATGTCTCGGTATTTTTCCTTACCATAAGTCGCTGATACCCGACGGCGAATTCACACTTGCCAAGGGTGAAAGTGTGCCCCAAATGCAACCTCCCGTTGGCATAGGGATAAGGGAATGTCACGAAAAACTTCGGTGGTTTTACGTCTCCAGGACCCGGAGCGTCTTCCTCGAAAATTTTCTGCTCTTCCCAGATCTTCTGAACCTCCAGCTCCATCCTCTGGAGCTCCCGGACCTTGAATGTGCCTTTTCTCTCCGTCGCCATGACTCCTGAAAGGATTCCGCGCTCCATTAGCTGATTCGTCACTCAATCTTTGGAACCATAGTCTTATGGTTTACGCGTACTGTTCCACTGCCACGCGAAATCATTATCATACAGAGAATCTTATTCATTGTGAGAAACTGATTCGGATTCCAATAAGTGATGTTCTTGAGGATTTGGGAAACTCTGCGGGCTCCCAGCTCCGGAATCACAGGTGCCGGCCTTCATCGGAGAGATATTGCATCATGATTCCATTTCTATGACTAACTCATCTTCCGGGTTTGAGAATATTCACGGTTGTCTGTATAAGACTCAAAAAGCACCATTTTCGTTCTATCATTGCATGGAGTTGACAACTTGCACGCCAGCTGGTGCTCGTCTTGCTCCACGTGGAAATTGCATCAGTCACTTTCTAAGGAAGGGCAGGTTTCGCTCGATGAGCTGGTTTACATTTGGAAGGGATAAAGGAAAATCACCTGAAACCGCGGGTCTGAGAAATTTTGCAACAAATTCCCGAGCTCCACTTCAGTCCCAATTCTATGATAAGTCGCCGTTCACGAACGAATCGGCGAGCGCCAGAGAGCGCACCGGCCAGTTGAAAACAGTAGTACAGCAGAACGAGCAGCGCACAACCACAGCAGTAGCCCCGCCGCTAGTTCCGCAGCTGGAGAATAACAGCGCCCTCTCACAACACGTCGTCTTCAAATTTTTTTTCACTCGTCATCTTGCTCCGGTCTACTGTATTGATTGCTTGAATTCGAACAGTGTGAATTGTTGGATTCTATATAGGCTCACGTCAGCGTGACTTTCTGGCAGAAATGTCGGACGGCGGACACTGTGCTCACCAGCATCACGATCACGGAGGAGACGATGCTCACGTCGGCCCAGAGCTCGGAGTTCAGTATACCTTGTATACGAAAATCGATCTCAACAATGTACAGTGTTTGAACGAAGCCACGGAAGGCAGCGGCAAAACCGTGTTCAAGCCGTGGGATGAGAGACTTGATTTCAGTAGAGTAAGTTTTGACAGTAGCGAAGATATTTGCGGTAGCGAAAAGGGATTGCAGTTCTCTCTGAGTGAGTTCACTTCAGATTGGCCCAAGCAAACCTCTCTTCTGTTAGAGAGACCGTCAACCAATGGCCCGACCAACGGCGGACTTTCGCCACGGGGTTGTGGACGGAAAAAGGCAATCTCATTCTGTTTAACGGCATGATCTTATTTGTTGTGAACGTCGTGAATGTTTTGTGATGGCATCGTTGGGAAATGCATTCATCCATGTTGTGGAGTTTCGTCCGGATCAGCGAGCGAGTTGTCGCGGTACCGATGTTATTGTGCGAAACACAGGCTCGGAGTTTTCCGAGTTGATGAGGTCCGGTGCTGCTGACTTTCCTGATCCTGGTCTCAAAAATCAGGCATTGTGCTGCAACGACTCCTATGAGCGGTCAGAGCTGCTTGCATAAATGTGGAGAAGACTCCTCAGCCATCCTCGCGAGCCTCTCTGGCTCGCGCGAACTCTCCATGGCCGTGCCGGTGTTTGGCAATCCGAGTTCACTGCTGACGTGAAACGCGATATTGAAACTTTTTGGAAAGACAAAGTTCACGATTTCGCAAATCCCAATGGTGATAAGAGCTATGTGCTCGCAATGTTTCCTTACCCGTCGGGAAACTTGCATTTGGGGCACATAAGGGTGTATACCATCGGAGATGTTCTAGCGAGATATCATGGTATGCGTGGGAAGGACGTACTCTATCCAATTGGATGGGATAGTTTTGGTCTCCCAGCGGAAAACGCTGCCATAGAGAGAGGAGAGAATCCCAAAGCGTGGACAGAGAAGAATATCGCGAGCATGAAAAAGCAGCTCCAAGACTTCAACTTCTCTTTCAACTGGGATCGCGAAATCTCAACATGTGATCCATCGTACTATAAATGGACTCAATATCTGTTTATCCGGTTATTCGAGAAAGGTCTTCTCTACCGGAAGGAGGCTGTGGTGAACTGGGATCCGGTGGACAACACGACGATTGCTGACGAGCAAGTGGACGCCGAAGGAAGAAGTTGGCGTTCGGGCGCACTCGTGGAGAAGAAACTGCTCAATCAGTGGTTCATCAAATCCACCGAATACACAGATGATTTGTTCAGGGGTCTCGATGATCTTGAAGGCTGGGATGAAATCATCGGCAGGCAAAAAGGTTGGATAGGAGCAAAAAACGAGGGCGTGATCTTCAAATTCGAATTGTGCCCTTCAACGGTGTTGAATGAAATCGAAGTGTGGACGGACCGACCCGAATTACTGACCGGAGCTGCTTTCATTGCCGTGGCGAACGACCATATTCTCGCGAAGAGCCTCGAAACTCAGAAGCTCGAAGCCATCAACCCATTGAACGGGGAACGGTTGCCGATTCTCGTGAATCGGGATGAGTTCGATGTTCCAAGATCGACTCAGAGCTTTCTTGGTGTACCTTGCGGGTCCGAAGCGGAGTCCGACTTCGCAAAAAAGCACAGTATACCCTTTAAATCTATCCTGGACGGTGACGCCGTGGTGAACTCCGGATGGTTCGATGGGCCTCGAGACGAAGTTCGTCAGAAAATCCTGACGCACGCTCGAACGAACGGTTTCGGAGGCCACGAGTCCAGTAGGTCGCTCCGAGATTGGTTGATTTCGCGTCAAAGATACTGGGGAACCCCGATTCCAATCATCCATTGTAAGACCTGTGGTGCAGTACCGGTTCCCGAAAAGGATCTTCCAGTTCAGCTGCCCGTGCTCAAGGAAGGACACAAGCTGTCAGAAGCAAAAGAATGGCTCGAAACCGAATGCCCAAAGTGCGGCCTCGCGGCTTGCAGGGACTCTGATACGATGGATACGTTTGTTGACAGTTCTTGGTACTACCTCCGGTATCTTGACCCGAGGAACTGCGAGAAGCTCGCCGATGCTGCCGTCGTCGGGAAGATGATGCCCGTGGATTACTACGTCGGTGGGGCAGAACACGCTGTGATGCACTTGTACTACGCACGTTTCATGGCGTACTTCATGCACAAGGAGCTTGGGCTCGGAAACAAGGACTTCGTGGAACCCTTCAGAAGGATGATCGTTCAGGGAATGGTGCTGAATGAGACCTACAGTCTCAAATCGACCGGGAAGTATCTTCCGAAAAACCAGGTCGATCTGAGTGATCCGAAACGTCCAAAGGAGCTCTCGACCGGAGAACCGGTTATCGTCAGATGGGATAAGATGTCGAAATCCAAGCACAACGGTATCGTACCTCAAGATTTGACGGCTCGACATGGAGTCGACACCACTCGCTTATTCATCCTCGGAGGATTCGGGCCCACAGCACCATACAGATGGCCGAGCCCCATGTTCGATGGGATCGTCAGCTGGCAACATAAGTTGTGGATGACGGTCGACACATTCAGGAAGTCGAGGGAATCGTGTGCAGAAACTGTGGATAATGACCAGGAACAAATGATCCGGCAAGCTCGGAACGACTTTCTCATCAAAACTAATTATCACATGGAGCACGATTACCAATACCACTTAGTTCTTAGAAGAATGCAGATCCTCACAAGAGCTCTACGGAGCGGCGTCATGGGACCGAACTTTTATTTCGGACCGCAGTATGAGCGATCGCTGGGTTCCCTCATAATCACCCTAGCTCCGTTCTGTCCTCATTTTGCGTCAGAACTATGGGAAGGCTTTGCGGACAAAGTGAAATACGACGGCTTCGAGCGAGATCAAGGAGTGTTCAAGCAAAAGTGGCCAACACCAGATAAGGATTTCGGCTTTTATCTCTCAGTCAGACAGGGGGACGATACAATCTTGCAAGCCTCGGTTCCTCACGATTCATTCGACGATCTCACGTTAGCAGACGCTCTTGATATAGTCCGAGATCGACTTCCAGATGATTTGAAGAACTCCGAAAAGATGCCGAGTTTCACCAAACTCCCCGGATATATGGCGTCTCTTCATTATCCAGTTCCAAAATCTATGTCAGCGAAAAAGAAGAAATCGAAAAAAGGAGCATCCGCTCCAGCCTCGTGATTGACTTGCTTGAATATTTTCAGTCTCATGTTGATAGTCCTGTGTTGGAAACCGTGATGCAATAAAAAGTTTGGCAAGTCGCTCTCCTATGTATTCTCATTATTGGAAGTCGTATCATCAAAACTCATTTCATGGAATCCCCATCCCTATAATCTATATCTGCGTGGATTTATTTCCGAGTCAACGAAAACCTGCAAATATTCGCCACAGGAAAGTGGGAGAGGGATTCGCGATTCAAATCCGGTCGTTTTCATTCACAGGTTGTCGAGTCCGACTGCGATGAGGAGTTGTTGTTCTCCATTCCTTTCACCGGGAATGTGAAACTCAAAGGTATCATCATCGTTGGAGGCGAAGGCGACACCCACCCGTCATCACTGAGAATGTACAAAAACCGACCAAACATGTCTTTTGACGATGTTTCCATCGAAGCCGACCAGGAGTTCGAACTCAACAAGGATCCCGACGGAACCTTAGAATACCCAACTCGGTAAGATGGACGGGTAGAATAAGGGCGGAGATATATGGTCACAAAACCGACACTCGTGTTCCAAGTCTGTGTTCTCTGACTTGTGGTTATCATTCATTTCATTTGATTTATTCGTTTCTACAACGAGGAGGCCCGACGACGCCGCGCGAGCATAGGGGCTTCTGTGCATCAGAAGATGAGGTTGAAGTTTACGAAAGATCTCGGCCCAGGAGCTGAGGATTCTTAGCTCAAGGGAAAGGTCGTTCCAGGCGGCGAAAAGGACATATCGAGGGGCTGGGCGGCTAAACGTCTCCAATCATAAAAGGTTTCTGCATCTGAACTTCGAGTTTCTTTTCCAGGGTTGTGAAATTCGCAAGCATACATCATTTGACACTGCATTTTCCCAAGAGCTTCGGGGCGGAAAAAACGAAAGTTGTGTATATCGGACTCAAAGGCGAATTCACAGAGGTAAGAAAACTTCGATGCGTTCTTGTCTTCCCAAGGACCGTCGCTGATCTTCAGAGATCGTATGCTGCTGAACCACTCTGGGCCGCATTGTCATGCGAAGCGATCCGCCTTCGATGAATGTCGTTGATGCAGAATGATTGGTTTGTTTGACAACGTTCTCCTGATTCCAGGCACATCGACAGGAAATCGCAATATGCAACTATGAACTGGCTCCAAATCCAGCGGATCACAAGCTCGATCAATGCTCAACGAAGAATTACGAAACTCTTCATAACAATAACAATCTCGGTTTTTGAGATCGGATTCGCGGCGGGCAGCAGCGTGTCCTTTGGACCAACTCGATGAAGTCCCATATATTTATCAAATGTTGAATGAATTCACTGTGACTGACTTGACATATGCTAGTCTTCATTTGGAATCATGCAGCATTTGAGGTGGTGTTCAGGCTGCCAGCATTCAGAGCCCTTCGATCCCGTAGCTTTCGTGAGGCATACGAAAAATCCGATGCTTTCCGAAACGGTGTGGGAAGAGACGCGACGCGAAATAACGACGAGTCCCAGCAGCGATGGTTTGAGATATGAGAAGATATTTGAGGTATTTTGGTGAGCGAACTCGTGATGTTTCGATGGGGAGCGAAAGGCACGGGTGGAAGCTTGACATTCGTTTGAGCCTTTGGTGACACATACTCATCTCGAGTGTTTCCGGGTTCACATGCCAGCTTCACAATACTGTTCAATCGAACATCAGAGGAGGAGAACAGCGGATCGGCGTCGGAAGCATAGTCGCTCCGTGAACTGTCGCGTTGAAAATGAGTTCACCTCCTGGCCGGTATGAGAACTGATCGACGAAGAGTTTCCCCTCCGTGCACTCATGTCGCAGGACTGGTTGTGCCCGTGGGAAGGCCAATCAGACGGGTGGAGGTCACTTCCGACTCTTTCATTGAGTTCCAAAGATTGGGAGGTTCCTACTCTGTCTGTCTCCTTAGGTTCCGGAGTCAACTCGGTGAATGCTCAGCTTGGCCCAACCTTCGAGCTGAGAATTGGGACACTCCATACAAAATTCTGATACTTTCAGCTCCCTGACTTATTTCAAGCGCACCGTTGGAAATCAGCTATCTCTGAAAAGGAGGCCCGCTCAGATGGCCCGGCTCAAAAGCTGATGAAAGACGCCGGCCAGCTCAAGTTGCTCAGTCGACTCAAGAGAGCTCCAGCGGCCGTTCGAGAATAATAGAAAGCAGCCATAATTAGCTACGTTGTGTCTTCTTCGCTCTCTCCACCAAATTCCGAGCCCGTCGAATTCGTAAACGCACTCGCCTCGATGCCGTCCTTGAGCGTTGACATTATGGCTCGCTGGGCTCTCGCTTGGGAGGATTGAGCGTCACTTCGATACGCTGGGGAGAAAACTGCGAAGCGACATCGCAGCCGTTGCGACATCAGCGCATCCGTCTCAAGATCTCGTGGCAACACAGAGTGACGCTCGATCTATTAGCAAACTCCGACACTGGGTCGAGCAGGAGCTTAAAAGTCGAGCACGTCAGCCGGTTTGACCAAGGTCGTGAATCGTTAAAGGTCATCCTCAAGATGTGTGAGTTCTGCCTGAGACTAAGAGACGACGTTCGCTTCATAACCCGCTGGCGTATAATCCCAAGGAGAAACGACAGGATGTCTACGATTCAGTAACGTAACTTGGGCCTCTCGATCTTGCGACTCGAGAAGAGTCCCGCGGCTCGTAACGGCAAGACACCGGGAGGGGAAGAGCTCTGATCGCCGAGATGAGTACTCTGCACATTCTGAGATCACAAGATCCCTTATGAATCCTCGCGTTTCATGGTTGTTCTGAAGAGTGAAATATTAGAATCTTGAGAGGCTGCGTCGAGCCGACTGTACAGAGCCGACGTTCCGTGGTTCCGCACCCCCAGGAACTTGCCACTTTTGGAAATTCACTCTGTATGTGTGTTCTCTCGTCTGTGTGTATCTCTCGCGGGAGAGCTGAACCGCCGAGAGAGTCAAGGTACATACAATATTCAAAACAATTTATTGAACCTAGTTTCGTTTGAGATTAAGCAATTTACATTTTTACAATCCATGAGTGGTTCGGATGATGAGTGGAGCCCGTCTAAACGGTAGGATCTTGAGTACTCTGCAGGACCTTTCGACAACGATCTCGTATCACTAGAGGATACATGGGGAACATCTGAAACATTTTAGATTCGTTTACGGGTTTGCTATCTGCTGTGTGCATGTCCACTCTAATGTGTCCTCACTCTCGTGACTTCTACATGAGCAGGGTGCTATCCCTATGAATCACTCCTTCTGTCGACCTCGTTGTCTGTTCCGGTCCTCGCGGACGCAACACACTCTGTTCCCATCATGAGATCTAATGGCTCCGACGAGCCACGGAAGAAGGTCTACGGCCATCGAATCCGATTGAGGGACGCTCCACTTACGGGAATAACAATAAGAAGTAGAACGACTAGACTAGCACACTGATATCCGACAGTGTCGAACAGAACTCCACCGAGGATGGGACCCATGAAAGCGCCGAAGAAAAATCCAGTTGAGAACAGACACGCAACCAAAGCGTATGTTGTCGGTCCGGGTGTATAATTCATTCGATTTCTGAAAACACAGAAGTTTTCATCCAAGAGGCTCACTAGACTCGATAAATGGTTCTTTCGAGAATCGAATTTGCTGAGGTGACATTTACATGACGTATTTCAAAGCGTGAACGTAGCTCAAGTTATAGATGGCACCATTCCCGATTCCCATCAGGATCTGGCCCAAAATTATCAACCACGGTGATCTGCAAGGGATTTAAAGGTGAGCGAAATCAGAAATCGGCCCCTCGGATGATATGATTGTCCGCGAAAACTCATTTTGTGCTCACGGTTGGATAGAGAAGAAAGGCAGAGGACCTAGTAGAGAAATTCCACTGCAGAAAATCACACCGCCTACCAACACCAGTATCCTGCAATCCTCCTGGAACCCACAGCCATTCATTAATTCGTATGATATCCAGGACCTATAGATGATTCAGGTTTGAGATTGCTCTCTGGTTCGCTCCCAATATATTTACCAGTTTGTTCGAGATAACTCCATTGATGAAACTCGAAGTGCCGTAGACCATACCGTAGGTCAGGAAAATCAAGGAGCTCATTGTGATTGAGGGATTGAATTGTTCGATCCACAATGCCAGCGTTGAAGCGTTGAAGCCTATTATGAGGCAGCAAACTATCACAGCAATCAGGTCGAATACTATACGATGATCCTTCAACAGACTGGTCATCTTCAACTGCTGCGGCTGTTTTTCTTCAATCACGTCATCAAACGCTGTTATCGAGTCAGGCTCATCCGGGAGCAGGATGAATGTTAAGGATGCAAAAACCAAACTACAGGATCCAAACACCAGGAATGGGAGACGATAGCCTCCTATCTGAAATTGCGATATTCAGGTTAACGCTCCCGTTTCGATCGCTCGTGCCGTCCAAACGGACCAATCTTGATGGCGTTTGGGAAACTTTTGGTCGAATTACCAGGTGAGAGCCTGTTTGACTATGCATGGGGAGATGCTGCCATTTGAACGCTAGAAGCGGCGATCCGTCCATGACATGGTTCATCAAAGACTCAAGTGCCGCGATAAACTCTTTCGCCAGTACATAGACGACGCCAACAACAACAGAAATACAAACAACGACGATAGCTACCGGGAGAGCGTTTTTCTTACGGACTACTTACGCCATACAGAAGGCCTCCCGCAGCGGGGCCGACCATGATCCCGAATCCGAAGACTGTTTCTATCAGCGGCTGGAAATATCCGAAGGAGTTTTCAGGTTGTTGGCTTCAGGTTCAGGGCTTCGAATTCATAGGAAAAGCTCACTTACCACCATGATTTCCAGCCTGTCGGGGAATTGCGCGGAGACGAGGGTGTAATAGCTTGTGAGGCACATGGAAAATCCCACGGCTTCCACAAATCGTATAATTAGAGACGCGATGAAAAATCCCATCGAAGATTTTATCATCGTCAGGAACGCCATCAACATCAAGAAAAGACCGTCGATGGCCAGACCGAGCAACATCGCTGTCTTGGGGGTAATTCCGGATGTGAGCTGCAACATGAATATGATTATCTCCTGGACACAGACAACTCTAGCGGTAACGCACCCCCTCATTCTGGATCATCTCTGAAGCCACACTATATTGCGAATATTTTCGTGGTGCTCAAAGAAGCTTTTTTCTTACAACCAATGATCAATGAACGACCTTCGTGACGATATAAATGAGTTTTGGTTCCGACCGGCGATTTTGGGAGGAACTATCCACCTAAATCGGATGGCTTCTACTGAATTTCAAACTATCATGAAGATAGAAAACAGGAGACAACGTTTCCCATGCCTTACTCTCCATCTTTCAGATAACACCGTGGGTATGTGTCAAATTCGTAATCAATTTCGCACGCTGGATCCGAGTTCTTCGCCAGCCTCTGATTCCACTTTCGTCAGAACGAAATCTTGTCATCAAGTCATAGAGACACTGGGACAACGATGCGACGTCCGCCGCAAAGGTGTATCCCTTGAGCTCCGTTCGAATCCATGATTTTCCAAGGCGAACTGTTATCACAAACCCGACCGAGAGACCGTTGCTGTGTATACATTTCCACCTGCCCTGGTATAGATAGCTCCATACTATGCGCAATGGTTATCCTCATAGGTGTCAATATTATCTTCGGGCTTGTCTATGTCATCCTGGTTTCCCTACCCAGATAGTGTCGGTTCTGAACGGCTCTCAAAATAAATGATGCATTTCGATTGTGGCCCTTGAGAAGCTCTCCGTAGCTATCGCTCATTTTAGGGAGTTTTTGTTGCAGCTGCATTATCGGTAAATGGGGCTTTCTCAAGAGCCGCTCAATTATACTCTCGATCCTCTCCAATATTTGGCCTCAAGACTTCAAGGTCAGGGTAATCCCTAGATGCCCCTCTTCCAAGATGCGCCATCTGTCTCTGTTGAGTGTTAAGTATTCACTGGTGGAATATAAAGGTGCATCGCGAGGTACATTGCTGAGAAACTCAGAGGAAATCGCTTGCTCCGAATGCGGAGCAATCGCGCTCTGGAAGTTCCATTCGGCTCTTCAAATCTGCCCTCTGGTGGTGCGCAGAGAGCTTATTCGGTCTTCATGTAAACGATTCGAATTGGGAACAATGTCTTTGGTGGGCTCAACGGAGCACTCGCAATGAGTTTTCCAGGAGACGAACCTGGTCAAATTCAGCAAACAGAATGCAAGACTCATAGATAGAGAAGAAAACATCATTCCAATCGTTGGGAACTCTTTCTGTGTGGCGAACGTACTTCCGGTGCACGCGCGACGGACTCTATGAATTGGGAAGTTTTCAGGCAGACAACAAACTAGATAGACTGACGTAGTTCTACAGTGAACCCCCGTTTTATGCGGTTCGTTTTCTGCGGTTTATTTTGAGCGGATTCGTTTGATGCGGTTAGGGTTACCCTCAAATAATGCGTTTCTCGTATATTCCGGGGGACCGCATAACCCGAGCCGCATGAAACGAATCCGCACAAAGTAAACCGCATGAAACGGACCGCATAAAACGGGGGTTCACTGTAACTAAACGTAAGAAACTCACAATCAGAGGGAGTAACCAAACACTCGCAGATCCCGAGTCGGGATCATATCCGTAATTTACGGATTCCGCCATAGGGTCCATAGAGAACACCACAATAGGGTCCATGGCGAGAACCGACTGCCGGGACTCAAAGTTGATCCCCAATGCCGGAATTCCCACCGAAATGAACTCCGTACCCGCGTATTGCCCCACAAGTGAACGGGTGTGAAGCCAAAACTCTCGTTCGCTTCAAACGAATTGTGAATCTATCATAAGGAGCGAACTCACCATTTTCCCAATGAAAGGGCTGCTGATGAATCCTACGAAAGCATAGACCGAGAACACGATTCCGATTTGGGTTGCATCGTTGCCCTTGCTACGTGCAACACCGGGGTAGAAAGGAGCTAACACTGAATATGAAGCTGTTTGCACCAAGCATCCGAGTACCGTCAATACTATGGTACACATCCGCATACGGGTCCAGTAAACAGCTTTCTTCTCGAGGGCACATTCCGCCGGGATGGACATCTTCTCAGTCGGCGATCGTTTTCGTTGCGATTCCGAACAAGTCTCCGAGGAGGAGCACCGAGGATGTTGCACAACGGCGGCAAAGAGTTTAGCGCGGTGCCGCGCGGAGAGATAGAACGGAGCGGAAATCGAATGCGAGGTGGGCTGGTCTTGCTTCCGAGACGTCGTTTGGACAAACTGACCACAGAAAGCACAAGCAGCCTTTCGAGCCCGCTGACCTGAAGACACTTCAAACAAGGGCTGACGAGGGCCTACCATTCCATATCGCTGGCGAGAGTATTTAACGCATACTCCACACGGAAGAGGGAGAGCGCACCGTCTAAAGCGACGCAGTGGAAAGTCGGCGCCACGAAAATCAGCGTCCGGAAGTCTGAACGTTCTAATTTGCACCATGGTTTCATGATCCGGTCACTACGTAGCTTCGCGTATTTCGGCCGTTCAATCTCAAATTCGAGATCCATGGTAAACTTCGAGATCGAGTTGTCTATTTCTCTCTGTGGAGGACGTCCTAAGGGCCTCACGCACCGTTCCGACGTCATGCTCTTCAGAACGGATTCCGTTGGTCTCTGGAGGGAAGACCTCAGAGTCACTCTAAAAGTGTGGAGATCGACTTCTGAAGCCAGCGAATCGTTCCTTGTGATGATCCCGCTTGAAGCTTGCGGGACAGATCAAGTTTCGAGAGCTATCGGAATCCGTGATCCATTTTACCGGGGAGAAATCTGGCGCATATCCAGATCTTGCTTATTGTTCGACATGAACTTCCACGCCAATTCACGTAGCCAACAAACACCGACCCTCCTCCTGATCGTCAGTATTATCGAGCTCCCGGTGACGATCGTGCCAAATCCCGAACCGCGGGCGACCGAAACCGCGCACGACAGTAACCACGCCGAAGAAAAACGCGCCGTCGAGGACCGCGCATGCCGAAAATCGCGCCCGACGAAAACCGCGCTGGGCGAAAATCGCGCGAGAATATTTGTGCAAGCGGTTCGCCGGCCCAATTGTATTGCGCACAGTTCCCGTCGACGCGATTATTGTCGTAAGCGTTTTCTGTCGCGCGCGGGATTCGCTGGCGCGGTTGCTGTCGGCCGCGGTTTTAGTCAGCGCGGTTTTCGTCGGCGCGGTTTCGGATTTGGCGCGATTCTCACCGGGAGCCGTGTTAACGATCATACACGTTCGATAGTCAGGGAATTGTATCAACCAATCCACGCCTTAATTCAACCCGGACGAGTCATAACGTTTGTCCGAAACAACTAAAAACAAACTAGTGTCCTGGAATCGCGGGACGATTCCAATGAATCATAGCAACTTTCCGTTCGTCGTAGAAGGACGCATTATCTGAATGAGGTAGTTTCATATCCGAAAGCTGTTTGGTCCATGAGTTATGGGCTGGGAATGGCCGCTCGTGAGCATCGACCCCGAGAGTCGCTGCTGAGTCCGGATCCAGCGCTTATCCACGTGTTTGGGAAATCAAGTCTCTCGATTGTCGGTGACCGTCTGGCGAACGCCATAAATTTTTAAGAGAATTTCGACAAGACACAAGGATATCGATGGGTGCACCACGACGGGGTTCTCGTAAAATTTTAAGAGATGATTGCACGGCGAGCTTTCGATGAGACGTGATGTAATGCCGCGCGGACCTGCTGCAGTCCTCGGCCGGGCTGAACCGCTTCGAACTGACCACTCAACCTCAGCAGAGACGCTGATTGCGGGGTGAGATCGGGGCCTGCTTTCCTAGTTATGTTGCATTATCTCTGAAACACCTTTCGGCTGCGGGATCGCTCATGGCATGGAATATTCAACTCGCTCTGAACTCTATTATGATGAAACACCTGAAATACTTCTCCCTAAAATTGGACAGAAAACATCTGATTACTCTTTGTAATGTGCCAGGTAGATGATTGCATCCGGATGAACCCGTATACATAGATAGTGCCTCAATTAACAGCCTGAACAAGGAATGTAAGACACAGCCATCAGACACTTTCCCGACTCTATGATTAGTAGAGCTCGTGCTTTCATGCACTGGAAAACCCCGAAATATGCATGAAAATATGCGGTGAGAATAGCCGAAATATGCATGAAAATATGCGGTGAGAATAGCCGAAATATGCAAAACAATGCACGATTATATTTATCCCTAAAATGGATACTCACGAGAAGGATCGCCTATCCAATTCATATAATTCAGAAGATGATGACTTGAAAAGTTTTCAGTCGAAGCCCGTCATAAGGAACCTCGCGGGACCGGCAGAGTCTGTCTGCTGCAACGAACGTTCATTCGAGCGGGGGTCTCTGAACATCGCTTCCTAAGGCGAACTGGCCAAATGGGGATTATTTGCTGAGTCGTTCCATTGAAAATTCCTGTATCCGGTATTCGTAGTCACAAGCTGTATCAACAACTCCCCCGCATAGCAGCAAGTACAGGGTGGTCATCGTAAGTCGGGAATTTTTTCCCCCCATTTTCTTTTGGCCATAAATCCGAAACCGGTGGGACAATTTTGATGATTTTTTTTTTAAAATGAAGCTCTTGCAATCAGCTACAAGATCCCGTTGACCAATTGCCTTTATCGTGCCTCGTCTCGATTTGAGAGGGGATTCAAGGCAAGCGACGAAATTTTTCCCCACGATTCCAAACGGTTCGCAAATCGTCCGGAGACGGAGCAGCCAAGACGCTCTCCGGCGTTCTGAAGCTGGTCTGACTAACGAAATTCGCCCGCGGGTTCCAGCGATCCACCTCCGGATTGAAAAATTTGACGAACTTAAATTTTAAATCATCACCGAAACGACAGGCGTCGCGAAACCCCTGAAATTCTTCAAAAATTGGTCTGTAACTTGTTGAAAACGTGGTTTCTGGTCACATGTTTGCTGGTAAAAGTTTCGTATCTTTCTCCTATCTAACAGATGCGACACTTTCCGATCGATTTTTTTTCCATCGAAATTCGACCTGTGGCTCATTTCCCCGCCGTCCTACGGAGCCCCCTCAAAAACGAACAAAATTGCTTCGAAATCTCCTCTGGGATCTTGTAGCTGATTGCAAGAGCTTCATTTAAAAAAAAAAATCATCAAAATTGTCCCACTGGTTTCGGATTTATGGCCAAAAGAAAATGGGGGGAAAAAATTCCCGACTTACGATGACCACCCTGTATATCATTCGCTCGGAACTCTCTGTACATGCGCAGAGGTTTCTGGTTCAAAATGATGTAGAGTTCGTCGATAGTTTCTCAGAGCTAGAGAGAATATCCCGAAAACAACTCCATGAGAACCAACTTCCTACGATTTCCATGCCGATCGACTTTGTTCTATTTTGGAAACCCTTCTACAAACTTCTCGCGTGGATCCTCATTTCGAACGTCCGGATTCTTTTCCGAATTTCGAAACTGAGCCGTGACGTCCCTCGCAAAGCCGATTGCAATCAAGCGATGCGATGCACGACGCGAGGAATTTCTCGAGAATATGGACGTTGGCAGACGAGATTAGGGCATTCTCATCACTCGGTCTCACGACTCATGCAATATTGTGCGCCAACCCTCACTTTATGCAATTTGATCACTGGAGTACCGATATATGCATTTTTATGCATTTTATGCAACTTGCATGAACCAACGAGCTCTAATGATTAGAACCCAGGAGTCCTCCATTCCTCCGACTGCCAACTAGTGGAACCCTTCGGGGAGATTCCAACATTACTTGTCAATTACTTGAAGCTCAAGTGGGTCGTAACCAGTGTTGGGCACCTAGATGATTAAGATAATTAACATAATTTTGATTAAAAAAAAAAAAAAAAAAAAAAAAAATTTTCTTTTTTTTTTTTTTTTTTCCAAAAAAAAATAAATAAAAAAAAAACCCCCCCCTTTTTTATAAAACCCACAAAAAAAAAAAAAAAAAAAAAAAAAAACCCCCCCCCATTTTTTTTTTTTTTTTTTTTTTTTTTTTTTTTTTTTTTTTTTTTTTTTTCCCCCCTCATAATCGAAATCATACTGTAATCATGATCACACTGTAATCATATTCATGATCATAGCCCGTGATCATCGCTTTGGCAAAAATCATAATCATAATCTTAATCATGATTACGAGAGTGCCCAACACCCCTGCTTGTAACCCGGGTCGGTGCTGAGGAGCGAGGCCTCCCGATGCTGAGGCGATCGACCCCCTTCTCCCTAGACCTCGACGGAGCCCTAGGGGCATAGATCCTCGTTGTGCAGATAACGGTCGTGGAGGCTGTGTTAAACATTGGCATCGAGAAGCCGTCGAGCTTCTGCTTCTGCGATAGCTTGCTGGGAATCTCGCTCCCAACGTACCGCCGATGGTCCTCCAGGATCTGAGCAAGTTTTTGAACGCATCCTCACGGCATCACCATCGGGCACGAGACACGCTCCCGAGAGACATTCCTACATGGGTATTCATTCCCTCCGAAACGTGAGGGCTCAGCCGAGAGGACGTTAAAAAACAATCAGAGAAATCACCGCCCTTTGCAGTCCGTCACCAGAAACTCTGTCTCTGAAAGACATGCCGCGCTACGCTATAGCCTAGTGTCGGCTACAGGTAACTACGACGCTGGCCATACTCCTGAACTCGATCAGTCGGATCTCGTCGCATGTGGCGCACCAACGCCGTTTGAAGCGCACGAGGCAACGACGAAACCCGAATTATGAAGTAACCTTGACGATAGCATGAATTGTCCACTAATTAGAACGCGCGAGTTTATGTTGTTGAGAACAGGCTTGATTAACTAGAGTGCTCAGTGGGGCAACTTTTCGCTCGGGACATCTCGAACTATAATGCGTGCAGCGGATATTGAGCTCAATTGTAATCGTCATCGGTGCTTGGGTCATTCGAATGCCAGATGAGGGTACCGGAGGCGCTACGTTTTGTGGTACAATCGCCACTGTGGTTGGACGTTTTTCTCGACGAGGGTCGAACTTGACCTCCGTCGAGTTTGTCACTCATGAGTTGTCACTTATCCAAGGTTGAAACCATTTCCGCGGAAATTGCTCAGTTGAAACAGAGCCAAGATATCATTGGGGGAGGGTGTTGATGTTGATGTCTCCCTAATGAGCACGTGGAGTGTGATCAAGGTTCCACGCTCAGATTCGACGGTCCTCTAACTTGGTATTGGAAACGGTCCTAGTCCTCAGCATGCTCGCGCGGCTAAGCGCAAGTGGCGTTGAACCCCAACTGTTATCGTATGGACCGTAAAGATACCGTAAGGAGGGGCGCCCGGATTTCGGCGGGAGGCTGATTTGAGCATGCTGAGGACCAGGACCGTGAGGAGATACTCTGAGCCGGGAACGGGGCGCCCGGATTTCAGTTATCGTATGGGTTTATGTTTGCCCCAATCTCAGCATCAGTCGCGTGAGAACTGTATCGAGGGAGGCCATCTTCCGGACTCATCGAGTCTTTCCACTTCGCTGTTGCAACTTCGCGTATCCTTCTCTCGATGGCTTTGTTGAAGATACCGTGGAGAGGTTTCCCTTGGTCTGTGAGGGTCAGTGTGATATGCCACCTCTGAAGGCCGTGCACAATTCTCGCGATCTCGAGAGAGCCTCATTGTCAGACTCCCCTCCAGTTAATTCCATCATAGTCAGTGACGGAATAACCAGCGCGTCTCGTTCTCTGCTACTGAAATGATTCAGCGCTCCTAGCATAGCGGAGTTCTTCGGTTTAGAATAGGTTTACCGAACCCATGGGCAGACTGCGAAGCGAACATCTATTCTAGAATTCCTCTTTGTTTCGAGGACGTGATTCCTCCCCATCAAGATTGGAGATATCTGAGAAGAATCTCGGGAGGACCAAACGGGGCTCGAATGAAGGCTGAATTCTTCACATCAGATCGATTTCATGGGAGGAGATCTAGGAGGTTGTATCAAGAAAGCAAAGAGATTCGAATTTGGCGCGCAAAACTCGTCGCACAACTGGGACAATTCTCCCCGGAGCTAGTCTGCGATGGAGAGAATCTCCTGTCTTCCAGTCTGTGGCTCGACCTGATGCAATTGGGACCGTCGTAGCTAAGAAAGCATCCTCCATGATGCGCACTAGAGACTATCGCGCTCCACGAAGCTCCGAAGAAAATGCGACCGCCTCGGATCTTCGTTCGACTGATGCTGATCATGCGATGGCGACGGTGGCGGCAGCGGCGGCGTTCAGGTAGAGAAAGAGGAGGACCGAACGTTGCCCCTCCGCCGCCGCGGCAGCCAACCGCTGACTGTGCGTGTTGTGCTGCCAGGCAGTGGTTCTCGGCGAGTCTTGTGTTGGTTGTTTTGTGGAAGCAAAGCCCAAGCTTCTCCGAGGGAGTCGTTCGACGGTGAGTTGGAGAAAGAGGAATGTTCTGATCTTTGAAATTCGTCAAATACATGGTGTGGGGTAGAGAGCAGCTGGTTTCGAAACTCCCGCGCCAGAAGTTCTCATACAAAAAAAAGTTCAGTCCGTATCTGTCAAATCTACGAAGTGGGTGCTTTCTGGCACTTCTCCACACTGTATAGTGAACCTCATAAGCGATGTGAGTCGGGAAACAGCACCGCAGCAGCACAACATCGGGAACCAAAAACAGAGAATGAAGATGCGATATCCTACATCTACGAATAAGTTCGTCAGGCTCATCGTTCGTTTTCGCATCGATTTGCCTTACGCAAAACATAAGAATCGTTGAATTCTACAAGTGCCGAAATGAATGGCTAATCTAGCTCTCGCGGAGCGACACTTGTCTAGCGCGCTGCGCTGACTCAACATTTAAAAAAAACACGATGACGAACTGAACAATCGAAGCGCCCAAATCAGAGACTCTGCTGTGTTCTCCATTGTGCGCTGAAAATTGGAAACGTGTTAAACAATCGCGACACTGTATTCCGAGTTAATTTCGATTTCGGTTCCGATGATATGTTCTCTCATCGAGTGTTGAATGAGAAAATATCCCTCATTCCTTGGGAAAATCACTTGTGGCCCCAGAAGCCCGCAATCTCTCCCGTCGCCGCAATTCATAGAATGCGCTTCATCTGAGTTTGTGACCGCTCCGATTTCGTAAGTGGAACAATTTCAGATCTGCACGCGATCATGAAGTCCTTCCTTCCTCTGACCGAAAGAGCGTTTGAACCAACCGGTGCAATGTTCTGGAGGGAAGAACTCCGCTCTATCACAGCCCGTATCAAATGTTCCGAAGCTGTGGCGCCGTTTTGACTTTTCCAGCGGTCAGTATGATGGGCGAAAATCTGCAAGTTTGTGGTGTAAGGTTGTTGTTTTTGTTGTTACGGGAGGCTCGGAAGTGGTGAAAATTTTCGTGACAGCGTCGTTGATCGGATCCCGTTCGTTACGTCGCGGGTACCGTGGATGCTGGCTCTATCGTTTCTTTTCAGCCACCGTTGCTATGGAAGCGCTAAAGGCAAACGCTGCCAGCTAGCCATGCAGCTCTCTGAAGCACCGACGCGACTGGTACTACTACGAGCCGCACCGGCGAAGAACGTCTCATTTGTCACTGCTTTTTCTCCGAGTCTCAAACAATCGAGCGCTATTCTTTCTGTTTCTGACCACGGCGTCACAGCTCATTCCGCCAAACTTTGGGCAAGGGTTACAACGAAAGAGGAACATTGGACGCTTAGCTGAATTTCTTTGGCTTCGCCCTCTGCTACAAAATGCTCCCAAGGAGCCGATGAACCACATCATCTGAACTTCTCGCGAAAATCGTTTCGAGCGAACGATTCCATTCAATGAACTCAGGCTCCGACAACATAGTGCGATTCGCTTCTACAGAAGAGTCCCCAGAGATGTATTCCTTGATTCGGTTTCACGACCAGGAGGGCAACAACATGATTTGTCGCTTCGAACTATGAACTTTTGCTGTAAATGCAGTGCCTGTGGAATCTATTGTCAGGAGCCTTTCGAGAGATGGCGATGGCTTGCATCGAGTTTATGAGGTTTTCTCGGGGTCTCGCCGTGGGTTCGGCCTCGAAGTTATGGTCGAACCCAGGTAGTCGCCAGAGGACAGACCACATTATAATCACGTGGCGAGCCCCAATACTTGCACAACATTCACTAAGGCGTGTGTTGATCCACTGTTTCAGGTAGCCGAGCCCAAGGTCGTTCCCCAGCATGGGGTGGAGCAGCAACCAGCAGCTCGCCGTAGCCTACCTCGCCACTGCCCTGGCTCTCTGTCAAGGTAAACCGTTGTTCCTGGTGCCGATGATGACAGCGACGCTGTGTAACCTAGTCACCATAAGTGAATTCGGTCACGCCGACCTAGGTGCGGCCAGCTTGCTTTTTGTCTCACGCTACTTCCCGAAACTTTCGTCGGGAAGCATCTCATAGAGAAGCTAGGCACAGCACTCAAAGGGGGAAAATTGGTCTACATGATGGAATACAATTCCAATGCTATCGTCGCTCTCCCGATACTGATCTGGCGAATTTCCCGAGCCTCCACTGACGTTGTAGGCTGACGTTGTAAGCGATTCAGGTGGCTGTCAACGACAAAAATCATCCTGAATAGGGTTGCTGTCACCACACCCAACGATCGTAGAGGTTCTGTCGTCTATCGAGTCGCAAGTTGGCGTACCTGTCGGAAAAGCAGCTCAATGCTTCTGTTTGAAGCTTGGGGGCTTCCGGGACTGGTAGTGTTTAATCATTTTGAGCGGCTCTCGTACTTTGATGCTCGTATTTTGTGAATGTCCAAGCTACTCATCTGGATGCGTGCACTCTCGACGACACCAATGGATAGATTGCAATCGGCTCTGTCATTCTCTCAAAAGATCAAGCTCATGAGGTTTTTTCAATTTCAGGCATCGCTGGTCCCCGTAACGTGCAAGTCGTGAACGCCACAAGCAATTCCGTAACAATTTCCTGGTCGAGCCTGTCCACTCCTCCAGGTTTCACGTTGGATTCGTTCCAAGTGATAGCGAATCCGGTGTTTTCGTACGCTTCCAACAGTCTGCCTTATGAGGGCACTGCAAGCGCTCAAAAGAATGCCTTCATGCTGCTCGGGCTCGCGGCCGCCACTCGCTACAATATTTCCATTTGGGGAGAAACTGCTGACAAAAATGAAACGGATAAGAGTTTCGTCGAAGCCTGGACCTTGATTGGAGGTTAGGACCATTCGAGTTCAGTTTTGCGTGAAGCTTGTCATTCCATGTTGCTCATCGCGGGCTTCACCGCACGAGGCTCGGTGAACCACTGCGTAGTGGTCTGAGTTCGGATAGAATCTGAATTTGCGCTCCGATTCCAGATTTGACGGCACCCCCTCGACCCGACGTGAAAGAAACTGAGGAAAATGGGAAACGCATAATCAAAGTGAAAATCAATCCTCCGGACAACTTCCAGGGACCGATCTCGTGAGCATTATCTACTTCAATGCTCTATATGGAACGCTCGATGATAAGCGCTCAGTTCAATGGAAAATCTTATCTCTGTTCGATTTCAGAAAATATCAGATAGTTGTACTCGAGAGCGATTCCGTCATGGCGTTTGATCCCATGAAGTTATCCGATTACAACAAAGCCAATGAAGAAGGCACAACCTATTACATCGCTGGTGAACGAGCGCCTAACGACATAGAAACGCATTTTATAGTCGGAGATGGGAGATCGAATCCTGAGCTTCCAAAGGATCAGAAATTCGACATCCTTACAGGAGTTATCAGCACTTTAAACGGGGTATGCGATGAGCCTTTCGCCCTTTTATTCTCTATAGCCATCTCTTCCTCTCGCGGATCGAGCCACATCGAGGTGTACGATCTCTACTCAGACCATTTCCTTGACCTAGAAACCGGGGGACGTCTGTGAAAGCCTTTCATTGTTTTCCTAGGAGACCAAATCTGTTTACTCGGCCCCATTGTTTGCCCGAGTCGTGCACGGGAACGTTGTGGACGTAGAAGAACCTATGGCGCAGTCGATGCGACGACGAGATGCCGTGCTTGTGTTCATGCTTTCAGTCGCCATCGGAATCCTGGGATTCCTGCTTGTAGCCTCATTCATACTCTATATCATTCTACGAAGGCAGTACAGTCAGAAGAGGCGTTCCGATGAGCTCATCCTCAAGATTCACGACCACGACAACGTAAGTTCCGGGACAGCGGTCGTACATATGTCGGACGTCAAAACATGTCTAAGCAAACCTGTAAAATGAAATCGCGGTGCCTACTTTCGCAGGAGAACACTTATTTCGGGAATGGTCATCTGCATCTTGAAGAGGGAGCGGATCTCAATGGCTTTTACAACAAATTGTGCGACCTGTACTGGCAAATACCGAGACCCCAGCTCCATATCTCTGAAACGATGTTGGGCCAGGGTACTTACGGACCAGTGAGAGTTGGCAAAGTGTTGAGGAACGGTCAAGAAATCGCAGCGCAAATCCAAAGGTGCGATGCCGTCTCCTAGCATGCTCAGACTCATGTACATCTATATATATGCTTCTGCTGATAACGTTTGTTCAAAGTCGCACATCTAGGGGATGCCGGGCGGTCTTGTTTTCTCACCTGTTCCTCCCCCCGATTCTAAATTCCTATAGCGTTTCTCATAGATGCGGAGCTCACTTTGCGCTTTCGGATCGCGATCGTCGAGTTTTGCTCTCGGATCTTGAGGCAATGGTGAGAATCGGATCACATCCAAACATTGTGGAATTCATTGGTGGTTGCGAAGAAGGAGATGCGCTGTGGATGGCTACAGAACACCCCAACAACCCACTGAGAGGCATTCTGCTCTCCAGTCGGTGAGTATCCTCGATCTGAACCTTAAATCGAGCATCGCTTTGCTTTCCGAAAATAAGTGGTCATTATAGTCTAGTATGCGAGTGAAACAAACTCTTCTCCGCAGGCAAACTCAAGAAGACAATCGTGTTTGCTCTATACCGGAATACAGACTGATGGAAATGGCGATTTCGTTATCAGACGGCTTGAAGCATCTGGCGCATAGAGGAGTGACCCACGGTCATCTATCCACGAGGAGCATTATGGTGGTGCTACCTGATATGATTCCTAAGATTTCAAACTTTTGTATCGCAAAGTAAGTTTCGTCGAATCATTTATTTGTCAGATCTCCTGGATGCGAGGAATCAAGCTCAGCTTTGATCGTTTCGTTTTTTTTTCAGATATACTCCATTGGGAAAACGACTCGATTACACTCGGTGGACAGCTCCGGAGGCCATGCGGAGACGTGTCACTCACAAGGGAGATGTGTGGTCCTTCGGTGTTCTCCTGTGGGAACTTTTCACCCTGGGAGGCACTCCCTATGTTGACGTCAAGCTGAACGAAGTGCAAACAAAAATTTCGCGAGGCCATCGACTCAGCCAGCCTCGTGGAGTGGATACAAGTCTCTTCCAATTGATGTTGCATTGCTGGGAGATGGATCCGGATGAACGACCAACATTCGAAGACCTTGCCAGAGATCTCCGTAACGTTGCGTCTGAAGATCCTCTGCGGTTGCCCAAGCAAGCGAAATACATTTACGATAAATTTGATCCACTGGCGGACGAATTGTAGTTCACGGGCGCAACTCGAGGTGAGAACCGAGTGCGAAAGTTGGTGCTGATCGTTATTCGGTCGCGAACAGAAACCCAGGGAACTGCACTTTCTGCGATGGGTACCCGGCCTGGTACCGCGTGATCGCAGCGCAGGCGCGCGAACATTATTCATTCCTCAAAATGTTGCTAGTGATAGAGACAAGTGCCTTTGCATTTACATGCACACGAGATATGACAGCAAACCACTTTTTGGAAATGAACACCTGTCCGCGACGTGTTCAATCATGTTCAGCGGAAAAACCGCTGCTACCCATCTTGATCTCCTTCGGCCCTCAAGGCCATACCTGAAGTACTTAGGGTCTTCGTTCCGCGAACGAACTTTACAATATTTATCATGATACAGCCCTCAAAACTTCTCCATGTGCACAAAGACTCGATCGAACCCCTTTCATGACGTCTCATTTCATTCTACCGTGTTTCAAATGAGGATGATCTAGTAATACTAATACCCCCGTCCAATGAGAATCCGCGGATCATCTCGACCTGGCAGCATTCGTCGTATTCACCTCGTATATGGCGACCCACCGATAGATGAGATCGATTCGTTGCGAAAAATGCGAGGCGGAGTCTTTCAGTTGGAGCAATACGTCTGTCGCCAATCGGATATTGAGGGTAGAACTTACGCGTTATTCAGCCATATTGAGTTTCATCAGAGAGAAGTGAAGCGACGGGACCAGGGTCAGCCTTGCTCTGAGTCCGGTACAGTCGCAGTCTTGCGTTTCTTATCATGGACGATGTACTATATGAAGTGAAGTGTGAGAATTGTAACCAAGGTCATGGAGTACTGCTGTTCGTCGAAATGCAATAAAAACTCGCAGACCCGGTCCGATGTATTCACATTCATATCCCACTTTCAGCCTTTCGAGCTCCTGCTCTGTACATTCTCCTCGCTGCGTAGCTCTGAACCAGTTGTCCTGGAAAGTGTGTGATGCTTTTAAGAGAACTTGCGAGGGAAGTGCACGCCCTCAACCTGGACGATTCTCCCTCTTTTCTTCCGCCAACT
The DNA here is from genome assembly GCA_028455905.1 of Neoseiulus californicus. NCBI lineage: Eukaryota > Metazoa > Arthropoda > Arachnida > Mesostigmata > Phytoseiidae > Neoseiulus > Neoseiulus californicus. The sequence goes on from JAMQGS010000001.1 coordinate 22,562,210, forward strand.
CTGATAACTTGCCGGGTATTGGTGTCCGCGCCCCATGGCTCTCTCCGAATTCGGACCAGAAAGTCCAGTTTGAGGTTGCGAGGGTGAGAAACGTAATACCCATCCATCCATCCATCCCGAGTGGAAAACATCATCGCTATATAAGTCCATTCGTACGTGAGCGGCGACTCATCATAGACGGGGGTTTCTTGTTCCCCAGTCCCGCGGTTCCAGTTTATTCCCTTCCATCTCTTCCAAATGTAAGCCGGCTCCTTGCGCGAACCCTTCCCTTCTTCAGGAAGTGTCTGATGGTAATTCCACGTGGAGTGAGAAGAGCACGAGCTGGCGTGCAAGTTGTCAACTCCATGCGAAGATAGCACGGGGAGGGTGCTCTTTGAGTGTGGTACCGGCCACCGTGGATATTCTCGAACCCGGAAGATGAGTTCATCATTGGGATGGAATCTGATGCAATATCTCTCCGATGAAAACCGGCACCTGCGATCCCGGACCTGAGAGCCCGCAGAGTTTCCCGAATCCTCAGCTATTGAAGCATCGTGCATTGGAGTCCGAATCAGTTCCACACAATGGAGAGGATTCTCCGTATGATAATGATTGCGCGTGATAGTGGAACAGTACGCGTAAACCATAAGACTTCGGTTCCAATGATCAAGTGTCGAAACCGTGACGAATCAGCTAATGAAGCGCGGAATCATACCAGGAGTCATGGCGACGGATGGGAAAGATAGAGTCAAGGTCCGCGAACTCCAGAGGATGGAGCTGGAGGTGCAGAAGATCTGGGAAGAGCAGAAAATTTTCGAGGAAGACGCTCCGGGTCCTGGAGACGCAAAACCACCGAAGTTTTTCGTGACATTCCCTTATCCCTATGCCAATGGAAGATTGCATTTGGGACACACTTTCACTCTTGGCAAGTGTGAATTCGCCGTCGGGTATCAGCGACTCATGGTGAGAAAGAACACTGACAAGGGGAGTGCCGAACATGGTAGAAACCGATTGAGCTGAAACTTGGCCCAGAAGATACCCTACCCGAGCCTAGAATAACCCTAGAATATTAGCTGCGTATGGCCACTTTTTCGATCGCAGCGCGACATCGAAATAATAAGCATTGGGCCTATGGAGCAATTGGAACAATCGGACAATTGGGCCTATGGGAAAAGCGCCATGTTGATCGTTCCTGTTTGAGGCTTCCCGATTTGGACTTGGCGCGCAGACTCAATCTTGTTGAGCAGTTCCGGCTTCTACTGCCCACCCGGTGACTCAAGTGGTCTCATTGTTTCGCTGGGCGCCCTTGAACAAGCACGAGTCTATCTCGTGTGGAACTGATTCCTACAGGATTCGAGGATGTCAGCCAGGTCAGAATCAATCATGGCTCTCCTGAAAATCAAGCTCACTGCTCTACGAGTGAGCGACCGTGCACCGACGTATACAGGAGCCATAGAGGAAAAGATCGCCGACTCGCGGATCTCGTCGGTTTCTCCCGGTTCAAAGACGTCAGCTCCGTCGTAATTGTGGAGGCTGTTGAAACCCGCGTAGGCGATCTTTTCCTCTATGGCTCCTGTATCCGTCGGTGCACGGTCGCTCACTCGTAGTGCAGTGAGCTTGATTTTCAGTATAGCCATGATCGATTCTGACCCGGCTGACATCCTCGAATTCTGTAGGAATCAGTTCCACGCGAAAATAGAACCCGCCGAAGCTGCGCGAGATAGACTCGTGCTTGTGCAAGGGCGCCCAGCGAAACAATGAGACCATTCGGGTCGCCGGGTGGGCAGTAGGAGCCGGAACTGCTCAACGAGATGGAGTCTGCGCGCCAAGTTCAAATCGGGAAGCCTCTATCGGGAACGATCAACATAGCGCTTTTCCCATAAGCCCAATTGTCCAATTGTCCAATTATCCCGATTGCCCCATAGGCCCAATGCTTGATATTTCGATGTTGCGCTGCGACCGCAAAAGTGGCCATACGCAGCTAATATTCTAGGGTTATTCTAGGCTCGAGTAGGGTATCTTCTGAGCCAAGTTTCAGCTCAATCGGTTTCTACCATGTTCGGCACTCCCCTTGTGAGACATATCCAACGGGGAACGATCAGATGATCTCCGCAGGAGGGCCCGTGTAGCTCATTCCAATCCGTTTGTATTCCAGGGCAAGAAATGTCTCTACCCTTTCGGATTCCACTGCACGGGTATGCCTATCAAAGCCTGTGCTGACAAGCTGGCTCGAGAAATTGAGTTCTTCGGGAATCCACCGAATTTCCCTGAGGAGGAGAACACTCCCGATGATGACATGATGGAAGTGAGTCGACGCTGGATAGGACGTCAAGTGCTGTCTTTTTCATTGTTCGAGTTTGCCAAAGTATCGACAAAACCAGTCTGACTTTACTCTCAATTATCCAGGTAAAGTCAATTGAAGAGCAGATAAAAGCGAAAGCCAAAGGAGAGAAAAGCAAAGCGGTGGCAAAAGCGGGCACCGCGAAATATCAATGGCAGATTATGCGAAGCATCGGAGTTCCAGAAAACGAGATCGCGAAATTCGCCCATGCTGAACACTGGTGAGTGAAGTTCAGCTCGAATGATCGGACTGCTCTAGTGGATATATCTGCACGCAATGGTGATGATTTTATTTCTTGTCAGGCTCGAATATTTCCCGCCGTTGGTTCAGAGCGATTTGAAGAGGATGGGACTGCGCGTCGATTGGAGGCGATCTATGATCACGACTGAAGCCAACCCGTACTATGACGCGTTCGTGAGGTGGCAGTTCATCAGGTTGAAAGAGAAGAATAGGATCAAATTCGGAAAAAGGTTTGTGTAAAGATCCTATTGTGCAGTGGAATCCATGCCTACAATATCGATATGGCCGAGTTCTAGTTTCGTCGAGTTGAGCTCGCCTAAATCAGAAAGCTGAAAAACATGGTCGATACTCAGGTACACCATATTCTCGCCGAACACCAACCAGCCTTGTATGGACCATGATCGTCAGAGTGGCGAAGGTGTTGGGCCTCAGGAGTACACGCTGGTGAAAATGAAGGTTCAGGAGCCTTTCCCCAAGTCTCTGCAACAAGTCCAAGGTATTCCATGATCCAAATCCACGAGTCACCCACTAATCCCTCGCAGCGGAGGGCCCTTATTCCCGCATGTGGATTTATTTGAATGTTTGGTTTCAGGGCGGGACGTTTATTTCGTCGCTGCCACTTTGAGGCCGGAGACCATGTATGGCCAAACGAATTGCTGGATTTCACCCGATATCGAGTACGTGGTTCATGAACTCAAGAATGGCGAGGTGTTCATCTCAACTTACCGAGCCGCTTACAACATGAGCCACCAAGACTTCTGCGAGGACTACGGTCGGGTTACCGTTCTCTTCCGTGCTATGGGGACTGATCTAATGGGTGTGGCTCTAAGTGCACCTCTCACTTCTTACAAAACTATCTACACGTTGCCAATGCTAACCATCAAGGACGATAAGGGAACTGGTGTGGTCACCAGCATCCCCAGCGATTCTCCGGACGATTTTGCCGCGTTGAGGGATCTCAAAAACGACGCGCCTCTGAGAGAGAAATATGGAATCAAGGATGAAATGGTTCTTCCATTCGAGCCCATACCAATCATCGAGGTGCCAGGATTCGGCCAGCTTTCAGCCGTCAAAGCCTGCGACGACTTGAAAATTCAAAGTCAAAACGACCGTGAAAAACTCGAAGAAGCCAAGGCTATGGTATGCAGTCCATTCTTAGCACACATCGATTGCGCGCTTCTACCTCCGGGTCGAGCCAACGGTTTTCAAAGGCGGTTTAAACGGAGAATTCTGCTCCCAGGTGTATCTCAAAGGATTCTACGACGGCGTGCTCCAAGTTGGAGAACACAAAGGAAAAAAGATCCAGGACGTCAAGGACGATATCAAAAAATACCTGGTCGAAAGCAAACAAGCGATCATCTACAAGGAACCCGAGAAGAAAGTAATCGCGCGATCGGGCGAGGAATGCGTTGTGGCGCTCTGTGATCAGTGGTATTTGGACTATGGTACGTCAGTGGTTCTGCTTCGAACCTCGTTCGGTGTCGACGATCCTATTTTCTGACTGATTCTCCCGATTCGATGGAGGTTCCCAGGCGCGTATATAGGTTGGGAACCCTCCCCGACCTGTCGAGTTCATACTGATGGGGATAGGGAGTGATTTTCTGAGAATTTCGCACGGGTTCCTCCTTGATGAAAAAAATCTAGCCCCCCCCCCCCAGGAAGTATCCTGTAGACGCGCCTGGAGGTGACTGAGCAAGGAGACGTGTTCCACACTTCGAAATGGCTCACCCCCCCTGATTGCAGGCGACGAAGGCTGGAAGGCTTCTCGAACGAAGTACGCAAGAACTTCGAAGCTTCCTTCGATTGGCTACAGGAACATGCTTGCTCGAGGACCTACGGCCTGGGAACCAAGCTCCCGTGGGACGAAGCTTGGCTCATTGAGTCTCTGTCAGATTCCACGATATATATGGCTTATTATACCGTATGCCATCTCCTGCAAGGTGGTGACATCACTGGTCGCATGGGTAGAAGTCCGCTGGGTAAGTGGTTCCCTAGTTATACCAAAGGATTTCCAGCTAACGAGTGCGCTCCGGTCCGAACCATGCCTGTCTATGATCGGATTCCTGTGAGAGAACGCGCCTTGATTATCAGATATCTGAGCGATACCGTCATTTCGAATTCCAGGGATCAAACCGTGTGACATGACTCCTGAAGTCTGGGATTATATATTCTTCAAGAATGCTCCGTTCCCCAAATCTACCAAGATCTCAGAAAGCTCGCTGGCGAAACTGAAGCAAGAATTTGAGTATTGGTATCCTCTCGACGTTCGCGTCTCCGGGGAAGATCTCGTCCCGAATCATTTGACGTATGCCATGTTCAATCACACCGCTATGTGGGACAAAGAACCCGAGAAGTGGATCCGAGGCATTCGGGCGAACGGGCTTCTGCTCCTGAACAGCGAGAAAATGGCAAAGTCCACTGGCAATTTCATGACCCTCATTGAATCCATCGAAAAATTCAGCGCCGACGGGACTCGGTTCGCACTCGCCGATGCCGGAGACAGCATCGAAGACGCCAACTTCGTCGAAAAAACGGCGGACTCTGCGATCCTGCGGCTTTCCGCTTTCGTCGAACGGGTCGAAGAGATGCTGAAATCCAAGAACGACCTGAGAACGGGTCCCAGGGACGTTTTCGCAGACAAAGCTTTCGACAATCAGATGAATTCTCTGATATCGAAAACTGCGAAGAGCTACGAGAGTTTCCTCTTCAAAGAGGCTCTGAAAACCGGGTTCTTCGAGTTCCAAGCCGCGCGTGACAACTACCGTGGGTTGTGCCTGCTGAACGGAATGCACCGAGACCTCGTGATGAAGTTCATCGAAACTCAATTGCTCATTCTGTCCCCCATATGTCCGCATGTATCTGATTACGTCTGGATGATGCTGCTTGGCAAGAAAGAGAGCATCATGAGAGCTAGCTGGCCGAAGACTGAGAAGATCGACGAAACTCTCCTTAAGGCATCTGAGTATCTTCGCGACAGCTGCCATGAATTCCGGGTCAGACTCAATGCTCACATGGCGAGTTTGTCCAAAAAAGCTAAGAAGGGCACCGAACCGCCGCCCATCGGCACTCCCGCCGTGCCAAAAGTCCTGGAGGCTAGGGTTTTCATCGCGAAAAATTATCCACCGTGGCAGAGCATCATCTTGACCACGATGACAGAACTCTACCAGAAGCACAAGGGCCTCCCTCCCAACAAGGTCATCTGTGATCAACTCAAAGATCGGACCGAGTTGAAGAAGTACATGAAGAAGGTCATGCCTTTCGCTCAAATGATCCGCGAGAAAGTTGAAAAAGTGGGCCCGGAAGCACTGCAGCAAACAGTCGATTTCAATGAGTTCGGCATCTTGACCGAGAATGCAGCATATCTGGCCTCCACCTTGAAAGTAGTTAGTTGTACCATCGAGTACGACGACGGCGCGAATGGGAGGAATATTGATGGCTGTTATCCCGGAAATCCGCAGATAGTGTTCCAAGAGCCAGTAAATAAATAAATATCTATCCATCCAGGTTCCGTTATACTTGAATGATTCAGCCCTCACGGTCGCTCATTGATGGGAATGCAAGTTTGTGAAGAAATTTGAAACTCTACCTCGAAGCGTTGAAGCTCTTTGATAGTGAAAGGAGTGAAGGGGGTCTGAATAAACATAAGTTCTTTTATTTATATTTCAAAGCATGACTAGAACAACAATTCAAGAATTATTCCATCCTCTGAACTAGGTTGAGATTCAGATTGGCTGCTCGCCTTGAAAAATGTTTCATGAGGTAGACTCATCCACTGGTGTCTGAGCAACATGATCAGGCGCTTGCTCCTTCTATGTACATCTGTTAATTTACAATAATACCTCCCACCTGCTCATTCCAAGCTGGCGGGAGCATCTATTCCTCTAGCATGTACACAATTTACACCATTACAACAGACTGCTCACATATCTAGGATGAGACGTCATTTCCCTGCAACTACACTAACTCTCCCCTTATAATTACAAAACCGATTCGAGATTCGATTTGAATCGCATTCATCCGAGCTGATGATGCTCTATTTCGGACCTTATAGCTCCAGCCCGATTCTCTTTGACCGTTCACCGGCATTTATTGAACTCGGCGTAGTGACTGCTCGAGTTTCTGTAGTCCGACGTATGACGAGAGCCTCGACGGCTGGGTGGTCGTCCAGCCCAATAATCGTGATGTATGTATGGGATTGGAGCGTGAACTTCCACTTTAACCTTGGCTGTGGTTGTGACCTTAGTGGTTACATTGGTACCGTTCGGAGTAACGTCGGTCGTCGTGACGATCGTCGGACTGTTTGTGCGGCTATCGATTCCACTCGAAGCCGTCGATGGCATCGGACTTGGGGCAGAAGTCGTCGCCGAAGCTGTAACGGCGCCGTTGCACATGTTCGTAGTAGTCGTCGTCGTTTCAACTGTGATTTCAGGTTCGACAACGATCTTGGCTGGTTCCGGCTCTGGAGAGCTGCATTGGTAAGAGGACGGCTCTTCGGTGATGGTCGACAGCGAGAAATCGGATCTCGCGGCCAACGCGGCGCGTCTGCTGTTTCGTCTGGAAGAACTGGCCGACGCATCATCGACCGAGGAACTTCTTCGAGAAGATTTCCGAGAGCTCAGGACTGGCGATGAGCGAGGCGTTGGAGGATCGATTTGATTGAGGTTCTTCCGTGGGATCAATTCTCCTTGAGGTCCTACGAGGTTGAGCAGTACGGGAAGTACGACGAATCCGCTGTACGAGTAGATAACGACGATCGCCGACAGCAGATAGGAGAAATGCCTGGAATGAGAAGCGAGCTTGTGAGGAGAGTGCTTGAAAGCTACGCTCGGGATTGAAACTCAAGACTGACGGAACAAGAATTCGGTTCGCTAGTTTTCTAGCTGGAAACATTCGACCACCGACTGATGAAACCAAACACCGATCAGAAACCAGTCGGTCCAACCGTCGTCGTCTTCGTCGAGTGGAGCCAGAGCCGAGCCTGACCGAACCGAGCCGACGAGGCCTGTCAGCCGAAACTGCCAGGAGAAATGGCAGTGAGAGACCACCCTGATCGTCGACTCGACCGGGGGCAGTTCGTTCTGGGTCTGGTTCCTCTCTAGTGAAGGTGCTTTGCGGCGGCGGCGGCGGCGGCGCTTTAAGCAGCATTCGTTTTACTGTCTCTAGTCTCGATGACGCCCAGTCCGCGAAATCCGCTCAGTGATTAGCGATCAGATCGAGTTCACGATATGGATCATCACTAAACATTATCGAGAGCGGCATCATCTCTATTGGCCTTTTGTCTGCTAGCCCTAATGGCCGACCATGGGATTTGAGAGAGACAATGGGAGCAAGAAGTCTCTGGATGCTGCCGGAGTCCAGCTCGACCACCGCGGCATCAATCTCTCGAATGTCGAATGCGTGGGTGGATATGTCTTGGGGCAGCAGCAGCAGTAGCAGCTAGAGTAGCGGTTTCATCATTCCGGATACTTCCGTTGGCGGGCGCATTCCAAAGCGTGAGTTCTCCGTGCGTCTGCCGATGCCACAAGGAGAAATTCGATTCCTGTTCGTCGAGAGACCTCAACCGGGAAGAATCCCCGATCAGCCAGCGAAGATCGAGTGACGAATAGATGGAGAAAACCAGACGAGGAAATCGATAGATTCTTTCGGAGACATCGAGCGTCGGACCGGAGACAAATCCACCCTCAGTCGACCAAAGGCGTATCCGTCGCTTCCGACTTCCTACCGAATCGCTGTGGGTGGTGGATTGGGTGGGGTTCACTAATGAGGGGCGTTGCCGCTCTTGCCGCAACGGATGAGACCATCCTAATGCACCTCACTCGAAGGAAGAAGTCCCTCTCGTAGAGATCCAGAGAACGGAAGAGAGACCGAACGCGGCCGTACACGCGGTGGGTCGCTCGAGCAGAGCTCTTTTCTCCGATCCGCACTTCGTCATAGCGAATCGAGTGGAGCAAGACATACACGGATCGATGTGTGCACCAATCTATGGACTCCAGCGGAGGGGCGGCTTGAACCAACACGGGTGGCAAGCAACAAAACCCCTCATGAACATCGCAAAGAACTTCATTGGAACGAGAACGCGAGAAGCGAAATCGCCGTAGTCGTCGTCGTCGTCTCTCTCTCGGCCCCAGAAGAAAGCCAAGCTCTAAATCTCTTCTAACAATGGTCGGCGAAGGGGCCGCGCTGATCGAATGTTCTCTGCCAGAAGCCGCACTTGGAGCCGTAAAACTGTCACAGCGCAACAGTGAGGCAAACTAACGAATTCACTTTCACAGAAGCTACCCACGATATCCGGGGAGCGGCACGGAAAATAAAAAGTCAAACAATCTACTACGAAACGCGACAAGAGATCGATTGTCGATATCTTACCTGATCACAAACTCGAACTCCGAGAACGCCAGCATCGCGATGCCAAGCAGGGTGGTGATGACTGAATGAACCATCGGAGCGTACATGTATTCCAAAGCCATGCTGACGCGACGAGTCTTGTTTCCGAGAGCTGTCAGGTAGCCCATGGTCAAGTGGAGAGTAAAGTCGACTCCCATGCCTATGCTCATGATGACCAGGACCGCAGGAACGGCGCTCAGTGGCGTGTGGAGTGCGTTGAGAACGCCGAGCACTTGGCAAACACAGCTTGCCAGAACAACGATTATTGTCAACGCAACGGCCAGGTTCAGAAGTACCAACGAGATCATGATGAACACAGTTACCAGGATCAGAGCGATCGCGAGCAACATGTAGAACCTGAGATTCAGATATTGTTCCCAGTACACTATTGGCAGTCCAGTTGGGAAGTTCGGTAGACCTCGATCCTCGAATTTCCCGGAGATCTCTCTTAGCTGTGCGATGATCGAAGTGATCTCTTTCGTCGAGTTGACGTTGTGAAGGTAGAAAGGCAGTTGAGAGTACTGAATCGCGGAGCTCTTCTTGATCCTCAGCTCGTTTGATCGAGCGATCATATCCCAGTGAGGTGGTTGAGGAACAAGCTGGGCCTGGAAGTGAGAAAAGTATGAGGAATCCGCCTCGAACATGAACTCTTCCGTCACCCTGAAAACGGCCGCGTGTTCCGCAGTCTAACGGAGGAGAGTGGTATTTACCTGAGATGCTTGGTATGCCAAGGGGTCGTTGTTGTACCAGGCCGTGAGGTAATTGTAGAACGCCTTGTTGTCGATGATTCCATCCCGGTCAACAAGACGATTCGTCAAGATCTGACTCTTGTTGATGGGGTTGTCGGATCGGCCTGTTTGCACCATGAGCTTGTAGGCAAGGACAGCATCCGTCGTTGCGTTCGCTGTCCAGCCCTCTGTGTTCACGAAGCCTTGCCTGAGTTCATCATCAAAGGTCTTTTGGAGTCCTGAAATGTGAAGAGGGAAAGTTCAGAGCCGGTTGAAATCTTTCGCACAAGGCATCTCTCCCTGCATTCCCAATGGATTCGTGATTTAAAGGGTCTCGTGCATTGTTGTTTGTTTCACAGGTTTCGAATTCTGTTCCGCGCTGATTGAAGTGGGCATGCTTTAGTCATGCAGAGAAAGCACTTCGTTCGGTGTGGTCGCGCATAAAAACTAAAAAAGCTCCACAAGAGAATAAAGAGGCTCTCTACCACGGGAGTGCTCTTGTATGTGCGCCTAACGAAGTATTGTCTATCGGAAACGGTGAGTTATCTGAACTCGTATCCTTTTGTGGCTTCGTCTGCTTGAGAAGCGTCGTTCTGTCGGCTCTAGGCGCGCCTCGCTCCTCGCTTCTTTCTTGCATTCCGTTCAGATCAACGTTTCGACTAACAAATTAGTTGTCATTCGATGTCGCCGGCCTTACGCTCGCTCTCCGTTAGCTGCCAACCAGAGACGACGACGACTGCAACGATCGGTGGAGCGACACACCGAGCAAACAAGCTACCGCTAAACAAGCGATCGGGAATTCAACCCAGGCTGTCTCGGTCTGATGAATGGGGCGCCTTTTCGGTCGCATTTTCGTCGTCCGTTCCCACTAGGTCTGGGGATGACAATCTTATCGCAGCCGGATTTCTGCTTTATTCTGCTTCTCCCTCGGATAAAGCATAGACGTAGAGTTCGGTAACGGCTCCACCCCTGCCCTACCCATCCGTTGAACCGACTTGACATGCTGTGTCGCGGTACCGCAATATCGTCCCCGGAACACTGTGTCAATAAATTTCACCCAGAATGAGCGCGCATTCATCCGCACGCCGCTACCGCGGGCTTATGCCGGTTACGAAGTAGCGAAAGCGCAAGTTGTTCGTTTTCTGAAACGCTCGATCGGGGGGCGTTCGACAGGCGCACCACAGCCTCCGGCAGCTACGCCGCCACCAGCCCGGAGTTTACACAGAAGACTCTTTGTGTGGCCTCGCCTTGATCAGGTGCTCAAACAGGCTTCATTGACTTCGGTGGAAACGAAGGTGGCGAAATTCCGAAACATCCGCGCAGCAGCTCCTCCAAATCATAGCGGAGTCTGTAACTCGTTCGCCCGCCCGCCAACCAACCAAAGCAACTCGAAAATTCGTGTCGCTCACTGAATGTCGATCGAAAGCAACTGGCTGAGAAGTAGGAATTCGGTGAAACTAATCCAATCGCTGAAGAAGGCAACACAACGTCAAAATCGTGCCCGCCAGTGTTCGAACCGACCCCTAAGTCAGAAATGAGGATAGGGAGGATTACCCAAAGCCCGGTGATGAGGTGGCAACTCGGCCAAATCGCCGCCCAATCCTTCTGCGAAGACGCCGCGCCGATCGAACGATTCCCGGACCAGGCGGAACGGAGCTGAACCGAAGCCTCTTTTCTCAAGAGTGACTTCTTCATTTGCTCGGAGGAGCATTCGAAAGTCTGCTAGGCCTGTCTTCTCGGTGGCCAGGAGTCAGTCGACTTACATCGCATCGTAAATCTGTCACATGCTCTTCCGAAGACACGGGGCGAGGAAGGAAGGAAGGAATGAAGGAGGAAACTTATCTCTTATCGCTTACAAATTGCCTTTTTATCTCAAGCTAACTCAAGAAGCTCTGGCGTGTCTTTCGTTTTATGATCTATACCCCTCTCTGTTCCAACATCCCCTAAAGGGGACGGTTCAAACGTTTTGGGAAAGTCTGCGTCGATGATCTCCGAGGCTTCAGAGGGAAAGAACCCTGAACCGACCAAAACCAATGGACTAGAATTGAATGATGCTCGCGCATCGGGTTCGATGGCCACACGGAGTTTGACGGCGCCGCTTGCATCTGTCTGGCCGGCTGGGCGGCGATAAGGGCGTCTTCACGTGTTTTGTTTATGAACAATCGGACGCACGATCGAATGCATGCAGACTTCGAATCCATCGCACAGTACAACAAACAAGCGCAGAATCTTATTTTTTTTCGTCAATCATTGAGATAAGGCATCGCTAGCACTGTTGACGGTTGTGTGGATCGACGGACGCACAGAGATAGAGATAAACAGATAGGTCAGACTGGCAGCTTATCTTAATCTGATTATTTGCGCGGTTTTCGCTCTTTGGAAGCAGTTTTCACTTTATCGTAATTGAATCTTGTGCTCGAGCTTGTGCGGAACGTGAACGAAACGTTCAGAGAGCAAAAAAAAAGTTCAACAGAAAATTGAAACAGTGCACAAAACGAAGAATTCGGAATAGAAGAAGCGTGAAGAGTTCATATCAGCACTCGAATTACTTGGAATCATAGATAGATCACTCACCTAACAACCAGTCCCGGAACAGCGATAGCCAGAAATCGGGCAGCCCGCCATCATCGTTTTTCACGATGTTGCCGACTCTCGCGAAGGCGGCATGGTACTCGTGCAGCAAGCGCTGATTGGCTGGATATTCGAAGTTGGCTTGAGTGACGCCAAATATACTGTAGAACCTGAAGTACTTCTCCTGCTTGATGAGGTACTCGTACTCGTGGCTCTGCCTAGGGATGAGGTCACTGAGCTGCATTCCGTCCTCGAGATGCGTAACACCCCACATGCCGAAAACGGACAATCCAATGAACGAGAGCACGGCTATCGTTCGCACGGCGGGATGATGAATAAACGGCGCGTAGACGTCGGCGGCGAAGCCGCTGAGGGAAAAACCGAAGCATCCGTCGTCGATGCCTCGCTGTTTCCGAAGGCGAAGTTCGTTTTCATCGTTTTCTACGACAGAGATCACTGACACTGTTGGTTTAACGAAAGCTTCGTCTCTGACTCGCATCGGCTGACCTGTCACCAATTCGGTGGCAGAGTCGCTTCTTCTGTTACGCGCTTCACCGGCTGGTTCGGAAGCTTTGAAGCAACACAGAAGGTCCAAACGTCGCGAGGCTCTGCGCTGAAGATCAAGACTGAACACGGCCGGGAAGAGGAAGAGAACGGTGGCCAACGAGAACGTGAGGAGTACTGCGGCCTGAAGCGAGAACGTTCTGAGAGCAGGAATCGGGATCAGCGAGGCGGCGAATAACGCCAGGATGAGCGAGGTGTTCGAAACAACAATGTTCACCCCCGTGCGCTTCAAACATTCGCCAGTTTGTTCCTGCAATGAGAAGTAAACCTTGTTGGTAACGATCGAGACTCCTGTTGGACTAAATTCGAAATTGAGATAGCCGAGTTGCGGTGATCCCGATTGAGCTCGTGAAGAGCTCAAACAACACAGATTCTCCTCCATGCACCCTATCGATAAACGTCAAACTGTAATGCGTGTGAGCGAAGGACCGGAAAATGACACCGAGTCGAAGAGAATGAATGATACTCGCAGATTGGTTGCCGCGATCATCTTCTTCTATCCTAATTTTATGTCATCACAAGAAGCTTTCGCTAGTTACGCGAGTTTTCTTGTCTAAATGAGACGGATCGGCTCTACCTCAGAGCATGTGAATACCAGGAATGAAGTCTAAACGTAGCCATTATCTACGGAATTTAGAACTCCCGTATAGAATTGGATGCTCCCCGTGTGTGAATCCCTCAGTCGCGCCGACCGGCGAGAACGTCTACAGCCAATCCGGGATGAGCCCAGAATTACTTCGGGACCGGGTTCTGGATTGGAAAGTCGACTTCCCATGCAAGAACCTCGATAACAACAACAACAGCGAACAAACGGCAGCTCGTCAGAGCGGCAAGGGAACGTTTCGTTCAGGGTTCTAAAAATGGAAGTAATTTCAGGACCAATGATTCAGGGATCGTTTATCAAGCTGTCGCCATCTCGGAGGTGTCACCCAATGCGGGTTTCCTTTGGCCATGCGTCGTCGCCAAAAGCGAGATATCGCTCACTCGCTGTTCACAAGGAAAGTCAAGTCGAGTCGGGTCGGGCCACGAGAAGAAGAAGAAGAAGAATAAGATGCGACCGAGAGAGCGCTCTCAAGACTTAGCGGAAAGCTAGATACAGTTGTTCGCAAGAGGCCTCGGAAGAAAGCCAGATCCGTTTGGGCTTTCATCGACTGAGAGCGTTCTGTTGATTTTCCGCTAGCCCATCCGTCTCCGGTCCACCAAACACGAGCCACGCACAGAACTCTCTCCGAGCTTACAGCTTTCATCGTCGTCGTCGTCGTCGTCTCCATCCAGTCTTCCAAGCAAGCGAGCAAGCCGGCGACGTATGGCAATCACATGCTGACAGAGCGGATCGATTTGGCTTCGTCCAAAAACATGCATGCATGCATGCACGCATGCATTCATTCACTCACTCACCTCTAGGGGGACGCTTCCACTGGATACTATCTTGTTGAGCGTATGTGTCAGCAGGAAGACGCCGTTGGTTCCTAGGCCAAGAGCCAGGAAAGGCAGGACCTGGGTGGAGGTGACGTTGAACGTCAGCCCGATCAAAGCGCACAGCCCGAATCCCGAAGTGAGACTCAGAGCGACCAGGACGACGCCGATAAAGCCAACGAACGCCTGAGATAACTCGGGCTTTTGGACGTTCACCAGAACTGAGCATACGTATACGACGATAATAGCGGCCCCGATAACCAATCGGGTGGTGCTGGGTCGACTGAACGAGCTGACGATATCCTTCAAAGCACTGAACGTGAAAACATTGAACTGCTGCTTCTTCTCCTCTTCCTGCGCTTTCTTCATGAGTTGCTCTGTGAACTTCTTCTGCCAGGCGTTGATGACCTCACGAGCGCGTTCCACTGTCCAGTCCGAGTTCACTTGGCTGTGGCTATCGGCATGGTGCGCGTATACCTCTTTATCCTCCATGATGCGCACGATACTCCGTAGAGCCTCAGCTTTCACAATGACCCCTGAGCGATTCTTCTGAATTCCACCCATAATGAGATCTTCATGCCAGTGCATGAAATTGGAAGCGATGCCATAGCAGCCCCCTGTGAGAGCGGCGGCGATGTGGGACGTCGAAGGTGGGGACTTTGATTTGGCGTTCGGAGCACTTTTCGGGCAGCCCGGGTCACTTGGATTCAAGCATGGTCGTTCCATGTAGCCGGTGCCCATACCGGCACGTGAGACATACTTCTGCATGAGATCAAACGAAAACTCGGTGTCATTGAATTGACTCTGTGCATCGATCAGCTGCTGAACGGGGTTGAGATACGTCCACCGAAGGTACTGGGTTTCGTTGCCGACGACTACGTAGGGAACATTCCTCCGATTCAAGAGCTTCGACCCCTCCCAGAAGCAGTCGAGAGGCGTCATGATTATGCATGGCATCAATTTCTCGAGTATATCGTCCACGTAGTACAACCCTGTCGGAGGGACACTGGGTTTGACGCAGATGTCCTCGAGGCTCCAAGCGCTGCAATGAGAGGAAAAACAAGATCTTTGAAAACTTTGAATCAACTAGAGGTGTGCCTGTAGTCTCCTGTTCGACAACTTTGACTCAGTTATCGGGTTGTCACAATACTCACTAGTCGTAGAGCTCAACCTCAATCTGCAGAGCGAGTTCGAGCATCCGAGCGTGGGACAAGAGGTTCTCGGCTCGCAGAATGTTCTGACTCGCTCCCGAAATCGGCGTGTGGATCACTATTTGATCGGAAAACGTGGCCGGTGAAGCGTCGAGCTTGGCTCGGATGTATTCTAATTCCCGGGTAACTCGGCCTCCCTCTGAAACAGCAAAAATTAAGCTTAATACAACAGCATCGGGCCTCGTTAAGAAGATAATGAAGCCGCCACGTGCACACTGATCAAAATCAGCGGACTCGACTTTCTGTTCTACTAATCTGCTGTCGGCAGTTGCTTGTCGCTATTAGCGCATATATCTCAATAGATGCAGACTGTAGTTCAGACAGGCGTGGTGCCTCCGTAATCTTGGAGCCCCCGAAGTAGAACTGCCCCCGCCCCAGAAGAGAGAAACTTTACCGGGACCACCAACAAAGTTGTCGTCCGCAGAGATTATTCAGTCGAGCAACCGCCGAACCTCCCGTACGTGCTCTACTTCCCGACTACGGAATCGCTGCTCAGCCCACCGAAGAAACAGAAGGAAGGAGGCGAGGAAGAGGAGAACGACCAGCGGGATATCGACAAAAATTATTAATAATGATTTCGACAGTCTTTGATATTTCAATGGCAGCGAATATTCTGCTCGGAAGGCATCAAATCCTGATCTGCCGACACCGAAGACATCGCCGACTCCGGAATCCGCATCCGGAATAGACTCACGACTGATTTTCTCTCCGAATTTCAACTTCGAGAATGGAGGGCTCTATGGTTCGATTTGGAGAGAGTTACACATTGAGCTGTCGCAGCTCCTTCTCTGCTACGTCAAACCCGGTCGTTTCGGCCGATTGTGGTTGACCAGTTGACAGAGAAAATTGAAAAACGCGTTCATTGTTCGCGGATTCGCTCGAAGAGTTCCTCTCGAAACCGACGATTTTCTGTCGGCTTGACAGTGGTCCGGTTTTTGTTTAACGGCAACGATGTCTCCCTCAGCAGGAGGGAAGAAAGAAAGGGACAGGGATGCCTTTCTGACTGCCTGCTTGTTCACCCATGCCTCGCTTGGTCATGGTGGTGCCTCAATCCACTCGCTCGCTCGCTTGCTTGCTTGCTTGCTCGCATGCTGGATGGCAGGCGAGGAAGATGTCTTCATCAATTCCTTTTGTGGGCCTCTCGCCCTCGTGAGGGACCGCCTTCAGACGGCCGACGGACTATCCCCTACGGTGTTCGTCGTGATGCTGCCGCTGACTGATGTACCTTCGACGGCGCCCAAACGTGGAATCGTTGCACCCGTCGTCTCTGTTGATTCACAGAAGATGCGTTCCGAGCGTCCGCGGCAGCACCCTTCGCAAACCGGTCTTCTTACCTCTTGATTACGACGCGATTGCTTTCACATGGCCGGCGTTGGCAGCGACGGCGGCGCGCCACGGCCGGCGGCGATCGACTATCGGTTGATGTCTCCATTCCGCTGCCGCCATATAAGAGCTCTCGAAGAGAGTTTGTCACACGAGGATTCCCGAGAATTCAAGCTCGGGTTCTCGAGGACGATCGAAATGTATTCGATGGGCAGGACGGAGCACCCTCGAAGACCATTGTTGACTCAATCAACAATCGAGGATGACAGACTTCCGATCGGTTGAGTGGCATCAGATCGGTCTGTCATGGATCATGGGGTGCATGAGCGAGCAAGAGAGCGGTAAACAAGAAAATATGCAAGGGCTGTTTCGCACAGAATTGACCCTGTGTCACTAACGAACTCCTGATCTACGAAAACTCTGGCTGGTTTCGAATAACAAAGCTTCCCATTCTTCTACATATTCTGCTGGATCCTTGATGCCATCCGATACCGATGGCGGATAATACATGGGAGAATACACCGACAATAATATACGGGGAGAGCGGGCGCAGCTAGTGTACACCGGCCAACCAGGCACTTGGTTAGTGCTGCTGGGTGCTGGCTGTACGACCCCATGATCAAACTATGAAACTTTCGTGCCGCATGGGGCATGGCGGAAAGCCACCTCTTGCCATTGCGGGCAATTAAACACGGGGAATGCCGCGCCAACACGGAACGATAAACTTCTCGATCCTTTCGGACAAAAGTCATGTTCGGCGATCCGGACTCGAGACCGAGCCGAAATCAGCCCGGAATCGTCAAATCCGAATTGATAACTGCCCGCTCAAAAGCGAGTCTCGTTGGCTCGGATAAGAGCCCTTCCACCTTGCTTGAGCTGTATCTTGCGAGAGGTAGCAGCGACAGCAGCAGTGACATGTTGCGCCCGCATTCCTCCACGACAGAACCAGCAGAGGAACGAACGAGCGAGCGAGCGAGCATTGCAGAGCTCGAGGGCATTGTGGCTGTATGCGATTGACACCTTTGTGGTGTGTGCCGACGACGACTTATGCAAAGAGTTTGTATTGAGTTCTCCGATCCGTTCAGCGTCTTTAAAATCTTTGAAGTGAATTCGAAGGCAGTAGCGAAGGATGGTCTCATGATCCGGATCATGATGCCCACCAGCTAACCGTGATGATGGTCTTTGCCTGTGTCACCTGTCCATCGGAGCGACATTGCCTTATCATTGGCTCCTCTCTTTTGAAAAGTTCTACTTCACTTGAGACGTTTCGGCGCCTCTGAGTAACGAGATTAGCGCTACTGAGCAGAGAAAAATTTACTTCCCAAAACAGCTCGCTAACCAGAACGAGAAGAGCGAACTAAATCCCAAAAAGCCGTCGGAGCAATCGAAAAATGACACAATCCAGAACTCGAGTCGACGAAATCACGGCGGACAAAACCGCGACTTCTCGGGAATCTCGAGGAAGAAGCCAAAGAACTTATCCGTGCCGCGAACGGCCATGTCGGAGGAGGAAATCTTTCGAACGAGTAGGGAATGAACGCCATCCGTCGCGGATCAGAGAAGAGGGTTCGCAGCCGTTCTCAGTCAAGGTTCCAAGCGTCAGATATCAGAGCAGATGGAACCAGAATTATTGTCAGGTCGAGTTTCATGATATCGAGCCGCACCCAGTCGGCGCATAAGGTTCATTGCTTTTCTACAATGGGCGTATGAAACAGGCATGCAGGCAGGAGGGTACTGGCGTAGTAGTTGTAGTAGTATGACTTGTTGTGGGTGAGCAGGCGAACGATTGGGAAGCCGAACGAGGGGTACAGACCACGGACGAAAGCTCCGGTCGGGGGCTGGCCAATTCTGCCAATAGTTCGGCGCGACTCGCCAAAGCAGATGGCGAACACCCATCCCAGCGTGTCTTCATGCGTCAACATGGACGCTTAGACGGGCGACGGGACGAACAGACAAACGGAGAGAAAGACGAATGGACAGACGGACGGATGTACGGACCCCGATCACAGACGGCACGCAGGAAGACCAAATTACTCGCAGCACCCACCGTCATCACATCAACCAGATGTCTCTATTAACAGTTTGGATTGGTCCGGGCTGAGGTTTGTCTCTGTGTCGGAATTCCTCTTTCTCAATATGTTCGAATCGCTTCGAATTCGCAGACAGCGGCTTACAGCGCGATTTTCTCTGAAACTATCCAGAACTGCAACAAGGATCAGTCAACGGGGAACAACGGAAGCGGAATCAAGCAGCGGGATCGTTACCGAGACGATCTAGATCGAGAAGTGCGGCAAAAAATACTTCCATGAAACTTCAACACAGCAAACTGAATGCCGCGGTGATCGCGACCGTAGCGTTGAAGTGTCTTCGAAGTGAGCGGCGAAGTTCATCAGCACTTGAGCGAGCGCGATCGACACGTGCTTCAGCGAGAGACACATAGGCGCATCATGAAGTGAGACATCGAGGATTGAAGGAACTCCGAGCCGCTCTTGAATTTATCATCACTCGTTTCTGAGTAACTACTCAGCTCAAGTTTTACTACAGCAAACAGATTGCGTTCCCGTAACTGTCGAACATCACATTTTGTCTGGCTCTGAGATGCAATCAGACGAGCCAGTCGAGCATCAATCAAAGCTGATGAATTCTGACGGCCCCACACAACATCTTCATTTAAGAGTTTCTCTGACGGCCAACAACGAACTGAAGATGTGCCTCAGTTGAAGGCTGCAAAGCATTGAGAGTCCTACTTTTTCTGAAAACAACTAATCCCCTTCACTCCCGGAATCCGTTGCTCTTGCCTTCGTTTCGATAAATGGTCTTGACGCTCTGTTAGTTCCAAGGAGTTGTCAGCCCACCAACTCTCTCAAGGCTCTGAGCAGGAGCAGAACCGGGATGTACTCGGATCGGCCAGTGGCTCGACTTCTGACATTCTCTGCCAAGACCGGTGTCAGCCAAACATCGGATGATCAGTGCCTGAGAGACATTCCTCTGACTAACATGAAGCTATACATACCTTCGACCCATAGTTTTTCGAGATCATTTTCGATGTGAACGGATTTCAGCCCTATGCAGAATGCGGCCAAAATGAGAAGTCCGACGAAGAGAATTTTTCCCGCATTCCGCTGAATGCCACTGCCTATGTCGTAAAGATGACTCTGCAGCTGACTCCGGACCCAGAGCGAAGCCTGGTTCCCGCTCGCTTTCTCCTGCAAGAAAGAATAGAACACCAGTTAGCTGCCATATCTTAGGTAAAAGAATCCTACCAACATACGCCTTGAGGGGAGTTCATTTTTCCCAACAATGACGTCTCAATTCGATCGCAAAATCCCTCAGCTGAACGACACTGACAATTGGATTCAAGAAGCTCCGCAGATAGTTGGCCATTCAATCTGTGTCCGAAGAGGTATCTTTCTGAGGCAACACTTATCCTAGCCCGAGCCATCATGACCCTCCGAAATCTTTTTCGTCGGACTCCATCCAAGATTAAAACGATGACGTCGGTCTGCAAGTCGAAAACACGAGACCCACACGGGGTAAAGAGTGTCAACAAGCGAACCCTATCACCCTTTGGTTTTTCAATGTTCGTCACGTCATATCGTCATTGGCTTTCGTTGCTCTGCGGCCGTCGCTCGCCATAGGAGGCGCCAGACCGCTTGACTGCCTGGCTCCTCTGTCAGCGAGTTGATGTCTTCATCTAAAGTTGCGTGCCGCGCTTGAGCACCCGTTCCCTCACTGGTCGTTGTTGTAGCTGATGCTGCTGGTGCCGTGGTCGCCGCCGAAAGTAGCTCACAAGCAAGCTGCCGAGATAGCCGGCTCACTGGGTAGTTGGAGAGTTGCTTAAGGCCTCGTCGTCGTCGTCGTCGCTGTTGTCGTCCACATACATACCTAGCAACATGACTCCGGTTACGCGGACTTCAGCGGAGTCAAGAGATAGCATCTTTTGGTTTTAGTACCGCATGCCGACGTACTGCTTTTGCCGCTCCACAAACTTAATCATAAACCTCTCCCGATTGAAATCTCGTTTCGTGACAACCTAATACCCGCTCGAGTCACCCGCGTACAATGCCTCGGTTTCGACGAAACCAAAATAGTGTTCATGGGGTCTTCTGCGGCGAAAGCGACGATGGAGCGAGTTTGAAAGTAGTGAACCGAGTAAATGAAGACGGAAGACCACGCCGAACGAATGAGAACAGATATTCAAAGAATGTTTTCGAGACATATGGAATAAACAAAGACAAAGTGAAGCCGGACAAGTCGGTCGGTCACACGGATCCGTACAGGATCAAATACAAATGGATGAAAAAAAGACAGACCAAATGCTGTTGCGGTCTTGTCGCGGCGTGAAGTCGGACCACTTCACACCGTGATGCCTCTATCTCGGCCGGGGGTTGTCTCGACCAGGAGAGAAGAGAATGAATGCCCCTTCTGAGAATGGTGCTTGCTTGCCGATCGACCGACGGACTGACTGACTGACTGCCTCGCTGGCTGGCTCACTCCGAGGGAGCAAGCGATCGAGCGACCGACGGACGGACGGACCTAGCAAGCGGCCGATCGGCCACCCAACTCGGAGACGAAGTAGAAGACGCAGAGGCCGTAGTTGTTCTTGCTGCTGCTACCGCCGCTGCCGTCGACAACGACGACGACGACGACGACACCGCCACCATCATCCATTCCTCTTTCTTCTATTTCTTTCTCCATGAACTACACTCGCGCGGATGCCCCGTCGTTGTTGTCGTTTTCGGTATTAACTCACTCGCGCCACTCCTGCCGAAGTTGCCGAAGTCAAACGCCTGCTAGCCAGTCAGCTCGTCCACCCGACCGACCGACCGCCCGCTCGTCCGTCCGCCACCAGAACTTCGGGAACCCAATGAACAACACCATCGCGAGCTCGCCATGGCGAGAGATGACTTCATTAGAGCCGCTTTAAACAGCCCCGTATCCAACAATGACGACGGCTTCGTTCCGCTTTGACATCACAAGCGAGCGCTGCAAGTGCAGCTCTCAAAATAACGGTTGTGACGGTCACGAAGCAAAATTGATCCGTTTTCATCTGAATATCTGCGCAAAACATATGTTTGGTCCTCATTTTTCGCGCACAACATCGCTGATGTTCCTCAGCCCCAGTTTGAAATTTGGAAGAAAGATGGGATGTGGCTCAAGTTTGGAGTGCGATTCTTGCTCGAGTGGAGGTCGGCCTCCGATGGCCGGACGACGTAACTCTCGGAACGAGATGACATATCGGAGAAGTTGAAAGATCCGTTGTTGTTCTCCACCGTTCGGAACGGCACACCGGCAGGGATTCCAGAGAACTTCGCACATGTTCGATCCTTATCCGGTCGAGAGCGGTGCCTTTAGGGGACCGTGTACACTTGAACGCGATCAGCGAACGGCGACTCATTTGATCGGTTGCATCGTACGCCTGTTCGATGATCAATCATAGCCCCAGTCTCGACATACACTTCATGCCGCTGCAGCACTGAAGCTGCTCGTTTGCTCGCGGGATCTGGGAGACCACGAGAAAAAAAAAACAGATCTGCCCCAGGCGTGCCGTACGAGTGTCTCTGTTTTTTTTCCGCGATTTCTCTTTTCCAGGGGCCTCCTTTTCGAATGAGTAGTAGGTGGTTGACTGAGCAACTAGCTGAACGGAGCGAGTTTTCTTTAGTCCAGGGAACCATGTGGAAACCTCCCCGCTCGAGACTTTACAGCCATGAAAACAGCAGTGATCATGCTTTTCGGAGAAATGAGTGCGAATCCGAAATCGTAAAACGAGTCAGCAAACGACCTGGTAGCCTGGAAGATACCTTTGGGCCGCCGGACCAAGTGGCGTTCAGATGAGAACACGACCCCAGGCAGTAAATGTCTGTCCTTCTGATTGCGGTAAACTGGAGCTTGCGGTACATAGATTCACCGTCGGCATGCTCGAGCCCCTCAACGACTTCAAAGCAACTTCGAGCACAACAAAAACCGTTTCAATTTCACCGCCAACGCGCCGCAGCGGCTATCAGTACCCCAATCAGGAACAGAAAGGTCGCACGACTGGGCTCAGCTCACGATGTCCTACCATCGACTCCTAGGAATCCGCACATCGAGGACGGAAGACGACAGACGACACTAAGTCGTCTCGGTTCAGAGTCTCATTCAGTAAGGGATACCGTGATGTTTGACAGCCGGATTGAGAATAAAATGGAAGCAGCAAACAGGTTCCACAGATTCGGGAAGCCTCTCTGTAAATTGAAACCTGAATCCAGAACCAAGGTTCGAAAAAGAGTCTTCCGTCAGCTTTCCGCAAGCTTCGTGAAGTGTCTCATGGCTTCAACTCTGAGACAGGCCGTAGAATTTTCGAATCCACCGGAGGTAGGGAACACACATCAAGTCCAACCCTATCCTGGAACCAAATCTTCAGGTTCCTGATCCTGAGCAATCCGCAGCACGCGGATTCTACTGAGGTCCCGGCGCCAATGGCTGTCCGATGCAGGCATCAACGCCGAGTTGCTACATTGCTTCGCATCGTGTTCCTCCCCGAGTTTGTGTTGATCGCGAACTTCGCGGTTCATGCTTGCTTGAGAGCGATCACTAAATGCGAACGGGAAATTGTGAGTTAGTTTGATTTCCGTACCTTTTTTATGCATCTGTATGCGGTGTATGCGTCTGCCCAGCTGGTTCTGTGGAGAAGATCAAACTCGACACCGTCGACAGAGTGCCGGTTGATCAGGTTTGACAGTGTATCGTTGCTTGTTGAGCTCATCTTCGCAGCCCGCCGCCCGAAACACATAATCCGTTAGCGAAACCACACATGTCACACATTCACCACTCTAGTCAAGACTAGACGCGATCTGCACAAGTCAACTTCATGAAGGTTTGTCCGTTCTCGTAAATGAACGCATGGATTCGGCTCGATGACAAGTTTCGACTCTGAATTCTGCTCGGAATCTGTTCCACTGCTGGTGAGCACGCTGTCAACAACTGTCCATCGAGTGAGGACTTCTTCAGTCTGTGGGTGGGTTGTTCGGTCTGGTGGGAAACAAGGTAGAATCGCACCGCTGGTGCCACGAGCAACTTATCACAACAAATCGACGGAGTGTGTCTGTTCGAATTGGTTCGTACGGTGCAGCTAGCTGCCAGTAAGCGCTCATGCGACCTAACGCTCTAGCGGCTCGTAGAAACTGGTGAGGGAACATGGTGCTCGCTTACTCTATGTACTCATAGATGGCGCTGTTCGTGCTCAAGAGACTCCGCCCATTTACGACGTTGACGACGATTTGAAATGTTGGCGGTCGTCATCGACCACCAAAGAAGAAATTTGGTTGGTCGCTCGCCTGGACGTGGGTCCGGGGTCTTGGGTCCGGGGCCGGGCATTGATAGTCGGGACAGCTTCGGCCGAGCCGGCAATGGCGGCGACAGCATCGAAAGCGGCGATCGAAGTCGCCTCCTTAACTAACGAGGCAGCGGGCAATTGGTGGCCGCCGAAAGTGAACTATGCGCGCGTTTAGCTGCCCGGTCGAGATTCTTCTTTCTCGTTTCGAACGATAATTGGAATATCCATGGATTGCCTGCTATAGTTAGAGGTCAGCCTGTATCTCCAATGGGTTTCAGGAGCGGACTCAGAGAGGGGCGTCCGCAGAGGAAGGTCAAGGAAGCTTGCATGCATCCTGTTTGAGATCGCCCCTAGAAAGATCGCCAACACCAGCTGAAAGCAATTGAGTGTTGCTGTGCTGAGAATCGATCGAAATCCGTGCATAACAGTCTTCTCCCGAGTCAGAATATTCGAGAAATGGGGAGATCCTAGGAACAAGGGCCGATCTCCGCCGATCAGAGCGCGCTGAGAGGACTGCATCTTATTTTGCGCGATGCCGTTCCTACCATTGGAGGATTCCACACATTTGCCGAGCTCCTCAGAACTGACAATGAAATGAAGAAGCGAGAAGGAAGCGACCTCCTTCTGGCCGCCCCCTGAAACCGAATGAATCTTGTCCCGGTAAAACTCCTTCCATATCGAATATTGATCCTAGAACAGCGTCCTACTTCTGCGATTTCGCTCTGCTTCATAGAGCGGAGGAATCCGCCGTCCTCACAGTTACTTTGCTTTCGTTAGACATGTGCTGCCCTCTGGTTTGATCCTATACAACCAAGCCTTGAGCGGCGCGCTCAAACGTTGAACGGGATCGAGCACGAGGACCACACAGTGAACCAAAAAGAGTTCCCCGAGATAGAAGAGCTTGCGTCATATTCAATATCCCACCGCCCTTGTCTGATATTCGATGCAGTCTCCCAACAACACGTCTCCAAGAAGCAAGAAAGAACGTTTACAGCTCATGATAATCCGGAGTGATTAATAACAATTTTGCGGAGTGGGATTTAGGTTTAACAATTAAAGACTCGGATCTTGAGAGAGACGAGCTGAAGAAAAACTCCAAAAATCGATTCCGTCCGTGTAAGACTCGAATGAGCGATCGCAAGTCCACCTCTCGTGCTGCGACCTTGAAGTTTCGTATTATCGACCTCTGTCTAGTATCGTATGATATAGGATTCGACAGATTTGACCGATTCCAAACCACGGAAACGGGACGACCAGCTCTTCGCAAACATTCCAGATTAATGACCTTGATCGCATATTTTGTCGAGGGTGGTCGTTGTCACCGTCGGCGTCGTCGTCGTCGTCGCACCCGTCGACAGACTCATGGGAAACGCATCAAAATAAACAGAAGCAACAAACAGTGACTATCAATCCTCGATCTCGAGGCCGCTGCGCGGGGAGTAGGCAGTATCTCTGGAATCAGAGCCGAACGGAGTGAACGGACCTCTGCGGTGCGATGTTCAAATGAAGTCGAATCAAGCCCCGGGTACTTTCGCGTGAAGCCGTGTGAGGTCCGTAGAGTCCGTAGGCGACGGCCGCAGCAGCGGCCCTCCATCTTCAACAGACTCAGCTTGAAGCCGAGGTTCGAAAACATTGTCTAAGTAAATTAGATAGCAGCAAGCGTGCCGGATTTATTTCGAACGCCCTGTGGGTGGCTCCAGGCTACGGTCTGCCGACCGCGCGGGCTACAATATTCTCAGCTAAGCTTACTTTAGCTTGATCGACAGGCGACTGGCGCGAGTTTACAGAAAAGAATCAATGACTCCGGCAGACAGACAGACAGACTGAGTGAGTTCGAGCGGAGGCCGAAGCGAGGAGTATCAACCGAGTAGAGTTCTGACCTCGGTAGCGAGTTCCGCTAGCTCTGCGACACGCCGCGCCTTTCGCTGTGTTTCAGTTTCGTATGGACTTTCCACGCCTGGGTATAGGATGCACATCGCGCAATCGATTTCCCAGGGAATTCTTCCGCGAGTATAAATCGGCCTCTTGAATCCGTACTGATCCGCACGGCTCCAGTTACCGAACTGAGAACCTCGATAAGCTTCCATCGTCGTTGGAGCATTGATCCATACTTGTCCGGTGGTGTCTGTCGAGAACCCGAGCAAAAAATCAGAACTTCATGTTTGACTCAAGGAGGGGGGCTTTGGGTGTTACCCATTGATTGCGTTCTCAAACATGCATCTACCGGCGGAAGGAGGCGAGAGTAGACGCGGCGGTTGCGTGTGTACTATCCGGAACTCGAATGGTGACTCTGTGCAGTTCGAGGAAAACATCCCAGCGTAGGCGCCACACACCGATCGACATCGAGTTAGATTTCGTTCAGACTCGTGGACTCTTCATCATAGAGGCTAATGATGCTCGTGAACGAGTTATTGAAAATTTTGACTAAACTGCCCGCATGCAAAGCAGAACTTCGACGATGACCTTCAGGAGAGAGTTCTTACTCGAATGGAGCGGAGTACGGAGCTCATCCTTGAGATATCTCAGGTATAACACTATCAGTAATTGTCGCGGAAGTTGCGAAGTTTTTGCTGTCATCTCCGGTCGAGCCGGTCTTCCGCCGCCCGTTCATTGGAACCTCTTCAAATCAAGTCCTGGAAGATTGGTGCAAATCGGCCGCCCCTTGATTTTCGATTGTCGACCGAATAACCACGAACGCAGAGAGAAATTTTGGTTGCAGAATTTTCAGAGTCTGGCTCGCTATTAGGCTCTCGGGCTGGTTGATTGTCAATGGCTGCTGTCATAAAAAATGAACCTTAAAAGGCCTCGGGCGACAGCGGCGATGGCGGCAAGAAGGCGCCCCTTTTTTAAGC
Source organism: Neoseiulus californicus (assembly GCA_028455905.1). NCBI lineage: Eukaryota > Metazoa > Arthropoda > Arachnida > Mesostigmata > Phytoseiidae > Neoseiulus > Neoseiulus californicus. The sequence goes on from JAMQGS010000001.1 coordinate 22,589,134, forward strand.
TGATCGTGGTCGCCCTTTGACAAGACAGTTCGTCCGAGGGAGCTACCCCCCTTGACTTTGACGAGCCTGGGCCTCAAAAGTCACATGGAGAGCAAAACTCTAATCAGATAACTCAGACAAAAGGTCCAACTGTTTCGGGCGGCTTTCACAAATTTGTCTCTTCGACCATTCCGTCACGGGACGAACGCACGGAAACAGATTGTTGGTTTTCGTCCCGCACTACCCGTCTTCGTAATGTTAGACTCCTGACCAGCCAACGGAATCCGTTCCTGTGTATATTCCGCCGTAACATCCCGCAACATATGCGCAAGTGTTGATCCTCCGCTGCTCCGATGCCCTTGGGATCCGCCCTGGATTCATCTTTCGGTCGGCGGGGAAGTATGGGAAAAGTTGTCGGTAGAACCGAAGAAGCCGTTCCACCAGCCGCCCGGGGCTAAGCGATGTCGCGTAGCCCATCGCAAGTCCAGAGGATGCCGCTCCGACTCCTCGGACGGGTTTTCTTTTCGATTCCTTCAACCACTCGAAGTCATAAATTCACCTCGAGGGGTTCAAACGGCCTGTGCAAAGCATTCTCGGACCGCCATTTAGTCGTGGCCAGCATCTTTGCCAATGTTAATAAACGAGCGAGTTGTCGCTGCTGTTGAGGTTGTTCTCACACCTCCACAGTGACAGGTGTCTTTCGTGGGAGGTCTCAGACCTCCCACTTTGAACACTGGCCTCTCTATTCGAGCAGACTGTAAATCTCTTTTTTTCTTGACTTCATCGGATGATTTTTAGAGCAGCAGCAGCCAGAGCAACGTATTCCCGGAATGCTTTCTTCTGCGCGTGGAGCGGAGCGATGTCTCAATCGGAGCTCTCATTCGAAGAAACACAAAGAACCCTCTTTTCATCTCTTTCTGAGGTCTCGTGGATAAATGGATGAAGGCTTTCTTTCAAAAGTCGCGTCTGCTCACTGGCCGACTCGGAGTCGGTTTTTCTATCCAAACGACTCAATATGATCTCTACCGACCATTATCCTAAACCGTGTCTCGTCACCGTTCTGGATTCACTGATATTAAAACCAACAAGGCGATGTTAGCAAGTCGCCGCCAGAAGCTCAAGCGTTTCCGGGAACTTTTCGGTTTGGTTCGATTACTTCGAAAGTACGCTGGAAAGCTTCCGCTGCGAGCAGATACAGTCGATGTCGCGTTAGTATGATGGTATATTCCCATAAAAGAAGAAGTGACTTCTACCTTCTACATCGCACGGACCGTTGTAGTTAAAGAATTTTACGAGCGTAAACCGAACATTATGGGCATTCGGTAGCTCGAAATAACTTGTGGCCTCGGCAATAACCCTGAGAGGTTGACAACCTGATAGTGGACTTGCTTCCGCTGTTATGGTCGCCATACAAAGTTTAAAACAGATTCTTCCCGTCGGGAAAGCATCATCCCGTCTCATGCTCGATCCAGATCAGAGAGTTCCGTGTACAGCGCTCGGAAGGACACGGCATCTCATATTTTGACGCACGTGGATCTTCGTTGAGTCACTTCAGAGTGTTTGTTGAGGGTTAATCCGACTTGTGTGGAATTCTGATTCTTAATTCGGGCCTCGCCGTCGCCTTGATCTACAATATCCTGAACACGTCCAATCATCGATTATAGTATGCAGAACGGCCTTTACGAGTGGAAATTGTCGTGTGATTCTACACCCGATTCTACATAAATTCATACATGGCTAATGGATTCTCAACGACATCATGACTTCTCGATACCGGAGGCTCAGTTCGAGGTCGCACAAAGGCAGTGCCACACTCAGAAGGAGGGGGGTGCCAGGGTCACCGTATTCTCCGACGACGGAGGCTCCCTATCAGGCATGTAGCAGGACGATCGAGTTCGACGGATCAGGATCACAGCTCCACAGCTTTCGAAGACGATCAATTGAAACCCGGTACGGAAAAAGTGCCTAAGTCCCTATCCTTTAACATAGGGCTAGGGCAGTTCTTCCGTGGCGATCTTCAATTGTGTTTGGCTGTATTCGAACTGTTGAGATTATGATTCTCTGCCGTGGTATTCATATGGAGCACCATGGTCCGTGAGGCGATTTATACTGGGATCAGTGTTATTTTGAGCATGCCCGGATAGTTCAATCCGGTCGAGTTTTTCTTCTCTGAATCCGCAAAGCAGCTCTTTCTGCTCCTTGGTCACCCAGATTCTCACGGAGAATGTTACGCGGGGAGGTATCTTTCCGATAATCCCTTAGATTCAGAAAGTGTACACGAGGCTGAAATCTCCGCCTCATGAGTCTAGTCGAGTTCAGACATTGCATGTCATGACCAGTGGCGTGTCCAGCTTTATTTTTTACGAAGCTGAATATGATCCTAGACCAATGAAGCTAATGAGGCCAATGATGATATTGGAGCTAAAATTGTTCTTTCCCTGGAATATTCATATCTATATTTATTGCTTTAATAGTCCGGAATCGAGTGTCGGTTATGGAATGAAAGTATCGGGGAAAAGGAGGCACACTTAAGGAATCCTGCCTGCCTCCCCCAAGCCTGAGAAAGAGATGACAAAAGGGGTGGCATCAAAACCATAAGCATCTGGGCTTGGAAAATGTTCGAAGGATTCAACCCAAATCGTGGGGGATGATCACCTTCGAGGGATTGCAAACGCGTCCAGTTCAGCAGTCTAGCTCAAGTCGCACACTGTTAGCGTGTAGGCGGAATACACCGAGAGATCCATCATGATAATTTCCCGGACCTGGTAGAGGCTAGCCTCATTTAATTAGGATAACGTGAAGCTGAAGCAACCGAAATTCATCCTGGCTACGCCACTGCTCATTACTCTATCATACTCTTCAAGACGAGAGCAGTGACATTCACGACGGAGATCGTCCTCGTTGGTTGAGTCCTCGTCACCACAACACACGACACTACCTAGTCAGAACCGACCGTTCCCAGTTCGATGTGAATCAGGACCCCCATCGAAGGGTGCTGGTTTGTCAATCGACATCTATAACTTCGGTTAGATCTGAGTCTGAATCCCCACGGTATCAAGCGGGCCATCCATACGGAATGTTTTCTGTCGGCTCGGAAGCCATAGACTCAAGCTGCCGAGCACTGTAGTTTGGATTCGAAAGCAGCGTTCGTGGAGCACTTGAACTTACTTGTATGATCTGCAACAAACGAGCGGGGCTGACAGATATTCCATTGGGTTGAGCTGAAGAAACTATTTTGATCCGGTCCTCATCTCGATCATAGAATATCGTGGATTCAGCCGGATCTACCGGGGCCATATCCGATTGCCGTGCCGAGACAGCTTGAGAAGTTCCGATCACCAGTTTTGACCAACAGAGAACTCACTGCACTCAAGGGAAACAAAAACCGCTTCGCAGTCTAATCGAACCTCAGGTTTCAGGTCGACGTTGTTTGTGTGTGATGCCACACGACACTGTTACGTAGAAGACGTAAAACACGGCCATGGAAAACGCGGACTTCGTCCGTCAGCCAGCCTTGTCTGGGCTTCGATGAAGTCTTCGAAGTCGTGTGTGGTCCGGGGAGGAGCTAAGTGGTGAGAGGGACTGCGAGGGACCGGGGAGCCGACTAGTATTCGTTGTGGTGCGTCTCTCTGTCATCGTGGTGGGGAGTTCGTCCACCTTGCTGTTAGTCTGGTAACAGCACATGCGGAGGTTAGACCTGACGGTGGAACTCGGCTCAACCTAGCCCGGCTGGACCGCACTAGCCCGATAGACGGCTGACGAAGAACAAGCATTTAGATTACGGAGTTTACGCGAAGACGAGACTCGTAGGGAGCGTAATGTAAACAAGGACCGCGACAGGCTAACCCGCTAGCCCAGCGATCGCATACCGACCAAACGGAGAGCGGGCGACCACCCTGAAGGAGATCGCGCATGACGCAAGTTACCGCATGTTACCGATCATGCCGACTGCAGTCTGTGACACCGTAACTTCATTTTCCCATGTTCTTGTATTAGGTAGAAAGGATCTCATTCGGACCAAGCGGCGGCAGAGGCGGCGGCGAATGTAATGACGAAGACTACGGCGGCGGCGGCAACAAGTGTGCCCCCGAGTTTGACATTTCGGAGGAAATCAAGGAACGGACAGACTGGCGGCACACGCCCAGCACGTAAAGCTTGCCCCACCATAAATGGTTCAGTGGGTGGTGGCGGTTGTTGCTTGAACGGTGGTGGTGCGCAGCGCATTAACATTGACCTGTGCCTCCTATTTTCGAGGGCATTTACGACAACGGTCCGTGGTCGAGGCAGCGGCAGCAGCGGCCGCCGTCGTCGTAGACGCTCACTCCTCACTCACTGGTACGGACGTTTTCTTTCGTTTTCCTCCAGACCACCGACGTAGAAACGTCGACGTCGACGACGACCGCATTCAGACCAGAGTAAGACCACCCGAGCTCACTTTTTTCTCTCTATGTCTTTTTTTGCTTGCCTACTTGCTCGCTCTCTCAAGGGGCTTCCTTGTTTTCAGCTTTTGTTGTCTTCCATCGGATTCTTATTCCATCTCGACGGTTTCTCCAACCGTCGTGTTTTGACATTGACGTCTTTTCAGGACAGTAGTTTCCGTGCTCTTGGCAATCGTCTTGACCCTCGAATCAACAATTGTTTCAACGAGCAATATGGCCGATGCGATTGGGAGCGGTTCAATCTGGGGAAAGTTTGGGATATTTACTCTCCAGCAAAATCTTCTCGAGCAGGGAGCTTGGGAATTTGTGGAGACATTGCTGCTTGCCGGTGAAATTGTCTGATCTTATTCCTAGTTTTCACGGAACTGAATGTGTTCCATCACCTTCGATAACATCGCAAGCCTTTCTTGGGGGGGGGGGGGGGGGGGCAATGTGGAAAGTCTGATAACTGATAACGAGTGGGGAACGTATCGTGAAACCTGAGATTCCTTGAAAAACTACCGTGAAATCCCGCGTATAACGCGCCCTTTTTCTGATCATGGGAGCCTTCAGATCTCTGCCGGACAGACGGTGAATGTGTGTTCTTAAGATTTCACCATCACAAAACCCCAGCACATACATTTTCCATTTCCAGAGTTCTGAACCCTCTTATGGTCCGAAAGAGGGTTCGTTATACGCGGAATTTCACGGTACATGGTACATCTAACAATCAGTGACGCTCTCATTACACGTTGAGTGTCAGGTCCATCAATATTTTATTTTAATCCTGGAGGTTTCTGCTAGATTTAATCGGCAACTCATCCACGGTTTGCGCACGTTTGACCTCGCTCCACTGGAACCTCGAGAAGCGTCCGGTCGACTGGAGTTTGTTCACGTTAGCTTGGTTCCTTGCAGCCGAAATAAATATTAAGCGCACTAGAAAGCATTTGTGAAACCGGGGAATCCTCTTTATTCTTCCCAGGTGGTCGTCGAATGCTCGCCCGCTTGCTTGCCTACCGGCCTGCTTCGCTGGATGACGAACGGACGGACTGAGTGGCTGGCTGCTTGCCTAGACTGCTGCTCTCTCCGATCGACAAGGTGGTCTGTGTATTTCTGTAACTCCTCCGTAAATTCAGTTTCAATTTGTCCCCTCTTGACGTAATCCGCATTTCCCGATCGGCCGGTGGGTCGATCGCAGCGGATCCGACAACAAACCACAATCGATCTCTCTCAGTCTTTTTCTCCCTACGTACTCGAAGTTATGCTGGCAAGCGTTCTATGTGTGACCCGTCGCCACTGCTGTGACGCTTGTGGCGACCGTAGTTGTTGTGATGTATCGATTCAGCGGGGAATCTCCTCAGCACTTCGTTTCGTCGTCGTTGTCGTCGTCGTGACGCGTCATTCCCGCTCGTTTCAGGAGCGGCGAAAAGACCAGAGTCAGCTGGAGGTTCTCTTGTTGCGGTGATGGATCGGAAAACAAAGCTTTCATCAATAAATACGACCACCACTCGCTAGGACACCACTTGAACGTCGCGCTCAACAACAATCTGTGAGAGCCCCGCGCTCATGGTAATCCGACGAACCGAATTCATAACATGATTCAAACGCCGGAGGATTCTGCTGCTCCATGAGCTTTATTCTTGCCTCCCCCCCGAGCAGAATTCCGAAACAACTTCATCATCGATTCAGTGAGGATCGAAAATCTTCTAACAGAATACTCCTCAATGGGCATTTTGTCCACCGTCACAGGTAACGAGTCGTCGTCGCGAAATCAGTTTTCATGTAGTATAGATGCCTTATCCTCCCAACCTGCGAAAAAGGTTTGAATCTCTTTTCGGGCCGCTCATCATAGTTTATCGGAATCGTTAACATGTGGTACGGAACTCGGTAGGGATTCCGAATAAAGCGGCGATTGTATGAACACTCGGCAACATGCCCCGGCCGCTATTTATTACGCTTCCAAAATTTATTGAAATCAGCATCCGCGGACGACCAGGATGATCGAAAATCGAACCCCGACTTCCCGATTGACCTTGGCTGGAACTCCGATACGGCGAACCCGTCGGAGCGACCAACTTGGCGATACCGGGCGTTTCGGGGGGAAGGACGGCTTCATTATACTCCTCAGTCCAATTCTGGTTATGAGAAGGGATCATCTGTCTCGGAAACAAAATAGAAATCTCGTGCTATATAACGAGAGGCCGAACTTATTCGCGGCGTTATCAGTTGGGGATAGCGCGCACTGACTTCGGTCAAATTTACTACAGCTAACTTGCTCGAAGGTGCAGATGAAGCTCGTTATCAACGTTTATCATCTTCTTTAAGACGACAGCAGTGCTTGGGGCCGATGAGAAGAGCACTATTCCCTCGTGAGAACTTCCTGCCCCTCCACACATATCCATTCAATGGGTACTATCAGAATTCTGGCGGCGACTGTTGTCTGTTCACCTCGCCGCTCATTACGCTGAGAGGTCCCGGATAGGATCCTTGGAGAGCGTTGTAGTTCCGATGCTGTCCTGTGAGTTCTATTCGTTTCAAGACCCGCGGATAGCCGCAACATTTTCGCGGTTACTCACAAAAACAACCGCAATCTTGATTCGAGTGTTCGTTTGCAGACCTCGCGTATCAGATTGGAGGGAACTTGCTAGACGTCATATTCATGGCACAAGTCCTCCAAAATGCTTGCGAAGCTCTGTCAGAAAAGCTGAGTTTGGCAATGCCACAAGCAATAACACGGGTTTGTTGAATACTAATCATCCTCGGAAGGAGCAGGCAATCCAGAAAACGTTTCAGCGTGCGTAACAGGCGGAGAAAGTCGATGGTCTCTCGCGTGCGAGGGCCGAAAAGCCGGTTTGCCTTGATTTAGATGGTGGGGAACCTCTACGTCCCGACCAGTATGAGAACATTCGATATCTTACGGATATAAACCGCGGTTTTCCTTTGCGGCTCCCAACTGTCCGCAAACCGCGGTGTCCAGAAATGTGGTTCTCAGATAGCCATACCACTGGCTGTAGCTCGCCCTCGTATGGGAGCTCCAAGACGGTTGGCACGGGAGTTCCCTACCTGCCATGAGCCTCAAGACTCTGGCACTGCGGAATGGTTCCTCTTTCCATCCTATATGCTGCCGTATTTAATCCTTCATCTTGGAGATCAATACAGTAGAGTTCGAGCGCCATGAGTGGCAATGACTACATGAAGACTGCTCTTAATTAGCCATTACTACCCTGATCAGGATGCCTTACAGTCCGTGCCTCGTCTGAGGCTCAGAGGCTCGGCAAGGGGTCGGTCTAGGTCTAGGCTTCGAGACACAAGCTGTCAAAGATCTTGAATCATTGTGTACATATAATATCATACCGTTAAATATTACTCCTGATGTAAACCAAATCGGATGATGCCGCCACGAGCCGGCTTGCGAGAAACAATAAACCCTCTTCCCCAGAACGTGTAGCGAGAGATGTAGAAATCGGTTTCCCCCGCAACGAAAGGTCGTGTTTTCAATCCTTCCGGCACCAGATAAAGAATCGAGCAATATCCGATCTCCCAAACAATTCACATGCTGCCGTGACGGTGAATCTGTGCCGGACTCGAAACACGTGTGTTCTTGAAGACTTTTGTGCTTGCTCCGATAGCGGTTTTCGCCGAAGACTTTCCGACGGCCATGCCACCGGAACCGAAGAACACTCCGAAAAAACCGCTGAGAACCCTCGCGACCTTGAAAGCCAGCCGGAATCGCGTCCGTGAACAGATCCAGGAGACCATTGGGTCGATCGAGGGCCTCCATTCGGCCAGGCCGAAGTTTTCCGACGGCGGCTGCCCCTAACCGTGCTGAACTACGTGAGGCAGCTTTCCACGACGGTGAAAGCGATCGACGATGAGATTCTGCAGCACCATAAGTTCGGGAGAGAAGATCAGATTCTCCATCAGGAGGATTGCGACAAGTTCGAGTTCGTGGCATGCAAAGCCATCGCCGCGCTGGATGCAGCCTATAGCGGCCAAGCGGTGGCGCTTTCCATGGCTGACACAGCGTTCTTCACTCCAGACCAACGTCGCGTTCGTTTTGCAGGGGAGGCTCAGACTGGCGCGCTAGCACATCCCCCCGTGGGATCATCCAATCAAGCGCAAGAAAGCTCTCGACCGCGGGCGATAATCATCCGTAACTTCTGGGGTTTCGACGCTGAGCAGGAACCAGAGGTGTTCCGAGGCGACCGATTGAAGTAAAGTCTGTCGAAGACGAACCCAAAACTCTCGTCGTCGAATTTGAGCTCACTGACGCGGGTTACCGGTTAGCGCCAAATAGCGAATTAGTCAGATAGCGCATGGAGGTTCCTTCATGCGCGTTCCCAATGACTCGGCGCCATCAACTTCCGCAGCCGCACCGGTAGTGGCTAACGTTGTTGGTGGAGAGAGTAAGCCAGACGGCCCGACCGACGGTGAAACTAACCGCGCGGGCATATGATCTCAATGGAGTGAGGAAAATTCCAGTACGCCTTTTCATCGACCATGGTTCGGGACTGACCCTTCTGTCTCCGTGCCTCCGTTAGTTGCTGCTCAACGTCCAGCCTCTCAGTCGTCGTAACCTGAACTTCGAAAGCGATTGATTCGACCATTTGGCTAAAGCCTCTTCCGAATCGCGAGCGGAATGATGAACATGTCAGAACTCGCCTGTCATCGGTGGCGCATCAACGTAGGGGTATTTCGCCCCGGGCGGCACTCCGTAGCGGCTCCGAAGAACAGGTAGCTCTTCTTCTGTGGCTGCCGGAGTTACGTGGATCAGAATATCTTCTTGTTGTGGTTTCTCTGCACGGACTTCCGTCGGACTTCGAATCTACAGGACCGGCATTATTGCAGCGAATTCCAGGCACCGAACATCCGGAGGGGAATCCTAGGCAGAGACATCCGTCATCATTGATTCCACTTTTCGACGATGATCAGTTCCGTTATCCGTTATCTCTATTCCCCCTCATTCCCACAAGCCATTTTTTCTCAAGTCCAGCATGAGGTTTCCTGATCCACGGTTTTCACGGTTACGCATCTCGAAATTCCGGGTCGACGTTTAGAGACGCAGCAAGAATCACGAGCGATTGCGCTGTTTACCCGTTGCATGCGGAGGTGCCTACTCAACTTGTCAGTCGTGGATCATATGAAGCACAAATCATCATCATCAGCATTGTCATCGAAGTCGTCTGCTATTGGAGAGTATCCAGCCTGCTGGCATCTTGGGCCGTTTTCAGTCACTTTGCTCCCCTCGCACTCCTAGAACGTGTAGTTGTTACATTGTGGGCCTGTTCCTGTAGAAGGAATATTAGTGAGATCTGTACTTCCGCCCAAGAGAAACGGCCACGTCTCCGCTCCTTCGCTCAGGAGATCGCACGTCTGTCTGAGAGTTTGGCCGACATCAGCTGATCTTGAATAGAGGCTCAAACAAAAAGAACTTTCCTTGCCGTGTCCGAAGAAAAAAGCAGCCAGAGGCTCCTCTGAGCTTGCTCATTGATGAAGGAGTGAGTATCACGTTGGACTCCACTTTCCTCAGTTTAATATCGGTTCATATACCGTTGAGCGGAAGCCGCTATAGACGTCAAAACGAGTTTGATTTAAGGTGTCAGTTTTCTGCGACGACTCATGCGTCTAATTTACAGAAAGCGCTGAACCTCGTATGATCCATCGAATCTGAGCTGCGATACCTCCAAAACGCTCTCCAGCCTTGAGGAGCCTGCTCGTCGCGGAAACGATCCGGTGACAGGGCTGCAACTTCTCGAATACGATGTCGTCAGCAAACTTGGCGTCTCCGTCAACTGTGATTGATGGCTTGGCATCCCCGGGTCCAGAAGAATGGGCAAATTTGAACACCTTGGATGAGCCCATAATGACGACCGTGAGTAGACGCTAGCGAGCATCACTCCTCGAATTCCCCGCAATTCTCTTTTGGGTATATGCTCTGTAAATCTGAATCTCACCTTATGCTGCAGGTGATGCGCGACGCCCGGAGTATCATGAACAAATTCGTCAACGTCTACACCCCAAAGAAACAGAAGCAACTCCTGCGGGATTGGGACCTCTGGGGTCCGCTCATGATTTGCGTCCTCCTGGCCGTCATACTCCAGGTTTGTGAGCTCACGTCTCGTTGTTGGTGGGATATATTTCAACCGCGGGAATAACTCATAAGCTGTGTATCTGATTTTCAGACCTCCGCCGGCACGTCGAACTCAGAAGCGATGCCACATTTTGCCGAGCTTTTCGTCATGGTTTGGGGTGGAGCTGCATTGGTGACACTGAACACGATCCTTGTGGGCAGTCAGCTTTCTTTCTTCCAAGTGAGATTTCTTGCCAAAAGAAGAGATTCTCGTGGACAGCTTTGACTTATTGGAAGGTTCCCTCTTTATCTAACGATGTTCATCCATCCTATCGAACAGGGGCTCTGCGTTCTTGGCTACTGTCTATTAGGACAGTGCATTTCGCTGATTGTGTGCAAGGTGAGTTTGAGTCATCTCATGCGCCTTGATTGCATTTTTACTCCCCGCCCAGTCGGAGAATCGAAGCTCCACCGTGTGGGGCTGAGAATCTGGATGGGAATGAGCACGTGTGGATCATTATGGGCTTCTTAAGATCATTTGACATAAGAGCTCGAGAGGACGGAAGCTGAGTCGAATATCTTACTGAGAACTCGTGCCCCAAGAGTGCGCTTCTTCCACCTCTAGCGAGACCCAGGCGTATACGCTAACTTCGCGTATTCATTGTCCTTGCATCATTTTCAGATCCTGCCGGCCGTCATCGGCAACAAGATGATCTTGTTTCTTGCATCAGTTTCCGCCACAATGCTCGGCTGCGTATGGAGCATTGTCGCTGCGTCGGGAACTTTCTCGGGTCTCCACGAAGATCACCGAACTATTTTAGTAAGGTGCGTTGAGAGCTGCGAAGTACCTTGGTGAAAGCTACATCGAATCATGGCATGCCGCTGGGAGTGACTCTTTTTTGTCGTTCCAGATACCCGATCGTGATATATTACCTCCTCATATCCTGGTTGATACTGTCTTGGTCCAATCCGCACTGTTAGGAGGTCGCTAGCAGCGTCGCGAGGGGCTGACGGAAGTCGAGTCGACATGTTGATTTGTATGCGTGTGTGAATATGGATGTAATATGAGTAAAAAATTGGAATACTCCCGATTATTTCATTTTGTATCCTTTGCGTGGCCCTGTTCACCGGCAAAGAAAGCAAGGCTCACTCCCGGGTGACTTGGCCGACTGTGAACCATCAGGATCGCTCCCCTCCTGGTCGAGCTGGTCGAGGAACAGGAATGTGCGAAACTGCTCCCTATCGAATACTCCCATGAGCTCGATATCGTCCTCCTCCCTCCGGAGGGGACCATGAGGAGATAGCCGAGAAACAGTAAAACCTCGTAGGAATACTCGAGAAAACTCCATGAATGCATCAACATCATTTCATATCACGAATGCGTTTTCTTTCTTGGGGAAAAATTTTGTCCTGCAAATGAGCAAATGATGATGATGATCCTCGGACCATGTCGAACGAAGCTCCTATATATCTTGCAGAGTCTCCGCTATATTGTCTCGATGAAGTGTTTTAGGTAACACAGTAGTGCAAGGGCCCCGCGTCGCGGGGATTGTGCAAACGGTCAATCAGGCACTTCACGTCGTGGCTCTGAAGAATCATGCACCACGCCCACTTCGATAACGGAGACCCTTTTCCTCATCTTCGTTCATATGATCATAATTCCCGATGACAACGAAAGGATTTCTGGCTTCGACCGACGCCGAGCAAAAGCTGACAGCACCCGATCGTGCGGAGAAGGTCCTACACAACTATCCTCCAGCGGGACACTCAGCAAATGATCCCACGATGCGCGGTTTAAGATAAGATTTTTAGGAGCGGACGGACAAACCGAGGAAGATGTCACGTTCGCGAGGGAAGAAAGACACGTCGAGTCCATTCAAGGATGTTCCTTCTCAGACGTCCTCGAGGTTCTCGATTTTTCGTGACCAGATCATATCATGGTTGGTGACTTGTTATGGCTGGTGTTTACCCCACGTTGACAAGTACGAGAGCTCTTTCAACGCTCGTCCGACGTTAAGAAGTGATGTACCAGTTCGCAAAGCACCGACATTAGCAAGGGAATCAAAGCTCAATACGAACAAGCTCAGCCTCGTTCCAAAAATCGACTTGGAGCGCACGGGGGCCAAGAATAAAGACACTGTGAAGCACCTTGCCGCGGATTTAGATTCACCGAGGGCTGATGCTTTTCCGGGTGAGAAAATGGGTGAAGCTCCCGATGCCTTGACGTTGAACAGAGGCAGCCCACCATCCGGGAGGGAAGGATTGACCAAGGAAGCGGTGGATCCAAGGAAAAGCCCGATAGCCAAGGAAGTCGTTCGGGAGCATATCGCACGAAAGGATAATCATGTCATGAGTCCTCCTGCGCGACGAAAATCCCCGAAAAGACGCTCGCCTCGGTCTCCGAGGCCGGCTTCGCCTGGTAGACAGAAAACCCCGAAAAATGCGCTACCGAGAGGCGAACCCTCGCAGAAAAAGACGGCAACTTTGAGCGAAGCACCCCGGAAGAAACTTTCCTTCGGTAATGAAACTGTTTGTGTGATGTCACCAGAACCGAAGGAAGTCCCGCCGTTTGAGAGAGAAAAATTGTCGAAGAAACAAATGGTTGCACTACGACGATTGGCAGAAAGGAATCGACTCTATCAGAAACGCTACGGTAAACCCCTCCCGGAAGAATACGTCGCAAGTACTCCGCCGGAATTGAAAGAGGCACTGAATGCTGTGGAGGAGGCACACTTGAAAGCGCGCAAAGAGAGAAAGCAGTTGAACTTACAACTTGGCAGAACGCGGGATTCATTGAGGTTACACGAGATAGCAGAATCAGCGGCCGACAAACCTGAAGTTGTGAGTGTATTCCAGCTTTATGATTCCGGAGCGGCAATTAGAGCCGTGTAATTATATGTGGTCCGCTGATTTGGTCAGGGGTTCTCAGACGTTGTTAATCGCACCTTCGCGGGTAACTTCAGGGCCTTGAACAGAGCTCGACATGCGAGTGCAGCCTACGGCACACTATCACCCTACCAATAGGCTCGAAAACATATGGTCAGACCGATTCTGTCCTCCCCCGTGAGCTCCCTCATAGTTACTCCATTGCTCCATATAGAAGCGTCTCTATGCTCAAGGGGCTTATCTCACGGCCATCCGGGCGCCGTGGCTTATGGCGGGAGCTGGCTGCCGACGACACATTGTCTGAGAACCCCAGACTTGGGTGGTACGAATTTTCGGCAGAATACTGAGCTCATCTTTGGTTTCGGATCGCTCCGCTCGTTTTCATACTGATCATATCTCTGGTTTCCAGGAGAGTGTGGAGGAAGTGACAACATCTAAGATCAAGAAACTCCGACGGAAAAAAGCCGCCACTGGATCGAATTTGCCGAAGGCACCAGGAAATTAGTATACCTTACTGAGCGCATGCTACAGATCACACCTCCATATGATTCCGTAGGAGCAGGAGACGGATGGCTTTAATTTTCGAATCAGTTTTGTTGCCGAAGTCGGCATAAAAAGTGTCTCCAATGCCTTAAACCAGCGGTTTCCGAACTTCTCTTGTCTTCGCCTACCCATTCATGTAAGCAACCGGCATTCATCACAGACTCTCGAATACTGAGCTTGGATTCTGTGGACTTCCGGTCGCGCTAAACTTTGCTGCTTCAAGTGCAGACCTACGGTCTCACTCCCTCACAACTACAACCTCGGCGTCCCCATCAAACACGGTAGCTGAAGGTAACAAATTCAAGGCCGTAGTAGCCTGGTTGCGGTCAACAAGCTATTTCAAGTCTGTAGGCGATTCCAGCCGCATCTCTTGAGATTACAGTGAACCCCCGTTTTACGCGGTTTTGTAAACCGGTTAAAACGGACGATTGCCCTAATGAGCGAAACAAAAGAAAAAATGAAAGAAAAAATTGAAATGAAAATTACGCGCTCAACGAATCCGCGTAAACCGAACCGCGTAAAACGGGGGTTTACTGTATATCTTGCTGGTAGTGCTCACACAAAATCGAGGTGTCCTACATAGAACGCATTCCGAACAACAAAGAACGGAGAAGCTCTCGGTGTGACTCTGCGAAAATTCGAACCCGGTTGGACGATTCCCAACAACTTGAGGTGACTCTCTATCAAATATTTCTCCCTCAGGTCCGGGTCCTGCCGGGGGTTAACGCGCCTGCAGAATATTTTTCATGCCGCATTCACCAGTCTCGAAGGACTTTCTGACAAGCGTTTAGTGACGTTACGGTTCGAATGTTTTGGATACCCTACACTTCCGATACCTCCATCAGCATCTTTTCAGTCAAGTTCGTCGAAGTTCTCAGTTCCCAGGAGCAGTGATTCAGACGATATAACACGAATCCTAGTCGTCCCGCTATTCATGAATGCTTTCTGTATTCCGATGTCTTCAAGAAGAAGGTTTTGAATCCCTCATAGGTTGACAGCATTATTGCACAAGATGGCGCCACCCGTGCGAGGCGCGGTATTATTCCAGCGAAAAGAGCTCTGAAACCCGACATCCGATACAATTCTCTGATCATCTTCGTTGTAGATTTTGTATGCTGAATATCTTCATTCCCCAAAGCCATTTGCCTGTAACGAAACGAATCACTGAAGAGTGAATCTCACAGAGCTCCGTCGAACACCGAAGTCATGAACCGATTGAGTCAATTGATTCTCCTCATGATGAAAATGGAGAAAGCGGAGAACCTGTGAGTCTTGATGACGTCGAATGGCAGGGTGATCACCGCAGCTGTCGACCCTGCTGCTGCTCCCGCAATCATTGTGAACTGCAGGGAAGGTCTCTGGTCCGTACAGAACGTCCGTTTCAAGAATTCGTACGATGACCAGTAAATGCAGCTGAAGAGAACATCTCGATAGAGCGTGGAGCCAAGACCTATGTGAGAGTCAAACACCTCAGAAGTGTCTGGGGCGTGCCTGGCCAAACAGAAAATCTCTATTTTCGGCGAGATGTTCAGCATGACTTACCCATGTAGAGTGGACCAACTCCCTGTGACCGAGTCAGGCCGATCAAGACCTTTCTCAGCTCAGTGAATGTGATTTTCTCAGACTGCATTTTCGTGCGAATCAATTCCAGGGGAGCTATAGCGAAAACTGTGACCGTTCGCGCGATGGCACCAGAAGTCACAACGGCGTAAGATGGAGAGAAATTCTGCGCGATCAAGGAGAATTAACTCGTGCAACAAAACACCGAAAACGAGTTCAGCTTCGAATGAAGTGTCCTATTCGCTCACCTGTTGAGTTTGGAGATGTATTTTGATGACGTCGTACGAGGTGAAATAGAGTACCGTTGACGGAATCACCATCGCGAGGGTCGGGCTGAGACCGGACCAAAGAGCCGTTAATCCTTCCCGCTTCGGGATTTTCACTAGAGCATCGATTGTTCCTGGAATGATGGGTTTCCAGCGATTTCAATGTCAAGATCCAGATCATGACGTGAAATACCTGCTTTTTGATACTGAGAATGCACAAGCAGCTCGCAAGAAATGCACCTTTCAACCGTTTATCGGTGTATCCGGCTTTTTGTTGTGCCTGCAAACGGGTCTTGATAACTTCCAGAGGAGTCATACAGAGTACGGAGACGGCTCCCCCTGTGAATGTATATGAGGATGAGTCATCGCGCTTCCAGGGGTGCCCACTCTATGAGCGTATCGTCACACTTGTATTGGAGGATGTTGCAGTCACCTGTCCCTGAAGCTATCATTCTTTGCCCCACTCTGAGATCCTGATCACTCATCTGGAAGCTTCTGTAGACTCCTAGGGAGATGACGTCAATTTTTTCCTTTTCAACGTAGATGGTGTACGCTGTACACTAATCTTGGCGGGAAAGTGGCTCAACTCACGCTACACAGGGTAAGAGGAGTCGATTACAGCCGCTTAGGCTCTTGGAAGTTCACGAAGCAATCCTGTCACAATTCCACAGCTTCATCCCTGCCCAGATGAGTCGCACACCCAACGTTGCTCGAACGCCAGAGACCGAAATCTTCGGAGAAATGCTCAAGAGCAACAATCAGAAAATTGCATCACCTTCCAACATATTCTCACAATCAGCAACTCTGCTCGTTGACCGCGCCATGCCGGACTGTCAGCTGGTCGAAAGCTCGCTCGGGGTAAGACAACGGAACGGCGCGCGATTTGAAAGCGTAGTCGGTGTGCCGCATGCCGCGACAATCGTTCAGAGCTGAAATTCTGGAGGTATGAGCCGGCGAAGACAAAAGAAAAGTTCGATGTGATCATCAGCACTCTCGTAATAGGTTTCGTCTGGGTTTCCTCACGAACAGGCTCACCCGCGTCAATTGATCCGTTCGCACTCAAAATCCTGCTCGTGTGATTTAAGTGGTTCCTCTCACAACACCCAACATCTCTCGAAATGACGTCTATCGGTTGATACCTTGTACCCAGATAAGCCGGAGTCTAGAATCAAACTCATCCGCAGGTGGTGTATGAATTATATATACATATATAGAAAAGTACAAAGCGTGAAAAGTGACATCGGTCGATGCTTTTTTATGCAGCAGTCAGTTCAAGCGTGGGGGGTTTCCCTTCGGATTCGGATGCCTGTGTAGACGACTGGGCGTTGAGAGGGACATGATCGATTATTCTCAATTTTTGCTCGTAGAGTTTCATGGCGAAGATCACTATCGCGTGAAACCGGAGCGCAAACATCAAGACCAGCAGAATAGACAGAGCGCAACTCCATATCGGGAGCACCAACAGTGAATCATCTTGGCCGTCCACCAAAGCTCGAAAAGGTTTACAGCTTCGCGTTTCCTCCATGGGTTCCGAAGAGTTCAAGTTCGCATTCCTTATTTCAGATTTCGACACACAGTAAATGTCGTCTCTGGTCCCATAAACAGAAAAGAATGTCATCTCCTGGAGGCGGCTCAACGGCGAGAGGTAGGCGAGTATTTTATGAGCAGTTTCCGGCTTGGATTTCCCGCGCATGTCGTGGAATCGACACGGTACAATACATAGGATCATGAGGATCATGCCCACATAGAACATGGTGAGAACTGAGCTCTTCAGAGACTTCCGTTGAACTTTTAAGATTCCGGCGTAGAATCCAAGACGACCAAAATTGAAACTATTTACGAGAGCGCTCAGTGAGAACAAAAATGGGGACCAGGCGCTCATCGGTTGCTGACCTCCTGCTGACTTCCAAGAGCTGCCGATGTACAACTGCTGTTGATCTGTAACGAGAAAGACGAAAACCGAGAGCGCGACGGTGCAGAGACCTTCGATCATGGTGTGGATAGAGCTGAGGGCACACATGGCACTCGATGCAAGCAGGTAATGGCAGTTGAAGTACTCGTATTTTATGACGTTGCAAACTTTCACGGTAATCTGATAGCCGAAGTAAAATGATTGGATGGCCAGGAACAAATGGAAGATAAAGTAAAGGTTCATGTTGTAGAGGGGCCTTTCCACGTCAGATAGCTCCGAACGTTTTTTGGAGAGGGAGACAAGCGCGAACATGAAGATACCATTCGCCAAAACTCTATGAGTCAATATGTTGTTATCGTCAGTGCAACTTTTGAACAGAACCTCAGTGATAGCGTTGGACACTAGTTCCTGATTATCTGGAACCACTACATCTATCAACTGGATGCGATCCTCTCGTCCACCGCCATCCCCCTTGTCAGGCATCTCTTCCTTGCCGCGATACTTGATCAGGTCCTCGAGCTGACGGCTCTTATGCGAAGTGTCGATCGAGTCCAGGAATGTCTTTGTGTCGCCAGAGAAAGTAAGAATACCTTGGCGGCCGAACACATGCACACTGTCGGCGAACTTCATAAGTATTTCTGGATGGACACTGGACGACATCACCACCGTGAATCCTTTGGATTTGAGCTTCCGCAGAATCTTCAGGATGGTCAGCGTTTCTTTGTAGCGCAGGCCTTCAAAAGGCTCATCAAGAAGAATCAATTTGTGCGGAACACTGAGCGCCTGCAGCAAAATCAGATATTTCGCTTCGCATCTACTCAAATCAGTGGCCAGTTTGTCTCGACGAGAAATAATTGCCATCTGAATTGTACCGACAATCAAATTTCGATCTTCGTCAGGGACATCTTCCGGTAAGCACCGTATCACATGCGTCGCAATCGAGTCCTTAACAGCGATGTTGTACAGGGTTTCCTCAGCTTCATAGTTGTGGACGAATGTTGTATCCCTAAATCTCACGGACGGGTGGTAGCGGACTTCGCCACGATCGGGTTGCTGAGCATTTGCCAGAATGCAGAGCAAGGCTTGTGCAGATGAACACGGTTCGCTCACTAAGAGCACGATCTCTCCAAAGCGGACAACACCACAAGCATTCTGGAGGATGTTACCCTGCATCGTTTTCAGGTACAAAGAGTTCCATTTCACGCAATAGAAGCTTTCCTGTTCAGTTTTCACGTTGATAACTGCCGCGGGTGTAACGGAACTCTTTCCGCTGGTTTCTCTATCTAGCATCGCACTCTGTCGGAAGGGAGCACTGAATACAACTTCGTTCGCGTATGTTTTTAGTGATGAGCTGCGACATTCCACACAGCGCGCACGATCGCGTAGAAAAATGCAGCGAAGCTCATTGGCGCATATGGATCACGTCCAGGGAGATCCCGGTGGGATATGCCAGCCTAGCATGCGTAGAGAAGGAAAACATTTTTCCAGAGAACTTCCTGTTTCGATTCACAGTGAATTTTATTTGGAATTCCCGTTACGAATGATGTCGGTCGCTCAACGTCAATCGCGAATGGTGGTTACAATGATCGTTATCTACAAGTCGGCCATTTCATTCCAGGGGAGACACTGGACGCAGTTTAGCACCGACTCGTCATCTTCCCACCGGGATTAATACCGGTAGTTCTGGTCGCTGAACGATTGGTTTCACCGTGTCAAATATCCGTGTCAAAAATGCCCATCGAGTAATCTGAAGCAGCACATGATGAGGGTGACTAGGACACGTAATCCCTTTTGCTTCGTAATTTTTTTTCCCTCGCCTCACAATCCTACCAATTGAAACCATGATCCATGCAAGATTCAGAATACTCTTTGGGCTCCTCTGTCTACTCACATCGATATGCTTTATTCAGGTATCTCTCTAACTAGAGTTCTTTCCGGCCTCCTTGACATCGGAATCATCATCATCATAATAATCGTCATTGCATTGGTGATACTCATTTCTCATATCTATGACACCGAATTTCCGACGTATATTCCACGTGCCGGAGCAACTGCCGCCGTGCCCTAAATATATTTAATAACGTCATGATTTCAACAGGATCAGAGTGGGTCGAGTTAGCGCAGATGTCCTCTTAGCGCTGCTTCCCCAACGGTACCCGAAATTTCCGAAGTAACTGAATTTCTCCCTGGCGTATCCATCTCATCGAGCCAACGGAGTTTCTGGAGGTTGATTGCGTTGGGACCCGAACAAGGTCCCTATTTTGCATTGTTTAGCGCAAATCGCCTCAGAATGAGCTGGAAAGCCGAGTTCATGCGAGGGTTTGTGAAGACGGCTTGCCGTGATAGTTTGTCCGGCAAGCACCGCAGCACTCCCGGCAAATCGGAACTGGGAACCGGAGGCGGGTAACACAAATCATGCCACGTTGAGGAACTTGGGCCCGGAATACGTCCGACCAACTCCTCCTCACTTTTGAATGGCCACAAGTAATATGAAAGATGAAAGACGTTGGTGTGGTTTCCCGTTCTGCTTCATTGAACTTTTGTCGGCATCGACTCTGGGAATAATATCAAGGAAAGATGGCGGATTCCTTTAGACATTTGACTCCGTTCATCGTTCGAGATCCAGCAGTCACGATGGTGTAAGGAGGGAAGGGGCAAAACATTTAGGCGATAATCCCGTAGGCTCTGTCTCGTACCATTGCGCCCTTCAAATTCATTTCGTAGTTTCTAAGAGCCTTGGAGCCGTGAAGAGTCTTCAGCAGGTAACTCTACATCAGCATGTTCCAGCTCGACGAGTTTGGGATACACATCCGTTGTTTCTCGCCGCAATGTCTCACCCCCTCCCTCTTAAACCCTGGTGTGCCTATACGACATTGTCAAAACTCTAGGTTGTATTCGATGTTCCAAACCAGAGTGAATTGATGACTTGTTATGCTTCGCCAGTGCAGGCCTAACAATGGTCCAGGCGTCGGCCTTCCTTAGCAGACATCTGTATTCTGGGGACCGCTAGTGATTCCCCCATGGATTAGTCCGAGTATTGCTCACATCGGCAATGTTAGTCATCGGGGGTAGGGGCAAGCGTCCCTCTCTATGGGGAAGGCGTCGCCATCCGATTTACGAGAAAGACTCCGGCATTGTACCGTCCGTGTCAGATGCCTCTACCTACTGATCGTGCACCATGATGATGGGTGGCTCGACAGATTCCGGTGCTCAAGTTTTTGTCCGTCGTTAGATCGGCCTCGAAGAAATTTCGGAATGCCATTGATGGAATAAATCACCAGAAACACCTCACTGCGGCGGCAGAGCAACACACAGGGATCACATTCCGTTCTGGGCTCATTCTCGGACTCTGAGATCCGGCGATTCGTGATTCTTCGCAGCGGAGCTTCGTGCGACGTCATGCATGACAGATACATCTCAGAGCATCCTCCGTGAGTAAGCACTCTTTTCTTGGCGTCACCAAATTCAGTCCGCAACACGCGAAGGCGCCGAACTTGGCATAACACGGATCTGTTGTGTAACAATGAACTCATAACGCGGATTCTTGAACGAAACTAGTATCGAATCGAGACAGCGCTGCGAATGAAGTAGACAGAGAGGGAGGCCGAGTTTGCTCCCACCCCGTGGTAACCACCCAAACGATTTCGTTAGTTACGATTCTACAATTCCATGTCACGTATGAAATATAGTATTGGTTATTACAAAGTAACAAACGCAATTATGAAACCACGGTGTCATCAATATCAGCGAAGACTTTTGTTAGCCCGAATGATGCACAGTATCATCGATGGGGTTCCATGGGCATTGCTGACTCGTTCTGCCAATCATGACATTACCAAGATAGTCCGATTCGAATATGAACCATTCTTGCGGTATGTTCGTAAATTTTGTTTGTTTGTGTGTTGTTTGAGAGCTCCCTGTTTTCGTCGGAATGCTTAATCTCCAGCGTTCAAACGGTTTTATGAATTTATTGAATAATTGATCGGTATTTCAACTTCTATCATGATCTAACAACTAACAATCCGACCGATCTGGGTCGGGAGAGGAAGTCCAGGAAAGCTGACCAGGAGCAGCGCGATCAATGTCCTACTGAATTATGGTTGTCTGTCTCTTGACATAATTATGAATATTGTTTATAATATTGTGAATCATCATCATAATCATCAGTTTATCATTCCATTATTGTCATCAATCTCATCTCGTCAGAAAGGTCAATATCAATAGCAACAGTGGCTTCCGAGAAAGACTGCGATTGCACGTTAACGTTTTAAAACTTGATGCCAGCTCGAACTCTTATCTCGCTCTCGTCCTCGCTCGCTGGCACGCTTTTATCCAGATCATCTCGGGTCGTGGGCGTATATATAATTATTATTATCATGATATGTATGTATATGAATAGCTGATGACCGTCATCACTGACAGATGTTTCGAATATTCGAGGTAGCGATTGTGTAGAAAACGCACGCAAGCGAAACGGCACCGGAGACGAGTGAAGATGCGAGAAAGCCCTCGGTGGCTTTGTCTCTAATTGAAGCAGTTCTCTTACGGGGACGTTGTTCGTTGTCCGCGCACTTCTTTGCACCGCGAACCGACGCTCTCCCTTTTTTTCTTTTCTGCTTTTCCAGACCCAGCTTAGACTCTTCATGCTTTTCAGTCAGTCTACGTCATTCCACAACTTTTGACCTCTTCCAGAATTCTCCACACTTCCAATATGCACTGATTACTCCATTTTCTCGCTTTTTCCAAAGAACGGTCCTATCATATATCGCAGCAGCTCTAGGTAAATAACTCGGATTTCTCCAAAGGATGACAATGTGACTCAAATTTCGAGTCAATCATTCAATCGCTCCAATGATTCTATCGAAACAGTCAGTTAGCGCGGTATATATGTTCAATGGTATGTGTTCATTGTCCCTAAACTACTCGGTCATGTTATTTTGTTGATAATCTTCTTGTTGATGGTCTCGACCCGCAGTCTGAAATTTGTTGATGGAGCTTCAGACTGAACCTGACCGAAGTCATTAGCGTATGCTTATTCAGGTTCTCCTTCCAGATAAGTATATATCAGATAAGTATATCGTATGGATGAGGGACGAGTGAAAAACCTATGTATGTATGTAAAATGGCTGACTGGTTGGTTTGAAAGTCGCATGGTATCTTGTAACTTAAGGTCATTTTTATTATTTTTTTTCAACTTTTGTATTGTTGCTTGTTGTTGTGGTAAAGTTTGAATGTGTCTTTGTGTGTTCTTCTCGGGCTCTTCTGAGTGTCCTAGAATGTTTTCAATTCCTGATTCATTCAACACGGAATTCCGATCAGAATGCTCACGATGAGTGCTTTGGAATCTCTCGGAACTGAGACGGGGGCCGAATAAATTCCCGCAGGAAACTTTCATTGGAAGATCACATACCCGTAAATTCCACGGTGAGGTTGATTTCAAGAGCCAAGACTTGCCCTGCTTCCTCCAAATCTCGTTCCATAGACCCGATAAAACTCAAGCTTTGGAAGATCCTCTAATTTGTGAAATTGCGTGACAGAACGTGATTCTTTTCCAGGTTCTCGTGTTTGTGGGGTCACTTCTCGTGAGTTCCGTTCATGCTTCCCCGAATTTGTGGGTCACACGATTGGCTATTGTATGTTTGTAAATAACCTGACGCCGAGGAGACCAAATCTCACTCGGACATATGGAAAGACTTGCGGGCGGCTGTAGTGCGGTATTCTTCTTCATCGAGGTTGTAGGCAAGAAAGAACTGTCGACGATTTAGCGGTCGGAGCCGGGTCTTTGCCGTTGTGTATGACTTCCACCCCGCGAATGCTACTCGCTGTGATGGCGACAATCTTGGTGACTCGACTCCCTGTTGTTCCGAGCTGATCGCTCTCATATGCTTGAACATCGACCGTCTTGTATCGTTTGTCTTTTGGGTATAGTTTTCTTTCAAACTAAATGGGCACGAAGTGAAAGACTTGGATTCATCATGTCTTGCGGGTAGTTGGTAAATGTCTACGGCACTAGCGCTGCTTTGAAAGTCTTCTGGGTTGTGTGGTTCGTTTGTTGCAGAGTTTATTCGTTTCCTTTTTTGACATTTGTAGGACGCGAAACGACGAAAGAGGGGGTTCGTGACCGGGGTTCTGGGAAGGCGCCGAAGAGTTGGGCTTCCTCTCAGAGGAAGGCAACCCTGTACCGGGAGACCCTTGAGGAATCGAAAGGAAATTCGGATTTGAAAGACTGAATGGACCCAGGTTGAGATGGGGCTCGGGAAAGTCGTAAGACTCAAGCGTTTCGTCATCATCGCGAATCATATTTCGTGTGTTTTTCATTCTGTTCTTGTCGTGGTAGTTGTTTTACGTGTTGTGGTGTTGGCGGCGACTGCGAGTTCGGTCATCCATGTGATAACAGTTGCACTCGGCATGTCGCTCGAGACGAAGTAATTACTTAGGTATGTTTCTCCTCGCCTTAATCGCTAAGTGAATGATATGCATCGTTTTCGAATCATTTGCACGTTTGCTTCCTGATCCACTAAGTTATGCTGATAGCCATATAAGTAAATGAGGTATTATCATATATATGCGCGTGTACTACGAAGGCAGATTGAGGAAACAGAGTTCCTCGCAATAGAGATTTCTTTTTCGATTACTAAATGAGCTTCAATGAACTCTCTAGGTTTTCCTCAATGTTTTCTCTTGCTTTTCGCTTTCTCATTTCTCTTTGCTCAGATGGGTTCCTTTTTTGCTTGCTTGCAGCTCCGGTAGCCGTCCTCGTTGTGGTCGTCGCTGTCGACGCCGTGAACATGTATGATCATTGATTTGGTTACAACACGACCCTGCTGCTTTCATCATGCGGGGTAACATAACTAGATACACAATCAGATCGATAGGATAGATGATCAACTCCTTTCGTTGTCTGACCAACAGGCCGACTCGGAAATTCGCCAGGGCGATCCTTCGATCCATCCTCTTTGTTGTCCATATCCTCTTGTTGATCACTCAAAATAACTCAGTCAGTCAGGCAGTCAGTCAAACCATGGTTCAATGATTCAGTCGGCTGGTCCGTGGACCGAGATTTTTCGAGCACTTTGCTGGTTTGAACAATTCCAGAGGTACCGAGTAATTTATGGGAAAGTTTCTCTAAAGATAACAAATAGCGCCGGTAACAGGTGGCGTCGAATCGCTCCGAATTTGTTGAATTTGCACTGAAAATTCGCGTTTCTTTGTTGCTTGTTCGTTTATCCGGACGAGCCGTCAGGGTTTTGTAGCGCAGTCTGACTTTGGCCAGCGGAAGCCAAGCATCCAGAGCCACGGGGCACTACGTCCGCGCTGCCGGAGGTTCTAAGACGGAGTTGAAAGCCGGCTTAGATTTGGGTCTCGCCTTCAGTTGGATGCGAGTTACGAGTCTTGTCCTGATATTTCTTCGCATCCATTTCAGCCAGCTCGTCTTTGCTGAGATGGTGCACGATTCCAGCGCCAAATGCATCACCGAGCACATTGATCGAAGTTCGGATACGATCCCTGAGTGTGGGGAAAGGCCGGAGTCAGAATCGTTATGAAAGAATCGATTACATGTTGTTTCGCAGCAGACAATTCCGTTTTGCTGAGATTGATTTGGAAGCTAGACGATGGAAAGTACTTACAGCAACCAGTCGACTGCCACAATCATCGAAATGTCTTCGGTAGGGAGACCGACCGAAGTGAGTACGAGCAGCATGGTCACAAGTCCTGCGGAAGGCACTGACGCCGCACCGATCGAGGCGGCTGTTGCCGTTAGAGAGACAGCGATTATCTGCCCCGTGCTTAGATAGATACCTGGATAAGAGCAGAATGGTAATAGATAATGAGCAATCAGGTGTGCGTCTGGTCATCTGTAATCGGCTCCCGCTACGCTCAGTGGAGTCAGCATGAAAGGCTCCTGGGAATTCTTCGAAGGCGACAGTTTGGTAACCATCAATCTGAAAAGTTGGCCACCACGGCACTTTCGACACGGCAGAGGGCATCACTGACAGCGACAGCGGCACGATATGGAAAATGTTGCCAATAGCTTGCGTCTTCGAGCTCTGAGGGGCCTATTTTAAGGCTTCCAGAGCACACCGCGGTCGAGAATCGAAGTCACTTTCGAAAGTCGCTCTGTTTTCCCAAAACACACAGATGTCTCTTGTCTTCGCTGTCAGTCCTAATACCACCGCGCGAGAGCTGAATTGACGTGGCACAACACCGACGACGGGCTCGGAGAAGTGTGAGCGGAATCGAATCTTTGCTGATATCGAATGGTCGAGAATTCGCCCCTGAAGTTGTCTGAGCTTTTTGTCTTCAGCTGGAACAAACTCCTTTCTTCCCTGTTTCAAGAGCCTTCATTGCGAGACTAAGAGGCTAGCGACTCTTCAGCCACGAACGGAGATACGGTCTCGTTGTCTTGAGTGCCGGTGCTTGACCATTCGAGAGAGACAGGTTCTCGGGGTCTATAAGATGTGGCGTGGTCAAGTAAAGCGAGCAAAAAAACAGCTCGTCCGAGAAACCTCGCTCGTTCGGACTTTCGGCCTCGTGTCGTCTCGGAAGATCGAGTCCACGCTGCAGTCGTACATCGTTAGTCGCCGTGCCTCACTTAACCCCATTTCGAATTCGAATCAGACACTCAGACAAGCGGCTATTTACCGAGTGCCGAGAAGACGAGCGCCTCGCCAAACGACGGACGAGATCGGTTGAGGAGAAGGGTGCGAGTTGACACTGTCTACAGCTTCTAGGCAACGCCCAACGCCAACATTAACGGTTACGAGCTGAATCAGCTACAACCCGTTGACAAAGTGGGCGAAATACTCGCACAAAAACTCAATTTTCCTTGATTTTGAAGGATTCGCAAGCATTTGCAGCCGTGATTCTCGGGTAAGGAGCCAAATATGAGCCTCTGCAAACTTCCACACCTCAAGGCCGAGCCCGCCAACTCTCCCGCGGGCCGCCGGAGCGATCCCCGGAAAAACACGGGCATCCCATGACGCGAGCGCGGAGAACGCTGATTTTTGATATGACTCTCATGGAAAATGCTTCTATAGGGGAAGTTGAGAACAAGGAAGTACTCACCGTTCATTTGAGCGATGAAGATCGCTGCGACGGCTTCGTAGAGGGCAGTTCCGTCCATGTTGACGGTGGCTCCCACCGGCAGTACAAAGCGAGTAACACGTTTGTCGATGCCGAGATTCTCCTCTAGGCAACGGAATGTCACCGGTAAAGTGGCCGCGCTGCGACGAAATAAATAAGTCAGATGGTTCGAATCATCATTTCGATGAGTTTCGAGATCATGTCTCTATTCCCACCTCGACACGGTCAGAGAAGCCACCTCAAGAAGCAACTATTCCTTTTCCCAATCTCGCACAGGCTGACAAGACTGTGCCTCATGCTTCCTGACATGGATTCAGTGAGCGGAAAGCTTGTGGCAAGAACTGAGTGAGTCGAGTAATGATGGGAGCCGGAAAGACGGAGGAGCGTCGCGACAACTGACCTGGAGGCGGTTCCCAAGGCTGTGATCCATGCTTGGAGCATGCCTTTGAAGAAAGTGAACGGGTTCTGTTTTGTAATAGCGAAGAAAATTCCAGGCAAAGTAATGACTGCGTGTATCAACAGTCCGACGACCACAGTCACCATGTATAGACCCAGCTGAGCTGCGGTAGATGCAAGATCTTCTATCGACATGATTTTGCCAATAATCAGCGACATAATACCGAAAGGTGAATACCACATAACCAATACGACAATTTTCATTACAATTTCGTTCAGCTGAAATATACGGACGGAGTTAGAGTTTGGTCTAGTTCGCCCACGACGAGCCGATGGCACCCAGCTCGATGGGGAAAATGAAATTCATTGCTGTCGAATAATCGATAATATGTCAAGTTGTTCCCGAAACGAGGATTCTAAAACCGGAGTCAGCGACGCAAGACATCGGACTCGACTGAGATCGAGAATGCCCAAATGGACATACCTGTACGAAGAATTTGACCATGAGATCAGCTTGCGGACCCATTTGTCCCGACACCACACCAAAAGCAATACAGAACACGATGAGACCGAGGACATTGGTGCCATTTTTGAATACCAATTTTCGTCGTAATACAAACTGCTCCGGGCTATCTTTGTCTATCCCGGGTTTCGTAACATTTTCGTAGATCGTTTCTACTTGTTGGAAGCAAGCTTGAAGCAGGTTTTCGGGGAACATGTTTCTGAAACATTGAGTTGAGTTATGTTATGTTATCGAGAGAGCTTTCCGAATGACGAGACTGCGCATTGCGAATTTTCGCAGCGAATCCATGGATCGGGAGTCGCCACGAGAAGAAAATCTGTTCATGACTGAGCAGTTCACTCACCGAATCAGGTCGAGGAACGCGTCAAGGGTTGTGACTTGTTTCGTCTCCTTGACGAGGGAGACTCCCTCTTTGATATTCGGATTGCCAGGATGGATCGTGATAACCATGATGATACCAACGATGGCAGCGAGAATTGTCGTGGCAAAGTAATAGACGAGTGCCCTTGAGCCCATTTTACCGCTGGATACAGGGTCCAGCTGAGATAAACCTGTAACAGCGTTTGTTTGTATTATGAACCGATTTTACGCCAGTTCGTTCCGCGAGACTTTGCTGTCGATGTGAAACGCTCCTTTCGAGTCGGATGCATGCGTTGGAACGTCTAGAGGGAGTTCCGCACAAGAGAGCCTCCGTCGCAGCTTTCTCCTCGAGCGGAGCTCGGTTAAAGCCCGTGGCTTCAGAAGAGGCGAGCGAAATTAAATTTTGCCGTCGGCGGGGGTGGCGCGGCAAGCTAGTCGTTCGAGCGTGTAAGACCAAGAATGAAAGCGTTGACAACGTGTTTTCAATCGAGGCGCCGTTTTTTTTTCTCCTCCTTCTCTTTACAGTCCCGTGGTCGCGTCTCATATCCAAGGCTTCACAGCGAGCGGATCCTGCTGCTTTGTTCACTAACCGAGAGGGTCAATTATTCAAGCCTCGGTTTTGACTGCGTTATGCCTCGGTGGGAAGCTCCTCGCTGAGGAATAAGCTCACCTGAGATCATGGAGGATATGATGAGTGGAAGGATGAGCATTTTCAGCATGCCCATGAGGATTTCTCCAGGAAATGATATGAGCATGATCGTCTCCGTCGTCGGGCTCGCCCATCTGCCAAGGAAGCCTATGCCTAGACCCAGCAACACGCCGAGGATCGTCAACACCAGCAGCAGATTCTCCTCCCCCCATGATTTCAACTGCAATGCAAGAAGAGTAATCGTTAGCTGCAGCAGGGTTTGCGGAGAGCATTCCAATGTGGAATCCTCGGGCAACTCATCCGTCAATCTTCGGCCGTGAATCATAGAGCTAATCAGACTCGAGCTGACCGAACGTGGCTCAACCGACATCAGTTCCGACAAAAACCGAGAGGAATAATCTCGATGCTCCGAATATATCTCATTCACACAGAAAAAGGAGCAGAGCTGAACTTTCACGAGGACAATCGACTGAAGCTGACATTTTGATCGGATCATCCCGCCACTAACTCCTCAATCTCTTCTTGACGGCGCTTCTCAATGAGTTTTCCTGTCGGGAGGTGCCTCGAGAAGTTTGAGAACCACTATGAAATGAGAAACCTCTACACCAAGTCTCTCGAGACCGCCGCTTATAAAACAGCCGCGGCTCCCTAGTGTCACCAGATGGAAACAATAGGTCAATTAATTTTGTCTCGCGCTGATCCAGAGGGTATTCTGAGTTTTTTCTTTCGGAGACGACGACTTGGCACGAATCAAACGGACTGGTCGTATCAAAGGTCGACGTTTGTGAAAGCTGATTCAAACTTGATGATCTATTGAATAATTTTCTTACAGGGCGTGAGGATCAGGAGGATCTTTTCGCGGTAAATGTCAACGGGTCGACAGTTTTGTACGAAGTAAATTTTGTATGAGTTGTCCATAATTGACTTCTCGCAATTGCGGCAAAGCGCATCCTCCGCCGCCGCCGCCGCCCTGCCGGCAGCGTGAGCGTGCGGCAAAACCCGTCGGTAGACCAGTGGCCCGAGAGAGATGCAGCAGCAAACCTTCAAGGTCGACTTTTGATCTCATATTCTTGCAATTCCCATTATGATACACTATAGTGGGCCCTAACTACATTCACTCGACGTTAGTGGTTAATGTTTCAGCTCATGTTTTTCTCTTCTTTTGGGTGGGGAGCTCAGTTTTAGGTACAACGTTGTTCTCAGGAACCATCGTGTCGACAATACCGCGGTTGGCGTGTGCGCGCGTCTGTATGTGTGGTGGCACGAGTGCATCTATCTCTAATTGCTGGGCACGCGAACTGCGAGACTAAAATCGGAAAAAGAGGAATTCCAAGTCACAAGCGTTCAGTCTGTACCACTGGCAAACTTTGTATCGCTCAGCGCTCTCGCAGGGAGTCTCACAATGCTCGACGCGGTTCGACTCGACCCAGATCCGGAGCAATCCATACATTTCTTGAGATGGCCCGTCGCGTTTCTCATAGCAGATCCAGAATGCAAGGATGCTGCAATTTCTTGTTCTCGTGCAAAGCATGAAATCATATTCGCGTCCTGGACTCATGTCGACACAGGTTTCGATCACTCGGCATGCAACTGGGCCCACATCGATTTTGCTATTGAGTTGTCTGGCCCTACGGTTTCCATCGACGTCGCTCCACCCGTTCCTGGCCGCAGATTCCCTGTTCAGTGAGCTGATGGTGCACTCCTCGAGTATCATACACGGCCTCCGCCACCGTCGGCTTACTCATTGACCGACACATGAGAACAAACCTTGGAGCGATTTGATCACTCACGCCTAGACTCATTAGAGCCGCGTTGGTCAATCCATTCCAACGCACGTCTATCTGTTCATTCGCTCACCCGCTCGATGTCCTAGTCCACTGCAGGACAATCTTCTCTTGGATGATGAGTACATTATCAAGCTCTCGCGAAACTCCGGTTATGATTAATTAGGCAATGAGGCTGCCGAGCACGGTGGCCGACAAGAGATTAGATTCATCATGTGCTGTTTCGCGCTTGGCCTGCCCTCTTAGATATTGTGGCTATCTTGGACACAATGTTAGTCATCCAATCCGCTGGACAGCCAAGGTCAGCTGCGGGCTCTCTTCTCTTCAAAGAACTCTATCCCTCTATCGTTCAGATAATCGGGAAGAAAAAAAAAGGAGAAATGAGCCCTTGCGGCATCTCGAGCCTTTCCTCGTCGCCACCGCCTTTGTTACGGTTCCACGCAGTCTCGTGACAGCTACGAAATGCGCCATAATAAAACTACGTCCTTTTGAGCCCCACCTGAGCATTTTTCTTGCCTCGGAACCCCTCGCCTAGCCATCAGCGCCCAGTTAGCCTCAAGTTTTGATGCCGCCTATTTACCTTGTCCACAACAAACTCATTGATGACGGCGATCGTCAACAAACAATCTCTGTTGCCAACAGGAAGCGGCAGCTATCAAAACAGACGAGAATCTAACAAAACAAACCATTGAAAAGTTTAGAACCGGGTTTCAGACCATTCGGCATCTCAGGACCACTGCTGCTGTCGTTGTTGTTGCAGTTGAAGGTGCTGCGGCGCCTCAGAACAGTGCGCGGACAACGGCAGGTTCGGTCCGAACAAGCAGATCGGAATCGAGAGAAAAACTTGCACGGAAATCGAGGAAAGAAAAGTCACGCAAACGTCAACAAGGTATACCCTCTACTGTTGATCCAGAGAATTTGTGTTGACACTGACGGACCGAGAAAGTGGGGAGGTCAAAAACGAGTGGGAGGGAAACGAAATCGTAAGTTTTCAATTTGAGGGTAGCCGGCCGAGGCTGTAGACGATCGCACCGCGGCGGGTACCGAGTTTCAATAGAATAGAGTATCCCAAACACAAGAATGAATCGCGAGCTCCTGAACTACGTGGGAGGATCAACACTAACTAGACTACATGCGTCACACTCCAAGATTTGAAGTTTCTACGGAATGAATGACCAAACGCGTTCTGACAATTCCTCGATGGCTCTTGGGAGCTCTTCTCGATGGATGATGAAAAAACGCCGACACTTGTTCAGGTGTTCGAGTGTTCGACGAGTCGCGAAAGGATCTTCGAACTGTCATTCTCGTAAGGGATAAATAGATCTTTTTCTAGCGCTGACGAATCCGCTCTCCCCGCCATGACGATGTTGAGTTCTGCTCCTAAAATAGTCAAGGTTGGAGGCATGTTCGATGAGCAACAGTTCCCGGACGATTCCGGAGAAGGGTGTGGAAAAAGAGCCATGGATACTTGGCACTTTGATCTGGCGGGGTTTCCGCCAAAGAGGACGCAGCTTCCCATGAAAGATAGTTCGTTCTCGAGTTTGTTACGACCGTTCTTGTTGCGCTTGAAGAGCTGTGACAATCGTAAACCACTCCACCGGGAAAATACGAATATACCCAAACTCGTTCTCGCAGCTCTCGAACTACGATGCTCGACGAAAACTCGTTGAAGTTGTCAAAAACAAATTGTAGACCGCACCCAGCCAATAGTCTAGAGATTCTCCGATCACGCTTAGGACAGTGACGGATGGCTCCCTGTACGACAAAGTACTCGTACTCCGAGCAACCGAGATTTGGCCATTCTATGGATGAGGAGGTAGAGGCTCTGCTGGAATGAGGAGCCGAGAAACAAACGTCGATGCCAAGCGAGTCATTTGCACGGCAGCCGATTCGACTATCATCACAACTGATTCCGTGTGCGGCGATGACGCTCACGTGAAACGTTTTGGTGCTGACTCGACATCGAAGGCTGATCTCCTCTCGAACTAGCTTCTTTTTTTCTTTCTGCAGACTGTCGTTTTTTGTGCCGGTCGTCTATCTGTCCTGACTGCTGGTCGCGAGCTGACTACAGGTCGTCGTCGTCGTGTCGGGACGGTCCGGGAAGAGCTCGACGAAACACAGCAACAGAATCTTTCGAGCTGAACATGCATTGCGAACACGAGCCGCTCTCGATGAGTCGGCAAGCGATACAACATTGGGAACTTTCCCGTGCCCTCGAAACGAATACGTCGGCTCCAGCTGAGCGGAAATATCCGTGGGGCTGCTCGAGGGCTCGTTGTTGATGAAACGACAGACAGATGCGTGCGAAGCTTTGCAAGCGACACGTTTCGGATCGCTATTTCAACGAAGAACAAAGAGCCCAGAAGTTACTTTCGACGCAATACCCAGCGAGACATCTTGAGCAATGTGTTGTATTGCCTCTGGTTAGAACGTTTGTACAACTTACCCCACGGCAGCAGTTAATAGGCATCGTGCGCGGTCCCCTTCCACCTTCGTAACACATTTCCAAGATGCTCGCTCAGAGTATTCGAAACCGTATGCCTGGGCGGAGGTTCGAACGTTCGGAAGATGTTAAGCGATCGCGCGACAGTTCCGCGCACAAGTTATTTGTTGCGCTTCCACGCGAACACCCTATTCACCCACAATCGCCGACAGGGTCGCTAAGATACCGAGTGTGGCTGGCCGGCCGGCTGGTTCGTTGGTTGGCACGCAGGCAGACGGGCGGGCGGGCGGCAAGCGGGCAGGTAAGCACAGCACAACGGAGGATGGAAGCAAGGAAGGAAGGAAGAAACAACCGAGCGACCAACGAGAACCAACCAGAGCAACCATCGAACGCAACACAACACAACGCTCACCCGGCTGCCGGGCTGTTCAAAAGACTCTTGGCAGCCGAACGGCGTGTCATGCTCGGGAGAGTCGCTGCAACACCCTGGAGAGGGACAGTGAGACTGAGGGGCGCTAATAAAGAAACGCATGCTGCCAGCCTGTTTGCCTGAATGCTTGCCGGACAGGCTCCTTCACAGGGCCGACCGGTCACCTCCGAACTCGTCGCATCCGCGCTCCCCCGCGCCCCCATCATCTCGCCAGCCGTCACCCCGACGCTTCTCCGATGCTCATCGCGACCCGTCTCGCCGATCTGGCGCAGCTTTGCTCCTAGTCCCTCCGTCGTCTTGCTGACCGGCTTCCCGCATTCCTGATCGCCAGTTCTCGGTGCAAACTGTCCGAGATTGAGGCTCAACGGCCATGTTGATTGGAACGACGAGTCACATCCGACTGTGAGACGTTTCCTGTGGCGTGGCGTGGAGAGCCACAGAACAGACACGTATTCTGCATGTGGCACTCCACTAACCACAAACTGCCGAAAAGTCGCATTCGGCTTCGTTTGTCGTATCCTGCGTCTTCTGCCTTCTCTGAGGGCACAGAGCACGCACTGCAAACATGGAAATCTCGAGAGAGCGGCTGGAATACCCCACTGGTACAGTAGGGTCCGCTTTCGTTGTTGCTGATGCTCATGCTGCTGGTGCGCTTAAAGCAGCGTGAGACTCTTCTTTGTATTCCGCAATAGTATCTTTTCCATTATGAATCAGATAGCGGGCGACTATCAAAACAGATGCCACAGAAACGGCAACAACTCTTCTGATAAATATCATACGAAGACTACGGGATTCACAGTCAGACGCCGCAGCGCTGGCGACAGCAATTCCAGCATAAGAACGCAGCTTCCGCAGATGATTGATGGCGCGACAAAATCACCCTCGCGACACAATCCTCACAGAACGAGGGTTCGAGTTTGTCGCGCGAGTTTAACTCGATTGCTGATGACCACGGATTCATAAGCACGGTATCAGCATGAAGCTATTCGGGGTGACAGAGATTTTGAGCAGAGTTCCACTCAAGCGCCTCACAGGCTGGCGCTCCGAGCGCAGCAAGGAAAAAGCGCTGATATCGCCGAGGACTCTATAGCGACGAATCCCAACGGAGCCTATGCCGACTTGCTCCGAGTTCTATGGTGAGGCTTCCGCAAACACCCCTGACGGCAGCATCAGTTTCCCGACAAAGGCCTCCGTTGCTGACTCAGGCGCTTCTGCGTCAGTCATGCTATCACTGCCGTAGGAATTCGACCACATTATCAACAAGCGAGCAATGCAGAAAAGTGAATCACAAGCTTGAGAAGCTGGAGGTTTCCCCGGAAACTTCGACGGAAGGTCGGGAGGATGTATGGATATGGTCGCCTCATTACACCTGCCCTGATGAGAAAACACCGTGTGACTACTTCCAGGTCAGAGCAATCACCTCCTATGACGGAATTTTCTGGCTAAGAGCTCGATCAGTAGGCTCATTCTGAGACCTCGTTTCAAGCGGCCCACCTCGAAAACACACCAACTCGACACCGGCAAAGCTCTAGATTTTGGACTTTAGAGCGCCCGACCTCCGTCGTCGCATTGAGAGAATGAAGGCCTTTGTTCCTTACGGAAGGGTTACTGCGGCTCAAATTCAACTAGGTAGCTTCTATCCAAACCTGGATTCATCGGCATCAACTTGACTCCTAGTTACAGTTTGTGCCTGTTTTACTCGATAACGAGGACGCTAGAATAGTTCGCACTCTCAATGCCCTCAAATATTTGCAAGTGGGCGAGACCGATGGAAGAGAATGCGGATGGGTCCACCGGATTGGTAGACGCATCGTTTTGCTGAGCCTATTCGGCCTTCTGTTGCGAAGGCATTCTACAGAGCTTTGACTGATGGGATTTTACGACGGTAAACGAGGCCGCCGTCATGAAGTCCCTCGAGATTCCCACGTAAGCTGCTTCGGCTCGACAAAGGACTCAGGGACAGATTATATGGCAGACGAAAATCAGGATATCTACAGCAGCACTAGCAACCTCAGCACCAACCTCGGTTCCCGTGCTTGGCGGATGAGCTTGCTCCAGTTTACTTCCACCACAGGCTTGGTGAGTTTTCGTTCAAAGAAATTTTAATGAAAGGAGCGATCCGCGTCCATTGAATTTCTCTTGGCTTCGATTCAGCAACTTGGAACGGATATTTCTCTGTCGCGACTCGCTTTGAAGAGGAATCCCGTTTCTTGGGAGATGTTTGCTACATGTAAAATCGTTGCGAGAACTCTCTGCGAGCGCAGAGCCAGCCCAGAGTTCCCGGGGAGAGATCGCGGGGGCTCGCTAGGAGGGAACGACTGGAGGGAAAGCACGACCTGCTGACATGCTCGAGTAGCGTTATTATTTTACCACGTATGATGGTGCTTTACGCACGAGTGAGGGTCCTCGCGATGAGCAGCGAGCAGCGGAGGAAACAGAGATCTGATGAACAGCACTAAGCACCACAATTCGATAACGATATCCCGTCTGTTCCCCAATAAAGTACATTCATTACGCGACCTGCAATTTCCGATCTTCGCTCCATACCGAGCATCTCAGAACTCGCATTTTGAAAAGAGTACGGTTCTCTCAGAAGATCTTGTATAGAAAGGCGCCGTTCCTGGGAAACAGTTCCTCGGTTGCGATGGTTCGCTTGATAGCACGCCTCTGGCTCCGACAACCTCCCCGATATTCATGATGTTATACAGTTGTGACCATGAATACTTGCATCGTATTCTACCGTTTTAGGCGACGCATCCTGCGGAAACTGGTTGTTCCATATTGGATCGACCAGGCCGGAGTCTGCTGATCGTGAGGCGAGGCCGCGGGTCTTCTGATGGGAGGTTCCCGATCCAAGTCGCTGTTCACGCTCTGCCTGGCTCTTAACTTGATGTCCGCGCAATCAATGGGAAACAACTAATCGCTCATTCCTAGGATTCAAAACGTTCTGCAGACAATTAATCATTTCATTCTCTCTCGGCGTTCAAGTGGGAGGGTGGGTGGCTGGGTGGTAAGACATGCAACGTGGCGTGATTGCATCCCTATTAAAAGCTGGGGAGAGAGACTGCTCCCATGGTTTGGCCTTTGGAACAGGCATCCCTCCATTCGCTACATTGAAGGGATTCCGCTCTCTCAAGGTCAAACGTAGGCTCAGTATCTCCGATTCGAAACCGCGATTGTGTTGAGCCTTCGTCAATTGATTCGCCCACAGACATGGGTTGAAATTATTTTTCGGAATCGCTCAGACCCAACGAAGTCATGGCAAACTCGTCGCACTCGAAAGCTTGGGATTGGCTCATCATTGCCCGCCTTGAGAAAAGAGGGTCTTGGAGCTGATGGGACGATTGTTTTTTCTGCCTTGGAAGCGATAATCCTCCTATCTCCGCGATTCAGCGATCGTCCAGGGAGAGTATGACTCCAGATACTTCACAGTGAGCCTAGTGCCGCTGATGAACTCAGTGCATAACACCAGGATGATGTCGAGCTCGGTGCTGCTCGGTGAACAAAACGTGGTGCTCGCTGGTGTGGTATTTGAAGTGGAGCAGAGACACAGAGAGCCCGAGAGAGGCTGGTCCGCCGCTCCGTTGCCGATGCAAAATACGTGACTGAAGTTGGTGCGGTCCGGAGTGAATTATTCACAGTGGCGACATTCAAACTCTGTGTGTCTTTCGTATTTAGGGCTCTCGCGGTTTCAGTCTTGCAGGTCATATGAATTCCAGCTTTGCTCATTCCTCATTTCGACAAAGTCATCAAGTGGCGTTTATCCGTGCGACAATGACGGCCAGCGCCGTGCGCGGCTCAGGTTTCGAACGATTCTCAATCGCAAGTGAGCAAAATCACAACGGAACCATGAACGGTGTATAATCTATCCATGGATGTGTGAGGTTGCCTGCAGGCGTGAGAGACAGCGCGCGCGAGGGAGTCAGAGAGAATGAGTCTCGGAGAGAACGCACGCGTGCCAGTGAGTGTTAGCGTATGTGCCTGACGATGAGCCATCAGAGGCGATTTTAGAGCAATCGGCTCCACAGAGCTGCTATGCTAGAGTGGATTGAGTTTTTAATACAATTTCCTGCCTGGCTCGTAACGTCCCCTCCAGCCTTGGGTCCCAATTGGAAGCCAAGCTCTCCGGAAGGCACTCACAGTCAGACAGTTCGACGGCCTCATCGATGGATCATAGGAATCTTTTCGAAAACCCATTCATCCATCACGGCTAGCGGCGAAAGCTCAGCAGTCTGACGCCCGTTGTACGCCATGTGCAACGATGTGGACGACCACATGCTCTACTACCAGCAGTCTCAGAGATGGATTCGATGGTTTCGCACTATCCGGGGCAAATGCAGAGTTGCTCGGGAGTTGTTGGTTGCCGACCTGACTTGTGTGGATTGATCTGGGAAATATTCATTCACCCATCCACGGGTCTGACTGTCTGTCCGCCAATCCTCCTCTCTACCGATCCACCTGTCGCTCATCGCATATTCCTCGCTTCACCGGACAGCGAGTCGCATTCGAGATTCTGGAGATGTCAGAGGCGAGCACGACCGATTGTCTAATAAAATAACCGCAACCTGAGCTATGGATCGGAGAAAACCTAATAAAAACCTCCCTCGCCCGATTGAACTCACAATGAAAAGATCGTCAGAAAACAAGCGCGGCCAATGCGATGAATCGAGAACTTTCTTCAGCTGAGGGGTGTTCGAGGTCGATCGCTCGGATACGCAATCGAGACTTTGTCGATGGGTAGCACCTTCCGGTTCATCCGCGGTTCATCCGAATGAAAACTCCCGAATGGCTCAATTTGCGTCCACCCTGTTCTTCGCGCTCGAACGTATCATTCATCAACGAACCCCGGAGCCACTCGAAGTGTATCACATTCATACATGCGAGAGAGCTGTGACTTTGAACGAGACTCCATGGGCGGCGAGAAAGATGGCTTCGAAGACAGCGGCGACGATGGCCGACGACGAGTGACAACATGACTTGTTGAATAAGCGTCAACAACATCTCATAGAGAGACATAACAACGAGGGGCAGCAAGGCGAACATTCGAGCAGACAAAGGAACGCACAAACGGAAGATCGGACGAACGGACGGACGCTCGGTCGGACAGACCGACTCAACCGAACGACAATAAATCAGCATCAGGGCTTCGTTGAGCTAACATACTGCGTACGACTCTCGTTTCTCTCACTTGAGTTTACACTCTTACAGTCGCTCATTCAACCGCCAGTCGGGCTTTGAAACAGTCAAGCAAATGGAGGGAGAGAAACACGAACGCACAGAAGGACGGGCGGCCGGACAGATGGACGCTTTGTTATTAATGAAAGCGACAGACAGACAATTGTTCTCCAAATGGAGTTAGAACGAACCAACGATCCTGTCGCACAATTAAACTGAATTATGCTTCCGAAGGGCGTTAAGTGGCAACAATTGAGCAACTCCACGGAAACGACGCGACGTAATAGTTGAATTCCTCCTCGGGAGTTGTCCCATCGAACGAGGCACCAACAATTGACTGGGAGGTGCCTGGCTCATTCCGCAAGCGCGTCCAATGATTCTTGTATATGCTCTTTCCGAAGAGCTCCTCCGCAGGGATCCTCCCGTATTATCTCGACATTAGGTTCAAGCTCTCACAATCGGTCGGCGAGGCGTGGCCTCGACATCTCGGGTCGTCCGGACTTTTCGAGGAGGATTTC
This sequence comes from Neoseiulus californicus, assembly GCA_028455905.1. Lineage (NCBI taxonomy): Eukaryota > Metazoa > Arthropoda > Arachnida > Mesostigmata > Phytoseiidae > Neoseiulus > Neoseiulus californicus. Next base: position 22,628,130 of record JAMQGS010000001.1, read on the forward strand.
TGGATACCCCCTGATATGTCTTGTTCGGAAACCCGCATGGGTTCATGCAACGGTCGAACTTAGATTAGGGTACTGTCAGCCATGGATTGCATCGAGTCCAGGGGCTACGGGACATATGTATGTGTTCAGCGTCTTCCGGACCAAATTTCGTTCCTCCTCCCGCACGGCCGCATCAACGATCAGCGGCAACAGCGTAAGCGGTGGCGCCGACGACAACGACGACGAGGAAGACGAGAACGTTTCTCACGATGGAAGGAGCTAGTTCGTCATCTTGACACCCGCGCGGACAAATCTCCGTCGAGATGAGGAGAGCCGTGCCACACAGCTACAACGGGCAAGGCAGACAATCCAGTCGGATCTTTGTGAAGCGGTCAGATGGCTCCAGCTAGCTCGCTAAAAACGTCTTGGAGCGAAGTGCGTCCTCGATCCGGTTGTAGTTGCGGTCTGCGGCCACAAATACCACATATCGGCAGCATACGGACGGAGGGATGGATGGAGGGACGGAGAGACGGACGAGCTGAGCAACGGAGAGACTCACACAGGCACATTCAATCTGCGCGCGGTGGCGGACCGCTCTGGTAGCTGACCTGCTTGTCTTCACTCGCAGACGCCTCAATTGGCTCTTATTGAAAGATTGGGCGGGCATTTCGTCCACGATCGTATCACACACGTTTCTCCCTGCTGCCCTGGAAACCTCTGTCGTCAAAGTAATCGTTGCTTACTTTCCTTCTCAATCACCAGTTGGCTCTACAGCACAAGTTCGAACGGGATCGATCCCATCACGACAGCTCGCCGTCTCTGTCCCTGGTGCCATTGTCGACATGGTATTCCTCTTTCGGCATCAAACAAGAGTCTGCACAAGCGGTATAAATGAGACGATCAAGGAAACTTTGCGTGAGGGCGTGGGAAGAACGCTCGAACAGCAGCTTGGAACGAAAAAAAAACCCTCGAGACATCAAAAGCTCCGGGAAGAGAAGGGTGCGGGATGGTCTCGGAAGGGCGCGAATCATGAAACCGCCTGCGGGCACAGAAGGCCATCGAACGATGTCAAGTGGCCGGCCGATGGTCCAGCTCGGACAGTGACCAAGCAACCAACTGGCTGGGGCCGAAGCAGTGTCCGTCGTCGCCGTCGTTGTTCTGATAATCCCGGACGGAACTAGTGACTGCTCAAAAGCCTCATCCAATGAATGCCTTGGGGCTGCTTTGGAGAGAGCAACGGTCGGCGTGCTTTCTATTGAAGAAATCGTTTTTGGTGCTCTTCTCACAATCTAAGTGCAAATGTCGGCAGTGGACCACGAGCTTACTGACCCTCACTTTCGTGTCATGTCCAAGGGTTTCGTTACGTTTTTCCCTCTACGACCCACGGGGGACTCCCACCGAAGTGACAAGCTCTACCAAACCGAGGGGAAGAGAAATATGTACTTCTCGGCTTGCCGATATCATGAAACCTTGTCTTTTCGAATAACCGAGACGACCGGAACCGGATCTGCGATTCTGTCTCCCCCATTTCCCGTCGGCAGAATATGCGGTATTCGGTTACCCTGATTGCCAGGACGTTCCACCGTTTCGGACCTATTTGAGCGGGGAAAAAGAAGAAACGAAATGCCGCGTTTCCCCTCCGAAAGGTCCTGTGCTGACATTGTAAAGTGCGACTTCGACATCTATGAGATCTACGAAAGCTATAAGAGCCGGGGGAACTTACCGAGGATTGGAGGTTGTTGGTGTTCGGATCCATCCGGATGACGTGTGCTTGGCCCGCCCCACTGGAAAGCATGGGCGTCGAGGCGTCTTCGCCCTTGCCAACCTGTGAGCTCGACATCGCCAGCACCTGTGAGTACTGCGCGCAATCTCCACTAGAGCTCGCCTAACTGTAACGGGAGGAGAAGAAAAACCGTTGTCAGAGTCTATGAAAGCTGAGCGCGGAACACACAGTTCGTAGGAGGGACTATTTTGAACTGTCGTCGATTGCGCGGAACAGAGGGCGTCATTTCAGGGGCGGAACATCCATTGGCATTCTCAAATATTCCTTCCACTCGCGTCGCCGTTCATTGGCCGGAGTCGTTGCTCATCTGCTCCTCGGTTCGTGGTGCCTTTGTCTAGATACCTGACGAGCGACTTCTCTCGTAGAAAAGTCACGAATGACCTGCTATATTGGTCTGCTGTGACGAGCTACAAATCCACGCACTGTTCACACAGAATAAGGAAATCACGATTCTCCACTATTTCCAATTAAACAAAGGACGGATCCACCACAAACAGAACAGATGAGCAAACCACCGGCCAGCCAGTGACAAAGCTACGACGAGGAACTTGTGTGACGTACTTTCGAAGGCCGAGATTCACATTTTCGTAACATGGACAACTCCACCATCCAACGGGCGTGAATTGCTGAGGGGATTATGGCCGACACGCCGACAACCCGGAGACCGTCCCTCCGCACCAATACGAATCACTGGCTGCGGAGGCCGCTTTTAGGTGGGCCACAGGAAGAGAGAGGAGACATTACGCCGGACACAGATCCACCACAGCCACGAACACTACCACCATCAGCACCACCATTGCAGAGATCCATCAGACCTATCCAGTGATCCACGGTGCGAGCTCGCCCGCCCGTCCGTCCCTCCGTCCGCCCGCTACGGCGCGCAGTCGACTGACTGTCATACCGCTCTGCCCGCCAACCGATTCGATATGGAGGCTTACTACAAAAGCTCGCACCTCACCGCATCATAGAGCTCCGGCCGAAGGCGTCTAGCCGCACCCCATGGTCCACCTCCAGCCCCCCGTTCAGGATAGAGATTGCGAAGAGAGAAGGACACCAAGGAAAAAGAAATGGTTGAACTCCTCTAGTATTGTGGATCGCCGCCGTCGAAACCTGTTACCTGGAGTCGCGGTCGTTGGAAAGTAAATCTTTCGCCCAACGCGGTGCCCTAGTGTCCGGCTGGTGTGAGTTAGCGAACGAGCGGACGATCGATCTCATCCAGCTCTTCTTCCCATCTTGAGTGACTCTCTCTTTACAGTGGGGCTATAAACGACGCCGCCGAGAAATCCTTTTCCTCGATTGCTCATCCCGATTTTTGACCCTGGCACGGATATCTATTTCAGCACTAGAGAACTCTGAGTCCGATATCTTCACATCTACGCGGGCTGCTCTCGTGAAAGCTTCTGAACGAAGTTCTCATCGTCGGATGAGCATGCCGGCAATTCGAAGAGGACACCAAGTAGCTATCGAAGGAATCTAGACAACTCGAGGTCGCTCTCGAGACGATTTCACAACCGCGTAGCCTTGAATACTCTCCCAAGATATAAAGACGCGGCACACCAGCTGTAAGTACTTGTCACACAGGCCCGCGCACGGTTGTCTTGTCTCAGTCAGTCGGTCAGTCAGTGAGTGATACTCGTCGGGGATACTCATCAACCGCCGTTTTGTCTCGGCTGTGATTTCCCGACCCGATGTATCTCCCTCTCTGATCGGCGTCGTTTGAAGGCTCCCCAATCAAGAATGACCGTAACCTCTTTGGGTGAACGGCGTCCTCTGTTTATTCCCTCATCCGTGAGCAGGCCATCATCGCTCAAAATCCTGCACATCAAAGAAGGAAGAAAGTTCCGCAGCGATGTAACCTGGCGGAATACCTCGAGCTCTTCGCAACGATGCTGAAATCTCCCCCTTTCGAACTCAGGTCATTCGACATGGGCAGGGCTCGAAACGAGCTCGATGCATGGATCTAGCGGCTGATACGACGACGGAAGTCTGATCTCGCTAACTCTCGAAAAAGCAGTCAGTCAGTCAGTCAGTCAGCCGGTCGGTCGGGCGAGCAGGCAATCTCTTCCACTACACGACATGACGTTTGGCAAAGAGGCCCGCCACTTTTCAATGGATGCGCTGAAATTAGCGCAGCGACAGACAACTCGATGTTCGACAACCTCGTGATAATGCCGCCACCCGTTCCGAGTTCATTGGATCGTAGGGAATGAAATATTCGACGAGCCCTCGGATTTGACCAGCAGGGCGTCTTTAATGACTTTGACGAAATCCGTCGAACTCACGAAGAGCCCGATGATTATCTGTTATGAATCCCTGATCAACGAGTTCCGGGCATTCAACGCTTGGCGACTCCTTCTACGTTCTTCTTCCGATTTTGGGCTCAGAAAGTGGATTTGGACCGTTGGTTCGAACTGGAATGGTTTAGCTGAGCTTTTATCGCACATCAACAGAGAATCATAGTTATGGTATTGGTGAACACGGCCGCGGCAACCTTGGACAGATGAAAAGCAGAGGGTGGGGTCAAAAACCTCGGGCGGTCGCCGCTGCTTGTGGGAGCGTTATTCCGACCGGGAATTGTCGAAGGAACACTTTTCTCTTTGTGTCTGCTCAACAGACCATACAGTAGTCTGGCCGGTGGCCGTCGCTGCAACAAACCGGCGCTCGTAGCGGCAAATGCAGCCGTTGGCTACCACGCCAACAAGTGTCTCCGGAGCTTTGTGAGAGTTTCCTCTCTGAGTTTACGTCAAACGACCGTCACCGAGCAAGAGCTAAAAGTTTCCTAAACTTTCGAGCAGCGAGAGACGGATCTCCCGTATCACGTAACACGAGCTGGGGGCTCGGCAGCCACGACATCCTTCCTCGCCTTTCACAATCCTTCATTCGACGTATAAATAGCAAAGGGCGCAAGGGACACCCCCACCCAAGTAGAGCAGTCGAGAGAAGTTTTGTAAGTGTATACATACAACCAACTTGAATTATTCATGCACAGTTCTGAGGCTGCGGGCGGGTCATCCCGCCGTTAGGCCAAGCGACGTAACAGACTTTTATCAAGCGAGGCTCAGATGGCCCCTAATGAAAAACCTCTTGCCTTTTTGTCGTCGCGAGCCTTCGCCGACCAGCGAGCCGAACAACCGGCTCAACAGTCGTCGAGAGGAAGTTTCGGGGAAAACTTCGTTTCGGGAACACCTCACGCAATCAACTTCAGTGTGTTGGATGGTGAGCCGGGTACATTAGCGGTTCCCACTTTCCTGTGTGAGTTTCGTGCCGAGCGAACGTCACTTGCAGGACGGAGATCATGACACCCACCGGTCGGCCCACCTGGATAGACTTGGCTCATTTGACTACCTCGTCGTTACGGCGACGGTCGACCTCCTGTCCGTCCATCCATTCGTCCGAGCTCTGACCCTATGTCCTTCCGTTCGTTCGGTTTTTTGTTGGAATCTGTTGGCACGGCCCTTGTGAGCCGCAGTTTCTCTCAGTTCTACAGTTCGCGACAGAAGTCTGCAGCGAACGATGTCCGGGACCCTCGGCGACGGTATTCCAGCAGGGGGACATCTCTAATCCCGACGAATGTTCCGCTTTGGTGGAAAAAAACGACGGAAATAGTTTCCTCCTCTTTTTTTCTCGCCTGTCGTACATTCGCAGTCGAGCGGAAAAGAGTCTGAGTCCAATTAGAAACAACAGTAGCGCCCGAAACGCCGAAAGCGGCGCCGGCTACGATCGCGGGCCTCCAAGGCTGCTTGGAAAACGAACATTTTCATGTCATTGACGATTTACGACTCTTCTCAGTCGCTCTCCTGTCAGTGGCAGTCGTAGGCTTTCGATAGTCCAACAAGCATCCCCTCGTCGGAACATCGACCAAAGTACCCGCAGCCGCTTACGGTCGGCGCGGCAGTACCGGTACACAAAACAACGGATGAGCATGCGCTCGGCCGCTTCGAAACCCTGGGCGTCTCTGTATGGATGGCGCGCTTAAATTCAGCCACCCACACGTTTTCGTCACCGGCGCGCGGCCGTTTTGGGTACCGCGAATCGATTTCTTGTACTTTCTGTTCTCTTCTGATTCCCTTGACTTTTCGCACTCGTCGTAGAGCTCGTTATGCGGCTGCGGAATCACAAGTAGAGCCGCACTGCTTCTCACAAGCAGTACGGAACGCCTCCGACTCGTGTGCATCCCGAATAACGATCAAAAGAGTCAGTGTGCGACAAGCTCGACGGCTGAATTATGCATTCGGCGGCATACCAAGCCGTTGACAGCGAGCGAGCGAGCGAGCGCCGAGTGCGAAGAAGCTGCCGGGCGAGTCACTCGCATAACAAGACCGCATCGACGAATTTCCATCATCTCAGTCTTGGATCTTCGTCTCGCACTTCGGTCTCGCTTGGGCGAAATTCAGGAGTGCGTCGATTCCGCCAGAGCCCAACATAGGAGATCAAAGAAACGGCCGGGAGCGTGTTTTTCGATTCTCTCGGCCGGATCCCAATTCATGAGTTTTGGTGTCCCCGGCGGGATTCCGTTCCGTCTCCGATTTCACTTCGCTGATCAGAAGCCGACGGCTGAGATTGAACCGATGACTGATGAACATCGGTTTGGCCTACAACGTTCCCAGGCTTCATTCTAGCCGGGACCCACGGCTTCGGTTGATTGAAGTCATGGCGGGCAGGCAGGAAGGCACACGCATATAATACCTGTCCATTTCCCTGGTGACAAGAAACGAAGACAGGCGAAAATTGTATTGCAGAAGAGTGTGGGCGACATCGATTCGTGACCATCAATCGTGACTATAGTCCAGCATGAGATGTTACAAGTCGCCGTGGAATTGGTGACGTTTGAAAATCATGGAAAGTCGGACGTATCGCAGCGAAAAAAATGGCGGCCATGTATTTTGGACATGTTCCAACGTCTGCAAGTGATGAGAGCGATAAATAAAGGGATTCCAGTCAGAAATTGAGCGTCCTAATTTCCTTTCCAGATTGTAATTAAGCTGATGTCGGGCAGATAACAAATCACGAGTGTTTAAAAATGATTTTCGCCGGAAAATTACGTTGGAGACGCCATGATAGCTTTCCGACTTTCCAGACAACTGCGTGCAAAACTCATGGGAATCGAGTCTGGCGACATTTCCACGCAATGGCGTCCAAGAGGAACGCGTGAAGTTCGGTTTCCAGTCGGAGGAGCACAACTGGAAGATATCTTGGCAGTGCTGATGCGCTCAATCACTTCATCGAGAAAAGATCCAGCGCTTGTTCTCTACTGGAGATGCAGGTTGTGATTGAAGCCGATGCCAACTCCGGAGCCGGAGCTCATAAATCAAGAGTCGTTTAACTGTCATTATTTGTGTCTGTTTGTTCGCTTGCGCAACGATGCCGGCCAGAGGTGCCGCCCGAGGATCTTCGTTCAAACTCGACTGCAATATCTGACGGAATCGTTCGATTCAGGTGATCTTCCCTCTTCCTCCGAGCATCTCTAATCAGCATTAGCCATCATTGTAAAAACATCCGACCCAAGCCGCTCATTTTCTAATGACCGTCCTTTCCACGGGTCTATAGAGAGCGTCGGTTGTCCATTTGTCTAGTATGACGTCCTGAAGGACGACGATTCGCAACAGAAGGCTGTAAAGGACATATAAAAATATCATCCTGTGACAATGTGTATATCATTTACGACGGCGACGCTCGCAAAGCTCACGGTGTCGGAAGAGAATTCCACCTCTCTTGCAGCACCTGTTCTCATGCTCATCAATCCTTTCGATGGGCTCCGGGGACGACGATATCTTTCCTTGGAGTTTTGATCATAATAAAGGCGCGCACATCCTTAATTGGACGCCATGGCGGCAGGTCAATATGCGACGTCATCGATCTCCATCCTACGCGCTACATACAACCGATGTCAGAAGACCCTGATCCTGGACCCTCCGTTATCCTACAGAGGAGCGATCGATATAATAATTTGGCACCCACCGCTCAACAACTTCTCAGCGAGCGCGACAAGGGAAGCAACTCAACAACTGAACGACAGTGAACTTTCGACGTTCAGACTGAGAGGACGAAATGCAACGAATACGTTGAACAGCATCGCGCGTCAGGTTTGCACTTTGAAAGAGTCACGTCCTTATTTTTCGAGGAAATTTCAGAGTCCACTCAGTCAGCAGCAACGCACGGTCTCGGACGACCGGAGGAGACGTTTTCACAACATCGGCATTCTTACGGTTGGATGTATTTTTGAATTTTTCTCGCGTCGAGTCTCACGTTGACAAGAATTGCTCCGCTTCTCGCAAGCGGCAGCATTTCACGCGCAAGAATCGAGAATATGACTAGCTCGCAGGAATGAGAGTTATGAGTGAGAAAGAAACAGACAGACAATGATACTCAAGATCCACTCCGCGTGGAGAGCTTCCAGCCACAAAGATGATTGGTATCGCGAAAACGCGGCGAATATGCGAACATTTGAATTACAACCTTTGAGTTTGGCGCAAGTCTAGAGTTTGCTTTGCCGTGAAACATAACGTGACGCACTTTTCGAAACTCGGAGCGAGAATTTCTGGTTGTCGTGCGACGCCCGCCACTTCCTGTCAATACCATAGTTGTGGTGGTGTCACCGGTTCTCGATTACTCAGTAAGCTTCACCGCGGAGCAGACTTGTCACTTCCGACGGAGCGATCGCGATTGTCTACCGAAACCTAGCCGTGTAATTCACAACATTCTGCCTGGGAATACGCCGACGTTATCCAGAGCTCCGTATTTCTGGAGTTGGACACTAACGATCCGACACGGCTTCGGCTCGCAACAAGTAAGAGAACCGAGGAAAGTCTCCCCGACATTCTTCGCTACTGCCGTTCGAGCATCCATCCACAGCATGAGCAACCTACGAGATACTTTGAGCGAGAAAAGAGGATCTGAGACTCACAAATGACAAATCGTATCCTCAGTAGTCGGCTGGTCAGCTGGTCCGGTGCACTGTGGGCTCCGCGCGTAGTTGACTGGCGCACTTGAGATGATGACTCCGTTGAAAGCCGAAAGAATGAACGTTTTGTCAGTTCCGCTCAACAGTGGTGGGCGAGTCCGCGATGATCAGAAGTAGTTCGGCAAACAGAAGGCGAGTCTGGCCTCTCATTCAGCGCGGTCCGCTCGTTTTCCTTCTCGCCCGAATTCTGGGAGACCAATTCAAGTGGAGAGAACGGATTCGTGTGCGGTGTCTCTGGTTATGTCAAAACGGCCGCGACGCGACGTCGTCGGCCACCGAACGTCTTCACCTGAGCGCCCGCCGGCCGGCCGTCAGTCGGCCGCCACCTCCCTCGCCGCCGCGAAAGCGACAATTAAACAAATCCACTGCTCAACAAACAAACAGTCGACAAACCGTTTGTTCTCGCAGCCCTTGTGAGCCATAGAGCGAGTTCGTGACAGCCGTGATCTATCCTCTGCCATCGTCTATTTATCGGTCCGTCGGTCGGTCTGCCGTCGGTTTCCACAGAGCTGCCCCTCGATTTGCCATCAGACCAGCCATTCGAGGGAGCGAGCGATCGAGCAATATGGTAAATCGGAATGATTTGGCCACGAGAGACTACCGCGAACAGATTTCGTGGTGGCAACGACGGCGGCGGCGCCGCCACGCTCACCCGGAATCACCTGTTGAGTGTTCGATCATCAGTTCATCGATCGATGGTTCGGTCGCGCGCGCGGTCGGTCGCCCGATGATGACCGCCTGACTGGTTATGTATTGCCCATTTGAAGTGTCCAACCTGTAGCCGATGGCTCGTTCGTGTCCAGAGTACATATCGTGCTACGTGTTCGGAAATGAAATAAAAAGTGACAACATTGCGAGCGGTCTCGACAGTTCCGCGCGTTTTTAGCGCATCGGTTTGAATCAGTGCCAGCAGTCAGTCCTCAGACCTCAAAGTCGGGTCCTCGAGGTCGTCGGAGCTGCAGCCGTCGCAGAAACATCTTCCCCGCGTTCCTCGGTGTAATAACTCACATCGGGTGCCGGCGACCGACGACGCAAGAGGAGCGGGCATTCGAGAGGCGCGCGTCGAACGGAGCCGCTTTTTGCTTGTGGTGTCGATTTTTGATTGGGTTATTATTATTCTTCAAGGGCGGCGGTAATCGACGTCGTCGTCTGTGACAACTCGACGCTCGCAACCCAGCGCATCTGACTAGGGCTCGCGTTCGCGCCGCGCGCGAGTTTGCGGGGCCCCTGCTCAACTGAGAGCCAGGCCGTTTCTACACTTGGGCGTGCGCAACAGTTTAGCCCAGATTCTCGTGGATCCTCGGTTGATTTATGCGCGTTTGGTTGTTTCGACGTCTCTGCCAAAAGCTGTTCATTGTTCGCGCTCCCAACTCCAGCGCTCAATGTCACCACTCCGGAGTGAAGTCGTTCACCGTGTCGGGCCGCCGTCGCCGCCACCGCCGCCATTCTGTTGCAGACTTCGAATTCAAGGACTGCTTTGGCGCTCTGATGAGCCAGAGGTCAATTAGATCCGAGGACGCTAACGACCTCTTTTGAAGAGAGAACTTTTCCAGTCGGCCGACGACATGGCCCTCACAAATGGATCCTCCAACCTGATGCTCATAATTTTTCTCTGAGCACTTCCCAAACGAACGAATCCTGCCGAACACGAGGCTTTGCTTCGATTCCCACACCAGGATTGTCTGCTACCGAGTGTGACTCCAGCCACAGCTTGCAGGTGGAACCATGAGTGTGTTCTTCTGCAGGAGATGGATACATAACGATCTATTCATCGACTCATCGACAGTTATCGACTTCTTCGAGTGGGTTTCCCGTGTGATCGTCGGTTTGGCGGAACCTCGATAGGAAACGAGATCGTTTCCCCATACTCGTCGAAGGAACAGAGGAGGATAGTTGACTTCCACCGTCGGGCGTCGTCGGTAACGCACCCTTCGAGCGAACTCGAGCAGCTGTGGCAAGTCGTGCGTTAAATTTTGTGGCCAATATTTCATAGAGAATGGAGCACGGCCACCGCTGCCTCCCGTGTCCGCCTGCTTTTTCTCCGCGACGGTCATCGACAAGCCTCCACTGTGGAACACTTGTCGGGCAGAATCAGCGGACCTGCTGCCAAACGGAATTGACTTTGGCGTCGGTTTTCGTTGTATGGATTTTCGGTGATCGAAGAACGGAAACTAGAGATAGAGAGAGGGAAGGTGTCGTAGTGCAACGCAAGTGGGCATGCCGAGCCCACTTGCGTAGCTCGGAAGTAGCTCGACTCTTACTAATTCACCGATGTTTGTCCTCACTCGTGGGATCAGCGTTTGTTACGGTCGGGCCTTTGGGAGCAAAGCGCGACGACCGCAATCCTGTTTTGCAGCGACTTGATTCTCAAGAGCCCCCGAAGAGAGTTTCGTATGCTGAATGGGAGAGATCTTGTTCAACTGATTCATTCTGCAAAACGACTCCCTCGGCAACAGTGGTAGTCCTGTCATGTGAAGTGGTCGGTCTGCCAGCTTCCGAACTCTCGGTTGAGTTCGTCGGATCGGATGAAGAAGGAAATAATTCGTTCTCCGTTCTCTAAGGACCGCAAGCTCGATGGCCGCTGTGCTGCATTCTAATACGCGGATAGCACTGAAGAAGTTCCCCTCGGAGAAGATTCAATCAGCAGTGCAGCGACTCGTCACGGGAGGAACAGTATTTCAGGTGGCAGTTATCGCCAACGTTCGTAGGAATGGAAGCCTCGCGAGGAGGAAAGACTTCCTGCATTAGGACACTTAGACAAAGGGAAATGCGATTCCTCGCAACACGACTATCTGTTCGTCACTCACTCAGCCGATTTCGTCGGTCACCACGATGTCTTTCGACTTCTTCTGGTTGCGTAGGGCTTTGGCGTTGGTCTTGCAAGGTCGTGTTCTTCGTCCTCAATGTTGTTGTCTCCGCCGTGGTCGAGGAGAGAGTCTCTGTTCGTTTGCGGCAATGTCTCCTCCGGGTAAAATAAAATCGTCGTCATTTCGGAATATGCCAACTGTTCGCGCTCGGCGGGAACACGAACGGCGGCGACACACTATCGAAACCCGGATGAGCAACAGAACGGAAGCTCCAACGGAATCGGGGGAGAACGAACGAACGAACGAATTTTCCGAATATTCGTCTCGCCTTATATGTCAGCCAGCCAGTCAGCTTTGAGAGAAGTCGGAGGCAGTCGGAGAAGTCAGTGGTTGTCGTTGTGCTTGACGTCCCGACTGAGAAAGATTCCTCTCGTGTGCAGAGGACGTGCGACCGAACGGGATTAAGGTGAGTTAAGCCCTCTGAACATCTTCATCGAGCCGAGAAACGAGCGGATAGGGGAAACGGCGAGAGAGAAGCGGCCGACCGACCGGTCTGGCAAAGAAGGAATCAACTCAGGAGGCAGGCGAGACTCATCACGGTCAGCACTGCCTCAAAACCTCCGCCTGACGACCCCAGTCGAGTCAAGTGAGGCCTGTCCGAGCGGTCGGATGCCCGCCATCTGCTCTTGCCCTGTCAGGTTTCTGAGCTTCCTTGGAGATTGGCTGACCGAGCACATTTTCTACCCCTTGAGCAGAATGCTTTTGTTGTTGTCGATGTTGCAGCGAGCTGTTGCGGCTGAGGAGCGTTTATTTCTCAAGTCTTGGCCGGGTTCGGGGTTTCAGCTTTGAGAGGGACATCCGAACCGTACAAATCAAACGGCGCGAATACACCACCCTCCAGAGTTCTGCAAAGAACCTACTCTCTCTTCAACCCTTAACACATGACCTTACTTCCTTCCAAGACACACGATTCCACGGCTGAACGATGCATCAGAGGAGAGGCACTTGAAGCTTCATTCGGTTCTGTCAACTTGTTTTGCACTGCTTCGAAATTGAGCGCCGACTGCCGAGATTTCCCGGGCTTCAACGCGAGACGTTTTCCTGGGCGCTGCTGCTACCTATAGCCCCAAAAGTTCGAAAACAACTAACGGGGAATTGGAAAGGAGAAGAAAGAGAGGAGAACAGAAAAGAGCGCGGAAGAAAGGTTTGATTCCGCCGGTCTCCGTTTTTCCGTTCGAATTACTATCTAGGGCTGGTCGCTCTGTTGGTTTGTCGGCGAGTGCCGTGGCTCACATGTTTTTTCTCCTGTTGAAAGGGAACCCCTGGACGACGGTGGCTGAGAGCACACTGTCGACGGAGCCATCCATCGGTTCCCCCTGCGGCCTTCGCCGGTTCTTCGTCTCTCCGTTCCTTCCCGTCGTCCGTCCTTCTTCTGGAGCATTGGCAATTTCCTCTCGCTCTGTCTTTTCCTCTCAGTTTCGGATATCGGCGGTGAGAACTTCCGAGAAGAAAAAACGCGTGTTGCTTTCTTCTTACGCTATGGGAAGAAGGATTCCTTAAATATGGTGGGCACTTTGGTGGATTCGAACTTCTTTCCTCCAAGCTTCTCGACTTGGTTGCAACCTCTCAGACTCAATAGTTTCTCGGCCTCATCTCGGTGAATGCTGGGAACTCTCGAACTGGATCGGCCAACCAGTTTCCTGGGGGCAGGATACTTTCTCATCGTCGTTCGTTTCGTCAGATGCCAGTCGTTCTCTTTTGTGAGTATGTATTGAAGCTCATTCTCTCTCGTTCTTACTCCCTGTTTATTTTCTTCAGCGCACATGCACTCGCTCACTCGCCCTCAGGACTGGAGCAGTCGTTTGCCTTGGCTCCTCTCCGATTGCATCCATCTCCATTACGAGCAACGAGACTGGGAACCGACCAAACGCTCACAACGAAGATGCAGGCGACGCTGAGGCTTCTCTTTTTCGGACGCTTTTCGGACTCTTTCCCGCCTTGCAATCGACCCGAAGTCTGTCCGGAGCCTTCGTGAGCCGCATTCGGAGTGAGAATGCGCGCTGATAGCTCGCAGGTGTTTGAGCTGGCTCGGAAGAGCAGAAAATTCAGGTTGCTTCACGATTGCGCCGCTCATACGCAAGTATCACGCTTGTTGCGGGTAAAAAATGCTCACGGCTCGCTCAGAAGTTGAATTCCGCGTCGAGAAGAATCGAATCGTTCCTTCCATTCTTCGGGGAGATCTGCGAGGTCGCTTGATTCAAGCAACGTCAGTCAAGAATGCGTAAAAGAGCGAAGCGAACAAGTTGCAGAGTTTTTCAAGCTCGCTTCGAGTTTGTCTATGGAGTTTTCGCGTAAACGAATGAAGGGAATCTCAATCAGTGGATATCCGTCAAGTGATCGATGACTCCGTTAATTCCCTGCCCGTTCCCTCGCCTGCTCACGAACGATGCCAAACCGACATTACGCGACGCCAACCTCCTGAACAGCGCAAGCTATCAGAACGCCAGGATCGTTCCTGTGAGACTTCGTGAGGTTTTAATGAGTCCAAAACAAGGAGAGGCTTCCATGTTGAACAGGATGTCTCAGCACGTTGTCCGTCTGATGACTCAGAGTTCGATATCGCGATTGCCGCTTTAATAAAGATCAAAACGATGACGGCTGTGTTGTGATCCATCTAGCAATGGTCGATGTAGGTCAGCTGACCTGGCCCGATGCAGCCAGCGGATGGACCGGTCGTCAAGCTCGCGACCGAAATGCGAGGTCGGGTCGACCAAAAAGCTAAGCAAGGCCTCGCACGTCCGCTTCAGGTGGCGACACACGTGGCCTCGAGGACGAGCCCCGACCTCCCTCTCCTCCCTCATCCCCTCGCTCACTCCCTTCACTATGAGCGCCGTTACCCACCCGCCGCCCATGGGCGCTCTGCGGCTTTCGGGCTCCATTTCCAACTCTGACGAGGACAACGCAACGTAGTGTTAAGAGATCCAGGTTGATACTATCTCGACCACTCTTCGAACCATTGGTCTGGATCAAATCACCTATGAGGAGACCCCGAAGTCTAGACAACATCTCACTTTCGATCCCTATCTTACGTCACAATCGAATGGCCGACGCAATCAGTCCGAGCAGTGCAGGATGGCAGATTTTGAAGGAGCAGCGATTATAGAGATCCAAGTAACTGACCTGAGTTTGAGTCGAGCTAAAACCTCAAGGAAATCCGAATCTTGGGAGGCAATAGATCGGAGCAGAATGTGGTTCTTCGCTCTAACGTAGTATCCATCAGATGACAGGGAAGATAACAGAAATAGCACGAGATTCACAAATCACAGGAAAGTAAATTATCCACTTGGGTGCGACGAGGCAAAGCTACGCGGCGGTGGTTTTGAGCTTCGTTATCTCGACGACCAAAGTTGATTGGATTTTGCACTTTAGTTACAGTCGCTCTGCAGATAGATGGAGGGTAAGCAGGAGCTACTGCTTCTGCTGCAGCTCCTGTTTGTGGACTGAGTCGCAGGTTCGGGAAGGAAAGAAAGGTAACCAACGAGCCTCCATTAGAAGTCAATGGTTCCCTCGACCAGCCACCCACCCCCTAACAAGCAACAAGCTGGTCGAGTTTGTGTTCAGCCAATTTATTCTCAGTCTGCGAGCTGGGCTTCTGTCATTCACTCGTGCTACCCTTGATCTCCACTTGTGCTTTTTTTACCAGCTTAACTGAGTGTGAATCGGAAGATTCCATCGCAAAAGAGTATGGGCTGCGGCGACAGTCATCGGGCGTGGGGACAAGGGCGCGGAGTTCTCACAAACTCACAGATTGCAAAACTGAAAATTCAAACAAATGAATCATACCACTTCAGTCGCTGGGCTGCTGGTGCCGCTGCGCGGAAATCTCTGTGGCAGATCACGAGTCATGTCGCTGTTGCTATTTCGTATCCGCCTCGCTCATCTTTACGAAGCCTCGTTTGGTTGATCCTTTGATTAGGCCCTCAAGGTCATCGGGAAACCGAAAGAAAACTTTTGACGAAGCGAGCCTCGGAGACGACAAACTCTGAGGGAATCCGGTGAAATCGGGCTTTCAGACCGAAATTTGATTCGCGTCGCGTCCGCGGTTTCTCGTCTTGAGAATAGGCTTCCCGATAGGCTTGTTTTTCCGACAAAAGTTCCATCATATCGTATTTCCAGAGGATGAGAAGGAGACGTCAACGTCCTCGTCCGCCGCTGCGCAATCAAAGAATCCGGTGCACGTTCTCTGTCGGAGCTTCGAAGGCTGTTTACCAACGAACACGAGTGTACACTTTGATGTGAGTTTCGCGTGGTTGCTCGTCTTCTCCGACATCGGCTCGTTGCCGTCATTGGTCCAAGGATCCATTCACTCGTTCAGGTGATCAAACGTGGACTAAGAATCAATATTTGCCTAATGCACGGAAAGGGTTCATAAGCGGTGATTGGGCGCCTGTAGTCACAGCCCGTCCGATATGCTAGCTCCTCGTGGAGCCACACATTCGCGTTAGAAACAGCGTCCAAGGTAGTGGTCATATTGAAGGAAACCAGTTCTAGAGGCAAAGAAGAGGGCAGAAGGTTGAGAGGGAAAAGGTGGAGTGAAGGGTGAATCTGAACGCTTGAAGTAGAGAGAAAGGCGACGACAACAAGGAAAGACCAGAGATCGACAGCGATTCGAAGTCAATCGGTGATGTATTTTCGCCATTCTAGGGTAACGGGCACTTTCGGTCAAGTTTGCAAGTAGTCTGCCGCATCCGTAGCACTTGGGAAGCAACTCTATATAAACAGCGCGAATGGAAGAGGACAAAGTAGGTCGACAGGGGTGTAGTAAACTCTGTCCACAGAGGGAGGCGAGCTCGAGGCCGACGAGTCGACCGCCGTGAGTTCAGAAGCTTCAGAAGACACAACCGATCCTCAAGAGGATCCAAGGAGCGCGGATTCCGACAGTTACAAAGAGATAATTCGTGTTGTACGGACACCGTTCAGACTTTCTGATACAAAGCAGTCGCTGACCGTTTTGCCAGTGGCAGTCCTGTCCTCTTTCGGTAGAGGGAAATCGCCGTCTTCGACTCACGATACCGAATGTGCCCCCGCGCGACCGTATTCAGCGAGCCATTGTTCGTTTTCTCAGACATTCTGACATAGTCCACCGTGATTTCCGCCGTCGTTATCTCGATTCTGTTGGAAAACTGTGGATCGTCGCCTGAACGTGATCGTCCCCTAGAGCTGATATCCCCTCAGAACTATCCTACTTCGTGGTGCTAGCTGACCGGACCGCGTCATTTTCCTCTTTTCCGCTCAAAACCGTGCTCATAGCCTTTTTTTGTGGGCTTTTATAATGCAATAGAGCCTGGGGTTATATTCGACGACAACGACGACCACCACCACCACCACTACCACGACGACTGAGATGAAAAAGGCGACAAAGAGGATGAGACCGAGCACGAGACTCCCTCTGCGGGAGCCCATTAGGTAAGCCTCGGGAACCCGAGAGGTATTGCGGGAAAACAGTGTGGTAATTGGCGGCAAACGGTACCAAAAGAGCATTTATGGCTAAGCCTTCGCGCCAATATTCTGCGAGTCGGACTTGTCGAACCTCCAGCACTTGTTGCACTCCCCGGGTCCGATGGCTGGCTGGCTAGCTGGCAGGCGTCGCATTCGTCAAAGAGGGGTGGGATTTTTGTTGCTCATCATAAAAATTGCCGTTTTCGAAGCGGGACAGAAGAGGGCAGCGACAGATGGAGGGATGCACGTTGGAGCGCGATGTGCGACAGCAACAACGGGTACAGCGCAACCAGCCTTTGCTTTGCGAAATAAATGTGTGAAGTGTGTGTTCGATGTTGGGAGGAGAAAAAAACCCAATCAGCCGCCAAGTAAAACGTCTAATAGGGTCCGTCGCTGTTCCATCTGGGCGATCAGACTACCGCAGGGCTGTGCCTCGGCCGCCTCGCCAAAATAGCTTGTCATATCTCGTCAAGGTCCGTCTCGTACACGGCGGGCTGGCTAGCTGGAGGCTGAAAGGGGCGTGAGTCGCAAAATAGAAGAAAGGCGCTGCCAGAGTTGACAGGAATGGTTTTTGGTGGGAAAAGTATTTGGTCCATGGCCATAGTTCTGAGCGGGATCCGTACCGGTGAAGAAAAATGCGCTGCGTCTCAATCGACGCAAGGATCGTAGATATGGAACGGGAACGTTGCCGATCGTATCAGGGACGGAACATTTTCGGAATATGCTTATACGGCACGAGAGGTGCATCGAAGCCAGTGACGCGAGAGTCCAAGGCGTAGAGCGGAGGAGCCGCAAAAACGATCCAGGTGAATGCAGCAGCAGTCCCGCACCACCGCACCGGTCTGAAGGGACTCGAGACCCGAGTTTGATCGTAGGGTGAATATTGTCGGTTTTCATATTCCGAAGTACGTTAGGATTCGTGTTCTTGAAGAAATATTGCACGTGGGCACCCATGCAAGCGAATCCCTCATCTCGTCCATCTCGGTCTTC
Source organism: Neoseiulus californicus (assembly GCA_028455905.1). NCBI lineage: Eukaryota > Metazoa > Arthropoda > Arachnida > Mesostigmata > Phytoseiidae > Neoseiulus > Neoseiulus californicus. The sequence goes on from JAMQGS010000001.1 coordinate 22,646,149, forward strand.
GAATGGGTCTGCACGAAAATTGCCGTCATCGTACATCGACCGCATCGACGGCACCGCCTTGACCAGGGACTGTTCGACCGGCCATAAACGAGGAAAGGATCGCTCGCCCACGAATGCAACAGGGTCAGCAGGTTGACCCATGGGTTGCTCGGTTGGTCGGCAGGTCGGTTGGTCGGTCAGTCAGTCGGTCGAGGGGTGAAGAAAACCCATACGAGTCGCATGGTTGGCTCAGATCTTGCGGCACGCAGTTTTCGCATGCGGGCGGCGCACTTTTCGAAGCACGTGAGTTATTATTTATGAGGCAGAGAGTGAGAGTAATGATGGTAAGGGAACCAGGACCGCATCTGACCACAGTTTGCGGGCCTGGACCGAAACCACCTTCACCGCCACCGCCGCCGCCGCCACCACCACCGGATCGCTGCTTTGCCGCCGATACGGCAAGCTCCTCATCTGTCGCGGGCGGGCTGGCGGGCGGGCGGACAGTCCCCGAATACGCTTCTTCTTCCCTCTATAATCAATCTCAATCCAAAAGCACTTCCCTATCCCGCATGTCCATTTTTGACATTCTCCGAGATTCCGCATAAGAGGAGAAATAACTTTCCAGATTTATCGTCGGCATTTCCACGATGGTTGCGCGGTCTTATCCTAATTATCAAGCAATCACGGTGGCGGGTCAATTTCGGAAATTTTGATCTCTCCTTTCGAGAAATCACGCCAACAAAGAAGAAAAAGTTTCAACTCACTTTGCGAAGTGTCCTGTTGCTCAGCCTGTTGGAGTCGCGCTAACTTCGCTCGACTCCCTCCACTGTCAAGGATTCCCCTTTGCTTTTTTTTCGCTCACTGATCAGGTTTCCATTGAACTGAAATTTTGCGCACTGTAGCACCGACACCTTTTGCACCACCTTGCAGAATGTCAAGCACTGATTTCACTGGGTCGGCATGCAACAGGATTGCAAACACAAATGCTTTATTTCTACGAACTGGCGATGCCGACACCGTCGTCGACGTCGTTCCTGCTTTTGAAACTTGTCGATTTTGTTGCTGCTTCTGATGTTGTTGACGATGTTGCTGCTGTTGTTGCTGCTGCTGCTGCCGCTGGTATCGTCGCTTCAGAGACGATGGATGAAGAGCGCCTCCTGTACGGCGCTCTAGCAAAGACTGCCCCGGAGCATCCAGGGTACGACAGCTGACCACAGGGGTAAACAGAGAGCGGAGCAGACGACTTTTACCCCTCACGAGCTCCCCCTGGCGTCTTTTAGTGCAACGTGGTAAATTTATTTCCTACTCTTCCTACCTAGCCTCCACCGACCAACCGGCCGACCGACCGAGCGACCGAACCAACGACCGACCGACCGACTGACCGGCCAACCAACCGACCGTCCGAGTAGCGGCCGCAGTCAGCCAGCCAACCAGATGGTCGAAAGACTAGCCTCGCAAACTCAACGTCACCAGCCAGTTCAGACGTCGGATTCTTTTATTTGATTCGTTCTCGGCTGCAAACTTCCAACTCCGACGATTTTCTCGTCGTTGCCCCCGTACTCCCTCCCTTCCTTCCTCCCGTGGGACGCGAATCGCGATTGAGAGAGAATCGACGCCGAATCCTGCTTTTTTAGTTTGAAGAATGGATTCCAATTGTAGACTGCGCACTCCCCGAAGCTCTCATTTCGCTATAGGCTACCTGTGGATTGGATAACCTCTTGGGATGTCGGCCGAGGCCTCGGCAGCGCTGATAGAAAATGGTCCCCTAGATCTTCGTGGTTTCGCAAACCCTGGACATCAAATGACTCCGGTTTCACTCAGGCTAGTTGCCGATGCATTGTTGTCCGAAATAAGTTCCGTCGGGCAGTTTCTCTCTGACTACGAGATCGGAATGAGAGCATTGACTTATTCCAAGGACTCCCACTATCCTTGGAAAGCGAGATAGAGTTTATCCCGAATCCTCCTCATATCATGCTGTATTCCGGAAACTCATTCTCTTCAAACATATGTGGATGATCCTCACTAACCTTCGAGAAGCTCGGTCACGCTTGATTGGGATTCATGCAGGCCCTTTTCCCGATTTTCGGCTCCCGTCGATGCTATCACTCGATCTAGTATACCATTGGCTCAGGTGTATATTGGGTCTTCAAGTCCTCTCTTTGAATTTCGAAGACACGCACTCCATGAGTGCGTTTGAAGACGCAACAGCCATACCTCTCAAGCTGAGGGTATCATGGGTCAGGGCTATGGCATCATCATCGGGTATGTCCTATACCTGGGACGACCCTCTTGAAATTAGGCGAGGAAAAAGCAGCGGACACCCTTGAAAACTGAATACAGGTGCTAGCCGTTTGAAAGGGAGCCGAAGATCCTCTCATTGACACACTGGCTGAATCGACTCAAGTCAACGGTTTTTCGGTGACAGGGGCAGCTCGCCGGCTATTCCCACGTTGTTGCGCCCGGAAGACCGCATTCTTGAAATGGCGAAAATCCTGATGGAAATTTATCTGCAACGTCGATTCTGTAGCTCCTCCATGGCGCCTACGATTATACCAAAACCATTCAGATCGAGGGAGTTGAGCTTTATTGCGTTGAAAGCCACGCACGGCTGCGAGAGCGCCGGTTACATCCCAATATCACAAATCGGACGAAGATTCCTATACATCAACTCGTTTGAGTCGTCTTCTCGATGACGGCAATCGTTTTAATCTCCTCCATGCGGACTTGTTTTCCTTGAGGCGAACTTTCCTCGCAAAGACCTCTCGACTTTTATTGTTATTGCGGCTCTGGGAGGGCCCGAGGGTTTCAATTCCGCTTTTGATGATCCGCGTTGAAAGCTCTTTGCGTCGCAGAACCCAGCTAGCTACTTTTCCAGGGACAGCGATTGGGTGCGCGCTCAATAACTCGGAAGGAATCCTCTCGAGCAAGAATCGAACGAACCCCGATTTCGCCTCCGCCTCCCCAATGATCACGAACCGCCTACGGAAGCCGTCGGCATTGCCTGCATCGATACCCAGTTCATTTCAAGAACAGGGACATTCGAATTCATCATCTTGAATTTCGGCTTCGCCTCTACCGTCCCAAAACGTCCTCTCCCGAGTGAGCGACTGACACCTGAGAGATATTTCCCTCATAGCTCACCTACGTGCCCGGCTTGGGCAAGCCTCTCGCGACGAATATGTATCATCACGGACTGGCAGCGTGATAAGACAGCGATGGAGCAGAATACGTCAAAAAGGAATTGAAACGTTCTTCTCTTCAAGTGACAAAGCGCACGGTGAAGGTCCCTCGGGCTGCCCACGCACGGACGGATACTCTGTTGATTGGCTGGTGAGCAGGCTGGAACGGCCAACCTGGAGGAACGGAGCGCAGCAAAAGCGGAAAGAGAACCGTTGTCGTCTATCTTCATTCCGAGTTGCGTTTCAAAATGCAGTCCTCGTCCCTCGGTTTGCCCCCCCCCCCCTCTTTCCAGCCGAGATATCTCCAAGGTTCCATGTTTCCTCCCTCTTGCTAGAGGCTTTCGATCAGAAGTTGAGTCGTCCTCGAATCCTTCCTTGCCTTCAGCCCCTCATGGCTCAAGCAGTCTCCGAGTTGGTATCATTCCCTTCCTCCTTGAAGATATAGCCGCCTGCCACGGTACGTGGCTGAATGTCAACCGCGCTTCAGATAACCATCGCAAGCAACATATGGATCACGTCTCCAGGCGAAACACTATCACTAAATCCTCGTATGCAGAAGCTATCATGAACACCTGCGTCGCAGCATCAACGACCGATGTTCTCGAAAACATGGAGAAGGTGTTGTCGGTATTCATCATCAGTGCTTGCGCCTCAGTCAGTGTATGCGAGCAAGTAAGCTGGATCTGCTACTGGAGCAGTTCCGCGCCGCTGAGTTCACTTAACTGGTAGCCTGAGGGAAAAGGGAATTGCTCATTTACATAGCGCCCGGCTTCAGCCACAGATCCCGCAGCTTTGAATGGAAGCGAGCTTCCCTCAATCGCCCTGCCATTTTCACTCTATCTCTCATCGTTTCTCGTGATAGGGACTCGGCGCCTGGCCCTCGAACCGGAAGGGAACGCTGATAGTGAGAGAGAGCGACGAGGAAGGCGAGCCGGCAAGCCGTCTCCGCTCGAGTCGAATGGATTGACTGATCCGCTCTTGAGCTCGTCGCAACGGTTCTGCACAGATCTCGTATGCTTTGCTCATGTCATACCGCTGATGGCTTATTTACGATTCGTATCGAGCGGCTTCCCCGCCGTAAGAGTCAAACTCGAACAAGACAAGCATGGGAGCTGAAAAGGCTTATCCGGAGTGATTTGCGACTGTGGTCCCCGCGTTCGCCGGAGAAACTTCCACTCCCTCGTGAGAACTCAATCTTGTGTCATTGGAGGGCTCTGCTTGACGGGACCTCGAACGGGATCGTTTTCGACCGTGTTCCATGGGAGAAATCCACCTTTGGAAAAATAAGCATCTTGAATAACGATTGTATCCCGATGGCTGTCCTTCCACCGAAGAATGGGATCGGATCAATACAGTGAAACCTAAGGTAAGGACCATCTGCGAAATGGGGCCACCTGGGGTATCGGACAACGTCAGACGAGCACGGAGTCAATAGGGACCCATAGTATTCCACCTTCCCCATAAGATCGCCCGAATTATCGGACCACTTTCCACGGTCAACACGGGCAATCCCACCAGACCGGGGTCATCGTCCGAAGCTCGGAGGAGGATTACGCGCTGGAAATCTGGCCCTATCTGATTTCCAGAGTGGCGGTTAGTGATTCGATCTCCCGCTGCCACGAACATTGTCCCCGTTCATCTTCATGATCGGAAAACAGAAGTGGATATTGATCTCAGAACAATCAGTCATGGCAGAGTCTGACAAGGATATGCTCTCCGTCTCCTCGGAGCGTCGTTCGGGTCTTGAAGATCAAACTGAGCTCGAGCAAGCTCTGGTATTCAATTCTTACTGCTTGTCCGGAATTTCGCCGGAAGCTGTGCTATCGTTCTGGAAGAGACGCTTCTGCTCCCTCTGATCCAACCCTGATCTCCTCGGGTATGATATTCGGGTACGGTTGAAGTTCCTCAATTTAGGACAGCTGTCCTACGCTTGGCCTCGCGGAAGTGCTCGTTGTTGGCTCATCCCTCTGCACGAGTGCTTTCAGAGCTCCAAGGAGAGATGAGATGTCTCGCAGAATTCCTTTCGTCCACGGTCAGAGGATAGGATCGCTGAGGATCAGGAGAGCTTGAGTCAGTCGAAGCCAACATGAATGCCTCGCACGATATTCCCCGTCATGTTTTCAAGAGCTGAGTGAAGGAGATTCGGAAGCTGGATTCCATTCGCTCCTGCTACCACTGAAAAGGAATCGGGGAGCTGGAACCTGGCAATGAAAGCTTGGAACCCAGGCAGATGGTGCCGATCTGAATTCAGTTTGTCTCGTGCGATTCCGGACAAAACATTCCGAAATCGCCGACATCAAGATGGAATCACAAAACACTCGATATTGAGTCCGAGAAGGTTTGCGAGAGCATCTCAGCCCGCTGAATATCTCGGGATCCAGTTCATGCCAGGGAGGAGTTCCCATGTCAGAGCCCATGTGTTTAGCATGGACAAGAGAGAGGTTGAATCAGCATCGATTGATACAGCCGAGTAGCCATCCTGGCGGTACGGTTGCCCACAAACGAACAACAGCACAAGCGAAAGCCTCTTAGCTCGTTTGCCTAATCTGCGTGTTCCGAGGAGGAATAAGGGGTTCGGCGATTGTATCTGGAATCGGATTACTATTCATTCACCCGTTCGAACTAGAGGTCGACTCACCAAGAGTGATCTTTGGCCGGAGCTACCTTAGATTCTCAAGAAATCGATCCTCGCGGGAAGATTGGCTTCGTTGAACTCACGCGAAGATTCGTTCAAGCTGACTTCATCCGCCCGTGATGTACGCGCTCCAAATGTTCAATCTCATTCCCGATCGTACGACGTCCCCCTTCAGTCTCTGTAATCAGTATTTGATGTGGTGCACGAGGTCTCAAGAAGCGCTTAAAATACCGAAGTGCCGTGAGCTCAGCGCTCCACTCCAACAACTATGGTCAAGTCGAACCGTTGCCTCAGAATCGCTTTTCGAGGCAGCTTTTGAGCATACGAGCATACCTCGGTCCTCCCTCGCTCTCGTTATGCGGTCATGAAGTGTTGTGCAAGTGTGTAGGGGCATAATATCGTCAAAGTGGTTACTTCTGTATTCGCTCTACGAGCCGTGTCATGTGTGAGGTTCCAAAACAGGTAATTTTCCGGTGTACTTTGCGTGATTCCGACCGAATGGCGTGATTTGTTTGGAATTTCCAGGAATCTTCGAATCTATGGAATCTCGAAGTTCTCTGAGATGATTTCGGGGTTGCCAATGCTGACCCGGGTATACGTTTAAACATCGACACAAGCCTTCGGTTGGAGGGTTGATAGCCTCACGGAAGCACACTTGACAGTTGCACTGGCTCCCGACGCCGACGGTGATGACAACGGAGCCCTCCCCACTTACTCCACCAGAACACAGAGAGAACAAAATCCGAGAGTACGGTGTGAGCGTGATCCTGCGAGCTGTTGTATTGACACTGCCTCTCCGCCTGAGCGTGAGAATGAAGAGGATCATTACCTGTGCACGAATCAACAGTGCTCAAATCACCAGTGCACGTTGTTATCGCTGCTGGGCTCCATGAACGAAATTTCTAGACATTCAAAAGAAAAACTCGCAGGCGTTCCGTCTGGGCCTGTCGGAAGCCTTCTCGATATCCAGGCTGAGAGTGGGTTCTCGCACGATCCCACGGATTGCGAACTCACTCTTCAGATGTATCAAGACGAGCTTCACGGCAACCTGCCGGTCGTCTCAGAAGCGTAGTGTCCACCTTCTCTCCCAAGGTGGTGCGTATCAAGCCCGTTTGCGAAGCTTTTCCAAGCTCCAATCATTCCGCCGCATCCGAGTATTCCTGTTTCAAGGATCTGCCATCCTTCCTGGAATCCGTCCCACGCGCAGAAGGATTTCGGGATGTCTTCAGGAAATCTTTCAAGTGGGGAAGTTCTCGACTGATAGAGTACTCATTAGTTTCGCCATCGGAAATCTACCAATTGAGTCCCAAAATGCTATAGGAGCTCGAGGTCGCCTGTAAGCAGACTTATTGACCACTGTCCGCGAACTCATCGCGGGGACGAGCACAGAGAACCTCGAACCGACGAGCCGCTTTCCCGAAACTACCGCGCGGAAGAAGCTCAGCCCGAATCGGATGAGATGAATGAATCATGAGACAGCCGCGAGACATTTGCATAAGGACAGCTCGCTAGCAAGACGGGCAGAATTGGGAATGGAACGAAGGCTGAAATTACGGGGATGTCCTTCGGAGAGAAAACGGGAAGAACGAAGCCGCTTCATAAATACTGGCAGTGTCGTAGGAACATCAGAGAAAAGAATCAAACCGAAGAGAGCGGAAGCTTCAGCATGAAATCGTCGATCATTTTCGGTGGAGTCTTCTGCCTGGCTGTCATGCTCGCTCTCGCAGCTCTACCGACTGCATCAGACGCTCAATTGGTGACAACTCACAGCGCATATGCCTACGGCTACGGTCATCCGTACACCTATGGGTACGGCTACTACAGTCCCTACAGCTACCCTCATGTCGCTCCTGTTGTTGCTCACCCATGGCTGAAGAAGAAATAACAGGCTTGTGCGAAGAATTTCGTTTTATTGAATAAATGTTCCTTGCAGTGAACCTGGTGTTTGATTGGATTTGTTCCGGAATTTTCGTCATGCTGTATACTCGATATCCCCACTGGGCTGCAACGAATATCGAGTGTCCGTCGACAATAGATTTCAGATTCGAATCTGAGGAACTCGTGCTCCACGGCGGAGTCCTGAGTCGCCCTTTGATGAGCCTGGCGACCGTCTTACGATACATGATCACCTGATCTTTCGATCAATGTGAATGTATCTACTTGTGATCCTTAGACTTTAGGCCAGGCTCGAGATGGCTCAGTCAGAGCCAACGCAACCGAAGCCGCTACGACGATGAAGTGTGGCGGTCGAATCATGAAAACAAATTCTGTGGCTCTTTCAATGGAGATTAAAGCTCAATCATGATCGGGTTTCGAGAGCAAATCATTTTTACTTACCCTTTGAAATTGAACCGTGGCGCCACCTGTTCGATTCACGTTCGTCCGTTTGTATAGCTGCCTTGTCGAGGATTATTTCTCGGTTCTTTTTCCTTGTTTGTGATCCCTTCGTAGAACTGAACTTAGCGCATTGTAGCACCAACATTTGCTGAATCACGTCGCCGAACTCAGGCACTCTCTTCACTGGGGTGCTCCGAGACCGCGAGTATGGGTGCTTTATCTTTACGAACTTCTCTGAAATTCCGCCCGCCAATCTCGCTTCCGAAACTGACGTTTTGAAAATGCTGGTGCTGCTTTCGTTGCTGCCGCTGTTTTCGCTACAGCTGTCATTGCTGCCGGTGGTCGCTCCCGCGATGATGTATGAAGAGCGCCGTGTGCGCCGCCTCACCGAAGACTGCCTCTGAGCCTCCGGAGTACGACATTTGAGCGCGGCAGTAAACAGCGATAGTAGCAGACAACCTTTACCCCTCACGAGCTCCCCCTGGCGTCTTTCGGTGCAACGCGGTTATTTATTCCCAACTGTCTCTATATACCTCGATTGACCGGCCGGCATTCTATTATACGAGCCATAACCGCGATCGAGAGACCTTAGTCCTGCTTTAGGATTCCCTCGAGTGTTCGCCCTGAGCCGTGGCTGATCCATGGATGGCGCGAGGAGGAGGTCGTTGCGGATTCCCATTCAATATTTGTTCATTACAATGAATCATCTCATTCTGAGATATTGATCCCGCTGACGTATATATTCCATCACGGGGGCCAGACTCGAGAGGGAGAGCGATCGCCCGACCTTCCCCACCTCACTCTGGATCAGTCGCTTGCCGTGAGCGCCGTCTCGCATAAAGCCGACCCTGACTCTTGAGACGGCACCAGAGGGTAGACAACAAACAAGCTCGCAACAAACTGGGAAAGCGGTGGGAAACCAGAGTCAGTGCCGAACTTCTTTTTGGATTCTGAACTAAGCTCGAGCGCGCGATCGTTCAGACATGACAGGGAGGAGGCCTACTACCGAGATCGATCCGGAAAACTGCTACGTTCTAGCGTATCGAGTCGGTCGTCGAAATATTGTATCAATTACTCGGAGCATCTATGAGCTTTCCTTCGTGGGCCGAATTCTTCTGAGAAGGAACGTTATTCATCCTCTTCAAGCCAAACTCCCTCCGCGAAGATGTCTCAAGCTGCATTGACATTTTCCACTTTGGCCCAAGAGTGCCGCAAGGTCTCCATTACGCTTTTAATGATCCGAATTGTTGAGATGTGTCGAAAGCCTTCTGCGCCCTGCATTCGAACCAACCAGTTTTCCAGGAAGTATTTATTGAACGAGCGACCAATAAGTCCCTTCGAGCGAGAACTCGTTGAACACAGGCTCAGCTTCCCCCGAGAGTCTGTAACAGCTCATGACGATCGCCGCCCTGCGCTCGTGTTTTCTAGTTCGCAGTCGTGGTCACATAAGCTTAGGGATTTGACGTTGAGCCGACCTACCCGCAAAATTGTCTTTGGTTCAACCGCGGTGGAATCCCAGCTTCTTGCTCCGAACTCCAGGAATGATGAGCTTCAGAATTTTTTTTTTTAACCCACTATCTCCACCGGGGGCCAGACCCCTGGGAGGCCACTAGGGCTGCGCCCTGTCTGCGGTCGGCTCGGCTATGGCCTAATATCTACTTCGGTATTCACCCGAGAAGAGAGGGAACCATAGAAACCTCTCTTGAAGTAGCCGGCTCTGGGATTCGAACCCGGAACCTCCCGCTCGGGAGGCCGCCGTGTTTCCACTGCGCCATCCCGTCCGTAAAGAGAGTTCTTTTACATTTAAATTAAAGAGAGTTCTGCGAATTTTCAATTAGTGATTGATTTATTGCTGATCAGTCTAGATTCACAAACTCCTCTACTATGTACTCAGCAACGTTTCCTAATGATAAGTCGAATTCGGTTCTCGCTGGTCCTCTCATTCGGGCAAGCCTCGGAACCAGGGAACCTCTCTTGAGCATTAAATAGTACTCTTCCCTTCTCCTGCTTTTCTTCTCGACTTCGGCTGGCGTTTCGTTGCATAATCGGTTCGGTGCAACGAATGTTGAAAGTAACAAAACCGGTCATCGGACAGTGATCGAGCAGAGTATATCACAGTTGGGATGAAAATGTTTTCCCTTTCAAACGACAAGGCGCACAGTCATAGTCCCTTGGATGGCCAACGTCGGCGTCGGTGGGCGGCTAGCTGGTCAGCAGACTGGCCTGCACCACCTGAGAGAGTGGAGCCCGGTACAGGCGGAAGAGAGTAGGTGTCGTCGATCTTTATCCAAAGCTGTGCTCTACAACGTAGTCGCAGCGTCGTCTCCTTCGTCTTCGTCGGCTCCCTCCGTTCTCTCCTGTTTCCTCCCAAGATATATTCTCCGTTCCATGTTTCCTTCATCCTTTCGAAGGCTTTCGATCAAAAGTTGTGTAGCCCTCGGATCCTCCCGTGGCGTCAGCCTCTCAGAGCCCGAGCTACTTTCGAGTTGGAGTTCTTTCCCAGCTTCTTGCAGATATATTCACCGGCATCGGCAAGTCGTTGGATGTCCACTCCAGTTCGAATTCCCATACCGTGTAGCATGTAGACGACGTCTTCAGTGGCAACATTACCGCTTGATCCTTTAGCGTAAGGGCAACCTCCTAGCCCGGCCACCGAGGCATCAACAACCGATACTCCCATCTGAAAGGAAGGTCAAGTATAAATACATACATGAAGAAGCTGTTGTCGATATTCACAATCATAACCAGCATAGCCGCAGCCAGAACATGCAAACGAATGAGCGAAGTGGCAGCCTGCTATTTGAGCAGTTCCGATCTGCTGAGTTAACTCAAGTGGTAGCCGGAGGGAAAAAGGAATTGCTCATTTACATAGCGCTCGGCTTCAGCCACAGATCCCGAAGCTTTGAATAGCGACGAGCTAGTATCAATCGCTCTGCCATTCCCACCCCATCTCTCATTGCGTCTCTTGATATGGACGCATCGCCTCGCCGTCGAACCCAACGGGATCGCTTATCAAGGGACGCCGTGGCGGCGGTGGAATTCGCCCTCGTGGAAGTCGAATACAGAATTGAAGAAGAGCAACAATGGATTCGTTCGAAGCTTTTTGGAGCAGCTCGATAATTCTCCGTGGTCTCAGAGAAGTTCCCCAACTCTTCCGTCTACGCTCCTATTCACCCAGCTCTGTACAATGCAGGAGTTTGATTCTCACCTCAACAGCAACGAGGATGTTTGCGAGCGCTTGACCGTACGTGTCATGGCAATGAACAGCGACGGCAGAAACAGGAACTTTCTCGAGAACGGCTTCGAGCATCTCAGCAAACGATCCAGGAGTTCCGACGCCTGCGGTGGTGAATAACGGGTATCGTAAGTCATTGCTCATTAAGAGAGCATGCTCTTTCATAGGGTCAAAGGTTTCGATGAAACTCACCAATTGTATCTCCGAGGGAAATCTCATCACAGCCCATGTCGTACAAGCGACGGGCAAGCTCGGCAACTCTCGTCGGAGGAACGTAGCCTTCGTATGGGCATCCGGCTACGCAGCTGAGGTAACCTCGAACCCTGACGTTGTGTGCTTTGGCCATGTTCAACACGTGTTCGAACCTGGAAGAATTCAATGAGTGAGATATGTGGGTATTCGTTGGGAGCGCAAACGAATCTTATGCTCGCGTTTCCTTGCTCAAAGCTCCACGGAACCCCGCTTCGAAGTATCGTTGACCGACTTTTGCTTTCGCCTCGTCGGATGGGCTCCGAGTCGAGATTCGGCTCCGTCTTTCGAGCTATATTGTTGAGATTCACTTTGACAGCGGCCTAATTCGGCACTAATGGGTGTCTTGAAAAGGTGATGGGGTCGCTCACGCTATCAGCCACAGCCCGGCGGTTGGGCGACCACACCAACCGTCTATAAAATACGACAAGAACTCCATCAGGCGACCTCTCACCCTATCGCTACCCATGGCTTTGCCATTATCGTAATTATTCTTCCAGTTTCTTCAAAGATATCTCCCTGCCTGTCAGATGTATCCGATGTGCTCTCCAAACCCGTGCGTAGTGAACGCCGCAATAATATAAGAATACCGTGACGCGTCACGAGCCAAGCGTGGAAATCATATCGCGTACAAACAAGGTTTGCGTGAAAGCTTCGCAGTACGTGACGTACTCGGTGCGCAGGGTCCTCCATGTATGAGGAGTCGAGGTATCTGCTCCATGGATGTAAACGAGACACGAGGAAATCAACCGAGACCCAGACAGCATTCCTTTCTTTGCCAATGGGGCGTCGACCGATATGCGATTGTCTCCATTACATACAAACTCCTTCCCGCATCGAACTCGTGTCATATAATCTGATTGATCCACCTTGCTATCTGGCCGCCACTTTCTGTTTCGCAAGATTCACCTGCCGCGCGATGGTGGAGTTTCCGCCGATTCTCTCGATGAATATCAAGTGCTACGAAAACTGAATCTCACCTACGCTCGCTCTTCCGAGGGGGCTAACTGACTGAATAAGTGAGACTATGCGAAGCGTGAATGCACTTCTTGGAGCTTACCTTGCCAAGCTTTCCTCGATGGTGCAGTTTATGTTTTTCAAACTGAAACTTTCCGAAGCGGAGGCAAAAACGGCTACTTCGTTTACCCCGCAGGCCAGGGCTCGTTCCATGCCTGGAAGCATCGAAAGAGGAGGTTTGAATTAGCGCCGAGCGATACAACAAGTAGCCCTTCTTGACGCGTGCATGACCAGGAACGAACAACCGCACAATCAAATGCCTCGAAGCTGCTTTGCCTGAGCTCCGTGTTCCAAGAGGGAATGAGGAGCAAGGCATTTGTATCCGAAATCGGATTACAGCCTCTGCTGGCTGGAGGTCGACTCGGAGGGATTGGTTGCCGGAGTTCGCTCACACCCTCCAGGGATCGATCCCCGCAAGGAAATCGGCTTCGTGTAAGCCCCGCGAAAATTAACAGGAAAAAACTAGAAAGGAAATCGTTGTCTCACCTGTTAAATTGGGGACCAGGGCTGAATACGTAACGTTCTCCGATCGTGCAACGTTACGAAGAACTTCGGCACTGTCGGCCATCTGGGGAACCCAACGAGGGGATACGAAGGCTCCGGCCTCGATGGTGCGAAGACCCGCTCGCGTGAGCCTGTGGACGGTGTGTTTTTTAGTTTTTCTCCTCGGAAGGCTTTGAAAACTTCCTAAAGGTTCGTGTGCTGTGATTCGATTGCTGTTTTCGGCTGTTTTCAACGCCGTACGCGACGAAGGTAGGACGCCAAGTTCCTCGAATTACTTCGTTCAATCTTCGAAACTCAGTATCATCTTTAGGTTTCTATGGTTCTCAAATCGTTGCGCTGTAGAGAACTGACCTGTTGATGAGATCGATCTTCACGAAACAGGGGACCAGCTCATCCTCGTTTTGGAGTCCGTCTCGAGGACCCACTTCAACTATCCGGACGAAATCAGGTCTCTGGAACACAAGAGAGAATCGAAGTTCAGTATTGTCACTCAAATGTGGCATAGCCATGGGTTACGAATATTTAAAGTTCGGACCGTCTCGGAGCATGAATAGAATTCCAACCGGAATTTCCTTCCTAGCACTGTTCGAGGATCATCCTCGAGGAAAATCCGTCTTTTTCTTATTGAGCGTTCGCGTGCGGTCGATCGAACCGGTTCGTATACGAGAAGAGGAAAACTTGTCGCAGCCACACAACTTCATCGAATCGGAAAAAACAGCGGTCATCTCTTCCCTCTGGATACAGGATTTTCTCCGGAAAGCCATGACTTCAATTTTCACAGAGGAACCGCTAGATGAAGGACGACCTTGATCTACCAACTGCAACTGTTTCGATTCCAGGGAGGGCCGGCCTGAAATTCTTTTCGAGGCTAATGTGAGGAGGAGATCTCCCGCTACCGAATCTTGTTTCAGCAGCTGTCCAACTTGGATGTGACGAAAATAGTCAACAGACGTCAGAGCTATCGACGAAGACGAACATTAAAATGATACATATTTACCGACCCGCGTCGTAAAGTTGATTCGATCGACGTGATACTATACTCCGTGATACGATTTCTTCTCGATATTGATAAGTAGCGAATGGACTCCAACCAGCTCCCCGAAGGATAGAACGGAAGGCCGCAGATGGAGGCCCTAATTGACATTGGATTCTAGGTTCCAAGCTTCACGTTTCATCCACCGTCAGAGCTTGACTTCATTAGCGATTGATGGATTTTGAGTCCATTGAAATCGAATTGATATTTCCAGCGACTGGCCTCGAGCGAGGATCGAACAAAACATGTTATTCTCCGACTACTCGAGCGGCAAGCCGCCGCTGGAAGGATTTCCCAGTCGCGCTCCGTAATGTGCTACGCACTTCAAAAGAGAGCCACGCTAGCCTGTCTGTGATTCGCTTATGGTTCTCAGGACTATGGGGTTGTTGCACAACGGTAAATAGTATCACAGGCCACTGATTCTGCTGTTCGCGCTGCTTCTGACTTTCTGACGGACCGACAGAGTCGGCCGGCTCGGTGATCACACCGTGTGTCTGCGACAAAGTCCTTGGGTGAAGGCCTCGCCGAACCGAGCTGGCTTCCATTGCGGAACATCTCAGTCAGAAAAAAAGTGAAAAGCTATTCTAGGCGTAAAGAGTATCCTATCGCATCGTGATTCAGCTCCAGCGCTGTCGCTTCCTCGCGGCCCGTCTTTTCTGATTTTCGTCGAAAGGGTACGAACAGAATATCTTTCAGTGTTACACCGGTACTTTCTGATCTGTTGTGATGCAGAACATTTTCAAGTTGTGTCTGTTGATGCCAAAAGAAGCCGGCATCATACAGGTCGGCTCTGAAGACTGCGGTAAACAGCCTATCGTAGAATTTGTTCTCCACTGTGTTTGTTCGTATTCCGTTTTGTTTCTCTTTGGACCGGCGAACTTTTTGAGACGTCGCAGCAGCATTGCTTTTCTCCCAGATCGACCTGCTGGCAGCGACCGCCATGAACGGACATATTGTTGCCGCATACAGCAGCACCTAGCGTGGATGGAAAAACGGGAGATTGTCCTATCGAAAATGCAATCGGTCACACGATACACGCACGACAGGTATCTCGTGCTGCTATCGACTTCGAGAGGACTCGTGGGCGGCATTGGACATCGACAGGCGCGTTCCGGAGTTCTTGATGGAACCTGCTGGCGCGGAGTCCGTCGTGGCTCGAAGCAATTTCTAAATGCGAAGCTAAAAGCACAGAAACGCGAGTCCCATCCGCGTTTTATCATCCTTGTCAGTAATCGCGACGCTCACCTTGGATCGACGTTCACACGCGCGTTTCGTCGACACAAGCGTAGCAGGTCGGGTTTGAACGTTGAGCACCATTTCGAGTATCACTTGGCACAAAATAATCCAGCTAGATCACTTTTGAAGTCTTGGAGACGATGAAGGAACGGGTTGTTCTCACCGGGAAATCTCTGTCGGTCTGTCAGTCGAAATTCGCTTCACAATAAAATGACCGCCATCTAAATCCTCTGACGGTTGAGAAAGGGAGTCAAGCGCCACGCGTAGAAAAGTCATGCGTAAGTCTTATAACGGGTGCTTGAACGCAGCAGCTTTCTGTCGGTATCGCCTTTCGCCTTCTGTGGGGAAGTACCAGAAATTATTGTTTCTTGACTCACGCTGACTGATAACTGATAACTATCGGTTTCTCGGCAATCAATGAGTCTCGCTCAGTATAACAGCGTTTCAATGCGCCGATTATTATCTACTCATTCAGACTTTACTCAGGATAAGCATTCGAGCTCCTAACGTGACTGTCGCTGAACGAATTCTTGAATTCAAGCTCAGTAACCAGCTTGCGAGTCCTGATTCATGCATCGAACGTCGCCGAAGTCCTGTCCTAGAAGAAATTCCCGATAACGATTCTCGAATTTCCCTAATTCAATTTCTCTGAAGATGTCGATTTCAGCTTCTCTCCAAAGTCGGCACTCGTTTCGATGGCAGTGGGAAGAAGGAACTCCACTTCGGGAATCGACCATCTAATTAGTCTGCAGAGAGAAAGGTGCTCGAGGTTGGGCAGTAATTCGTCCGAGCTCAGGTTTACCACCGTTTCCTCGAAAGTCTGGATCGAAATCGTTGCGTGCTCCGGTCCGGTTCAGCATTCTGGTCCGAAACACAAGACACATGCGAGCAAGCCATCCCTTCAAGAAGCGCATCCGGTTGAATAATTTTCTGGAAATAATCCCCGGGAGTCTTTCTAACTCGGATCAAGAGTCACGAGCCACGGGAGACCATGTCATCGACTTCGAGAAACGCGGTCAGGATGTTGGCAGAGACAATGGGTTTCTGTCAGATTTGATGACAATATCGCTTCTCGAGGCAACCGCCCTACACCGTCTACCACTTTAATGCTGCCATTACGTCAATAGACGTCGGAACTTATCGATTGAAAGAGCAAGGATAGTTTTCCTCACAGGAAAGCTGATTCGTGGATTTCAGCATCGTTAATCGATCCTTTCCTTCCATGGGGTTTCCATGAGCTTGCCCGGTGCATGGCTTGCAGACAATCGCATTATCGCTTTCGGTGACCTCGAAGTGGAAATCTAGCTCCGTAGCTAGTGCGCAACAACTATCGTTTAGTCGCAGCATCATAAGAGCGGTATCCAGCATCGATTTGCAAGCCATCATCGAATTGGAGTTGGATAGGCTGTGCACAATAGTCGGGGATTTGTTCTCTCCAGGAAACCACTTTTCAGACTATCCCGGCTGGTTTTCAAATGGTGATCTCGGATGTAGATCATCGATCATTGAATTCGGGTTTCAAAGTCAGTCGTCGCGATGAGCCGCGACGCTCATCATTACCGCACGAGAAATTCTGTGGATGAATGCTGGCCCAGGAAATATTCAGTCATTTCCATGTCGCCCCCCCACCCCCCAGAAATCGAATCAGTCTTTGTCTCGGTAACTGTGTGCAAACGTTTTCTGGAGGAATTATCTCCGGAATCACGCAGCGATTCATCTCGGATTGGATTCCGCTGACTGTGTCGAACATCGCGGTGCGAATCACCGGAAGTTTTGCTCCGATAACAGCTGAGGGAATTATCCAGTAACGTAATCCTTCGAGGTCCTCAGAAGTAGGACATGGGCCGTTCGAAATTGCTCAGCTCGTTGCGATTCTGAAAGTTCGGATCCTCCATAGCGGAGAGTGAGCAGGTAGCTAGTTTCCCGGAGAATTCCACGCAGATCAGTCAGTCACAACAACAAAGGCATGGAAACCGGCGACGGCGACGTCATATAATTACGGAGTCGACGTCACAGCCGCGCCGAGGTAAATCCGGCTCTGGTGGGATTGCCGAGCAGCGCACGAGATGCTGCCGACGTCACAACTGCAACGATTCTGAGATTCCCCGTAGAATGGGATCAGGGGTAAACGAACTGGATAGGGAAGTATTCCGTCTTACAATCCGAAAGCAATCAACGGATTCGCTGTTGCATACACATGTCTCATTTGGATCAACCATTCTCGAGCTTTTATCGCCGCTCATAGTCGAGCCAGTGCAGCGCGCGGAGGGGATGGTGTTCGCACTGCGAATGCAATGGCAAAGCCAGAACCAAGCGGTGATCCAGACTTTGACCACGAGCAAAACGGGACAGGAGACGCGTGATGCGGTGGCTCTCTCTGTCAAGGTTCTATTTAAAGGAAGCGTCAATCTTCATCGTTGTCTTGATGCGCCTCACTCGGGCCACCGAGATGAGAAGGTTTCGACGCCGGACGCGTTGACATCGCGCGATCTTCTTGTTACGCGTACTCCTCTGTACCCAAAAGTTCCGGTAGGAGACCTTGAGAATCTTAGCCCGATGCGATGATTACACCATGCCTGGTTGACGTGAACCGGGTCCGCTCCCTGAGATCACTGTCCCGAATCTGGCAGGTCTGGCGAGTTCAACACCTCGAATCTGGCCTGGATCGATCACTACGAAATCCGTCGCTTGTCATCAAATCGATTCCGGCCTGCGAAAAATTGCAAAATCATGGAATCAGTCGGTCGAGATTGAATTCCGAACCAATGAGGGCGAACGGAAGGAATCTCGGCGATTGCAACAGCCGCATTGGTTTGGTTTGTTCATTGTCAGGAAGATTGTTGAGATGTCGAACCCAAACATCCGGGCAATGTTCTAGAACTCTCTGAATTTCTCCAGATGCCGGATGTTCTGGCACAAACATCTTCCGTTTCTCCGACAAATTGCTGTCAGACTCATGATGGCACGGTGACAGACGGTTACGCAATACTCGAACTACGACGATTACGTGTACGATCGGCGCGCCCGAAGACATCGTAGGCCATTTCGAAGTTCATCTGAACGCGAACTATTGCTCGTTCGTCAAAGCAAAATATCGATACCCTCGAAGAGCAGTCGACTCATGTAAGACGTCGAGTGTTTTCTAGACTTCCCCACCACAAAAAGTGTGATTTCGATACCATTTGAGTCATCAGCAGATTTTCCGACGGAGCGGGGGAAGCATATCGGCTCCAGTACGATCCTGCGAAACACTAAATTGTTCCGAGGAATCGGTATCGATTCATTGCGTTGCTTGATTCACGATGTCATAATATGATACCGATGAAAAACAAAGATTGCCGCGAAAAGGAAGACATCCGCCCTATCGGAAGCGCTTGATTCTATGGTGCTGCGAGAAGATGCTCAGTTTGCCGAATCTGCAGCAGTTTCTCAGTTTGTATCTTGCTGTTCGGGGAAACGTTGCAGTTCCTCCCGGCAAAAAAATCTGAGAGAATGATGACATGTTTCATACATCAAGATTAGAATCTCGCATCGAGAACAGAGACTCTCCGAAGAGATAGCGGGAGGAAAGTTAGCTCCGGTTGCTACACAACAGAGTAACCAGCATCAATGTTTTCCAATGGAAAACAAAAGAGTCAAGGGTTTTGAAGTTTGACTGGCCGGCATCGAAATACTTCTGGAAAGTTTTCCGGGTTGCTCCTGACGCAGTCTCAGTTTCCCAACGAACTTGGCTCGGAGCTCTATGAAAGAGCTGTTCAGTCATTGTTCCTGGACTCATAGAAGAAGCGAGGAGAGAAAACCTCAAGCCGATGAGTCCTTTTTTTCGACGCTGCCAAAGCAAGAGCTCAGTTCGAATCGGATGAGATGAATAAATCATGAGACAGCCGAACAACATTTGCATAAGGACAGCACCTAAGCATGGGTGGAAGAATCGGGAATGGAACGGAAGCTGAGAATTCGAAGTTGGCCTTCGAGCAGAAAATGGAAGAAGCTGCTTAGCTTTATAAAGACTGCTAGATCCCTGGAAAATTCAGAAAAGGGAATCAAGTCGAAGCAAGCAGACGTATCAAAATGAAATCCCCGATCTTCTTCGTCGGAGTTGTTTGCTTGGCTCTCGTACTCGTGCTCGCTCTCATGCCGAGCGCATCGGAGGCCCAACTGGTGACAGCTTACAGCCCATACGCCTACGGTTACGGCTATCCCTACGCCTACGGATACGGCTACTACAGCCCCTACGGTTATCCCTACGCCGCCCCTGTCGTCGCCTACCCATGGCTGAAGAAGAAGTGAGCCATCGTGCGTAACGTTCACATTGAATAAACCTTCAGGGAGTGTTTTCGGTACTTTATTTATGAGTGTTCTCTTTTCTGATGCTCGTGCGTCATCGTCGTTCCCTGCTATTCAATCGCCTTGCCGAGCTGTGATGGATTAATCCGGATCGATTCGGGACGGATTCGAGTAGGAAGATCAAGTCTGTTGCGTGATGTGTTTCCCGCTCGCTCGATTCATAGGTTCAAGACTTGATCGAGTGTGGACTTCTCGCAGTGACTTCGCGCTACGTCAGTATGAGCTGCTCCCGACGCTTGAAAAATCATCCAAAAGATATGTATCTTGTGAACACTCGATGCTAGCATTCGAAGCGGATTTCCTCGGAGAGTTTTTGGCTCCCCGAGCGGTCTCGCTTCCCTCCTTCGTGGACCGGTTTTGTCTGGATTCAAATCCATTCACTACTTCTGTCTCCTTCTCTTGACCTGCAGAAGCTGGCAACCCTCTATTTCGTCGGATCCCATCCCCAGATCATTCGTATGTTGGCTTGCTTTCCAACAATGCCTTGAGACCAACGAATAGTTGTACCGGCCTGCAGGAGGCCAGGGGCCGATCTATGGTGGAATTCTATTTTTGAGATGATGATCGTTCGGGTTTCTGCGATTGCATGAAGAGACGCCACCCAACGATTCGCGACCGTTCGCCGTGCCCACGCGGTTTAACCACGTCTTCCACGGTGTATTACGGACCGAACGACGGACCGACGAACGGATGCGCGAAGATATCGTTGGATTCTTGGCCTTGGTAACATGTGAATCTTCGTTGAAATACGAGTCCTCGGTCGCGCGAGCAAACTTCACAGCTGGGAATACTCCATCAATTCGATTTTCACGGTTCGAGCTCGCACTTTTAACAAGCGCTCAGATTACATACACGGAGTTCAAGCACTCACCAACTTAGCCAGTTCGAACCGCTCCTCAGGTCACTAAAACAGGGAATCTGCCATCTTCCAGTTTTGGTCATTGGGAAACAGACTCGAACTATGGATTTGAGAGGATTTTATTCTCGGCTCGGAGATCCGAGCTCTCAGTTTCAACAGCAGCTTATGAACACAGGACGAAATTTACACAACAAACGTACATATGGAGTATTTACACGATTCTCATACGAGATAGCAAGACGTCCGGAATCCATTCGAACACGCGTTGGTGACGACGGCAGACGCTCTGTGCTATCACAGTGAACACGAAGGACACGAAATTACATGCAGGTATGAATATCACAAGGGCAAGCCAACCATAGAAAGCCGATTACCATCCGTGTCCGCCGCCGTAGCCTCCGTAGGCAACACCGCTGAAACGTTGCATTTGTATTAGCACCGAAAAATGAAGATTCATGAATTAGATGCTCATTTCGGTTGCAAATGTGTTTGATCAGAACTCACTGTGGCTGCCACCCGTGGCCTCCGTAAGCGTGACCGTAGTTGTGTCCTCCGTGGTGAGAGGCGAAGAGAGCTCCAGCTCCGACTCCGAGAGCAGCTCCCGCAGCTCCTCCGGCCAGCACGGGAACTGCGAGTTTCTTGGCGAACTTCTTAGCGATGAGGTGCTTGGCCTCCGAGACCGAAGCGGCAAAGACCATCATGGCCACGAACAGAGCGAACACTTTCATTCTGAGGTTTGCTTTGGTTTGGGTTTCAGAGAGAATACTATCGAAGCTAAGTGAAGCCCCAAGATGTGCTCGGACGCTGCTCGACAAGCTTTTAAATATAATACCTCTTTCGTGGGTGAGGCTATCCGAAGGGTGGTCCGTCGAAGGGTGGTCGGTTCGACCCTCTGTCTATCTGTCTGTCAGTTGGTCGGTCTGTGCGTCTGCTTGCCGGTCCATTGGTCGTGATAGGGATGCAAATTGAAAGAAAAGACAGAACAGGAGAGACTGAAATGAGAGAGCCGAAGCAAAAGGACATTGAAGGGTCCGCTTGTTCGACTGGACACCTGGCATGACTTGTTCTGCTTCGGCTTCGACGGCAAGAGTCAGGACCTCGAGCGGGGGCTTTTCCTGGGATGGATGGCTTGAGGGAATTCCGCGAAGACTTCGAAGGACCCGCTGGCTTGTTGAACGACGCAGCCGCTGCTGGAGCTAGCTGCCATGTTCGCTGTCCGCCATGGTGGCAGCGGGAGGGGCCGTTACTGCACAGAGAAAGTGGGCGATGACGTAATGTTAAATAAATGTTTCAAATCCGTTCTTCAGCGTCACGTAGATAAAGCCGGGTACAAGGACAGTGCGGTCAAACATCTGGCGCAGACAATTGCTATTCTCTCATTAATAATACGACAGAAAATCGAGCGTTCTTCAAACTGTAACTGGGTCAACCGAAAAGATAACGCACTGGCAATTCGAGCCGGATTCTGAATAAAGGATATTGCGTAAGATATCATTACGGGTCCGGCGATGGAATTCCAGAGAAAAAAAAATATTCATATTTGCGATTCATGTGAGTCGAGATTTGTCTTCAAGGAATTCTTACAGATGAGTGCAATCGACGACGAACAACGTCTCATGATGCATACAATGCGTAGCCACTACGATTTCAGTAATAATCCAGTACGTGATGTGAAGTCGAATATGACAACACGTATTCAACTTGTAGGATTCTCGACGCATGTTATCTACTGGAATGCCCAGAGACACAGACGAATAGGCCAGGTGTGGCTGCGATTGCTCCGATTCAAAATCGCTTACATCACAGGGGCTTCTCAAGCACCATGAGAACACCTCACGAAGAAGGCGGGTATAATCCTTATTGATCCCCAGACGACAACATGCTCTTCCAAGCAATCCCACATTCACGAAGCAAAATCATGACCACGTCAGGTCTCTTGATCCCGTATATCAGCCATTTCTCCCGAAAATTTCTTGTAATAGCCGTTCATCGAACGACAGACCGCAGAATCTTTCTCATGATCTTTCTCATGTGGAGGACGCCCGCTTTTTCGCCAGTTTACGCATCCAAACTTCATACGCGTAGGCAAATCCGAGCGGGATAGCGTCCAATCCGAGGACCTGTTGATATTGGGGAGTCATCCCAATCCCTCTCGACGAGTTACTACTCCGAGAAACGATATGCGGCGGCAAACCCCTCCTTTGAGTGATATGGATCAGAGTCCTGCTCGTCAAGTTGTTCGTATGGCTCCGAGGGCCATAAGCGGACACCTATGGGAATTCTCCGCTCGCTCAGAATCGTTTTCAGAACTTTGATGTGAGGCTTTAACTGCGAGCTGCTCTGAAGACACCCTCTGAAAACAAAGGTTTTATGAGCGTGCGCACCGTGCTCATATACCAAGCCACGTATGACGGGCCCCACGCAAGGCGTATTCCACGTACCTATGCAGGACTGTGCGTGTAGCCACGGTTATGAGCGCGGCTCCCCGAACAAGGGGGAAGTTCCAAGGGAAGTTTAATAAACAAAAAGAGGCTATTATACGCGTTGCGCGCGATTCATTGTTCTCCCGGAACATGCTTGGGTTCCACCATCGTTGCATCTGTGGGGTTCGATCGATGAACCTTCGAGGTGAACCCCTTCGATCGTGGTCAGTATCAATATAGGTGAGGCTGTGCACACATCCGGAGAGAATTGTGACAGACCAATATAGCCATACTTCTCTAGAACTCTGCTTTGAACCGAGAGACTGCTGAAGCGAATCTCTTTTCCATCGGTGGTTAACAGATGATGCGGAGAAGTTTGAGAGGACGCATTCAAACAGATTTATTCAACATACCAGTGATGATTCCATACGACTCACAGAGTAAATATACATCGACCGAGATTCGATCGTTCGACACATTCGTCAGTCCATCATACGGGAGAGTGTTCCCTCATATTATTTACAGTGCGCTTGCCAGCGAATCATTGCGCAGGGTCAATTTACCAGCTTGACCATCCACCCCTGAAATGAGAATTCGTAAAAAGTCAGTCCTCACTCTCCGAGCATGCCATGTGGACTCGACATGTTCGCTCCCAAGTTTTTGTCTCTTGGAATCTAACGGAAATCCCCATTTTATAGGACGCGGCCCCGATATTCGAAAGATTGATTGGCTCCGTTCCGATTCAGAGTGCAGAGTTCTCGAGCGATGCCACGCACAAACGTTCAACTTACTCCCATCCTCCATGTCCGAGATTGTGAACCTCCGTGATGTGGTAGACATCTTTGTGGCCGTGCCCGTGGCCATGATGATGATGATGACCGTGATGTTTGTGGAGTCCATGGATAAGACCGGCGCCCACTCCCGCAGCGGCTCCAACAGCTCCTCCAGCCAAAACTCCCGGAGCAAGTTTCTTCACGGCTTTTTTGAGCAAAAAGTGAGTTCCTGCTTCAGACACAGCCACGAGCACCGCCAGACAAGCGAACAAAACGAAGAAACGCATCTTTTAATCCTGAGGTGAACTCCGTGCCACTCCTTGTGACTTGTTTCAAGTTTGGTGGTTAAGTGATAACCTGAAACTAACGGGGCTTGGTTATATACCCGGGGCTGGGTAGCTGGCTCCTCGGTTCGCTGGTTAGCTGGATGGGCGGATGAAAGGTACGAGAATCTCTCTCAGCGTTAAAGCGAGCCGTTGTGACTTCGTTTGGTTACCAATTGTTTGCCGCATGTAATTCTGTGCCCGACTTCAAGGTCCCGTGTGAGTACCGACTTTCATTGTTTCCCTCAGAAACCAAGCGTACGGGCTCCTCACGCTGGACCCGTTCGATAAAAAAAAAGAAGGAATTAGAGCTTAGGAGGACGATCAAGCTGGCAGTGTTCCTTCAGTCCGGTGGGTTTCACTGTTTCGGTCGAGTAACCCTGAGACATCAAGCTTGCCGTTCAACGACGGTGTTCATTAAATGTGCTTGCGTATCTAACTCTGTTATATAACCCGAGTCATCGAGCCGAATAAAGTTGTTCCACGTAATAGATAAACAGAAATTCACCTTGCGACGGTTCAACGCTAACATCATTATGATTCACAAGCGCCCCCCTGGCAGTTGCTGTGATACGTTGTCGAGTGGTCGTTGACCGAGAGAATTCGAGAAGCGTCGAAAGCAACAGTTCGTACGCTTGCCTCATGATACCAATGCATCTTTCATAGTAGAATTTCTCTAACGGCTACAGCTCAACCGCATGTGTCCTTCGAGAATTCAGATTTGAAACAATATGTGAAATGTACCGATTTCAATGCTGATTTCCACCCTTCTGAGAAGTTCTCTGACACATGGTATAATCAAAGATTGTTCAGCCGTGGACAGCCGACAGCATGTGTGGAACATCTCCGTCAGTCGGAACGACGGGCAATACATCGTGCGTTTGCCGAAAACAATTTTTCTGAGTGTCGTTCGTCAGCGTGGCCCGACCGTGCTATAAACATACGAGCTGTTGGCATTTCAGTGACAAGGATTAGACGAGTAGCTCCACCCAGAGGAGGCTTCGCAGAGATAACGGTGACATCGCTAGCAAGCCTGGACCTGCGACTCTCTCGAATCTTGCTGTGGGTTTTTTTGGTCGCGGATTCATGGCAGTAAACCGAGATTCGATGATTGTGCGACGGGAGTTTTGCTATCGACCGTTCAGGAGCTGCCATCGGCAAAATCAGAGGCGTGTATGTGGACACTCTCCAACAACCCAAAGATATCCGAATCGCTGAAAAAATTTCACTCAAAATGAGTGGAATTGTGAACGGGAGTATGGTGGTCAACCCGCAAGCCTCAATGCTCGCAGAGCGATACATGGCAGTTGAAGATCCAGGCTTAGGGCAGCCAGCTCCCGTTCTCGTTTGGCAACCGATGCTGACTCCGTTCTCAGCCTGCCCCTCGAAGCCTCCACAGATGCCACACATGGATTCCGAGGTTATTTCTAAAATGGAGGAACTCCGTCAAGGTCAGAGTTCGTCAAGCAGTGCTTGTCGTGAGAAAACTCGGCATGTGGAGACATGAGGCCGCGTCATCAGCTGCTGTCAATTGTTCCATTCATTCGGTATCCTGCAAGGAAAGTAGCCTAATCACGCATCACCTCCTGATGATTTCATTGATCAATTGAAGCGATCAGCTTCCGATGAGATCTTCTAAGTTGCTCGCCGGCAGATATTCGGCCGAACTGGGAAGCAACAAAGGAAGTCTGAGAATAGATACCAAAAAAAGCAGCCGGCGATAACAACGACTTGCTAATTGCCAAACCGGAGCTGAATCAGCGAACAACAATGAACTACGGGCGAATCCCGAGCAATTTTCACAGAAATCGGAGCCGAAATCCGATACGGGTTCTTCTTCCTCACATCGATAGCTCTCGCTTTGCTGGTCTCTTGGAAAGTCTTTTCCAAGAGTTAGAGGCTCGGCTTCGAGAGAGGAATCTCGTTTAATTGGTTCATCAACATCCAACATTCACAAAAACACCGTCCATGATCCTCCAAGCTCAAAACGTTACGCAATGATTTGAAGGTGGCTTCTATCAGAGGGTACCGAGAGCGGAAAAATATTGCTCGTTCATCCAAGAAGACTTCTCGGTTTCAGAATATCGAAAAAGCTGATTACAAACCGTACCTTGTCTTCGACTTTCAAGACCATCCAAGAACGATGTTCGGGGTAATACAGGATTAGCCTTGATAGAGCCGTTGATTCGGCGAGGATTTATTCTCATTTCGCAGGATTTGCACTGCATCACCCCGCTGAATCAATGTATAATTGTTAAACTGAGAATCCGTGATGAGGTTTAGCGGTGCTGTAGCTGACCGTTCATGAAAATTCTTCGACCTCGCACATTCGATTCATTGACCTTCGAGGAGACTCCGCGTACCATGTCGGACTGTTTCGATCCTCATTTAGTAAGCAGGGGCAGCGTGGAGCTCCCTCTTCTCCGAGCTTACGGGGTAACGGAAAATGGTCAGCTTTTGACTGAAGGAAATCTGATTTCAGAACACTGCTCGTGTTTCATTGTCATGCTTGGTGAACTCTGGGCGACCATGGCGAGCTGTTAATTCTCGATTTTCGTCATTGCTCTTTCCCTCAAACCATCCAAGTATCATGAACAGGTGAGTCGGCATTCCCGATATTTGAGCCGGGTCGCAGTATCTGGATCGTTTCCCGGCGCAGTCTGGAGAATCGAGGCCTGGGAGCTCAACGGGAAGCTCCAGTGAGCTCAGTTCCGTTATAATACGTCACAATATCGGAACTGAGTACCAGGTTCACACCCAGTACGATGTATGAGGAGCACGCTTGGGAGGAACTGAATCGATGGAAGGAATCGATCAGTCTGAACATGGATTAAAACATCAACTGGGAGATTTTTTAAGCTGTCGAATCATGACAGCTCGGCTAAGCTGTCCTAATCTGGACGATATTTCAGGACTTTCCAGGAAAAAAACTGTCAAATACATAAGAATGGCTGGAGACTCCGGGATCAGCTTTGGAGCGAGAATACGGCATCCTCACAGCCGCCGCAGGAATGATAGATGCCTTTTTATATCTTCGAAATACAATAATGGAGACGCCCTAGGCATGTGTAGTCAGGGAGCAAGGCAGATTCGCAAGGAATACCTGTTGATCAGGCTCATCTGCAGCAAGTATCATCGAACCCATACGCTGGCGAAATTGTATAAGACCTGCAAACTCCTCTGAGAATGGGCTCGGAATTCTCTTCATGGACTGTGACTGACGAGGGCGATGACGAAAATGCATCAGGCCACTCAATGCCGGGATCGCTGAGCACTTCTTGAAACGACTACATAGGTGGCGCCAATTTACGGCTTTGAGCCGACCATCGCTTCCTCATTTTCCCCTCTGTTGTCGCATGGGGCTTCCCGTGAGAGTGATTACCAGCAGTTCTCATCGCAGCAGTTCTCTCAAGAAAACGATGTGCCGAAAATCAAAAACTCAAGAGATAGATATAAGTCTCTACGCGAAAGTTCCGGAGGCTTGGGGAAACTGGCGACTCGTCCGTTCATTGCGGATTTTGGAGACCCAGACGGAAACTCAGAGCTTCTCCAGAAATCGACCATGTTAATAACGTGCTCTAGCGTGGGTTTCGAGCTTCTAAAACACTGAAACGATCCCAAAATCGAAATCATTGGATATTCCGGCTCAGAGTCTGCTCAACCGCGTATGACTTTCGAGCGGGGTGTGAACTGAGCTGAAACACGTGGGTAGACTGTTATACTGTTGATACGGCGTGATATCTTAGGCGTGGTTCGCGAGGAAAGCAATCTCTGTGGCAGACGATGGCCACGGAATGGAACTAAAAGCTCCGCTAAGCCTCATCGACGATCGCCCGATATTTCATGAATGAGGCTGCTGACGATCAATCGAGAGCTATGGTCTGCTAGTATGGGAGCTGAAATCGGGAGAAGTTTCGGTTGACCAGGGGAGGTTAAGGAAGAATTGATAACGAGGGAGTGCGGGAAGATCCGCCGCGCAGACGAGGAAGAAACCATCATCCCGAATGAAACGCGCATCGCACCGATCGAGGCTGAAATCGGACTCATGTTCTTCATTATATGGTGACGTTTCCCGCAGCGTCGTATGAATCAATGCACTCCATGGCCTCTAGCGACCGACGCTTTGAAATAATAATGACGCAGAACTCGGAACTAATATCAGCGGCTCGAGGTACTAATTATTCCATCAACTGCAGGCAGGAGGGAGTGATTGCAAATAACAGCACGCTGGCCATATGGAAGTTTGCCGCATACGTTCAAGGTACTGCAGAACTGGTAGCGGGTATGCATGGTGTGGCGCGAAAACGATCCACGTCCATGCGTGTCACAGAACAGTGGCGCGCGATCGAGACATATCGAGAAGCGGGCAAGACTACCGACAGAACGCTTGAGCATGAAAGCGTTCAAGTCAATTTATGGATGATCGGGATGGATGGGGAGATGATGAAATGATGGGCCATGATTTTCTCTGATTGGATGTTTTGGTACTGTCTACCCAAGTCTCCCATCGAGCATCGATAGGTTGAGGAGACCGTGACATGTCCCAAGCGGTTTTCCTGAACGATTCGATCCAAATCGAATTCGCGTAATGAACGCTCCTGTGAGGTATAGAACTTGCGCCCCCTTTGACGTGTTCTTCGTAGGGGCTCGGGTTCTTTAGATCGAGAATTCGTCTGGAAACAACCTTCCTCGAAGCGAAACACGTCATCTGGTCGGTGAGGGCCTTAATCCGCCGGCCAGATACCATGAAATCGACATCAGATGGCCATCAAATGGCCGAAATAGCTGAGAAACAATCGAAAAAGGCACGCACAGGCATTCATGGCTCTACTTATTACGCTCCAACCGGACGTCCGTGATTTCTTCTCGTCCGAACGTCCGTGAATTCATAACTCCGTCGTTTCGATCCCCGTACACATTTAGATGCTGATCCGTGGGTCTTATCGCGGGTGATGTTCGTCGGTCATGGTTAACCTCGGATACAGTGTATACTTCTCGCACCTTCTCGTATCGGGTACAGTTGTCGAGATGTAAATTGTAATATCTTGGGACGGAAGTTTGCAAGCGAGTACGTCGGCAAGGGGTCCTTGAGCAGGGGAGCGTGCACAGCAAGTAACCCTCTAGATTTATGTGAACCCGCCCATATCGGATTTCGAGAAGTGTAGGATATGGTGTAAAAGTATTTCGTACGATGCGGAAACCGAGAGGAGTCGGACCAACAGAGAAGAGGAGGCGGCTCCTCCCGTAGCTCCGCTATCAAGTCCCCGAGATCCGATACAGCTAGCCGTGCCGGAATACAACGTCATTCGCGATTGCTCATCATATTGTTCGTGAGAATGATCCCCGATGCTCCGAGCGGGATCAGATATGAGTCTAACCACTTGCAGGAAAGGTCTCAGCTTCCGCTATTTTCAGCCAGGAAAACATCGATTGCGTGAATCGGACGCCCAACTCATACTCCTCTATATTATGATCTCACGAATATTCAGTGAAGGCGACAAAAATGTGTCAAGGTAGAAAACTTCATGCCGAATAATTGCAGCACCGGCGATCAGTAATTCCAGCGAGTTTGTTCCCACAGTTCACTGCCCCGTTGTCCTTGATGTTCCGCCGACTAAGGGACGCGGACTCTGACGCTGATCATCGCGAAGTTTCACCTCACTCATTGAGCGAACCATTCTAGAAAATCAGCACAGAAACCATCGAAGAAGTCGTTTATTACAATTCCAAAACGATGTTGGATTTCCCACACTTATTCATTGAAATACATTTCGAGCACAGAGACTCTGTAGTACCTCGCTGGGAGAACCACATACTTAAGCCTAGCTACACCGTGGACTGCGAATCTATCGCGTACGCTCATGGAAAAACCGCCCAGGCGCACTCTGCCATCAAGGAAGAACAGCATCACACGTCTCATTGAGAAAATATGCGAACTACCTACCGTAGCCGTAAAGTCCCAGCCCTAACGGTCCACCGTAACCTCCAGGTGCGGCGTTGATAACCTCCACCGTATTACCCTTATCTTGATCTAGGTTGTACACGTGATGGTGCTTTGGACCGTTATTTCTCATGAGCGTGTTGCCAAGCAGATATCCGTAGCTTAATCCGATGGCTCCACCTCCAGCTGCAGCACGTAGGAAAGGTTTAGCCGCCACTTTCAACCTGATGTTCCGTAATCCATTTCCTAGCGCGCCATACACAAGCGCGAGAAGAATCACAACACTCCGGAGATGCACCATGATAATTTGGCTTTTTTTAGTAAGATTGGCACTCGACGAGAAGATCTCCTTGTGAAGGGCCCCGTCAGAGTGCTCCAGATTCGGCGGGAGCAGCAATCTGCAATTCCGTTAATCAGCAACTGAAAGATTACATCTCCGCCAAAATGAAGCATTTTTATCCATCGACTCGGGTAACACGGAGAGGGTTTTTGTTAAGATCCCCCATTGATGCAACTTGCTCCTAACATATTCTGTGCTCCAAGTTACGAAAGATGAATGGGTGATGATTGCCGTCGGATGCTTTGAATAGCTTCTCCCTCAATGTGAATCATCTCTCCGCGAACGAATAACCCGGCTGAGGAATTGCACCATCTTGTCAAGAGTTAGCGTGGCGGCGTGGGCTCCTTGCCGCGGATCCGATGTAACTGAGCAAACTATGAAGCGCTCCACAAATTATATCACACGTCGCCAACAGGATTGAAAACTTTGGTTTCCCAGGCTTGATGACTAGCAGAAGCGGGTTTTATTGAATTTGGTCAAATTACATTTCTAAACAGCCTCAAAAATCTCAGTACCTCGAGTGCTTCGACTTGGCGTGAATTATTTCAACTTCTTCGCTGCTGTCGTCGTGATGATCGTGATGATGGTATTCGCGAAACTCTTTGGTGGGCTTTGTGTGCAGGCCTCCGTAGGCTCCTAGATGGGCCCAAGCTCCATACATCGAATGGGAAGGCCCTTGCAAATTGATGATTTGCACCGAATCCTTGCCGTGACTTGGTTGATAATGATGGTAATGATGACTATCGTGTTTCTTGTGGTGCAACCCGTAAGCGAGGCCTAGAGTAGCTCCACTGGCTGCAGCTGCGAATAGAGGTCCGGCTACCTTGCCGATTATTTTCCTGCCGATCTTCGCGTGACAGAAGTCCACGAGAACCACAGAAGCACACAGTAACCACAGAAGACGCATGTTCACCAACTAATCCCACTCGAGGCTCCAACGTTCACTTCGAATGATGACCCAAGTCACAACGGAACTGATCTCGAGGACCTCAGTTTCGGATGTTTGGCCGTTCAAGCACGTGTTTCCGTAGAAAGGTTCTTGTGTCCGGAACAAAAGCGCGTTGAATGAAAGTGCGTAACAGGGTTAGCTCAGTTTTGTCTTCAGTTACCCTAAGCAGTAATCCTGAGGTGAGGGTGATGATTGAATGAAAGAACTTGCCTTATTTGCACTTATTCTGATCGCGCACTGCCGTGGGCGCATTTAAGTCGACCACTGCGAGACAACGTTTTCATAATGTTACAGCTGAAGTTCATTAGGGAGTGACACGGTTGCACTGCCTCTTGTTATTTCACAGACGAGTTCCGCGCTTTTCGGGATTGCCTAATTCAATCACGAGCAGAAAAGCTTGTCTCGGATGCGAAGCAAGCTTCTCAAAGCTGGAATTTCGGCATATCATTGGAAAGCACTCCCTCTGTTTCGCGTCCCCGCTATCGATGCTGAAGCATTCACTCCAATAGTTCGAGATGAATAGTAAACCTAGAAACCTCTGGGTGCTACATCGACTTCAGACCTCACATCCCATCTCTCTGGCCCGTGGTACTAAGCCGATAGTTGAGTCTGCGAAGTCCTACCTCCGTGCATCCCAGCAGAATCAGACGGAGCCCCAGGATTCTTTTGATTTTCCCACAATTTGAACCCGCTGTGTTGACCATAGCTCCGCGCATTGGAGCCAGGCGCGCTGACCGGTCTCCTATGCCGCCGTTTCTCCTACGATAACCATGAGACTGCCGGTCCCTGTCAGTGAAGCGGAAGCATCCTCCAGACCTGACTCCAACAACTCCTCACTCTGTCGAGTTGCTTGATACTACTTCGAGGAGTTTCATCTTCTCAATCGTGGGGCTCATCACGATGATCCACAATCACCCGGAATCCACTATTATCATCAACAAATATCCTCTTATCGAATTCCTAAAAGGATAGAAGATTATTGGATTTACGAGGGAAAACGACGCCGAAAAAATTGCCAGCAACGATAGCCTTCGTACAGGGAGGGGTGAAAGTATGGACATGGGTTGGAATTCTTAATCAGACGGAAACTTTCTCAAGTTTTTCTTTGCGTTGTGAAATACCGGGCAGCCATTAGGATGCTGTGGTCGCGCACCACTGCTTCCATCTAAATTTCGGAAATTAGCAAATGGAAATCGGCGCGCGAGGCTTCATCGCGCTCCAGTCGGGTCCAGTAACGCGGTTCCGTTCTCATATAAGACAATCAAAACGCAGTCAACGCCCACCCGGTGCGTGAACCGTAGTACCGGCGTCGGACCGTGCCAGCTAGATTGAACGATATCTTCAAGGCTCCTCAGCTGGTTTAATGCGGGCAAGAGCCTCCAAGCATCAGACATTATAGGGCGTATCTGTCATCTACTAATTGAGCATTAATTTATCATAATCATACCTCAAGTAATACGAGACAAACTTGACTTGAGTAACCGTTTCTCGACTGGTCCTTGCGGCGTTTCTTGTCTGATACCGCTGCCGGTGCTGATGTTCCACCGTCCTCCGGTAGTCGTTTCGTGAGGGGAGGTATCTTTGCGGCACTGTCGTCGTGACTCAAATATTTTATTTCATTATGCATTCTGCATCCGCAGGCTTCTTGTACCTCGAGATTACGTTTCCAATAGCTTCTTCCTCTTCGCTCCCTTGCGGTCAAGTCCCTTCGAAGTTTTCGTAACCCTCAACGATATTTTCTGGTCCGTACACAGATCGCCCTAGCATCGAGAACCTCGATCGGTTTCGAGAACCGACCGCCTGAGGCGATCCTTCCCGACACGAATCTCAGTGCGTACGGAGAGAGCTCCACAGAAAGAAGTGTTTCCGGATCGGCTTTTCTCGATCATGCATAACATCTTTATTCTCCACAATTAGTCACACATTGACTTTACACGACGTATCATACTCCCATCTACAAAATCGACATCAGAGATCACAGAACGTCATTTTCGTGCGTACACCGAATCACGGAACAGACTCCATAGACGCATAGACTGTTGGCGGGGACACTGCTCGAGACGGAACGGACTAGCCATATAAATAGGGATCATAGAAGATCCGAGAAGGATCTGGCCATGAGGTAACAAGGTCTCGGCGATCACGGATGAATCGCAGATGCTGTGCGGGTTTGTCGAATGCCGAAGCTTCATCGTCCGGCATACGGTACGGCATATGGTGCAGCATACCCGTAGCCTCCTAGGTAGCCACCGTAGCCGTTGCTATAAGGGGCAGCATTGATGATTTGAACTTCATTGCCCCCACCTCCTCCTCCTTGTCCGTAGTTGTAGATGTGATGATGATCTCCTTTACCATGGTGACCTTGACCAGCCAATAGAACACCATAGCTAAGGCCAAGAGCACTGCCTCCGAGACCCGCGGCGAAAAGGGCGCCTACGGTTCCACCTCTTCTCTTCCCTAAACTAGTGTGCATCACGGCAACGAGCACGGCGAGCAAGCAGAGCCACCGTACGGAGTGCATATTCTACCGAATCGGACTCGACGAGGATGACACAAACAAACAACGGAACCAACTGTAAAACGATGCAACGAAATGACTCCGGAGAAGAAGTGAGCTGGAGCTGATCCCTTACTCCACTTTTATGAGCTTCACCGAGCAAGGTGAGAGGGAGTGATATCTTTTATTAGCAGATATCATTAGGAACTAATCGTCGAACGCCCCCATGATTCCTCTTCTTTTGTTCTATTGCTGGTCAACTAGATAGCCAAGCATCGACCCAATCGATGACGGAGTTCAACTAAGTCGTTTAGCGCTGAAAATTTCATTTGTCTGAAAGCGCTGCGTGGCTCACGATTGCGACAGTGAAGCTTCCGTTGCACTCGCTTGCGCTTTGGATGCCACCGATGCTGAGCGCCCGAGCAGGCAACCCGTGGCCACGTCTGGAAGAATTTTGTAATTGCTCAGGGTGTTCGTGGAGAAATGCAAGCTCGTCATGATGGATGTGACTGCCTTCGAAAGATAATTCAACTATGCGAGTTCCGAGTTCCCGATCAACGTTGCTCTAACGAGTTGGCCGAGAAGTCTTGGGGCGCTCACAGGATCTCAAGGAGGTGAGGGGGGAGAAATAGACCTATTTGGTGTCCGGATGAATGCCCGGGAGTCTTAGAGAAGGAGTTTTTGCTTGCCATGAGGAGCTGTCCGGTTTACCGCTGTCGAGCCAGCAGGACATCTGACAACGGATCGGGCTGTGGAGCACAAAATTGTGCTTAGGAGCGACGCAACAAGCTTTTGACCATCGGGAGTGTTCTCGGAAGCCTATAGCATTTCCCAATGATCGTCAAGAGGGGCAACGAAGCACCAAGGCCAGATGGTAATCTCTACAACAAATATAAACGTGACGTGACTTGTTCAGTGGCAGGCGGGAAGCACAATCCATTCCAAGTGGATCTGCTGCCAAAATCAGCCCACAGACTTTCTTAGATGCCGGCTGAAATCAGACGTATCGATTGAGCCGAGTCTTCTACCGAACGGTTCGCTGGTCATTGTCTCCGGCGAACACCGATTGTTGTTGTCGCTGCTCGGATGTAGGGATCACACTCAACAGAAGACGGATGCCCTGGTTGATGTGAGTTCCTCTCGGAGCATTGGAGTTGACTTGAATGGAAAATAAATGATTGCTCAGCATCGCTGTTGTTGGACTCCGGCCCAAACACATCTGAATGATACATTCAGACGATGTCCATAATGTACTATTCAGAACAACTTCATGTTTGTGACATAAACTCGGAAAGGAAACTACGATGAATTGCTCCACTCGTCACGTCGTGAACGAAACGCAGCAGGATAAACTCGACTTTGTCAGAGGGGAGAATGCCCCTATTTTTTCCGTGGCTCGCGCCTTGATACTGATACAAAATCCTCGGCGATAGATACTGGATCCGACTGGCTGGGAGCTCCCCGAGAACACGAAGCTCTTGCGGCGAAGGAACACGCTCGTAGTTGTGTGGGACGCAATGTGGAAGAACAAATGCGGACTGATGCGGCCACAGCACGACTCCGCAGAACAGCTCATGGATGCGCGTAATTTATGGACGCAAGCTCACGAGACAATAACGGCTGACATCGAACAGTGACAAAAAGGGAAGGAAGGTACAGCGGTAGTCTTCAAATGTGGCTGCGAGCCATATTCGCGCTTGCGCGACTGTGATTCCCAGTCATATCCCCTCCGCAAAAGAGCAACAATAGAAGACCGTTGTTTTCGATTGTAGTCTAATTGATTGGCACGATACCAGACCGCTCAAACAGCGGGGAGGATTCACCACAAGTTTCACCGCACTGGCCGTGCTTTTATCGGAAAAAATCAAGTTTTCTCGGGAGCCGGTGTTACAACGAGTTGTTTGCTCGACGAGCATACGAAAAAAAAAGCCTCCAGCTGGCCTCGATGTTGCTGAACAGTATCGCGCATCCATGGATTTGCAAATGTGCACGTGTGCTGTAACGTCGTCAAGGTCTCACAATAGGAGTGGTCGCTTCTCGTCGCGAATTCCGAACAAAAATTCCGCGACAGAAATCGAGCGTGCCGGCCTGACTCCAAAGATTCCGTTATACAACAAGGAAGCTCCACTTGGCAATTGTAGGCTAAGCTCTCGGGTTTTCAAGATAGCCTCCGGAGAATTAAAATTGAACTCTGAGAGTGCGGCAGAGCGCATCCGATAGCGGCTTACGAAGACGCAGGATAAAAGCTGTTACTGTGCCGCCCTTAAACAACAACACTGGTGCGGCCACATTAATGTCAACCGTTACGCGGTCAACCGTTACGCGGTTGACATTAATGTGGCCGCACCAGTGTTGTTGTTTAAGGGTGGCACAGTTAAGTTTAAAGAAAAACGGAAAACTCTGTGCATGCCCGGCGAAAGCCGAGCAACCTCGACTGTGTCTTCTATATATACCACTGGCAGTCTATCAGCCCACATTGAAACCAAGGCTGTCTAGTGGCCCGGATGCTCGAAAGAGCCATTTGGGGGGGGCTGGGTGGGAGCCTCTTCTTTCGGAACCAGTCCCGAAGACATCGCTCCCTTCAATAACGAAAAAATCAACTCAGAGAGGTCGGCTCGCACCTATCCACGGAAACACGTTACAATTTTGTTGCTCGTATTTCGGTCTAATTTTTTCATCTTTGCGGTTGTCGATCGGTGAATGGTTTCCGATCACGCGTAACCCCCCAAGCTGTGTGTCTCCGTACGCCGTGTCAACCTCCTCATCGAGATCGTGGGTGTTCTAACTCGCCCTCAAGGATTTGCTCCATCATCGTATGTTTCGTCTCTCTAATGTTTGGATATCGGGGCTCTAATTGGCGCCGGATATCCGGTCAACTTTGACGTTACTTTGAACGCTCTCTCCACCGTCTAGAATATTTGTTTCGCAAACCTGGGAGTGGCCCCGGACTTGCGAGCCATCTGACAACGTATGTGTATCTCATCCCGCCGCCGAAAGTTCCGATTTCACTTTTTCCACCTATAATTCTGTTTTGTCTTGTCGTGAGGCGTGACTCCGCTCACCCTGAAACAGTCTTTTTGAGTCCCCGAGTTTCGGCTCAAACATGCATGTGATAAGCAGAATCTCGCGAACGTCTGCAGTGATTCATGGCATAAACCGGGATCCGGCACGTCCTCTCAATTCGGCATGCGCCGATCCGACGTCCTGCACGCGGACTGTGAGATAGTCGTAAACAATCTCCCTCGGAGACCCTGTTCTGGAGATCCGAGCTCCACAGAATTCACAGTGGAGATCCTCCTGAAAATTCAGCACCTATCTACCAAAATTGTAACGTGTCACCGTGGATGGGTCCGTTACTGAAAAGAGCGAAAACTTCGGGACTGGATCCGAAATAAGAGGCTCTTTTCGAGCGTCTTTTCCGAGCACCCGAGCCTCTGAAAGCCTTGTATTGGTGGTGGGATGCGATTGCCAGTGGTTTATGTGGAAGACATTCAGCTGAGGTTTGCTCGGCAAAAGCCGGGCTTGCACAAAGTTTTTCGGTTTTCTTGAAACTCAAGAATGTGCCGCCCAGGCGCATGCTGGACTTCAACCGTCATCCAACACTGGCGTCCCTAGTCAACCGACAGCAGTCTAACCTGAGGTGCGTTCATTGGTGAATTTATAGAGGACTGTCGCCAACGTCGTCCTTCACGGCTTCGTAAAACTCCTGAGGCTCAAGTTTTCGTTGTTAGATAATGTTATTCGAAATTCGAAAGCGTGGGGCCACGTCCGCCATGCTGAGCCTGAGGGTTCTCTATCAAGATCCGTCAAAACAGGCCCTCGAGGATCGTGTCAAGTTATAAAATGAATACCGTTGCGTAGTGTGTGAGAAGTGAAAAATTCATCCATCCCAATGAACAACGGAGGCACCCCATCATGGGGTCTGGGTTGCAAGACCGCGAACCAAGATGGCGGACCTCGAAATCGACCGCTGTTCGGCTTTGCACCCAACTGATGCATGACGCCGGTGAGCGCATGGGTCAGGGCCGTGTATTCCAGACCCCAACATGATGAGAGCTTGAGTCTCGCTGCTCCCGATGTACGATGGTCCCGTTCGAACAGGGCGCATGGTTTTCGTCCTTTCTGTTGACTATTTCTTAGAAATTCAGTGTTACGTCCCAGACTCAATCAACGCGATTCGATTACTGAGGAGGGATACGTCACCTCGCAACCTACGACGACGACCTTGGACGAGCATTGGACATCGCGTTTTCAGTTCGTGAGAGTCGTTTTAGAGGCTTCCTGAGGAGGACCGAATTCGGTCAATTCTTCGTGGAGAGACTCCCTATATCGAGCGCTATGACACAGTCCTGTGTCAAAATTGAATGGATCAGTGACAACTTCTTTCCGTCGTTGACCGCATCGTCAACCACACATGGTTAATCAACGTAATCCTCCCTCCATTTCGTGCAGAGCGTTTGCGGTTTTACGATCGGGTCAGTATCTTGGGACACCAAGCCCTGACGCTTTATTGGATAATGAATCTCCCCCTCGTCAAGTGACGAAATCCTCCTTGGAATTCGGTCATCGATGACCAAGGCTAACATGATATCATGAATTATGGATATTCATTGTTCACGATGCATCGCGTCAGTGAGGTAGGTGTATTCACCGGGGGGCCGACTTCCTCGGAGATGGTTTCCATGGTTCCCATCTCCAACTCACGGCGAATGCCGGGGAAGATTGCTGAAAGCCGGTCATGGCCGCAACCGTTCCCCCGTTCAGTTCCCTTATGAAAAAATTATCAGAGGTAGTGTTAGTACACTACCGTCGGGGGTTGCGCGAAAGCGCGGTTTTAACATTCAAATGAGAAGGTGAAGGCCACAACAGGATGTTTTCCAAAAGGGTTGTGAGATTTTCTCGTGGACAACAACGTAATTATTGTCAGCACCAGCTTACGGAAATAAATGGCACAGATGACAGGGTCTTCTGCCACCAGATAGACTCTTTCGAAGTGGTATTTGTTGTTGTTGTTGTTGTTGTACCGTTGTAAGCCCTCGAACAGTCGCCTCGTTGTTGTTTGGCGTGAGAGACTCATCGGCGAATCCTGGTGCAAAATGGACCTCACTGAAATTTTCGTCGATTTATACTCAAGAATCCCACGAGCTTTCGTTCTCAGATTTTATTGATTCGATTGTGAGAAGCTATTCCCGTGAGTCAACCACTTTGGGGGCTCCTCACAGCGCATTGCCGATTTCCGAGCTGCAGTCGGTTCCGAGGTCCGCTGTACTCGCAATCTCAGGGTTTTGGAGTTGCCCAGAAATGATGGTGTCACAGCGCTCGACCCATGTAGCACCGTGAAAAAAACTGATTCTGCGCGATGCTGAGGAATCCTGGCCCATAACGGAGGTGTGGAACAGTTGAAGAGTCTCCAATCGACGTCTGCCCTCAATCGCGAATTATTATTCAGTCGTCAGGTGGTTCTTTAGCGAGCGCGCACGTGAGAGGGCGGCGACATGGTATCTAGATGTGGGTGGCTAATTTGTGGATCCGCCATCGCTTGAAGCGTTTGACTGTATTATAACGATCATGATGCAATCAACTATAGAATTTGATGCGTCTACATTCATTTGAGCTGTGATGAGCTCGCGTGTATATACAACCTAGTTTCAGACTTCAGTATGAGCACGACCTGGAACGAAATAAAAATTCTGGAGGGATGATTGCTTCTCCGTGGGGGACCTCTCTGCTTCGCCCCCAATATATAACACCGGAATTGAACCACGCGGGAGTATCGGAAGATTGTCAGAGGTTCACGAGAGGATCATAAATCATGAGTCATGTTCAGTCGAAGCAGCGATTCCATTCGCAGTCCTGGCAGCAAGGAAACAGCGGTAAAGCTAGAATCAGTGAATTATCCGGACAGGAGCTCAAGGAGAATGAACGAACAGTCCAAATTAGCCTCTGCTTCTGCTCCCAAAAGCCGCCTACCTATTATCATATGCATACTGGGATATTTGACCTCTGATTCCATGGGCGACTGACCATGAGATAGCTTCCGTCGAGACTCCCAAGTTATTTTCCGGCTTGTGTACGCATGAATTTCCACTCCCGCGTGAACAAACGAATCGTTCGGTCGAACGCAATTAATGCTTTTGAATCAGGGAACGACAGCACTCCCATTAAGATAAGATAGACCAGTTGCTCCCGAACTTTTGAGTCCCGCGTATTCCTTACCCGCATTCTGGCTTTCCGCGTACCCCCGAACCAACCACCTGCACAGAGAGGAGGTTGTTTTTCCAACATTTTCCACATCTGAGCTTTCAGAAACGCCCGGGATATTCGAGGTGTGCTCGAACGGAATCGAACGGAAAATTATTGTCATCTCAGGACTCTTGACCCAAAATCATGATTACGGTCTTTGGCCAAGACAATCGGATATCTCTCGCGTAACCCCAAGAACCGCTCCGCGTACCCCAGTTTGGGAACCACTGCGATCGGGGCCGGATCTACGAATTCGTCGCCCCTAGGCTGGAAGAAAATTGGCGCCCCCATTTTTCCGCGAGAATAGCCAATATAGAATCACTCCTCTCCCTTGGACTTAGCATGTCAAACGCTTGGAAAATTTACAAATCGAGCCGGCTTGATAGGGGTCTGTGGGGAGAACACCTTTCTGAGTTGATTTGTCTGTTACAGGAAGGAGCGAGAACTTTGGGACTGGTCCCGACAAAAGGGACTCTCAACAGCTCCCCCGGACATCTGTTGCGAGCATCCGAGTCACTGACAGCCATATTGGAAGAAACGAATGCCAGCGTTATTTACCTATGTGTGGAAGACGGTGCTCAGCGTTGCCTGGCTTGAGCCAAGCGAGCCTTCTCGAAAATTGGCCAGAAAGGGGGAAAACTATTGCGGTGCAGCCTATCGCACCTTCTTTTCTAGATGCGTCTCGGCTCGAAGTAGCATTTGGCCTCGGGTTTGTTACTTGCATCCAGTGTCCCGGCGTTTCTGGAGCCGAAAAACCTCTAAAACACCCTAATTTTTGGGGTTTCAAGGCAAAACTCCCAAACGTTTGGGGGCCCAGGTGCATCTCGACCTGAGCTTTACCGTTAAACAAATCTTTCTCCTTGCCTTGAGGATCCTTGTATTCTTTAGGATCAAAAACCCAACCTCGAGAGAAGCCTTCATGGAGATCGATTCGAGTCATTTCTTTCGATTAGTAGGATCATTCGTTTTCCAAGGTCACGAATTCAACACTGCTCACTTAGGGGAGCCCCAGCATATTCTCGCAGATCCACAGTTTGCCCGCCGGTGTTGAGGGCAACGCGTCGATCATCCACGTGGGGATCTGCGGTCGCCAGTAACATTTGCATGACATCGATTGGTCGCCTGGCGTTCATGTTTGCTAGAATAGCGCATTTGGGTTCCCCAAAAGATTTTGTTGCTGGCCAGTTTCTTCACTCAGAGCACAAATGAGCAGTAAAGCTTCTTCGAGGATCATCGCTCTGGCGTGCCTACCAAGAAACGCAGCACTCGGAATGACCTCGAATCAACCTTTTCATCGTTGCGGTTGTCGATCGTTGAATGGTTTTCTATCACGCGTCGCCCTCCAAGCTGTGTGTATCCGTACGCCGTGTCAACCTCCTCACCTCGTCCTCATCGAGATCGAGGGTGTTCTAACTCGCCCTCAAGGATTTGCTCCATCATCGTATGTTTCGTCTCTCTAATGTTTGGATATCGGGGCTTTCATTGGCGCCGAATCTCCGGTCAACTTTGACGTTACTTTGAACGCTCCCTCCAACTCCTAGAAAATTTCTTTCACAAAACTGGGAATGGCCCCTGACGCCCGAGCCATCTGACAACGCATGTGTATCTCATCACGCCGCCGGGAATCCCGATTTCACTTTTTTTCACCTATATTTCCGTTTTGTCTTATTGTGAGGCATGGCTCCGCTCACCGTGAAACAGTCTTTTGAAGTCCCCGAGTTTCGGCTCAAAATGCATGTGATCAGCAGAATCTCGCGAACATCTGCAGTAATTCATGGCATAATCCGCTTCATTGCACAGAAGACGAGCGCCGAAATCGCGAGAATCACTGGTAGACGCCAGAATTGAGCTTTCTGCGATTTCCGCGGGAGTTTACAGCCCTGATCAACCCGATTGTTCCTAATGAGAAGAGATTAACCCCAATGCGAGCAAAGCTTTCCAAGAATATGTGGACGTATCATAAATGGTGAAGGAGTCATCGCTAGACTTCAGGGCGAGAAGAGGCAGGTCAATGGAGCCCGGACTGGAATGATGCAGGTATACGCCACCGATTGTGATCTCGGTATTTCACTCCTCCCAGGAGTCGAGCACTGAACTCCCGAGTTTGTCGTCCTAGCACAAAACTTGGTAATTATTTTGTCGTAGGCTGTTTCGACAATGGATCCATGGGAGAAATTCTTAATTTAGGTTTTTGAAATGGAATTCGTGAATCCTACAGTGGTTTTGTCTGGGGCACTCTATGAGCCGAGGACCTGCGTTTTGGAAGAACCGTACAGCATACAACGTCCGTTGTGTCGTTGCTGATCGGATTTTCCTTGTACAGCAGACTTGGTGAATTTTTCCGGGATCGGACGTCCTGCACGCGGACTGTGAGATAGTCGTGAAAGATCTCCCTCGGAGACCCTCTTTTGGAGATCAGAGCTCCACAGAATCCACGATGGAGATCCTCCCGGAAATTCAGCACATATCTACCAATTGAAACGTGTTTCCGTGGATAGATGCGAGCTCGCCTGATTTCCTGAAGCAGGCAAATCCGTCGTAGATATCTCTCCGATGAGCATCTCCTTTGGATTCAGCATGTCCAACGCTTGAAAAATTTCCAAATCGAGCAGGTTTCATAGAGGTCCGTGAAGAGAACAACTTTCCGAGTTGATTTGTCTGTTACTGGAATGAGCGAGAACTTTAGGACTGGTTCCGACGGAAGGGATCATCGCAGTGGGGAAGCGCGACGTGCAAACGGTTTCCGGCGTTTGCAAAGGT
This sequence comes from Neoseiulus californicus, assembly GCA_028455905.1. Classification (NCBI taxonomy): domain Eukaryota; kingdom Metazoa; phylum Arthropoda; class Arachnida; order Mesostigmata; family Phytoseiidae; genus Neoseiulus; species Neoseiulus californicus. Next base: position 22,689,008 of record JAMQGS010000001.1, read on the forward strand.
GGTTCTCGTCAGAGCTGATCATTCATTGCGGGCTGTTTTTCCTCAATTCTTCATGAACTTTCTATCCGGACAACGTAATGAAACGGCGTTTTCTTTTATGTGGAGAATGCGCCTCCTAAAACCCGACATGGTCGAATTGGGTCAATCAAAATCTTCACATGGGATTGTATCCGCTCCGTTTGTTTGACTTCGATCGGCTCCGTAACACTTTTTCGACACCCGCGAAGTAAGCCTTATGGTGACTCTAGAAGTGACTGGAAAGGTCCGTCAACACGCTACAAACGGCTCGGAGGCAAGGTAGAACCACGATTTCAAATCGCAGCACGGAACAAACCGTTGTTCGTTGTTCCACGACTTTCTGGCTCACAGTGATTCTACGCGAATCCAACGGGAACTCAACGCTTGCACCGGTGTAGATTGATTCTCGAGGGACGAACGGTGGAGTTCATGGGCGTTTCACTTTTCAGATACGTGGCTCGTGTGCTCGGAATTTCTCTCACGGCACTTTCGATGGAAGCGTCTGCTGAAAGAGCCTAACTGGCCGCAAGAGATTTATTCTTTTCCGCGGTCCAAGAGGATAATAACAAAATACATCAGAAACAACTCAAGCGAGATATTTCGAAATGTTCTGAAAGTTCCCAGCGAAGCCAGCGTTGCCTCGTGTCGCAAAACTGTTCTACATTGTCATGAAACAGACAGAAAATCCCCGTTTTCCTCACAGCAATCGAGCGAAAGAATATCACAAAGCCGAATATCACCTTGAATAAGCGAATATCATACTGAACGACTATTTGGCAACTAAAGGACATTCCGCGCAGGTCAACGGGGTCCTTCACATATTCTCAGAGAAGATTTCAAAGAGAAATACTGACTGTTCCAAACAACAGGATAACTTAAACTTTCACCATAACGAGCCAGTAGTTTTTTTGCGGGCTTTCTCTATCGGAAGTTGGCATTTTTCGGGGATGAAGCCTCTCCGGTTCTTCACGCTGGACCGTCTCATTTGCTGTTTCTTTAATTTTGAACGGGATGCTGGGCCAGACGCCGTAGTGGACCGAGATGGAAGGGGATGGAGTTACAGCGTCTCACACGGACAGACGGGCAGTCACCCTGGCGGTCCGCAATCGAAATGGTGGTCACAATGCATGCTGAGAAGCGCGTTGATAGTTTTTGAATGCCACAAAAGGGCTCGACTGACTGAGTGAACTCCTTTCAGCTGACTGAAAATCTTGAACGAGCTGAGACAGACTTGATCGACTGACCCAACGACCGAACGACTGACTCGCCAGACGGCGGGCTAGTCGAACGAGCGGCCTCTTCTTCCAATGTCATTCTGTGAAGCCGGGCGCTGATCAGAATCGGCTTTCAGCAGAATCGCGGCGGCGGCCTTGGCCTGAACCCGGTGTTACGTAAGCGGAGTCACAGAACACCGCAGCGGAGCTGAAAACCCCGAAGGCAAACTGCTGGCTGTGAAGCCAGAGTTGTTGACGATGGTTTCTGTAGCCGTTCGTTCTTCCTTGTTTGGAAATCCGTTATTTTGTTTTTCCTCGTTTCTCTTTCGATTCGTTTATCTCGCCGCACACAAACGGTGAGATTATCATTAGTTCTCCCAACCGCAGAGTGAAATACAGCTCATTTTATCGGGGCAAGCTTAGCTCGATCGGCGGGTCGACAGGGTGGTTGGCCATGCGGCTGGCTCATGCCCCCACACGGCACACGCACCGCGCGCATGAGTGTGGTGTCGGAAGGCGGCTTACGTCGCCATTGCAACAATGGCCCGTGGGCCATGACATGTTACCGTTTGTTTCGGTACACTTTCATTGTTGCCAGGATGAGATGGCATCCATAGTTCTTCGGTAGATGCCGGCGCTCGAGGAGGTCGATCTACACCGAATTACGTTGTCTACGCTGACGTGAACAATTCACACAATCGCTCCAGAACGTTCGCGCCTACGTGAACATGGACAGCCGATATGCCTCACTAAGAACGCTGTTATCTACATTTGGGCCTTATCTCTGAATGGTGTCTTGAATCATTTGTAATGGTTCCAACAACAACAGAGAAAATTTGACCTTTCGTTTGACCATGACCAAAATTCAGCAGCTGTCCACTCCTTTTTTGCCATTTCATGCTGGCTTACGTATAAAACGTTCACTGCGTGAAATCGACGCTTCTAACAAGAATTCAAGAGAATGAGTATGGTCGGAAGAGGCTCTGACCTGCTTGTCCCTCAGAGTAGTAGACCAATACCGAACCCGCGGGGAGAGCGGATAAATGAGGCTTGTGTTTGATTGATTCTTCGATGTCATTCTTTATTTTCGGTGACTTTTTCCTCTTTCTATGAACATACATGCATATATCACAATGTATACAAATTGGGGGGCATCAGCGAGGCACACAGTTGGTTTTTTGTTTTTGGGCTTAGCAGATGGAAGTAGCTTCACATAGCAGGTGGGGCCAGCTGCCGGACGACACAACATATAACATGAAGTCCTCAAGCGGTTGAGGATTGCACGGGTTTTTCATTTTTTTTCCAGACAGGACAAACATTTAGGGGATTCGGGGACGGGGGATTTGGACGGCACGGGGACATAAACACAGACAAACATGCAGGACATGCCCAGACAGGGCTCACGGGAATTATTCACAACAAGGGACAGTTGAACACAAACAATAACAATCAAGATCCCATCTCACGATGGAGTCTCGAACTCCTTCTTCAAGGCCTTAATATAAGGTACGAGACATTGTGGTGTGCGAATGCATGCTGAGGACACGGCCATGGTGCGCGAGTTTCTCCGACAGATGCTTCAGGATTCACTCCTCCAAGAACGTCCTCAACTTTTTATCACAGAGCACGAAGAGCCTTACGTATCGGGTTTGCCGCTGTAAAAATACGGATTCGGTTAAGTTTGCTGAGTCGGATGACATGGACGATGCACAGCAAGAAACAGACGGAATAAAGGCGGGTATTGAAAAAGTTGAAATGGAAACGGAAGTGATGGGGCAGACGGCGTGAGAGGCACTCCGAGTCCTCGGTAATCCTCCTCGGGACTCTATGTTCACTGGAAGGCACGTCCGGAGGCCATCCGAGAGTATTTCGAAGAACACGAAGATTTATGTCAAGGTGTACTTACTCATGGTCCTTGGGGAACTCATGGCGGTCTTGGGCTGAGCGTTTTCGGTGTGAATGAATGAGATAGGAGGAATTTCAAGAAAAACACTTAGAGTTCAGGATGCAGGGTTCTCCGTATCCGAGTGACTCTTAGTACCGAGGAAATATTGAGAGGAAGTAGAGGTTCGAGGACAACGGCGGAGCGGCTCGGCTGTCGAAAGAAGAACAGAAGAGAACAGAGCTTGCCAATTTCGAGAATAGAGGTCACGAGCCCGAGCCGAGAGACCTGGCCGGTCTCCTAACGTCCTGGCGTCACTGCCGCTGCTGTCATACGAATTATGCCGCGACCGGCGTTCTGACGCCGTCTTATAGAAAGTGAACTGTGTTTGGCGTGTTCTTGGGGAGGATGTGAAGGTCCCCAACGAACAACGTCATTACGCAACAGAAAACCCTCCGCTAACCGGCACAGATGACGTCGCTCCGCGAATCGAAACCGCACGTCAAGCAAGGCTCCAGAAGCGGCCTTGCCGACACGTCACGAAGGACAATACACATAGTCGCTAACACCAACGCCGCGCCGGCACTGTGAGTCGCTGCCGCGGCTCTAGCGGCCCAAGCGCTGTGGCGGCAGTCAACAACAACAACGGCAGTGGCAGCACAAACAACAATAGCGGCGGCAACGACAATTACTAATCCCATCCCTACCTAATCAGGTCAGCCCTCTTACAGAACACTGACAAACGAGACTTTCAACAGTGAGAGGTCTTCGTTAGTTTCGCGTCAAATTACGTCGTTACGTTTGGATATTCCCGGAGAGTCCGTGCTTCAACAACATCTGCTCTTGTTTCTGCATCGTTCCAAATTGTGTCGTCTTGATAGAAATCGTTGATTAGCTGCTGATAATGTACGCTCATTTGCTGTGAAAACATCCGAGGTGCTGAACAGGTTTTGAGCTCCTGAAACCATAGGAGCGTCAGGAAGTGTCATGTTTCCGTGTATGAAGCCAGGCCCATAGCCAGGATTTTAGCCATGTTGAGACAATTTCCGCGCTACCTTGGGGAGAAGGGGCAAACGGGTGATGTTGATGATGATCGGTTTCAACAGGGAGCCCTCGGAGAGAGACGGACAACTCTCAGGGACCTGCGAGAACATTCGAATCGATTCATTAGAAGGGTTGTATCAATATTGCCCCGGAAAATGCTCACTTTCAGGACGCAAGAAAGCTTCTACTCCCACCGAGTGAAGCTAGATTGGACCGAACCATCTGACACTGGGTCGGAGACCGAGGCGGCAAGTAGCGCGATGAAAATCAATGAGCGATGAGAAATCGATCAATTAGCGCGCATTTCCTCCCATTTTGTTGCTACGCGGGGGACCCCAGTTGTCTGTGGCGCGGGGCGCGGGACATAGGGCTCGTGAACCATATCCTGAGGCAACTACCGGAAGACAACAGAAGTCATGGGTGGCATCTTCGAAAGAGCCGTCAACCTCCCACTCGGAACGGAATCATTGCGGCGATGCGACGACGCGCATTGAAAGCTTCGCCACGTCGTCAATTATAAAAATTCATCTCGTCGTGATAGTGATACGCGCATCACAATCTTGAATGATCAACTCGTGTGTTGAGGTCCCTCTGTGAGGCCGTGGAAGACGGTTTGGGTGACTTCAGGAGAAAGAATAACGAAAGAAGTGCTATTCGTCTAATAGTATCCAACAACGTTTTGGAAAATAATTATTCCCGACTCATACGTAGATTTGGCTGAATTTTATTATTTAAGAACATGAATCGGATGGTGTTGGTTCCTCCTGCTTGATGTGTAGTTACATTTTGGCATCAAGTAGACTTGAAGGGTCTCCAAGCCACAGATACAAAGTTCTTTTTTCTAAAACCATCGCTCGTTGGATTATAGCCACAGAAAACAGACAAGTAGACAAAACAGGTGCAAGTGTAGCGGACAACCGGTGAAGAACACTCACAAAAGATTTGGACAGGGAAAAACAACACTGGTGAACGGTTAAACAAATCGGAAGGTTAGCCCGCTGACCAGTTGACTTAGAAACGAGTTTCAAACTCAACGAAGGTCTCCATGGACGTTGATGATATCCGCTGGGAGCTTTACAGTAATGAAGGGATGGGAATTATTTACACTGTGATTTAGAGATGATCAATCTCACGCCCTACCACCATCCGTCCCTGGAAAGATAAGAGGAGTGATGTTAGATTCATTCAGAAGTTTTCCGACCGCGCTCCGTCTTCGCAGTGTGAATCGGGCTTGAATTGTTACGATCAGGAATGGGAAGCGTTGCAAGACGCGAGCCGTGTGAAGTCAAGAGCCGAGCATGGAGCGGATATCCTTCTCGAATCCTTTGCAACACATCACGTCTGGTTCACTTCAATTCATTTTCCGCAAGGTCAGGTAACTCTGGATCCCCGGAGGAACCTCCCACCGTAACACAGATTGGATAATGAGAAACAAAAGATCTCGGCTGGATATCCATTAAAAGTCGAAAATGCTTCTGGAAGGCGGTTCTTTCCATAACGCACTATGACCGGAGAAGATCAGCGACGGAGAAGCTCCTTATTGTTTCGCGTTGTGTCTCAATCAATTGGACGAGTTTTCGTCACAGTCCACGGGTCGCATCGTTGGTTTTCTGCTCGTCATGAGACATTGTCTCATCCGATATGACGCTGGTTGCAAGACGACTAAACAATTGCGAAGGTTCTGACCCCCGAACCGGAAGATTTGAGTGAATTGCCAACAGGCACCACAATGCGCTGCCCAGTTACCGCAAGCAGACCCTGCGCTCTGCGATACACTGTTTCATTTCTTCACACAACCTCAAAGCCTATCATTCACTCGTGATGCAAATTCAGAATGTTCGAGATAGGGGTACTCACGATTCCCATCCGTGGGCGGGTGCCCATCCCTGGTCCCATCCGTGAGATTCCCAGCCGTGGCTTTCCCATCCGTGACCTTTTTTGTGGTGCTTGTGCAGAAGACCTGCACCAAGTCCGAGAGCGGCTCCAGCGGCACCTCCAGCGATCACAGCTGGAGCCAGCTTCTTCGCGGCCACCTTCAGGAGCAGATGTTTGCTCTCCGTCACGGAGACCAGGATGGCCGCCATCACCGCAGCGAGTATCAATGAGAAACGCATGTTCCTTTGCTATTCAATCAACGATGTGAACTCGTTTGTTTCGAACCAGATTACCGATCGGTTATATATAGCTAGCTCTCAGAAGCAGTATTTGGGGAGGGAGACAGCTTGCGTAATAGGCTTGGTACGGCGAGTGAGTCCGGGGTCCGAATCGATATCGAATGCCCCCTCCCCAGAAGCTTCGCTAAGGTATGCCGTAGCGACGTTTAACGCCGCCGCCGCAGCCGATGACGGTTCTGCTCTGATCAGAACTTTATGCCATACCCGAACGATTGCTTTCTGGGCCTTGGAAACGAGTGGGTATATCGATGAACACCGAAAAAGTCACCAATTAGCGCTGATCTTGATTTGCTGTTCCCCGGTATCTTTATCGCAGCGGGATCTGAAACGTACCGTTCGTCGTGTCGTGTTCACGGCTATAGTAAAGTCACACTGGAATGGCATAATGTCAAACTGTGCATTCTTTGATGCCCCGGTGGCACGGTGAACGTACAGTCGATTCCTCGAGGGCGTATTGAAGACTATGATTCTCCCTCAGTTAGAGATTTCCAGTGTTGAGGGAGTGATCAAAGCATTTTGGAGATACTAAGGAATTCTGACCGTATCACTGGAATGAATTAGGTTGGAACCGATCGACTTGGTTGTTAGTTTTTCCGTGGCATCGTTCGATTCTAATAGATTCGACCGAAAAGCCTCGGCGGACACTCGATTCAGCTGTCTGAGTGGCCGCCCGATCGCAATTGACTCAACCTTGCTACTGTCGATGTCGATGAGACATGGACGACTCATGCGTACTGTCTTTGATCGAAGTTTCCAATGAAGAACCGAAGGTCCCATGGCTGCTTTCTCAGAAATCTGCCTAGTCATGCGATGACTTATCCAACTGGTGCAATCCCTGGAATGGTCGGGCTCCAGTGTTCCGAGTCTCGATTTTACGCGCGAAGACTAAGACTGTCCCGAATTCTCTCGATTCATTCTGTTTGCCACATGAGACCGTCGTTGTTATCGAAAGTCACGAGTCGATATTTTCTCTCAACCGTTTCTAATGTGTTCCTCCGTGCACAGAAGTGTCACGTTTGCGACTTTGTCGACAAGATACTTCCCTGGACAGCTGCTCCGCGGATTGCTATCGCGTCAGCTCTTGCGTCATTCACTGCGTAGGATAAATCTTAGGCTGTATGCCCATCGGGGTTTGATTGTACCGGTTTCTGGCTACTCGGGCATCAGCCGTCTGGTGATCCAAATGCAGTGTAAAATCCTCCCTTAACGAACTTCACGCTGAAGGGGAACCCCAATCAACGATAGCAGACTCATTGGTGATCAGTCGGAATCTACATCCGCTGCTCCCGATTTCGGATTCATTGGCGCGGCCCGGGAGGATCAGGTATTCCACGTTCGCGGCATCCAACATGCAGAGAGTTCACAGACATTCGGTCTGTGAACTCGACAGACACCGCGGTTGACCGCAGAAAAAACCGCACGGAATTCTGTTCGATTCTCTGGGCGAACCCCTCTGCCAAGCGGTTTCCTCCAAGTTGGGGGTGATTGCACCGAGTTCCTAGTTTCCTACTGCGGTGCCTGAGCACAGCGCAATTTTCTGCGCGGCGTCTTTCCGGTGACCGGCGTTCTTAGAGAGCACGAGGCTCGTGGAGTGTCTGCACGTCTTCCGAAAGAGCTTGTCAACTCCCTCATTCATCACCTTGATTGCGTACTGGCATTGACTTTGTATCTCCATTGATGACATGAATTTCCTCCTATTCCTATCCAAACGCTACGAGCAGCTTCAAGGGAGTCACCAATCCTAAGACCTGGGTGTGGGATGGTTCACGTAGAGTGCATTTACATGAGCTGGAGTGACTCCCGAGCAGTAGCGTTCGCATTGGAAGATTTTTTCACCGTGCCGCCCGATCTAGCCTCGGATCTGTGCTCTCCGGAATCCAATCCCTGGCATTTCAGGGAGGTGTCTCGGATTCGCTTCCGTGGAGGACCGCTAGAGAAACAAACGAACCTATTCTAAAATACGGCTCTGCGAGTATCTCGCTGAGAGGAGACCCCCGGTCCAACGGCAGTCGCGTATCAAAAATATATAATACCTCTCCGAACGCCCCTGAAATTCTGATGGGCGGTCATTCCCAAATAATCCAGATCTTGGAAACTGAAACCCGGCCTCTCGGGTGTATTTCTCAACTCCGAGAGAGGTTGTCAGTGGCATTTCTGTCCTGGCGTAATGTCCAAAGGAAGCCGAAGAAGATGCCGATTCTTTCACCATACCCACTCCGAAGCACAGATTTGGCTTCTCAAAAATGGGGAAATCAGCCGCGGAATCGAGTGCGGTTTTTTTTGCGGCTAACCGCGGTTTTTAGGAAGCGGTTTGCGATTAACCGCAAACCGCGGTTTTTCTGAATTGCGGTTATTTGCGAGGCCTAGTTGCGTTCGGTTCAGTGAAAGGTAGTGCTATCGCGCTCTTGCTTAACGCCGTTCAGGAAGTCTGCTCAAGCGAACCTCTTCGCGACAAGCTCTGCAATGCCGCGAGGGCTACGGCTCAATCACTTCGCAGTCTACTGAAAGCGAGTATCTACGGCAGCTGGGGCCATCATAACAGGATTCTTCCGAATCGAGATCGGATTACAGCTTCAGCACAACGTTTGGCAAGGAGCGGACAACTTCTTGCCGGATCGGACTGATCAGCAACAGTCTGACTTGCGCGCGGAGATTCTTGTCACTCCTTGCCAGTGACTAATCATTCATGAAGAGCATCCCATTTCGAAATGAGGAACGAGACCGAGCAATGCTTCACATGTTGCAAAAAACTTCCTCTCGTAACGGATTGTCGCTCCCTGCCCACGCTTTAACGACCGATAGTATTACTTGTTGACTTCGTGTTATTCTGTGTCATAGCGCGGAGCTAACGAGCAGCGAGACGTGGTCCATCTAGTTCAAGTTATGGGCAACGAGCGTCGAGCCTTCAGTGCCGCTAAAGGGCAAGACAACGAGCATAGCTCGGGGTACTTCTAGATCGGGACGTCACAGAACGGTAATCTGAATGATCCTTCGACCAAACAGATAACCTGTAGCGATTGTGATCATCCAGTCCGATACCGAGCAGACATAATAACAGTGCTACGGACACATATTGCGGTATGGATGACCTTCAAAAAGCTATCCCATAGGACGGATGGCAGAGTCTATCGACTCCATCGGGACCGAGTTCCATCGCGTGGAACATCAAACCGTTCCTCGAAACCGAGTTCGATTGTTCTCATGACGATCTAGTATCTAGTTGAATCAGTACCGATCAAACGTATCTGAATCTGACCTCAGCCGGACATATTGGGAAGTGCGAAAAAAGTGAATTTCTGGTGGCCTGAATGTCCAACCTCTCAATCAACGTACAGTGGCTTGTCACGTAATCATGAACAGAGCCCCGGGGCGATAACGGCGTCTTACGCAATGACCGTAGATTGAATTTGGACCAGATGTTCCGCCTCACTACAAGCTCCTTCGTGGAGCCGACCGCGACCCTTCCCTTATCGCATTTTGAGAACCATAACAAGTAGTTCTCCTACGTGACTGCTCCAGCATTCTGTGACATTGACTCGTGACTGAGCTCGATGGAACTGAACAGCTAGACACGAATCGTCGTACAAGAAATGAATGTGATAAATCACTGAGCTCGAGTCGCGGTAGATCGATCCCCAATATATGAAAAGAACGGATTGCACGAGAGAAGGGCGAAAGCCTTCGGCCCACACTTGCGGCGATTTCGGATTCATCTCTTCTTTCGACCCGAAGCGCTCGATTGGCGAAGCTCAAGCGTTATCTCAGTACAAGGCGGAACTTGTCGCGAGAGTCCTTCGATCGTGATTCTGACCTCGTTTTTGAAGATAGGAACAGGCGTCGCTGATCGATCATCAATTATACAACGCTCATAACGTGTTCACAGGATTCTCCCTTGACCTTGCTCTAAATACTTGGACCATTGGTCTGACTGAGTAGCTGCAGTAAAATACTGTGGCGGCACCGTACCGGAATTCTGACAGCGAGCCTGATTGGCGTACAACTTTCTCGACGCTACGGTTCGAAGCTGCTGTACCCGATGATTACTTTCTGTACTTCAAACGATACTGCGCGAACGATGGTTGAAGCCAACACCTTGAAAGGCATTCCAACCGCTTTTGAGAAACGTGTCTTGTCCCAATAAGTCATTCGAATATAATTCCCTCACGTGACTGATAAACTGCGCGATTTCTCTCAACCGCTGGATGTCCACAGACGTTTGCGGAACGATCGATGTGATCCAACCCAGATCCGTCGGCCCCGCTTGGCTGTTGCTACTTCATCAAAATTCCAGAATCTCAGGAGCAGTACAAGTTCAGATCGATGACAGTCAGTTATTTGTTACACCTTAGAGCTGCGCGAGGCGGGCGCAATCCAGGTGCTCCACTCAAACCTTGTGTATATTAGGCTGAACCTCGGACGTTCAGGCGATTCAGGCTTCTTAGGTATCTGAGGTAATTTGGGGATTTCGCCTGAACTACCCAGGTCCAGCTTCGACCGCGCTGAAGGCACGAAGACCGTGATTTTCATGTCTCGCATCACTCAGGATAGGCGTTGTCATCGGTCCAGCGAACGTACGGCATGGTCGAGCACTCTAGGAGAACGGCCATGCCGCGTCGAGCGGTACATGATGTTCTTGCCCCAGAGATGTTTTGGCCCCAAGACATTTTGGCCCTGGGAATCATCAGGATATCATCAACGCACTCATCGAAGTGTGGCGCTCTGATCGAGTAAACGCGCCTCGATGCTGAGAGCCTCATTTTCGCAGGGCGCAGAAAGTTCTGTTCGCAACCTCCAAAATTCCCCATAGACACAAGCTTGGCCCCGCTCGTGAGGAACCTGAAGCTTTTTCTGCTTGCCTCGAAGCCCCCTCATCGAAGCCGAATGCTTGCGCTTGCATTAGATTTGTGGAATGCACATTCGAGTCTGCCATCGAGCTAGGCAATGGAGTTCATCAATAACTGACGCCGACCCCGGATGGATGTTTACTTCGACCAAGGAATCGACTCTCGGAGAAAGCATGTATATAATAAATGAAAAACTCATAGTTCGAGCTGCCTCACATTTACGCTGGACGTTTCACTCTTACTTTCGAGTTTATTCATTTTCAAATACCTTCGGAAGCTTGACTCTGAGAATGTTTCGACTCAACAATAACCAAACAAAGAGCCCAATATTCAAAGTCAAAGTCAAAGTCAAAGTTCTCCTTTATTGCAACAGCAATTCAAGGGGGGGTATTGTATTTACATAATTTACGTAGTACGAATTCGTGCATGGTAGGAGAGTCCCGGAGCCTTCGGGACATTCGCCACGCAAAAGCATGGTCCACGACGAAGTTTTTGGCTTGTTCCAACGGTTGGATGGAGATCTCACGTCTGGTCGGGGATGGTCGGGTGATGAAAAACTCAGGCAATTTGTTGTCATGTAGTATTCGTTTGAATGCTCGATCGTCCACCTCTTGGTGCCAATCCCGAACGGAAGGCGTGGCGATATCGTCTCTGGCGATGCCGCAGCGGAAGGCTGTACGGCGAGCGAAGCGGTTTATAACAGCCTGGAGGAGCTTCTCGTCTTTTACATAGAAAGGACGCCAAATCTCGCTGCAATACGTTAGGCGCGACTTCACGAGGGAGTTCAGGAGAGTCATGTAGAACTCTTTCTTTTTGACGACGAATGTCCTCAGTATAAGATTGCAGACGCGGCCAGTAGAAACGGCAGTCTCGGCTATGTGTGATCTGAACTTTAAGTCCCTGTCAAAGGTAACCCCCAAGTCCCTGCACGACGAGGAGTCAGGGATAGGCGAGCCGTTAAGGGTGTAGATGTGATCGGGACCGGACGTACGGATGACGCAACACTTGTGCGTGGCGATGGATAGATTGTTGTTTGCTGCCCAAGCGGAGATGGCATCAATAGTTCTCTGGAGTGCGAGTGAGTCGGCACCACACGTAATACGAGAGAAGATTTTGAGGTCGTCGGCGAAAAGCCGGTAGTGGACGGATGACTCTTTCAGGATAGATGATAAGTCTTGGATGTACAGGGAGAATAGTTGTGGACCGATTCGAGTTCCCTGCACTACTCCAGAGGAGATGGTTCCTTTGTCGGACAGAGCACCGTTGACAGTGACCCTGAAGTCACGTCCGGAGAGGTAAGCGGCTAGCCAGTCGGTAATACGTTTGCCGATACCAAGAGACGACAGTTTACCGAGCAGGACACCAAAGTCCATGCTGTCAAATGCTCGCGAAAAATCGAAGTATATGATATGAGCGGGGAGGATTCAACCGAATCATTGAGGGGAATAATCCTCAGGGCACACTCGAAATCCGAAACCCCCCCCCCCCCCCCCCCCCCCCCACCCCTCGAGCCATTATAAGATTCGCAACTGATAGGGTCTTGATCCTGGGTATCTGATCGGCGAAATGATTTTGACTAGACCCCGCAGCGGTTTCTGATTGCGATCAAATCACCGCAAAAACCGCAAGAATTTTGGGTCAGTTACCCGCAGGAAAATATCAGCATTCGCGGATATTGACCGGTCACCGGAATTGTGAGAAGAATACGTAGAGCCGTATTCTACTGGGCCGCCTCTCTTGCGTACCCGTTGTATCTCGGAGATTTAAGTTCTAACTTCGTTCACTGTCAGCGTATATCACCTCGATACACTCCATCGGGCGTTATGCAAAGTTCCCCATTCTTGCCGATCCTCTCTCTCTTAGAGGAACGGAAAGTGGCCGCTTCTGTTTTTTTATCGGTCGCGTAGAGAGCATTTCCTCAGGATGGCGCCCTGTGCGAGGGCACTGCTCACACACCCCTTCGGCCGCTTCTGCTGATATCCAAGGGCTTACCGAAGCTGCTCCCCTCAGAGGGATGCCTCCTATGCGACCGATGATCTTTTATTGAGTACATTTCTCTAGTTGTGCCGTAAATAAGCCCAGATTTGTTTTGCGTTTCCGGCAGTGATGAGTTCTGCGATCACTTGCCCAGGAAAGCAATGACGAGCCGCATATACCTACTTGTCTGCCCGAGTGCGCTGATCATCGATTTTAAACCGTGGTTTTGAAATTCGGATTTCCGATAAACCGAACCCGCAGTGAATCGAAATTGCGGTTCATTGCGGGGTCTAATTCTGACTCATTGTCAGTCACTTCCATTGCCAGTCACCTGGATAGGCCAGTGGCGATATGTGAGATTCTGTCACATTCTATACAGCGAAGTAGAATGAACAGAAAACACCAAAGAAAGAATCCAACCGTCGTGCCTTCCTATTACTTCGCGTTCCAAGTCATTTGTTCATCGAGGAGATTTCATGAGCCGAGAATCCGACTCGAATCCATGCAGCGTTCGACCCCCATCAGCCCTGGGAACGAGCTTCATAGTTGTCATCTCGATTTGAGCGCTCGCTGCTGCGGTTCGCCGACAGCTTGACTCTAACTGACTGCACGACTGACTGACACCAGCGCAACCACCACCTCCAGGATATTTTTAGAGTGTTCTGGCTGTTGTTCTTCCCTCGCCAGTTTACTTCTAGCGCTGGTGCTGGTTTGTGTTTGGCTGTCCCGGTGTCCTCTGCTAAAATGGACATCCTGAGGAAAGTTCTGTATACTTTAACGTACCCGGTTTGGTATGTCTTGTCGCTGCTCCTTGGCTCCAAGGAGAGGCCTCCAGCGATCGAGGACAGCTCTGAAGTGAGTGCGCGGAGCAATGAAGTTTGGAGTGCGAGAAGAGCATGGTGGTATTGTAGGAGTGGCCCGTCAGAGCAAAGCTCTATGCAGTTACGGGACACCGGTTCGAACCCTCAGAGTGTCCTGAGGGAGATCATGAAACCAGCATGTCAAACTCAATCAATGCGGCTATGAGAAAGCCTATCGAGTAACTCATCATCGAACTGATTATCCCATCCCCGCCTGCTACTTCTATCTTGATTCGCGGTGTTTCGATAAATTCGTGTGAATTTTCGCGCAAGCCCATCTTGGAGTCGAAGTTACGAGATGTGAATGACCAACTTCGGGTTATGTATTGAACTTATCTTTCCAGGAGAGATACCCACTTCCCCCGATCGAGAAGTACACTCCTGATGAATCTCCGAGCATCAAGCAAAATGATGACGAAATGGTGAAAGCTTTTGGCGAAGATCTTGCTCCAGCGCACTTTATCGATGACGTAAGATCAGTCTGTTGGACTTAACGAGTTGAAATTTGAATCGTCCGATGTGAACTTATTGATTCCGTCGCGGCTCGAGCGGGATTTCTAAGTTTCGTCGTTCAAGCAGGACGAAGAAGACGGAGAGGAGGAAGACGAGGAGGAAGAAGATGAGGCTCTCGAAGACGAAGACGAGGTGGAGATTCTGGACAAGAATGAACGTGCTGACGATCCGCTCCCAGACTCGGTGAAGAAAGCGACAGATAGTCTACAGAGAGAGATTGAAGAAACAATGAAATTGCGAGATGAATTGATAGCGGCGGCAGATCGGAATCTGCAGCGAGTAGAAGCTATGTCGGGTGTTGCCAACTCTCAAAAGTCAGATGAAGAGGCTGCAGGGAAGCCTCAAACTATTATTGGGAATCTCGCACAGGGGGCGCAGGCGGCTGCCGAAACTATGAAGGCAAAGGCTGCGACCGCAGCAAATACCGCGCAGGAGAGAATCGACCAGGCTGCTGATCGCGGCAAAGAGATCGTGAATCAAATCGCTAAAAAGACGATAGACAGCGGAGAGAGTTTGGCCCGGAGTTTTCAAGAAGAGCTCGAAGAGGCGCAGAGACAGATCAGCACAGTGGAGCGTGGCACAACTTCAGAGAAAGATACACTGGAAAGGCTGAAAGCCGTGGAGCAGGTGAGTCATGATGGAGTTCGAGATTTCAGCAATAACGGCGACCCATGCGACGTCGAGTTACTCGAACCCCCGTGGTGGTATTCCATAATCTAATCGGATACCTTTCACAGGCAATGAAGGACGGCTTTGAAGGAGTGAGTATAGAAAAAACATAGAAAAAATGGATACCTCCCGTAGCAGCTAGCTATCGGAATCTACGTTTTAACCGGCATTGATAAACGTTCCAGACAGGGGGAGGTACCGACAAGATGTGAGCTACTTCAGAAGATATTGTGATATAAGTCCTATGATATTTACGGTAATAAAATATTCAGCCAAGCGATGACGGGTTATTGATTATGAAAAAACTCGCGAATTCGTTATCAGCGCACCAGAATTTGTCGATATACTTTATTATACTGTACACAATGCTATATACAAATGGACAGGAAACTCTCAATAGAAGAGGGGATTGTGAGTGACCCAATGAGCTTTCGGCTTGTTCTTCGCCGACTCATGAGTCGTAAACAGGGACTTGAGAGATTCCGAGGCATTCGGATCCTTCGCAATGGAGTAAGAGGCTTTTGCTTTGTCCGGTATCAAGAGTTTGGCGGCTCCGACGGATGTTCCCGAAGTCCCGGCCTCAGGTTTGACAGCTCCGACTTTGGTTTTCTGAGTTTTTGCTTTCTTTACCTCGGGCTCGGGCTCAGACTCGTCCTTAATTTCCCTCTTGACTTTCTTCTTCGCGGCTTTCATGGCTGCCTTACGCTCAGCCATACGAAGCTCCAGAACAATTCGCTCGTCATCACTGGGATTCAGAGTAATGAGGTCGTTCGCGTCGACGGCACCGCCGCATTTCAGGCACTTCTCGGTTTTGACGTTTCTCAACGCCCTCTCACTGAACACGCATCCGCAAAGACGATTGAACATGAATTTGTAGGCCCCGTTCATTTCAAGGGAGGTCGTCGGGCACACGTACGGCGACGCTGCATGATCCACGTACTCAGCCCCTTTGGATTCGACGTCCTTGAAAGCGGGGTTTTCCGTCAATTTCAGCTCGGTGACGTCCTTCAGTTGGCGGATATGCGATGCAATCTCCACGGGAGTCTCAGCTTTGGTCAAGAGATATTGGATCACGGACTCTTTGTTATAGAGTCGTCCCAGGTCGCAAGCCACGATAGGCTGCTTCAACGCTTGCTGAAAGGATACAATCAGGCTTCATTTTCCACATGTCTCACTCCAACGTCGGATGTTTCGTTCGGGAGCATCAAATTATAATGCGATAGTAGCGAAGTTCCGATTCGCTCACCTGAGAGATTGCACAGTGTTTCCATTTGAATGCGTTTTCAGCCTTCGCATCTTTCTGTTCGCCCTTCTGCTTCGTGCGCACGAGCTCATCACGCCTCGGAATGGTGCCTCCATCGCATCCCATTGCTGTCTTTAGTTGGAAAGTGCGGCTTCAATTTCTCTGCAAAGTTTCACAGCTTCCTGACATCGAATCGTGAACGAAGCAGTGATGATGTTGATGATGATCTCCCACGACATAAACAAACATAGATGATGATAGTGATCCGAACACACTACTCTCTGCTGCTGCTGCTGTCGCAGAGTCCCACGTGAGAAAGGAATGCGATCGCCTTCAAAGCGTTCCGTCAAGACGAGGTGGATTTCGCATACGTTTCTTGAGTCCACACATTCTCAGTAACAGAGCTCCGGGGGATTCCTTCCCTTGCGCTTGACACACCGCGGCGAAATCGCTGCAGCAGACGATGTTACGCTGGCGGTGAATCCAAAATCCGGTCCGAGTTTCCGCGGATAGACTTCAGATGGAACATTGAACAGGTTCATAGAGATCCCGATTCCAATTCAACCATGAAGTTCAGAGGAGTTATCACGGACAGCATCAAGGGTCTCCAAGTTTTTCTGAGTGGGTTTCGCCAACAGCTCACCATGTGAAACACCTTCACAATGGTTTCTATTCTAACGTCGATGAGTGAAATCGTACTTTTGATGCAAGCGTCAATACTCCTCGTTTCTCCTCCAGGAGCTGTCCACATGACTTCGAAAGTCAGCAAGCATGTTGATCTCCAGCTCACTGAGGATACTGTGAATCTCACAGTGTTTGAACCAGCTAATAAAGGAGGACTGCGCATGAGAACAACAATCGACAAGGTGAAGAGATATCACTGGGTTCCCTGGCCCACCGGATCCTGAATACATACCTGCCTCTTCGTTGATTGGCGAATATTTTTGACACGGACGATGGAACATTATATTTTCCCCCAGGACGAGCTCTTCACCGACTACATCATGACGGGAGTGAATGAGGACAAGAACGAAATACATCTAGAAGTTCCGATATCGGTTCTTCTTGAAGTTTTGAAGCATGCTTCTGCTGCTCATACATTCAAGGTGAGGCCAGATTTCGAACCCAGTCGTGATGGGGAACGGCATCTCTGACAGTTGGCGCGTGTATAAACTTCGAGCATCTGCCCGACGATGTAGCCGGGATCGCAACCATGCGCAATCCACGCAATCGCGAAAGTCCTCCCTGTGCGCGTGACGGCCAGCGCTGACTATCTAATCGAATGAGCTCAGAACCTCTGTCTTACGAGCAATGTTTCCGTCTAATGTCCGTCTCGATGCAGATCAAGCTATCCAAGAAGGCAACCCCCGTTCTAGTCGCCCTGGCAGAATTGCCCTCCGCCATGAGCGCACAGAGATGCGTCTCACACGATATTCCCGTGCGGGTGAGTAGTCATCTGTGCCCGATCCTCAAGTCGGTCAGAAACTCGGAAGGGCATGAGAGCACCATCACGAGTCCACTCGTCGTTGGAAGCCGGATTCGTAACCCTTGTACTTGCTTGCACAGGTTGTACCGGTCGCGGATTGGACGAAAATCGAAGAACGAGAAGAGATGGATGCCAAGATTCGTTCGTACCAGGTGAGAATCTGCAGAAGACCACGCGTCCAATATCATGAAGGATTTTCAGCTACCTCAAAACGAGACAATGTGCGAGGTCTGTCGGAATTACAGGTAAACCATTTCCGCTCGTTCCTCGAGAGGATAAAAACGATATCGAACATATGTTCGTTCCGGGTAACCAAAGACTCTGATGGAGATCTGGAACTCAAAGTAGCTGCTGAGATACCTCAACAAGTTCGCATCGTAACAACTTTCAAGGACTTACAGTATCCGAGAGGTGAGAAGTTCTGAAAGACCAATGCGGCATCGGAGATATCTCTGGTTGAATATGATCGTCTACATCGAATCTCAAGTTGATTTTCATTAACGGACATCTTTTCCAGAATGCGGTCCCGCTGAAATCGACCTGGACATTCGGAAAGTCTCATCCCTCCTGGCCGGACTGCACATATTGCCGACTTGTTTAGAGATCCACATCTTGAACAAAGATTTCGCTAACATAATTTTGGATTTCGACGATATGCGGACGCTTCTCGTCTTACCCGCAGTGCACAGTTGAACTCCCTTGCAGGATCGTGAAATCGCTTTCACTGAGTTATTCTGTCAGTCATGGGCGGAATTCAAGCTCGGAAGATACAAGAGCGAATGTTGTTGTTTCATACTATCTTGTTATATATACAAATAATCAGCGTCACCTTAAGCTCTCAAACCAAATGACGAGGTTTTGTGCATACGGAAAGTAACTTCCCCATTGGAGAATATGTTTGACATTTTCCTTCCCGTATCCTTCTCTAGGCTTGTTCCAAAACGGGCAACGCATTCTATTCTGATAATGCAAGTGTCGCTTGATCCCAAGGTCCAATGGACTCTTTACGCCAGCTCGGCTCATGTCTATTCTCAGCCGGCTCAAAAGGCTATCTGATCTGCATATGCTGCACTCCCGTTTAGCATTTCTTTTCCTGTGGACGTTTCTTTCGATGACGTCTCTCGGAACCTATTTTTGGTCAGCAGGTACGCCGCCGCCGAGGTTTCTGATCATGCCTGAATCCAACGTTCTCTTGCCGAAAAATGATTATATATGTGTATCCCGTCAGTCCTCTCCCGGCTGCCCTTCTGATTTCCAACGATTCTTCTGATTGAGCATCATCGACGATCGGTTCTGCCACTACATTTCCTCTCACGACGCTCGAGTGTGCCAACGAAGTCAGAAGGGGTCAACCAATTATATCCACGGAAACGGGACGTATCTGCCAAATCTCGAGCACAGCTTTTGGGTAACTCATCGAAAGACTCTCGTGCCAGTGTGACTCGTCGTGGACTTTTTTGAGCCGATCAGGCGATGCCCTCTCAGTGACTTTGTTGTAACTCGGAATGCGATCGACCTTGGCCATCGAATCCAAGAAGTTTCGTTAGCTATAGCTGCTTCCCGTTATAGCTCTTGGGTCAGAGTAATCATCACAATCATCGTTAATCACCGATAACCTCTATCAGCGAGCGATTGGTTGCCGCAGCCACGGTAGTCTGTTCGCCCGCTCCCAGCCTTTACGTCGATATCGAGTTAAGAATGGAGTCGTACCACGCTGACAAGACATGGCGCGATATCTCCTTACGAACTCTCCCATAATCAACAACGGCTGCTGATGCAGGCCAGCTGTCTGCTGTTACCGAGGTCAGGATCGCCGCGCAAGGATAACGGGCATTCGGATCTGCGGAAAATCATCTCACGAGGCAAATTTTGCGAGGTCCAGTGGGAAATCACTGGGCGAATCGATTTCGTCCTCATAGAGTTCCAGCTTGACTGAAGCGATTGGAATCTCGCTTCGCAGCGCTCTGATATTTTCACGAAGTCCCCGAAATTCCACCTGCGAGACCGCGAGAATTTCGGGAAATCAGGCGTGTCCCCGGAGCGGGTTCACTGTCATAGGTCATGGCTATTGGGGATGGATTAACCGATACCAATGCCAACCAGCTCGAAAGGCCATCCAGCTCGAGCGCAGGCACGAAAACGGCAGATACTCCCAGTGGGACCTGAACAGTTCATGGTGGATCGCATGTTCCAAGCAGATGTGATTTTTTTTTTCACCAAGAATGACCGAATTGTAGATGTGGTGATGATGCTCAATGAGCTAGATGTTCGTCATGTCATTCTTAACTTGAGCCGTCTTGGTTTTCAAGGCGCTATATTCCTCTCGGGAATGATCCCACTGCTGGGCACTCATAGATTTTTCTCAAGTTCTGACGATCGAGTCGCTAACAGGGAGATTGATTCGGAGTTTTACCATCTCCACACCAGGGCCGCTTGGATGAAATTCCTGCGGAAATTACGGCGTCAATTGGAAGCCTGGCTATCCGAGTCGGGATTCCGTGCAGACCTGCGCACTCGCTTCGAAAAATCCGACGCAATCCGAGGGTGTTCTCGCATGTTTTGCACAGCGAAAGACGCATTGGCGACGGCAACGCCGCCGATGAAAACCCATCGTAGCGAAAACAATAAATGACAACGAATCAAAACAACACGCCGAACAGACTGAGGAAGAGAATAAGCCTCGAGAGACGCAACCATCTCCCGATTCCCTCTGACGTCGTAAGTTCGAACACACGTGGATTGAGCTGCAAAATGAGAACCACCGACGAAAACCTATTGTGAAACGACTTTCTGAGAGAATTGTGATCTTCAGGATTTTAAAAACAAGTGCAAGGCTCAACTTCCACCACCAATCTACGTGTTCGCAATCCCATATCAATGCCAAGCTGTGCCGCGGTGTTCGAAATCGGTGAGTTGACTATCTCTCGAAGATGAATTTCAGAATGGATGCTGCATTCCACTTTAACAGCTCGATATGCACTGTACCGATGTTCCAGCGGAATCTCCTACTTTGAATTCGCTAAAACCAGTCACCTGGGTCGGTCCAAGAAGATTCGTTAGTGTGGAGGACATGTTTGGATTCAGAACCGTCGCTCCGATCTGGAAGTGACTCCTTGAACTTGAGACGTAGGTATTCCGATGTCGGACCAGTCATCCCATATGACTAACTGAGTGACGGTGGAAGTCTGTGTGCCCGGGCAGCCACGTCAGAGTTCAACTAGTTGACGAAGCGATCTGCGAGCAGTAAATCAATATGTTTCGGATACGTATGCTTCCTTTCGATAACGAGAATGTAGCCGCGCGCTCCTCAAACCGTTCAACTCGAAAATTAACCGTGTCCCTCTGTCAGTCTCCCCGCTGTTCCAGAGAGCGTTTAAGAGGGCGCGACGAGCGGCCTAGCAGCGCCCGGCAGATTCGAGTCGAACTAGAGCGAGTGCCTGAGTGCAAACGCGGCCAGTCTGCTTCAAGCCATCACCGGCAGTGTTACAAGTTCTAGCGCAGCGATCAAAGGAATCAGCGGAGCTCAGCTATGGATTGTGGTGAGTAGGATTGCTCGCATCGACGAGAGGAGCTGTGCATGCGTGAACCGCTACAACAATTGTCATGATATTACTTCCTGGCAGTTCTGCAACTGTTTCCATTCTGCGGCTGCTGCATGATTCATTGACCGGCTTCCGTTCGAAATGACTGTCCTCCTCGAGTTCCTTTAGAGTAGACGAACTTTTGCAACCACCTGTAGCCACTCATTGTTAGAATGTATCCGAGTGCTGAGTGGAATTAGCTCACTGTAATCACTGCTTTCTGGCGTCAATGGAAGCAGAAGTTTTTGAGCAGATTGAGAATCATCGAGAACCCTGACTGATCTGCACGAGTATCAGATTTCGAGTTCAGGGGTGTTGTGCCTGATCAGCTTTGTAGTGCCTCCACATAGGTGATGTTTCTTCCCCGAAACGAGGCGTGATGAATTTCGCGAAGTCGGTCCGAAGACTTGCAGTCCTGGGTTCATCTCCAGCATTCCGCGCTTCGAGCCAATTCAAGAGCTCGCTGAACGGAGGCAAAACGCGCGAAAACTCACTCCGCTGCCCCGAAAAAAGTTCAGGGTGAGATACCAAAGCAGGCAGATACTCGTCCCAGTCAGACGTCGATCCAAAGGCTAGGAATGGTTCTGCGTAAAATCCTGCGGATCGCGAGAGAGCATCGGAATCAGAGATCAGGAGGGAGCATTTGCTTGTGAGTCTCGTAGCTCTTATGGATGATGATGTTCCAGTAAATGCTCGCACATGCTCTTATCGATGTGGTGCGGGTTCATTCACCGTCGCTGCGAATTTTCGAGCGGGCGCATGCAACGGCGGGATTCTGGAAAAATATTCTGACAAGGTCTTCCTCGGGTCATTTCGAAGTTTGATTGACGTCGAGAGGAATCGCTCCGCGAGAGATCACGGATGACTTCCTTGGTCACTCGTTGGATCGAAACGGACTGTGATCGAACGAACTCTGTGAGGAGAATTATTACCGCGGGAGAGGTGAGCGCAGATTTTGAAATCACACCGTCTGCAGCACGATCGCGATGAAGTTTCCTGTGGCAGTGCGACAGCTCTCTCTTGATTTGCACTCGCAGTACTGACGTCAGAATGCGAAACTTCCTCAGACTTTCGAAGTCCTTGAACGGATTGATGGAGCATGCCACGAGTCGGTGACTTAACAGTCCTGACTTCCGTCGACCCCCGAAACGCGCGGGTCGTATCAATTATCTCAAAACCATTCCAGATGACAGAGCCGGGACGAGTCGTCACTCCTCCGGACGTTTGAGTCACCTAGAATCTGTATCTTGACCTCGGGTAGAATTTTCAGTCGAAATTCTCCAAGAAGAGCCTTAGCAACTCTTGCATGAACTTGGCTGTGCTGCAGTCGTTATCCCGATCATCATCTCCATCTCTCTGTTTGTCGCGACGATCAGAGGTTTCCGTTTCCCGCTTCCTCGTAGGCTGACCGCCATACGTCTTCCTTCAATGTTCTTCTCGCCTTTCTTCTGTGTGTAAACTCCTATCGGAGCTGAATTTTGCTTTCCTGCCCTTCTGTCCGTCCGTCCGACCGCCACCCGCCTGTCTCGCCCTCCATCTCCCGCAAGGCACCGGCTGCTCGTTGTGGGACTCCAGCAACTCGCTTGCACATCATTGCAAATCTCCCATATCGAAAGTGAGGCTACTGGAGAAGGCCAGAACTATTGGAGCCGGTTGGTGATCCTCCGCGTTGGCGCTCTTTTCCAGTGAGGGTTGCTCACTCAGTCGGCCGGTGGCGGTGGAAGTTGTTGTGGTAGTTTTGGGTGATCGCTGCTTGAATTGGCGCATGCGCTTTTGGCCTTCAGGTCGACGACGAGTCTCTCCCTCGCCTTGTGGCTCCCGGGTTACTTCGGCGCTGCTCAGAGCTCCGTTGCTGTCAGTCCACGATCACCTGTGAGGACTCGTCGACTGGCAGTCGGGGAAAAGCATTTTTTCTGTCAGTTCCATCCTCCCAACTGGACAAAGTCTAACCAAGTTTTCTGTTTTTGGTGTTTCCCCGATTGTCTCCACAGTACGAAACGGAGACACTGAGTGTACGTGTCTGTGCTCGCTGACGTGCCCCGTGCTCAAAAGGTCTTCGTCTCCACTACGGGGCTGCAGGGTGAAACAAGGTTGCGACCACCACTTGAACAGCAAGCGACCGAAACAGCTCGAGAACCGAACCTCTCTCGTCAAGGGCAACACCAAGAACAACCGGAACATGGCTGATCAACTCTACGAGCCCAACCCTCGCGTGCGCGACATCGCCTACATCAAATCGAAGGCTGAGTACGATGCGCTGTACAAGCGCTCCTTGGATGACCCTCAGGGCTTCTGGAAAGAGATCGCCAATCAGTTCTACTGGCAGAGCCCGTTGGAAGGCAAAGTTTTCGACTACAATTTCAACGTCAACAACGGCCCCATTTTTATCAAGTGCATGGAGGGCGCCAAAACCAATATCTGCTACAACGCTCTGGACCGGAACATCGAGAAGGGTCTTGGTGACAATGTCGCGTACTTCTGGTGAGTATTTCTAAAGGTCATACTCAAGGGGATTCCGATTTTCTGAGTGGCTCAGTTTCTAGAGAACCCGTAGATCTGTACTCTGATGAACTTAGTAAGGCGGCTGAAGTTTCTACGAGGTTACGACTCACAGTATGTGGGTTTCCAAGACCAGAGGTTTCTGGAGTGGGTTTTGAGGAACCCATTTGGTTCCTTGAGCTGCCAAGCTCCCCTCGGGTTGTGACATGGCGGAACCCCCAGGGGTTCCACTGGAGACAGGGTTTGAGAACCATTTTTTAAGATGTACGGTTTGAAGATCTCTGTTCACTTCCGCTCATTTCTTTCGGTTCATGGAAACGTTGTCCTATCTGAGCCATCATTGTCGGTCTAACACCACTGAGAGACGGAAGCAGGAAACCCAAACCTGTGCAACGCGCGGTCGATTGGATTGAAGGGCGATAGTACAAACGGTACTCTGTCATTGTCGCTTTTTTATCCGCTCCGAATCCATCTCTGCTCGCTGTCGAACGACTCCAGCCGGTAAATGCTCAATACCACTGGATGTCAGTGACTGGAAGGGAACCCAATATTCCAGTGTTTCCAGCGGATGGCAGATTATTTCGTGCGTGCGAACGAGCGAAAGAGTGAGAGCTGACCCTCGTTGTGTTTTCTATGTTATCTTCGGCGTTTTCTTCCCGCTGACCCACAAACCGAGTCTTCTGGTGACGGCAGCAGAGGGTTCCGGCTCCGGTCGCCGCTCGAAGGAATTTCTCGCACTACACTGGCTCCGAACGAGTCGAATTCTTGAACTGCGTCGGCAAAAAGACCTCAACTTTCTGGGGTACCATTGGGAGAAAACTCATACTATAGTTCATTACTTCTTCAAGGAATTTACGTCACTGACCCGATGACCCGCTTGAGAGGGAGTTTCTGCTTGCGTTGAAGGCTGCCTACCCGCTGCCCCATATCTTGCCACGCTGTGTCCACTCTTAGTTTATGTCAGAGCGATTGTTGTGGTCATCAAGAGGGTCACCAGAAAATTTTCTGAATAACAAGTTAATCGGTCGACTTGAACCGAATTTTTTTCCTGCTTTCTGTTCCTCAAGATCCGCATTTGTACCGTTCGCTGACTTCTCAGTTCTCGATTCTGTGCTGGATAAGTGCGAAATTGGGAACGAGATTCAATCGCAAGAAAGGTTTTTGAGATAAAAGCGAACTTGTTTTGAGATGACGCATTCGGTCATCCGAAGCTCAAGTAAGAATAATTGGTCGCCTAAAAGAACCTTGATTTGCTAAGTACGCCGCGGCGCTCCTTATCTCTCGCTCGGACGTCAGGTACGGCTCTGAAGTGAGACCGAGAGCGTGTTGGATCCAGTAATCCGGATCCACAATCCAGAATTTTCCGAATCTTCTTCCTTGCAAGATTCGTGCACACAGGAAGCTCGTCGAATCGCCACGTCGGTCGTTCGCTCGAGAATCATGTGACGTACGTTCTGAAGCAACCGGATGTCGCCGTGATTTTCCAGAAGAACATTCTCTGGGAACTGGCATATTCCGAAACGGAAGAGTTGCTTTCTCCATCACAACTTCTATGCCTTGATGCTTCGAACACAGAAATCATACACTTTGCCGGCGACAGTGGGCTTCGAAGTCATGCAGCTGGGCGATTCCGCGAATCTTCTCAAGGGATCAGGCGAATCTCATGCAAGAAGCTCTTCTGCCGACTATTTGCGTCGGAGGCGTCTGCTTTTCCCGCAACGAAGTCATCCTTGCGTGAGGTTGTTGTGAAGTTGCCTGAAGTGCAGCCCCAGCAGCCGGCTTCTGTCGCCGAGGAAGATCACGGAACGCGCTGACTTCGAATCTCCTGAACTATTGGCTCTCAGAGTTCTCCCTCTCTCTTCCGGTCGGATATCTCTGATCGCGTTTAATGAATTCCTCTCCGTTCCATCTCCGAAGGCGTCATTGCCCTCTTCTGATGATTTCAAGAGATAAGCCTGCCTGGGAACGATGATTCGAGTTGTAGCCCCATTCGCTTCGCTACTTCTCGCAATACGGAAGGATGACCGTTCTGGACTATCGTGCAACGATTTAACGTCCATGGATGCAGATCATTTCGTAGCGTCCAGGACGATTCGTCGGGGCACTATAATGAAATAAACTGATGGAATACGATAGCTCTGAAATGCTCCAGGCAGACGGAGGCCCCAAACCCATCCAACATTCATGTGGAACCGCGTTCAAGCAAACCATTCCAAATATATGTACTCATAGGATATCACTCGCTACCGCTCGATATGTTCGTCGACGAGCTGACGACGCAGCGGTGACTAGGACCTTCGCTCGCGTTAGGTATATTTTTGTGATCGGTTCTCTCCGTCCAGATCCAGGCTTTGAATGGTTAAAAGAAGCGACAAAAGTGGACGCGACCGACCGTTCAACGGGGTTCCCGATTTCTTCTCCATATACTTTGTCACGTGGCGTGCTAGATCCGGCGTTCAGTGTCATTACTTGAAAACGGGTCGCGATAACTGGTGCTCCGGGCTTCGATGTCTTGCAACCCGGCATATAACTTGGAGCGTCAGTGAATCATCTTAGCCAGATCATTGACACCTGGACAGTTCTCGTTCATTCATACACTGTTCACCGAGTAAATACCATAATATAATAATAATATAATAAATAACCATAACCGAGTTTCCCCATTATTTTCGGAGCTGTCGCGGAGCGTTTAAAGAGCTCTGTTTTTCCAAAGCTCGAATGTTGGCACCTTTCTTATTTCCCCGTTCGCGCCGAAAGCCTGATCCCTCTCAGTGCCTTTCGGAAAACCTCGAGTGATCTTTTCGGCTTCCTGATGGCGGCTGGCGGGACGCGCTGACTTGTTCTCCGCTCATCGTTCACATCTGACCCTCCCCCACTGCTTTGACAGTGAACATTGAGCAAGCTCAATGGGCTTGAACAACAAGGAAGCAAATTTTCCGTTGCCTGGCTTGACAATCATTCGATCCATCCATAGTCCCGACACTCTGGCAGCGAACGCCTCAAAGAGGCATGATGATTCGTTTCTAGAAATTGGTCTGACGTGGACAGAAACCGCCCATTTCTGCGTGAGATCCAATTTTCTGATTTAATTGTCATTATTCTCGTTTTTCTTACAGGGAAGGAAACGATCCCGATGACACCGCTTCCCTCACGTACACTGAGCTGTTACGGCAAGTCTGTAAGCTTGCCAACGTCCTTCGCTCGAAAGGTAAGTAGAGATGAAGCATGCATGCGAATACACACGGGTGTGAGCGATGTGTTGCTCTGAATCGATATTTTCGCTCTAGACAGACGACACGTTCCTGACACAGACTTCGTTCGGTCTACGATGATTCGCGATCTATTGTCTCATTCAGGCTCAAATTATCCCCTGACACTTAACATTACCTCGCTTCGACAGGCGTCAAAAAAGGAGATCGTGTCGCTCTCTACATGCCCATGATCCCCGAGCTCGTTATCTCGATGCTGGCATGCGCGAGAATCGGGGCCGTCCATTCCATTGTTTTCGCTGGTTTTTCGTCCGATGCGTTCGCTGAGCGCATCATGGACGCCAAGGCGAAGCTCGTCATCACTTGTGACGGGACCTGGAGAGGCAACAAGCTGATAAACTTGAAGAAAATTGTCGATGAAGCCATGGAGAAAGCTTCTCAACAAGGCTACGAAGTCGACAACTGTCTCGTCGTCGGCCACCTCACACCAAGACCCGGCACGGATGCTCTCTCGATCGAAGCAAAGCGACCCTACGCTCCTTTCAAGACGCGCATCGGTCCCGTGGACACTTGGTTCCACGAGGCGATCGAGAATCAACCGGACACCTGTGCTCCCGAATGGATGGACTCCGAAGATCCTCTGTTCGTGCTCTACACGAGGTGAGTTATCTATTCCATCCACTCGCAATTTCTGCAGACATTTCTTAGGCAGCTCGCCCCTTATCATCGTAGATTTTTTTTCCTTGAGCGTTCGAAGCTTGTGCGTGTCCTTTATTCAATATGAGGATATACTTCCTCCTGGCAATCATTGAGACTTCTCCACCGAATGCAGCGGATCAACCGGGAAGCCCAAGGGAATCCTCCACACTGTGAGTGGATACATGATCTACACGGCGACTACGTTCAAGTACGTGTTCGATTACCATGTCGGTGACGTTTACTTCTGCACCGCCGACATCGGCTGGATTACGGGGCATTCATACGTCTGCTACGGACCCCTGCTCAACGGCGCCACCAGTGTTATGGTGAGTTGAAACATTGAACAATCAACAACTCCAATGAGAAGAGTTGATCCGCGCTGAACGATGGTTTTAGAAACGTCTCAATTTCGCTCTCTTTTTCCCTCCATAGTTTGAAGGAACTCCGTTCCATCCCACTAGTGCTCGGTTGTGGCAGATTGTCGACAAGTACGGCGTGACCCAATTCTACACCGCACCCACCGCGATCCGGGCCCTGATGAAGGAAGGAGACGCGCTGGTCACCGGCTCGTCCTCGCGATCTAGCCTCCGTATTCTCGGTACGGTTGGAGAGCCTATCAATCCTGAGGCCTGGTTGTGGTACCACCGTATTGTTGGGAACGAAAATTGCGCCATCGTGGATACCTTCTGGCAGACTGAAACAGGTGGCCACGTCATAACACCAATCCCCGGAGCCATTTCTACCAAACCCGGCTCGGCGACTGTTCCGTTCTTCGGAATCGAACCCGCCATCCTCGATGAGAACGGCAAAGAACTGTCGGGAAGCGCCGAAGGCTATCTCGCCTTCAAACGACCTTGGCCGTCTACCATGAGAACTATTTTCGGGGACAATGAGAGGTTTGAGACGACCTACTTCAAGAAGTTCCCAGGATATTATTGCACTGGTGACGGTGGTCGACGAGACGAGGATGGCTATATTTGGGTAACTGGTCGCATGGATGACATGTTGAACGTGTCTGGCCATCTACTTTCAACTGCCGAAGTTGAATCCACACTTATCGAACATGAAGCCATTGCCGAAGCGGCTGCTGTCGCGGCGCCCCACCCCGTGAAGGGAGAATGCCTCTACTGCTTCGTCACACTCAAAGAGGTTGGTCATCTTGAACGATTTCTTGAGCTCGTAGGGACATCTCATGATCAATAGAACGATCCGTTTCGATTGCTTGCCCGTCGCCCTCCTCTGAATACTCATGTTCTTCTGCGTTTTTCCAGGGCTACGAATATGGTGATCACATCGCCAAACAACTGCGCGAGAAAGTCCGCGAGAGGATCGGACCTTTCGCGGCTCCTGACGTGATTCACGCGTGTCCCGTGCTCCCGAAAACGCGTTCAGGGAAAATTATGCGCAGAATTTTGCGTGGTGTAGCGGTCAACAATCGAACCCTCGGAGACCTCAGCACGCTCGCAGACGAGGGAGTCATCGAGACTCTATTCGCAACTCGTCCCGACACAGCTCCGTCTCTAGTTCGCGTCCAATAAGCGCTTCGCATCTCCCTCGGTCCTCTCTGCATTCAAGCTTCGGAAGGGGTGACTTACCTTCAACAGATCGCAAAATGGCAAAACTTCTAACATATCGTCATCGAACAACTCATTTAGCATTGGGGCTTGGTGGTTGAACTGGATCGACACACGGACCGCAGGCGGAATAATCGTCCGTGGGGTAGCGTACTAATGCAATGGAAAGATCAGGCTCCGCAAATCGAAACATCCACGACAGAACGGGAATCTTTCCGGTGGCAATACCGGAGAATTCCGTGAAAATAGTGAGAAAAGCTGATGTGATCAAGGCAAGAGATGGACGGCCGTTTTTTCTAATATTCTACTATATTTTGAAGCGACCTCGGAGACCGATGGAATCCACCTGTTTTTCGTTATATGTATTCGACAAAAGTCCACGGCCCTTGAAGATTATCCGAGCTAGAATCATCGAACCGAACGAGCAATGCATTCCACCACGCTATCACGTGGTATCCTAAAAAAAAAACAGATTTTTACCCATGGCACCTTTGATCCAGATGACAGAATCTTGGTTCATGTTTTTTACGTTGTTCTCAGAGCTCAGGCTATTTCACTGATTGAAACGAAGCTAAGGGAAGAGAGAGGGGGAGGGCACGATGAATACCAACAGAAAAAACACTCCGGGGAACAGTTTGCTTATTTTGTGTTAAAGGTAAATCTCTCAGTTGTGTTTAGTACTTAATAATTCATGGACAGTGGGAGACGGGATGAGGAAGTTGCGTATTCGAGTGAACGACATGTATCAAAAACTCTCATGCAGGTAGCAACAGAGCAAGAAAAAGATTTTCACGATTAAAAGTGATGTCTATTTACGTATTTCGTTGTGTTTTCTCTTTTATTCCGTTCTCTTCTAAGTTCAGCATCACACGTTTACCCCCACGACGAGTCTACTTGACAAGAACGAAACAACAAAAGCCACAAAGCCCGACTGTGAGGGCATCAACGGCAGGATAATAGTGAGATATTCCTCCTTGACACATTTTATCGTTATACTAACTAGCGAGTATTTTTGATGGATTTACCGTGAAAAAGAGATGCTGTCCCTCCACCTTCTGTGCTTCGGGTAACCACTATTGGGTGCTGCTTGCCAGGGGTGTGTGCCGCAAAAACCCGGTGATTGAAAAGGAGGAGCAGTCATGTTTTCTGAGTTGAAAGACGTCTATGTTGGTCTTCGTTGCGGAGATGACGCATTAAGGAGAGCATATCATATCAAACTAGTTAGAATACATCTAGGAGCAGTCTCCGGTAGGACGAGGAAACTAGTAAATGTAGAAAACTCATAATAAGCTGCTTAGTTAGCTCGCAACTTCGGGCGTGAGATCCTACAGGGTCGGGAATGCGGAATCCGAAGACGAAGCTTCCGAGGGCGACACTAGTTTCCGATGTCAATGTTCGAGAAGAGAGCTGAGCAAAGCAAGCCCGTATAATCTGGCTACTCGATCTCATGAGTTCCGAGAGTGCAATTAGGTGTCATGCCCTGGTAGAAACCCGAAACGCCGAATATTTAGATCGCGAAATGTTGGATCGTAATACAGACAGTCTATAGCAACGGAGAGGTCCTGTGTTGTCTTTCTGCGTCAGAAGTACTTACAGCTTGAGTGATCGCCTGCCGGATCAAAAGGGTTATCCTTTGCGTTCGGGAGCGTTGGAGAATGCAATATTTGGCAACTAAGATTGGTATCCTCTAGGAACGATTGTCGTAAACGCATTCCGTGCTGCCCCGAAAACATCCTGCCTTGGCATCCGTTCTCCATCGTTCAATGACAAAGCGGGGATATTTGCCTGACGTCGACTTCGTTAAATTCTCTAGAGGACCAGCGATGAGTCGAGTCATCGCGCGAATTCGAATTCTGAGGACAGGAGCCGTTATGTGGCCATGCTGCGAGGGTTGCCATTCCGCTTGTTGAATATTGTTTCGGAGAGGAGCTTCCGGATGGCTCCCCGATGCTGAACTTAGGACGTTATACTATCACGGCTCACCTCAAAAGCGAGATCGCAGAACAAAGCAGTAATCTTGGATCGGTTCAACGAACTCTGGGGATCAATCATAGCGAAGCGCAATCAGGCGCGCATGCAGGGTTTTCTGTTCCGGGACGCAAGAGGGCGATGGTGATGAGTGATGATCATAAATCATAATCTCGGTGAGGGAGTTCATTCGATAGTCAAGGCTGTCGGGGGAAGGCGGGGCGTATCCTGCTGAGGACCCTACCGATCGAGATGTTGACAGAAAGAAGAGCCTCGCTCTGCTTCGTCTTAGCTCGGTGAGGCGATCTGACTGTATTTGTCCCTCCGTCCTCTCGCTGAACTTTGATGTCCGGGATCATGTCTTCATGACTACCCTCTTCCAGAAACCCCCTCCCCAACAAGAGCATCTGATCTTGGCAGTTAGAGAATAAAGGCCGGCTTCCTTCCGCGATATCTACAGTACGCTCCACCGAAAAAGCAGAGGTGGATGTTAGCTCGGGTACTCTAGGTCGGCGTCGCACGGATTCAAACGAGAAGCTGACCAGAAGCGTGAGCAGCGGGAAGCTCAAACCACAACAGCTCTCGATAACGCGAAATTCTCCCCGTGAACTCGATCTGATAGTGAGATCAGAATTTTCGCCATTGAGACTCCGGCTCATCGAGATCCATCACGGTTTGGACGGGATTCGAATTTCCCGCCCATAGTTTTGGCCGCTCCGCCATCTTGCAACCGTGCTGTTTGTGTGGAAATGGAACCATTAGAGCAGTTTCATGAACTTTCGCCAACGATTGCGGTAGGTTTAAGACTTCTAAGCTAGTGTCGATCCGTGAGGGACCGTTACCCTGATCAGGCGTATTCCTCCATCAGCAGTAGATGCCGTCCCCGTGCCGAACGGCTCAGATCTCTTTAGTAACTCTGCCAGACAAGACTCGAACAGCTGAGAGTAAATCTGTTCTTGTTGACGTT
The DNA here is from genome assembly GCA_028455905.1 of Neoseiulus californicus. NCBI lineage: Eukaryota > Metazoa > Arthropoda > Arachnida > Mesostigmata > Phytoseiidae > Neoseiulus > Neoseiulus californicus. The sequence goes on from JAMQGS010000001.1 coordinate 22,721,429, forward strand.
CCTGAATACATTGCCCGCATTGATATGGCTCTCATGGGAAGGTGGCTCGCATATTTTCTGCCTGCCTCTGCCAGCACTGGAGTTCGAGGTCCTCATGATTAACGTATTCCGATTTCCAGGGTTGAGTTGCTGTGTGAGTCACGACCACAACCCCTGTCCACGGCAGAGAAAGGCGCCGGTCACCCAATGTTCGCTGTGTCTAGGTGTCCGAACGAGTCCTCCGTCGACTGGGACTAACTTCAATCAAACGAAGTCAGTTCTACGTTCATATTCACGTCCAGCAGGGTGGACGAAGTTCTCGTTAAGAACACAGTTCCCGGGGAATCACCGAAGATGATCGAGTCCATGTCAGTGCGGAAGCTCATATTCTGCACGATATTCCTAATATTTGCGTGCCTCTTCATTCTGACATTGGAAGGAATCCTCGTCGAGTCCACCACGAATCATACGGTCGTCCAAGAAAAAGGATGTTGGGATGATGAAGATTTCGTCATCAAGAAACCCTGCACGCCGTGTTCAGATTTCGAAAAGCGCTCGAAGCACATCGCAGCGTGCGTGTCTTCGGGGTACAAGGAACTCCTCAGATGCTCGAAAAGTGGTGAAGTTTACAGATCATGTAGTGACTCCGAGCTGTTGCACTTCTATAAGTTCGAGATGTTAACGTGGCTCCTCGGTGGTCTCAGTTCCGCTTTCGTCATCATTCGGAAGCGGACTTTAGACAAGCGAATGTTGCAAAGAATCCAGCAACAAGTCGCTGCTGGGGTATGATTGTTGAGCTTTAGTGTAGAAAGAGCTTCTCTCCGGCAGGGCGGCCGATGTAAATTGCCGGGCTGTGAACCATATTCACTGTACAAAGCATTCCCCATAGATTGTAATATATGTCTCTTGTTCACGCGTGAGAATAAAATACTGTTCAAGATCTGTATCGAGGAAAATCGTGCTCTCTTCCTTGAGCAAAAGATTCAGACAATGCTTGAGCGTTAGTCCCTCCGATTTTTTACGCCTGTTTTCAGAGATGAACTGGAATGAAAGACCAAACTTCGGTAAGGAACTTTTCAAGGTTGAATCGAGGAAATCTTCGTGTACATATTTATGGATATGTCCCCAGACTAGGGGTACAGAAACCATCGAGGAATACTCAATCTTGTTATTTTCACTTATCATACTCAATGGGCATTAAAGTACCCGCGGAACCGATGGTATGAACCAGCCGAGAGACGCCGTGCCCCACCGAAAATTTTCCTTGCCCCATCGATGAGGCAAGTGCCCAACCTTGAGAAACACTGCGCTACAGGCTGCAAACTCCATTCGCCAAGCTCCCCGCGAACCACCCGCGAATCTCGAATCCACGGGACTCAGGATCCGCGAGATCCCCTTTCGGTCCTCCGAGCAGGGGCGTGGACAGGATTTTTCTTGGGGCAACAGAGGATGATGATGAGATCCAACATGGAGTTCTATGGGCCGGACAAAAATCTCGAAGGGGCCCATGGGCCCCTGTTCACTCCCCCTCAATCGCCAATGTCATCGAGTAATCTCATATTTTTGAGGAATCGCAAGGTGAACAGCATCCGTCAAGATGAATTAAGTACAATATGATGCATTTTCAGAGAAATCACCTCTGTTCGAAAGTAATGCTCAGAATCGCATGTGTTGATCGAGAGTTTCCTGTTGGCGCCGCAGAAACGCGTCCGTCGCCTGCGCTCACCATTTTTCGCCGGTCAAATTCATCGACCCTGCTCGAAATAATTACATGTGTCAATCCGGCGAATATCGATCCACGGATCAAAACCGCTGCAAAGCCCATTCATGATCCAAGGAGTTGATGATTTTCAAAAAATGGCGGGCCTAGGCGGCCATCTTGTTTCGAACGTCGCGCTGTATTTACACGGAAACGGCTGACACTTCACAGGAATATAGAGAGCTCTCTCTGATCGGCTCCGGTGTTCTATATGTAAGTTCGATTGACGTAATCGTCCCACTGTAGGCTTTAAAAGTAGGCTGGGAGAGCGTTCTCTGCCGAGCTCACATAACGCAGGGCTGATGGACACAGAGTCTGGGACCCGCGACGCACACGTCGAGGAAAACTGCTGATTCGTTTTGCGTTAAACATCCGCCTTCCTTTCCACTGTGCAGCACCGCTGCGTTTGCTTGGAGCTGATTCCTCTGAAGCTATTTTCTCGATCCCTGAACTTATGTCTTGAATACCTCTTCGGTCCACTTGCAATACTCTTCTCATTCTCTGATATTCTCTCTAATCAACACCGCTCGTTTTCAGAGGTCTGCTGTTCGGAAGAGGATCTGTTGATTGATCTGAGCTCAGCGTCGTGAAAGTTCACCAACCGAGTGAGGGATCCGCCGAATTCCTGTTGTTTCAAAGCAATGGCGTACGTTTCGAAAGGGTTGTTCTGGTGTTCTGTCCTCAGCCTCGTACACTGTGGTTTGTCAGCCGCGCAGCACAAGTAAGTCTTTCGACTATCCAAAAAACTTTCTCCGCGTAAGCCATTATTGTAGACGTTCAGAGAGTTTGTCGAGGTCCCAACATCACAGATAAGATTCCCTTGATTGCAGGTCTTATCTCCGATTGAGCGAGCAAGGATCTTCTTTCGTTCCATTAGATATCGTTGTCCAAACCGTTGTTTCGCTATTCATAGCGATGTACGCGACGCTGAGAACCGCCGGCGACTTCATGGAAGTTCGAGCTGGAGCCCAGTTGCAAAATAAGACGTTTGAAACTGTTGGTAACTGTCCGAACTTTTACACCTTCACCGGCAAGAACAGACCCGTTCGGAGTTTACTGATCCATGAGTAGCGGCTTCCGGTGAATAATAGCCTTTATTGTACATAAATACATTATTTACGAATAAATATCTGACCGTCGGGGAAACTTGGTCATTTTGTTGAGGTCCGGAATATGTTTGTGAGCATTATCGATAGCAGCGGACTTTTTCGGATGAAATCGGTGCCTGGCGAGGATGTGACCGAGTACTAGACCAGTGGTTCCCAGCCTTTTTCGTTCCGCGCAGCCCCGGGAGAGTTTCATGTCTTCTTGCGCACCCCTGCCTCAGAAGTGCCCCAACTATTATCGTGAGACGCATTTATTTGATTTATGAATGGGGTTGGTTGACGACGGAGACGATTCTCCATGGGTACAAGCTTCGGACAGTGTTTGACCTGGCAATTTCTTTTGCTGAGAACGCAAATCCTTTTTGCGTATTCAGGTGGGACAGATTAAACATTTCATCGAAGAGACCTTGCTTCTTGATCAGTTTTCTAAGATATTTGACGTCCATTTCGTGCAGTAAGTCAGAGATTTTCCTAAGCTCAATTTCGCCCGTTGTCAGGCGACATCTCCTCTCAACTCTATATACAAATCTTTTTTGCATCCTCTCTAGTGCTTAAACATCGCGCTTGTTCTTAGGGTACCATATTGTGCTACAGTACGGAACGTTGGGCAGTCATGGGAGTCGAACATTTTGATATATACACTCAGCGATTCCACAATGAATGCACGCAGAATCCAAGACGAAATCATCGAGCACTTCCTGAATACTTGGGCTACCTGATCGCTGAACTCGAGGGAATCGTGAGGATTTTTTTGCTCGTCAAAGTGACGATACATTTTGGAAATGAAAATGACCGCCAAACGAGTTCCGAGCGGTGTTACAGCGACAACTTTGTTAGCAAGACGTCGAGCGTCGCGTGTGACCAAATAGAATTTCCGCATTGCGCGCTGTTGCCTATCGCACCAAAAGTCGCCGCGCACCCCCGGGAACAGTCTTGCGCACCCCCCAGGGGTGCGCGCACACCAGGTTGGGAACCACTGTACCAGACCTTGTGAATAACCGCGTGAACAAATCGCGTTTGATGAGTAACTTATCTCATTGGGTTTTCCTTCATCTCGTACTGAAAGATTCGTCAGCGATGGGAGACGATGAGGATTCATCCATAACGAGCGCAGGTTTGTGCATCTGTGTCCGTTTCCGCCCGTCGTCCGTCGTCCGTTCCATATGCATGGAGCTTATGGTTAAGAACGACGACAAGTATGTGATTCCAGTGTCTAGCTCGTTTTCAGAGGTAGCATTAATGTATACATGTCGCGTCACGGTATCAGGCAGCTGTATGGGAAGAATCTCAATGAGATTGAGAGGTTTGAGATCCATAGCACGTCAACAATATCGTTTCGCGATAAAGCGCCCTGTCTTACAATTAGATGGGACAATCAACCTGCGAGAGACCCGCCCCTTTCCCTACCGCGCATCAGGGAGGGCATCCCGTGTCGACGCCAGAATCGTCTTCGGTGACCACTAGAAAGGTGGTTTCTGGAGGATTCTCGCGAAATTCAGAATTCGATCCGAATGAGATGGCCGAACGTTGAGAAAGTATGGGAAGGGACTGGGGAGTCCTGATCGCCCCTGAGCTCAAACCTCCAGCTCATCTAGACGTCCCCCTTCCTAGTTGACAGCACTGCATACATCACCTTTCGAGTGCTCAAATAAGGATGCCCGATGCTTACCAAGAACTCTCGACCTCCCGTCAACCCAATGTGCTTGTGGGATCCGGAGCTCTCGGCTCAAGCGAGATTTTGCCGTTGTCGGTGAGCTTCTGCCACATACAATCGGAAGAATGATCTTGGAACCAACGCGAGCCTTGGAGCCGTTCCCATTGCTTCCGACGTTTCACATTTTCGACGCCGAAGAGATCTGCACGGATCGCTTGGACGTTTCCCATCAGAGCAAAGCGAGGGGGCTTCTCAATTCGATGTTTGATGAGTTGTGTTCCATCACCGTGAGTGTTGAAATCAGAGCAAGAATGCTCGGTAGGTGAAAATATGACTGTCCGCGGGTCCGCAATCGCAAGTTGTCGCAAGGTGTTCTGGAGTCGGGTGGCAAGACGGATCTGATGTCTCCATTTGAGACCGAAGGTTTGACTCTGCCATTCACGATCGACGCAGTTTAGGCCGATAACGTCATACTACCGTCGAATCCGCTTGTGAAAGACCGCGGGACTCTTCAAGACGCGGAACAGTCCCATGGAAAAGTGGTTCTTGAGTTTTCGGTCGTGTTTGTAATTCAATGGGAAGGTCTCCTTCATCGATTTCCTTTTGATTCACCAAATTCAGTTGAACTCCGAGGATCACGGCGACCGAGACTCTGAAGATCGACGGTATCAAGGGATAACTCCTTTCTGCGTGATCAAGCAAGTCTATCTGCTTGAAGCGGGAAGACAAGAGATGCATCTCACAATCAGAAGATCCGAGAAAATGTCAATCTTCGGGCTCGAAGCGCCGTTTCGTTTCAGCCAAATTACACGGATAGCCCGATGAGCTTGAACATGTTTTACCACCCAAGGCCAGCTGAAAAGAGAAGCAATTCGAAGTTTTGAAGCGTTTGAAAGGTAGCTATTTGTAAAGTAAATTCACTTAAATCATTGGGGGTAAACGTTTTGAAAAACGCTTGCCACGAACTCGGGTAGTGCCGTCAATGTGGCGGTGCCGCGATTTCTCGCTTTGTTTGACTGGCTTCCAAACGGCTAATCTTGAGCATTAGATAAGAACCCAGCTTCCGGACGTTATGGGGGTCGAGTTTCGTTCTCATATCTTTAGCTCGGGAGGCAATATAATTCTTAGGTTTCGAGCACAGCCACGTAAGAATGGTAGGAAAATGCATTCCGAGCGTGCCGCACATAATTGGAAGTGGTTTTCGAGCGAATATCTGGTTCTGTTAAAGCGCTTTTCGCCGCTATCATACTCGAACGTGGTTGAGTGTTTCCTCGATGAGGAACTACCTCTCGCCGGAGCTACAAGACATTGCGGACACGGCTTGTTCGGCGTGGTGGCTAGTGCTCGTCGAGACGGGTACCCGGCACTCCGTGATGGGAGTTGTCAGCGATCTGAAGACGGCTACTGTGTGGCCTAAACGAAGGCACACGTACATCTCAAAGTCTGACACTGCTACGCTGCCAAACAATAAGAGACGGAAAGGCAACTCTTCGGACCGAGGATCCTCTGTCTATGTGATTTAGCAGGACACTTGGATGATCGGATATCTGCGGGATGATGTTCCACCAAACTCACGGGTTTGCGGACAATGCCGCGGGAATCTACATCCATTTCTGAAAGCAAGGATTGGCGTCATCGATCGAGGCCAATTCGCAGCACCCTTCCGTCCCACTCCGGTTGGGTTTGACTCCGATAGCTTCAGTTGGCGGGGCTTGAGGCGTCACTCCCGATTGAAACGAAGTGCAGCCTTCGAAATTGCCAGATCAGTGACGGGGTTGAAGCAGATGAAATTTTGGATTTGGAGTGTTTGTGTTGCGTTATTAATTCTCGTTGGGTGGCCCCCGGAGGCGCCGTAGGCTCGTGGTAACTCGCTCACTCCACCTCAGCTCGATCCCGTTCACGTCCAAATCCCAGCCTTAGACAGGCAGACGAGACATCTGAAAAATCGTTAAAACAACATCTCTCGCAGTGTTGAAGGCCATTTCGTACACTGAGAAGCTTCGTTTATAGCTGTCATCGTTAATTGCGGCAGCCGCTTTCATCGCAGCCAACACTTTACATTGAGAGCCATCCTCTTTCACTTGTCTGACTTGAGGCTTCCGCTGTGTGCAACGTCTCGCTGAGCGAATCTCGTTTTGAGCTCAAATGGGACTAAATCCGAACAATTCGACGGAATATCGCACAACCATGAACGTCCTCCAATATGAAGCCTATGCGTAGCGGTGCACGTAAAATGGATTGAAACACCGAGAAACTGAACCGAAATGAGGGCAGCTCTGCTTTGGATCGTGATACTCCACATTTATTGGATTCGATATTACGCAGGTATTAAGGATCAACCTGATTTCTGAAATCTACTCGATACCTAGCTAAACCTATTTACAATCATCTAGTCCTAACAGCGGAAGCAGTAAGCTCGAGCCCTGATGACTCCAAGACCTCAGCGCATCCGCGGCGTTTCCGAGTTTCCTTCTGTTTGATGATCAAGCGTGATTTCACTAGTTTTACAAAATATTTACACCACGACATGCATAATAAATACCGTTCCAATTGATACAAGAGGCATTTCTCAGTGTCTACGCTTTTTCGATTGCGGTGCACGAAGAGCACCTTTCACGGGACCTTTCAGATACAGTGCGCGACATTCGTTTTAAATACTTGATTTGTGTTGACTCTCGATCTTCCTCCGAGTTCACATCATGATAACTCATCCCATCCTAAAGAGAAATGCCGAATTCTTTCGCGTATCTCCACATCAATCTCTTCAGAAACGGAAGACCGTTTGAGAACCTTCCTGTGTGGGGCTTGAGTTTTTGCTCGATCAGGATACCTAACACATCCCTCGCAGCTTTCGAGGAGAACGGAGCGATCATCGATTCGAGTCAAAGCTTCCATGATACGTATAGCGCGACGCTTCACGTTCCGGGTACGGGTCGCACGTGGTGGGGCTACCAACATCGGAACTCTCTCTCTGGCCGAAGCCATATGGAGTCGGAGTTGAGCTACCTAGTGACGGAAGCAGCTAATTTACTCTCTTTACATACATCTGGACGCAGCGTTCAGTCCGTCGATTGGGTTCCGAAGTGCATCACACTTTCCCGAACGTTGACTCCGTGCAGCCACTCACAGTCTAGCAAGGGTAGGAACTTCATTCACAGTAGACGGCATCAAAGCCGGTCCGTGCTGGAAACCGACCGCACCCATGTTCGGGTGAGACGGTACGAGGGGTACTCTCGACGTCATGTCGTAGTTCTGGTGGTAGCCTGCTCTCTCCTGATAGTATGAATGGTACTCCCCAGAGTTCAGTCGCCAATCAGCCCAATGCTGCTGCATGAGCTGCGACGATGACGCACAGCTCGGATCCTCCTGATTGAGGGGAGTCGGATGTTAGCATTGGTGCGGATCACCTCATTACATAGTCGTCACCAAGCATTGTTTTTTCGTAATTTGCTTTTCGTCGCGAGTTTTTTTCTGGAACTTACCTGCATCATGCCGTCGAACCCGGTGTAGTATCTCTGGTTGTGATCTGTTTCGTCTAGTGTGTTGAGGTATGGATTCTGACCATGAAGCGGTCCGCCTTGTTTCACTATCTGCGACGATGAAGATGTTTGCGGCCCGTGATTTGTGGGCTGATACTGATTGAGGTGGTGCTGTAGTGGGTCTACGTGTTGCATCGAGTTTGGAGGGTCACTCCTGCAAATGAGCGGAATCGAACGTTTAGTAAGAAGAGCTGACCGTGTTGCAGACTCGCGCCCAAGAGCTCGTTGAGACGACTTGGACGATCCCGTCGTGCTCCAGACTTCCGGGTAATATGTCCCTGCCCAAGTTTTGGCAAGCTCCTAACGAGAGGTTTGCACGGGACCCCATTCTTGGGCTCTCAGTGACTTACCAAAGTTTGAAATCTTGTTTCTGTGCGGCGGGGACTAGTTGTTTGTCGCTGTCTTCACTAGACCTATCGTTGGACTCTCCTCCTGTCGAGCCAGTATACTCCTGGAATTTCTCCAACGGCGGCTGGTAAACTTCGAAAGAAGAGGGTAGCATCGAGTTGAACTCGTAGTTGGAGACTGGACCCGGCGGCTGCTTCTGAGGGGGAGGCATGGTCGGCCGCGAGTATTGACCTTGGCTTCCGTAGCGTTTCTTTGAAGGTGGCTGGTAGCCACATACACATTCGTAGGATGGGCACATGCAGGGCAGTGCTGACATTTGACCACTTCCCGCCATCGTGTTCACCATGCTCAGCCGCTCGATCCGGGAAACTTTCAAGTGCAGCTCATAGTCAACTTCTGAAGTTGTTGTAGTCCATGTAGCCCCTGGACCGTTCGCGGTCAAAACATTCGACGGGTATTGCTGCGGAAGAATAACGAGGGATCGTTAGGAATAGGCGTTCAAGTTTTTCAATGCTAAATTCTCTCTATTCAAGCCGAATATTTCGCTTCAGAGGAAGCGCCACTCGATTCGTAGTTCGTAGAGCGCTGAGCGCTGTTGCGTTCGTAATCTCCCAATCCATCTCAATCGGAGAGCCGCGGGTCCTGAGTACATAAACCTAAACCAGACTTCCTTCGGAAAGGTAAACTGCGGCGCTGGGAATGTTCCCAGCTGGCGTTCCTTTGATGTCACTGATGCAAGTTCGATCCCGATCCGATTCATCAAATTTCCCGAAAGATAGCCTACGTCGCGTCGCAGAACGCGTCCAACTTACTCGACGAGGTCTGAGGTTTTTTTTCCGCGACATGAGTGAACACGTGGCGTGGCAGAGTAGTCGAAAGAGTACCGCGGGAGAAGTCGGAAGCAGTCTTGACAATTCAAATGATTTCTCCTCTGAGTAATTATGGATCGACCGTGGTAGTACGAATCTCGGATTTCCAGTCGGGAGGATCCGCCGGGCAGCATTGTTTCTCTTAGAGCCGGGCAGTTTGCTCCGCACAAATATTTATTCTGTGCAATTAATCCCTAAAACGACACGGGCTCTGTGTTCGGCCGAAGCATTTCGAGCCTGCCGAATACAGATCAAACAGGTGATAAAACGGTATTCCGCTCGGAAGAAAGTTCGATTCGAAACTAGGGCTCCTGCGGACTTTGGCCTACGATGCCGGTGCTGTGCATGCATGCCCCCTTGCACGAAGCCGAAGGCATAGAGCGTTCCGTGCGCGTTTCCGTGGTTCCCATCTCTCGCCGCCCGAGGAGGAAGCTCAGAATTAATCTTCGTGCTTCGACGTACAAAAACCCCACCCTAAGCGACGAATTCTTTTCTGCTTTCTCCTCGACGTAGAAACGACATACGAAATAATTTGTGCGCAAGCATTAATTCTGATCAATTGCGATCGGCAACAAGCCGCCGTGGAGTCGCTCGCTCCATCGGTCGCTGGCCTGGTTGGTCGTTCGGCAGACCGAGCGAGCGAACGGTGCGGCCAGTGACAGATGCCTCGGATTGATGACGAACGACGGCCGAACAAGTTCAATGGACATAATTGTTTCGTCGGACGCCGTTTCGTTCGTAGCCGAAGACTCCAGAGCTCGAACGACGGCAACGCGCCGGCAGAAACTCCGGAGTGAGAATTACTGGAGTCGGTGCAACGCTGGAACAATGCGTCCCCCTCAAAATGCGAGGTTCGTTCCATTGTCATTCAAAAACGTGGCACTCTCCGAAGCTGAGGCGGCCGCTGTCCGTCGCCGCGAAGTGCTTAGCACTTCGGCGGACAGCTCCGATCATGAGTGTCCGTCCGTCTCGGAGCCAAGTCCCGAGCGAGCGGACGGACGACCGCGCAGACAATCTCGTCGATTCCCCCGGGCGCTAGTGATTCGTATCGAACTCCGCTTCCACAAGTCCATGAATCACTCGGCTGTCAAAAAAGTTTGCCCGCTTTTCGATTCATTTGAATAAAATGTTGCTTCCAATTGACGCAATTAAGGATCATTCTCATCGGTTCGAGAACAAGCCACGCTGAAATTTGTTCTGAGAAGCTGGCGTTACGTCGCGTGAGGCGCGGTGAAATATGCCAATCATTGGCTCCTCAATAGCTTATGTATGAGTTAGAATGAACGCTAGCCCTGAAGCCGGTTCGCCTGCTGCCGGGGAGAAAATTTGTCTCTCTTCGAAAGCTCGAAATCAGGCAAAACTTCCAAGAAGCCAAAGAATCAACCCAAACGACGAGGAAGATAAAACAAAAGGAAATCTCAGTTTGACTCTGAGCCACAGCTCGATTCAGATGACGCGTTTGTTCTGCCTGTCACTCGCGCAGTCAACTACTAATCGCCAGTTACGCCCAAAACCTTCAACAAACGAAAGGAATCGCGAGCAGCGGATCTACCGACCGAAGGTGAAGTCAAGTCAAGTCACAAGAGGTACAAAACTACGGAGGTCCGGCGAGCGCGTCCGAGACCTGAAGCCTCCGAAGAGCCATAAGGTACGACTGACCTTTGACAAGCAGCTAAATCAGATTCCTTCGATTTGCATAGAGAATCGGTAAGGAATCGCCCTCGCTCACTCGCCGCCGAGAAGAATCGACCTCAACGAAACAACGAAATACGATCACGATACGACATTACGGCCTAAGACATGTTGTGATCCTCTGTCCGGGGTCAGGGAGCCCACCGGACAACCCTACAATTATGATCCCATTCGATTTGCATAAACGTTGAGGTCTGGATTCAACACGTGCGTGCGCGCGTTGGTGTGTATGTGATAGACGACTGCCAGGACGGTCCTTGAGGGACCGAGAGATTTGTCACTGGAATTCGAAGCACGTGGAGGAGACATTCCTTCCTTCGATCGGAAGTCGGCCCGATCCGCTCCGATATAATGTATAAAGTGAATGAACGCTATTCGTTGCGCTTGTCATTATTCGGATTTCGCGGATACGGGTAGAACACAGTCAATTAATTGTCAATGCCCTGCAACTAGATTAGGTTCGAACGCATCTAACCTAAGCCATTACAGCGCAATGACCCTCGGCAGCGGCGTCGACAATGTCAACTATGGGAGCAGCATTAAACGCGTATATTTTTTTATGGTGTCACGTAGGGGACTCTCCGACAGTAGCCACCGCCACCATCGACATTATAGATCGGCTGTTTGGATAACTTGGACACCATTACCATGCGGTTTGACATATTCGAACATGTACACGCTTTCCAGACCGCTAATGGAGCCAGTCGAATGTGTCCTCTTCATACTAATAGTGGTCCGTTCGCTGCTGTCTCTAGCTATGCGAGTTGGGGTGGTTTTTTTTTTGTGTTTTCACATTCGCGGTAGCCAACCGAAGCTAGTCAGATGGCTGGACGCAGTTTTTTTTTTCGAAATCGACGGTGATCAGACGACGCAACAAATTTCTTCCTACTGATGCACCTTCCGATAGAGGTTTTCGGTCCGGAGTACGTCGCTTAACTAGCCCTCATATTGTTAACGCGAGGTTGCCGCCGCCGCCACCACCACCACCACCGCCGCTGCTGGTGTGATTCCATGTGGGTAGCTACGGCGAGTCTACGGTAGCAGCTTTCCGTACGAGAGCAGATGAGTATTTTCCTTTCCTGGCCAGAACAGCTGCCAGCCTGTCGGAGAATTTATGTTCAACAATTCGACATCGCGGCCCATACACATCGACACGAACCGATGCAGCGGAGACGATGATGACGACGACGGCAACAACGATAATTACGGTTGCGTTTCTCTCATTGAATATGCACCGACATGACCCCAAGGTCGTGAAGTCGTGACTGTCAGATAACTCTCTGTGCGACCAGCTCTATTCCTCTCATTTCGTTCTTGCCTTGGCCTCCTATTCTCAGAGTTTCGATTGAGGGCATAAGAGCCCGGTTAAAAGGGAGAGCGCAAAGACGAGGCTGTCGTAGAGTTCCATTCTTCGGCACTCGATCATCACAGTTTCTACATATTGTGCAGTGGAGCCCCTGATAGGACAAAATTGGATCTGAAATCGCTTCTTTCTGCACTCTGTTTGAGTTCGCACATGAAAATCACGGTCTAGAAACCGAGATCAGCGACGCTGTTGGTAAGCTGGAGATTTTCTCGGGTCTTTCGAAGCGCTTTCTTGACTCCCAACTATGAAGTTTTGAGGGAAATCCTGCGCAGCTATGGGGAACTATTTCGGGCCAGATGAATGCTTCTGAGGGTGCCACAGTTTGTTGATGATGTTACAAAACTGGTGGCCTCTCAGCTTATGGTGCTTTAGTTAGTCGAACGGCCAGGCAGTCGAGCAACAAACCAACCAACCAGTCAACTAGCTCATATGGCCGTCAGCGATCGGGTGTTCGCGTGTGTTTGTGTGAACGCGCGCTCGGTGTCTTCTATCCGTGTGTGTTTCCTACCCACTCAAAAAGCTAAACAGCACCACTGAAGAAAAACTCGACGCTGCCGCATTGAGGTTCCTTTTAGAACCGCGCCAGCGACGGCACTAGGATCGGCGGCGGGCGCGTTTTCCCGTTCGTGTTCTACGGTGGTGGCTGCCTGCTTACTCGCTTGTCCGCCAACCAGCTATGTCCGAGGAGTGAACACATGGTTGAGAAGCTCCTCCCAGATTAACCGGGGCGTGGTTTTTGCTGCTGCTGCTGCCGCCGCCGCCGCCGCCATTGCTCCGGCGGCGCTGCCACAGTAGTGATCGTGGTTGCTGTCGCCGAAACTACAAGCGGTGTGGGGACCACTGCTCTTCCACTATGAGTGCAGCCCGACCGGCCAGCCGCGGAGAAATTGCCGTAACAGAAGGAATGAAGGCAAAAAATGCCAATAGATAGAATTCGTGTTGCACTCCTTGAGTTTGATCTCGGTTTCAAAGATCAATCTCGAGTACGGGAGTTGCTCCCATCAGACTTTCCGCCCAGATGAGGAAAGATATCGGAGATCCCAATAGAGGGATCCGAACAAGACCATCAATCATGGGGAGGAGGGGGATGAAGTCAAGATAAATCGAGAGTCAAGACAAGACTGACCTGGTATCCGCGGTGATGATCTTTGATTGAGAGATGTTGCGTGGCGTAACGCGAGCTTTCAAGCGACGAGTAGCCGCGCTTCGCAACGCGCAGAGATCGACGAGCTTCAGCCGTGGCTTTCGGCTCTGGCCTGGGATGATCATGGGTTCCTTTGGCTTGGAAGAAAATTGCATGCTCCGTGTGTCTCCAGAAGTGTGTGACCGGATAACCGCAGTGACCTTTGCACGCCAAAACTTCCAGCCTTCCTGGGCACCCTCTGTTCGGGCAGGGTTTACCTGTAAAGATGAGACGACTTGTTTATAGTTCCAAGGATAACTGAGCCTTGTATTTACTCTCGTTTCATGGATTCAGAGCAAAACTCGCCATCATGAGCTCGGATCGACGGTTACTTTCTCGAAAGAAGAGGAAACTTTTTTGGGAGCGCATTCTGGTCGGAAAATCGAGGCAGACGCGTAACGAACGCGTGACATAGCATAAACAACGATTCGATGAAATTTCAGCTAGCTATTTGTTCACAATTGCCAGTCCTTGTGCGGGGGATCAGAATTTTTCTTCAAATTTCACCCGCTGCGCAAATCGCTACAGACTATCTATCTGCTGCCCGTGATTTGTGCAGTTTTATGCGGAACACGACCAACTGAATCGTTTAGATTCGCTCCTAAACCGATGTCAAATCTGTTCGGATGTTCAGCTGTTATCACTATCCTGTTGGTCGTCGTCGTCGTCGTCGTCGTAGCCGTCTCCACAACTCGTACAGAATATATTGTGTGCGTCACAGGTCGCGTCCACATCATGCTCAGCTCTCGCGTTCTTATTGCTTATTCAGCATGTTTCGACTGCCCGTTGTTCGGCACAAAGAGTTTTATTGTTCTCCTCGATGATCTTTTTTTTTCCGCTCACTTCATTGGCTGAACTAGGCGTTCGCGTCCTGAATAGGTAAAGACGACCATCCAGCTCAGCTCGACCAGTTTCCAATCCGATTCACGCTTTCATCTTCGAGGTGATCCCAGCCAAACCATCTTTTTGAGTAATCGTTTCGTTTAATGACTCGATGACCTTCGTATCTTTATTGGATACGGACTTGCAATAGCTACACGTTTTCTGAGCGGAGCAATACTTAGCATTCAAGTTGTGTTTGATTTACGTGATTGACTTGAAGAGTCCGAAAAGTTTGCGAGTGTCTTTCGCAAGAGAATATCACGACCGCGTTCTTTGGTTTGCCGTGAATATTGAGATCCGAAGTGTAAAACTCGGAGGAGTCGGCTCAGCTAGTTTCTGGCTTGGGGAAGGGAGAGCTTTTTGACTCCTCTTCCCCAGCAATAACGACAAGAGGAAATGTCACAGCAATCGGCTTCGCGCGTGCGGACTGTATCGGGAAAAAATCGAAGAAAAAGAGTAGATGATTGGTTGTGCAACGCGAAGATTTCGGTAGCATTCCAAGCATTCCGCTATCCCGGATGTCGGGTCAATATTTAGGCACAAAAACCACAAACACAACTTTGTTATTTTAGTTACGAACTAGCAGCGCGCCAGTGAAGTGCACATAAATAAATTCCAAAGTACGATAGTAGGCGCGATGCTCTGCACCCCCTGCCGTTCCAGTCACAACAACAAGAAGTCTCTTTGTTCAACGGATCGATGTTCTTCAAAGGGACATCTTTCAAATGGCAGAACGAGAGAAAACCCATAGAAACTCCGTGCGTGTTTCAGCCTGTTGCTGTGTTCTGAGCAATTCCCCAAACGTTCGAATCAAATGTATCACAATTCTTCCTAGCGATCGAGGTTACGCTGCCGCCAACATCGCCGTCAATGAGCGGCTTCCCTACCCCGCCCCGTGAACGTTCCCCATCCGGCTAAGTATCTGTGAACGAATACGAGTGAGATCACATTAGACCTAATGTGAGTTTGATGTTAATTCAGCCCGGACTCACATCAGCAGTACACAGCCGCAAGACGCAACGAAGTGTGAAGGTGCCGAACGAAAGCAGAAAAATATGTATACCGCTGTATCACGTGCGCTCCAATGCAAATTCAGCTTTCAGATAAGAGGAAACGAGGGAGAAAAAAACAACCAAAAACGCGAACTGTGTGAATTTCAGGGCGCCCGCGTCTCAACTAATCAGCGAACTATTCAAAAGTTAATCCATCGGCTTGGGAGCATTGATACAAACCTATCGGATCGATGAAGTCATTCAGAGTCACGCTCACAGAATTTACGACAGACTTAAAAACGTTAGCGCTAATTCATGTTATTGCCAAGTGACTAAATCCATGAGGGCCTTATCGAACCGATAACAGCTAGCAGCTAAACACGAAATAATTGACGGCCATAGAAAGATACTTAGTTGTAACTGCTTCTTCCCCATCCGCGCATCGTCGAATCAGGTGGTAGATCTTGAGACTCCCCGATCCTCCAGTTAAGGGTCACCCCTTGAAGTTTTCGAGAGAACTTCAGATACTCTCTCCGCATTTGTTGTCATGATCTTCGACTCCTGACGCCGTTCTCGTCATCTAAGATTGTGTGGAGTGCACGAGAATGCCATTGGTTCGTTGGGACTAGCCACCCTTGATAGATAATGGTCGTTGAGTGTATCGATCTGACTCGCCGGTCACCAAACATGGCTGACAGTGCTCACGGTGAATAAGAGTTAGTGTTGCCATTCTTATTATGCAGTTGCCAACGAGCGGCCAGTTTGACTGAGTGAGTGACTCGGGCTGTTATATCACGCAAACACAGGGCGACGGTCCGCTCTGGGGCGCGAATCGATTTTCACTGTCTTTTCAGTAAGCGCGGCAATCCGTCAGTCGGCCTCGATCCGAACAATGAGCTCAGAGCTTGACCACTTGACACACCGATGGAACTGAAACGTTCGTTTTATCCGAGTTCCACGCTGCTGAAACACCGAAAAATTGGGCAAACGTTCCCGTTCGGACCGAAAACTCTGACGGATAATGTGGCCAGGTCGTCGAGGGAAACCTCACAAGACGAACACCAGACGAATCCTAAGAATATTCCTGACAACAGCAACGACAACTAGCCATAAGAGAAAGAAAGCTTCACTAACGTCGCCAAGACGTCTGAAAATCCAGGAGCAGATGTCCGGCCCCCCAATTACAGACGGCTACATGATGAGGCTAACAGTCTATGATAATGAGACGGATGAGATCCATTCGTTTAGGCGACAACACGACCATCTAGCTACTGTGCGTTTTGACCGACTCGACGTCCGTCGCGGTCATCGTACCTACGCAGCGTTACCATCGGAGCTGGAGACGTATTAAAGCTCGGATTATTCAATCGATAAAGATATATGCCGTTTCGAACTCGACTCTTCTGCGGCCTCGCGCCACATTGACGCGACTCGTTCTCTGAGTTCTTCATCGATAAGACCCATTCGGAGTCAGTGAATCATTCGGTTCTGTCCGGGAAGCTCACCTTGTTGCTTCTTCCGCGCTTTGTCGCAAATAGCTGGCCGCAAGTGCACGGGGCCGTTCGGCGTGATGCAGCGCTTATCACAAACTAGAACTCCCAGGCAGCTCTTCTTGAGAATATGTACGTTGTGGTTGTTGGTGTTCCTCATCGCCCAGCCGGAAGAATGGCGACGAGCTTCCTCGCAGTCCGCACGGTATACGAACCTGCAGTGGCTATCGGCCCACTCATCGTAGGTGTCGAACGAGGTAACCTGTAATCGAAGTATTGAGGAGTTCAGATTCGGACATGAAGAAGAGTCGAACATTTATGAGTTGAGATAGAGATCGAGTACAGCTCGTTGGCATCACGGTTTCGGGGTCTTGGTGATACTCCTTGAGCCGTAGCCCCGATCGAATTGGAGATGAGGAGATCCAGATCATAATGAAACGTTTTATCAACCGGCTCGATTCTCTCGGAGTCGAGTAGTTGTCGAATAGGGCCTCTCTAGCGAAGATTATAACGAAGAAAGCAAAGAGCATAGCCATTGGCTTCTCGGGTCCGAAGATGGCGATCTAGCCGCGCGGCCATTTTGTAAATCGTTGTTCGGAGCTCGCCCCTCGTAAAGTTCATAAATCAGAATCTATTATCATTGAAATTATCATCATTATGATCGCTGCTGCTGCTGCTGCCATCGTTGTTGGTGATGCTGCTGCTGCTCCGAACGAATTCGAGCAGAGAGAATCGAGCAACGCAAAAATGCCCGAATAATTCGGAGGCCAATTGTTGTCACACGACGGAGACGCGGCCGTCCAGAGGGTCTATCGCGTTGGATCCTTTTCTCCGCATTGGTGATGATTGTGTTGTTGTTGCTGCAGCTTCTGCTTCTTGTACATAGAACAAAGTTGACTCGCGCTCCGCGTTTCCCTCCGAGTCTAAAGTCATTATGCCCGGTAAGTTGAGCCGAGTGCCACTAATGGGAGGCAAGTCTCTCGCCCGCTCACTCACAAGGAGTCAAGTCTCTTGAATCGGTGTCGTGGAGGTATCAGAGGCGCGAAAGCTTCGTGAGCAACTCAACCTAACTTCGAAGGACTGCCTCGACAGCCATCGTCGAACGGCGGTTGCGTGACAGAAAAAGATTACCACGACTTGACTTCTTCGGCAGAACGAAACGACGCAACACTCGCTCGGACCCAGACGCTCTCAGTCAGTCTGTCAGTCAGTCAGCGAAAGAATTATGTGCACAGCTCCGTGTTCCACGCAACATCACACTGACAACAAACAGACGGAAAGAAATCCAGCCACAGTCGCCACAGCCAACACTCCAGAAAGGTTTTTCTGTTGCCGAGGCATTTCGCGAATGTAGGAGGAGAGAAAAATTCAAAAAAAGCCTGGCCGTCATAGCTCATTTGAGAAACTCCATTGACGCATGCAGATCTCAAACTTGATTTCGAGTCTTTCAAGTCGAATCAAGCTTACCAGTGCTAAGAACATCAAATCACGTGGATGATGCACAGAGCATGTGTGACGCGTTCCCAGCGAGAGGGTTAAAAAGCAAGTGCTTGATTCTGACCGCACTCACCCTAAGTACCTCGTACGCTGACCGAGCGCAGCCACCCCCGAAGAACTGAAATCGTGAGTTCACCTGTCACTTCAAGACGTTCTCGGGCACTCCCGTTCAAAATTGCTCAACGGCAAATTGGCCACTTGCTGCTTGTACAGCAAGTGGCACTCAAAGAAGCTCTCCGACCGCCAGGGCCGAGCCGAGCCGAGAAAGCGAGCGAGCAACGACCCAACCGACTGAGTTGCTTCGACCATCCGTTTGTGCGTCTGTCCGTCCTTCCGTCCATCCGTTCGTCGACGACTTCAATCTTCAACTCCCCCCAACTATCATTTGTACGGATGGCACTGGCCGCTGGTCGAACAAACGGAATGGATGCTCACTGGGACCATTTGTCTGTCCATCCGTCGGCCGGTGAGCTGTACCAGACCAGGCGAAAAGACAGACAATTGTAACAGATCACCCCAATTCGAAATGCCGAATCACCTAAATACCCTAAGAACTCAAAATAGTGGCCGTCCCTAGACGGACGACGCGACCAGAGAGCATGAGCGATCGATAGATAGTTAGTTGCCGCGTTGGGCAGGGCCACTGCGAGGACGGTGGCGGCGGCGGCGGCAACGTCGTCGGCCGATTCCTCGGTAACAATGACCGGATCGCTTGGAAAACAAGAACACTTTTCCGGATCCCCGTTCGCTCGTTTTCGTTCCCGAATCGAACAGAAAACGGCCATCAGCCCGACGGGAGAAGCCGCGATGTTTCCGGAGGTATACGATGACAGAATCTTCCTCCTCGATCGCACTGGGTCCAAGAAGGATCACTACATTTCAATTATATGTAGTTCTAAATCAAGTCTGTCCGAGTGACATCTGTTCATGAAGAACGAGAAAACCAGCCCTGGATTTGTTTGAACACGGCCGTGCGGCTCACGGTCGGTCTAACGTCATCGTGGTCGCTCCCATCGATCATAATTCACACAATGATAGAGGATCTGCTCACAAACAGGTGGGAGCTAATGCAAGAAATGATGCTCCTCGTTGTCTGAAATTCGGAGACTTTTCTCAAGCCTAGCAAGTCATTTGGCCGACCACAAAGACTTTTCCCGTGCTGCACAGGGCCGTCTCGGGTCCGCTGTGATCACGGAATCGTCTTCAGCCCGGACAACCACATCCTTGCAACAACACTTGTTTTTGAGAGCAACCGCGAGCGACTAGATCACATGAACATTGCTTGTGCCCTCGTCAAGGAACTACGAATCTTTCGTTCCGTCAAAAGGAAGTCGGACGAGCGTTCGGTACGATTATTGGACCTCCGATCGAGCTGACGAACATGAAACTTCAACATGTCGACAATGCCGACGGCGGTTGTAATCGTAATTGTGGTGGCGGCCGTAGTGAGGGTAGTGATGGTAAATTAAAGCCAAAAAAAACAAGGGGGTGTCACGATTCTAAGCCGTGACGGGTACGCCCCTTCGGCATGAAAGACAAAACGCATCACAAAAGGAGCAAGAACGAGGCCAACTTATCAGCTGACATAAGAGCCGCGTCGCATAGTGAAGTGTGTGAGAGTCTTCAAAGTGGCAGAAATGAGGGTTTCAGAAGTCTGGGATGCGCAATGGAAACTTTCCTCTGAGTTCCTCGGAGAAAAAAGTCACCTCATGATGAGTACCCTAAAGTCTGGGAGATAAAGGACCTTTCGTGCCCACAGGCCCCATGTTTGAGGGAAATTTCTTCCTCATAGAGTCCAATGCAGAAGTCCTTTATCTGATAAGTCCTTTATACGCCAGACTTTAGGGTAGATCCGACCACCGAACTTGCAGTTTCTGACTCCTTGCGGCCATATCTTGTTGAGGTTGATTCTTTAACGAACACTCCGATAGATGTGACGAGTCGAAGGAGCGGAGGAATCATTGCACGCGGTACGACCTCCTTTTTGGGGTAAAATCCGCCTGGTATGATTCGAAAGTATTTGCTTGTACGGAACGCAACGCGCGAGCCACCCCTAGGCGTCCGTCATTCTCAAGGTGCGAAACTATCGGACGATGATAAGAGCATCGTGACTGCATTGCTGCGAGCTGCACGCGAGTATCTATTGTCTGCAGTGATGATCAAAGAGGGAATCGCCCATCGACCGAAACCCGTGATCAAGTGAGTTGACCTAAACAGATAACACCAACAGCAGTGATTTTGTCTCTCTTTCGCTTCTATGACTCGGATTCCCAGATCTTCCCTCGCACGCTCGGATCCGAAAACCTCGGGAGAAACACTCGTCGCGCAACAGGCGATCCCGGTCAAGGAATGGAGAATATCGAAAAGCGATCACGAATCCCTTCAAGAAACAGATTCCACGATGAATCGTCTGGATCAGGAATGAGAGCTACGGCTCATTCATTACAGAAAGCTCACGTTCGGTATTCGAAATTCTTGCTCGGGCTGGAGTATAATTTTATCCTGGTATATGTAGTTCTGAATGTGATACCTCCGGTGACATCAGTTGACATCGTTAGCAATGTACGTGCTCGAAGCAGTGAGGCGATTCCGAGGATTCGCTTGAAGGAGCCGTTACCGATGTTAACGTGTAACAACTAGAACTTGCACCGATCCGATCAATCCCATGATGCGAGAGCATTAGGTGCCATCTTGCTGGATGCAGGCGGATCAGGTGACCAAATCGATGTGAGAGTCACTGTCATTTCTGGTTGAGCTTGGCGGTCTGGTACCTACGAATGAGAATGGATGACAAACTAACACGCTTTTCTCTGAGTGACTTCGGGTGGCGTTGCTGTTGAGATTTCATTTTTCATCCTGGCCCATAATGGACCGCCGCCGTCACAATGGTTTCCGTGCCTAAGCATGTTGGCGATCCGCCGAGCAAAACTTTTTTTCGAAAGAGCCTCTAACGGCTGGTTCATAATTCGCCTCGGCCATTTATGCACGAAAGGCTCGCCGCAAAAATCACCGGAAAATTCCCTGGGCAGAGGCTCAAAACTTCCAGATACCTGGCGAAAGATTTCTTCCAGCTTCACGGGGATCGAATCATCGGATTTTCCGTCATTGAGTCGGTCGAATTTCGTTTTTTTTCCCGTCTCGCTCAGCGCGTAACAAATTGAAACGGTTTGAAAGCCGCACCAGAAAAAGAAGATCAACGGCATCTTCGGAATTATGGCTAATAAATGTCAATGACAAAATCGTACGCAGCGGAGAGATCATTCTTGTAAGAAAAAGAGAACACGTTCTTCTCCCCTCTTTATCGGTGTGCTCTACTGGATTGTGAGTGTTGTCCCTCCAAATGTTCGCTTATCTGAAGATTAATTTGGCCACCTTGGTGGTCCTGACCGTCCCGATGTCAGCTCTACGAAAAGCATAAATTCCGACTCAGAATTAAGAACAAGCAAAGGACGACGTAGCCTGAAAGAATTCGGTTTTCCACCTTATCGCGCAAGAAAAGCCGAACACGGTTTTCGCGACATTCCGCAGCGTCATCTCCAGGCATCATCTTAACAATAAGTTAAGGAGCTTCCGCAAACTAATGTCTATATCCAGAGTGTGTGAAGTGACGAAAAGAAGTTTTCACCGCGAAAAACTCCGGGCAACAAATTGCCCGAATCGACCGAGAGGAATCGGACTCATACAATCGGCGTGTCGAGTGTTTCTATTTGTGGTTGAATTCAGCGATTATCCTCTCGAATGACCGCACCGTGCTCGTTCCCCAAAATCACAAAAGATCGTCACCCCCTGACAACTCGAGAGAGATCATTGAAGCCCGTGTCTCCCATCCCGATAGCCAGCTCCGTGTGGTATACGGCCCACTGTTTAGCTGTAGGTCGCCTCGCTGCTTGCTCGAGCGCTCGATTGCTTGCTTGGTTGCCTAGCAGACTGACTAGAACGCGAGCCGACGAGCGAGCGAGTGAGTGTTGCCGCTGCGGCTGTCTCTATGCGCCGAGAAATTCCCAACCTCACAAATGCGGGCATCAAGCCCAAGTTGTTCAACAAAGAAGAGAAAAGGAGGAAGAAAAAAATTGTCAGATCACTCCTGGCACGGTAAGCGACGAGCAGTTATCAACGAAGCTCCTTTTTTATACTCGACTAACCCCACTTTATTGGGAAGTGGAAATAAAACTGCAAACGAATGAAAGAGACGAAAAAAGAGACACGGGACCAGATAGCTTCGATTTGATGGGAAAAATCATCATCGACTGAGTCGCGACTGCAGCTTTTTTGGCCGGACTCGAGAGAAGACACGAGAGTAAGAGATAGGGGTCGAGCTGTTTACGTGTCTTACAGCATCTCTCGTTTTTCTACAAGCTGAATGTTCCTGATGCATTCACTTCTCGGAGATCGCGAGTCATCTTTTTTTGCAAAGGAAAGATTCCAGCTTTGATACTTGACCCAGTACCTCAATAATTCTCCAAGTACCGTATCCATGAGCACAGTGAAGTACCACGGGGCAAGGGGTGGGCATCTCAAGAATCAACAGAGAACTAGAGACGATATTTTACGAAGTATCGATCAAGGCTCAGTCGCTTGAGGAACGGATTTTTGGCGGTCGGGATTCTCCGCGGTTCGGAGAGGTCACCGTACCCACGAAGTGTTGATTCCTGCACTAGATTCGTCGCTAAATACTTCGGTTCCCACCCCATTGACCTATCGATCGTTGCAATTGATCGCTTACTATAAACCCAGATGAGTGGTTGACAGGCGAAACCATGATCGAGGCGAGATGGGTGGGGAGGCGTTGGATTGGGTGACGGAGAGAAGCGTGTTGCGAGTCCGATTAGACAAAGAGCATCTCCAAGCTTTAAATCTCACGCGGTCGCTCGCTCGCTAGCCGGCTAAGTTTGTCGCAAATGTTCAGACTGATCTCTCTTTGGAACAGATTTCGTCGATTTCATGAATAACCGCTTTCTACGTCAAAATATAAACACGAGACATGATCAAAGCAGATGCTCTTCCTCGGTTTCGTTTGTCGATGGCTACGCCTAGAAGTGACTACATTAAATGTTGACAGATCCGATTGTGCCCTTGGGCGCTGCACCTGGCCCGGCGCGATGTTCCTTTAATGTTTCTGTTTGCAAATGAAGTGCTCAAACAAAGTTTGCTCCGATGTCTTCCGCTCGCTCGTTTGCGATTTCTTTCGCTCGCAGTTGTTTTTTGCCTCTCGATCCCGAGATTCGCCGAATGGATGTTTTTCCGACGTGCCAGGTCAAGCAGCATTGAGATGAGAGTCAAAAACACATCGACAGCATCTTCCGGTTGGCCAAACCCGACCAACAAAAAGCATGGGTGACAACGAGCTCGGCATGTCCGTCTTTGAGTCGTTTGATTGTCCTTCTACCCTGGATGGCCAATACTCTTTCGATGTCGTCGCGAGCTCCACTTATGCGACTGTCAATTGCAGCTTAACAGGCTTTAAGGGGGAGGCTTATACTGGAAATTAATGGGCTGCATCCACCCTAACTATCAAGCCCGGAGCCAACTGATACAGGATTAGCCGATAGTAATGTCGATACTTGCGATTCGCTCGTCGCTGCGAATCCATGAAGGCGATAAACACCGCAGCACCGTCAAAGGGTGCGAACACAGGGAACAAATGGATGCAGATTCGATCCGCAGTGACCGGCTCAAGCTGCTCTCTTCAGAGCTCGATCACCTATGGACCACCGATGAAGGGTGGACTTGAAGAGCCAAAGGTTGAAGACGAACATACACGCGGAAGCCGCCAAAATGATTCGTTGAAGCAGCATCGATCATGATGACAAAACCAAACTCACTCAGTCAGCATTCACCCGTTTATGACGACCGTAGACAGCGCCGAGACCTTCGTGCTCGGGTCGCATATTCTCTTTTTTCCTTCATTATTCATTCTAGAAATCAGAGTCCATTTCAAGACAGAGCTCAGACAGACAGAATCATTAAAACTCTCTATGATTGGGTGCTGTTGTTCGAGTGTGTACACAAGTAGTCGTTCACGATACACGACCTGGTCGTCATAGTCGTCCAACGAACATTTGGGTGACCCTATTTCCTCCAAATTCGACGGTGGCGGCATCGACCACGACGAGTCCTTCAACGTTGCTCACTATTGTTCGTAGACTTCGGTACCGGGATCACCGAGCGCGAGTTAGTCACGAAAGTCTGCTTCCATATTACCGAAGACGATGAGGACGACGACGACGACGCAATCTAGACGCAATCAAAGCGGCGGAACCGCCAGTACCGAAACTTCTTCGGAACTACGGCGGTAGGGTTAAATCGAGGCTCCCGCGCCAGGCGCTTCGTCGCCACATCGACCCCGAGTCCACGGGGATCTGGAGCTCAATTTACTTTGGGTTGCTTAGACAGGAGTCGATGACTGACGAATCGTTGCTGTTAAGCAACGACCCCGATCACGAAATAGTCGCTTACTTCACATGGACGCCCCTCTACGCCCTCCTCTGAACCTCCTACCTAAGCTACTTCTGTTTAAGGATCAGCCACAAAACGCCTCTATTTGTCATCGTTGTAGCTGTTGTTGTTGGTGTCGTCGTCGTCGTCGACGCCGCGCCGTTGACATAGCCCACGTACCCGGTGCCGTGGTCGTTGAGAATGTGTGAACAACATTTAGATATTATCTCTTCGGAGTCGAACAAGGACACGAAATTTGAGAATGACGTTTGCTGGCTTCAGATCAAACACTGAGATTGGATCCGATTCCGGTCCAACAGTGCCCGACCGTCTAAATGCACTACAATGGGCGGCTGAAGTGAGCATTCGTTCCGTGAGGAGTTTGCGATCGAATCACCGATAAACAACTGAGCGTGATACTAGCTTTGTACTCTGATGAAGAGCTCCAGAGAAGAAAAACGAGGATGATGACAGAGCAAAAGATCAAACAGACATGACAATAATGAACCTAGAGGACCTCCACGCGGAGTTCAGGGCTGAGCATCGAGTGCGGTTTGTGAGCCCGATGCCACAAAGCAGGCCCAGGGAAATTATTATGTCAGGCCACAACTCGGACAAGCGACGTGATTGTCGCTCGAAACTGACCGACTTGAGCGATGAGCTGCCGACAACGACGGATGATTCAATAGCGAACTCCACCACCGTCGTGCCGCACGATCGTCAACTCGCAGTCCATGGATTGGGTGTGATGTATTGCCGATGCAATTTCTATCTCTTCTCGGGCAGCTCGAGAGTGTTTTTGCGGTCATAGAGATCCTTTTGACTTCTATGGAGACTTGAGATCTTCATGTGACCGTAGTGCGCATAACTCTGTAGCTTTTGACATGAATTTCTGACTGAGTGAGAGTTGAGTCGACGACGACGACCAAGGTGACCTCTCGCGACGCAAGTTTTCATGGAGGGTCGCTTCGAAGAACTCGATGACCAGCCAGATGAAATGTTGATGATGCGCTCAATTGAAGTGAGATAGAACAGAGATAGACTAATATAGCGTAGTTATGGAGAGGCCAGAGACAGAACTTGCCGGTCCCCTCTCGGGACGACGTCACCGTGAGGCCATCTATAGTAGAAGGCGGCAGATGTCAGCATACGATGCGGGTTCCTAAGCCCAGCATACCATCTCACTAACGCTGCTGCCGCCGCCGCCGCTGCTGCCGTCGCTGTTGTGGCTGCTGCTTCTGACCTAGCGAGGATTTACCCTTACACGTATCTCTTGATCTCCTCGTGTTCGGCCCGAAGAGCGATCCCGTTTCGTGTAAAAGGAAAAAGGCGGAAGGAAACTTACTTTTGGCACATTGTTGTCGTTGATGTCCCAATCCTGATTAGCGGAACTTTGGTGGTGGACGGGCGTGAACTGACTCTTGAGCTTGGATCCAACATGGCTCTCGAGCAGCGCATAGTTGGATTCTGCCAAACTCGGCGAGCAGCTTTTGTCCATGTGACGCTCGCGCTCCGGGATTTCCGGAGACCCCAGGCCAGCCTGAACCATGCCTAGTCCAAGTCCGGAACCGTCCACCTTCGGAGCGACTCGGCCAAAAGGAGCCCTCGCCGGCTCGTTGAAGGCCGTGTAGGTCCGCTCTGCTGGAGTGTAGATTTGAAGATTCCACGCGGCCACGGTCCTTTGCCACTGTCCTCTCCGGTTGAGTCGAATTCAATGCTCTATCTTGAAGCCGTGTCTTGCCTTGCTCAGGTTTTATGACGACAACTTCGCAGTTCCCCGTGAGATGGCTGAGGAATCTGGAAGGCAATACCATTCTTGAGTTGACAGAAGATCGTAAAGATGTTTTCCAATTTTTATGTCTCGCTCGTATCGATCGCATTGAGCTTGGCGTTTGATTCTTCCACATAAGATTCCTCCATGAAACAATCCGTCGCCGCCTCGTGCCCGTAGAGCACCTCAGGTCGTGAGGAGGGAATTTAAGAACACAAACTCCCTGCCCTGTTCCTTCACGAATCGTGCGTATAATGACAAATCCGAATTGCTTTGATTACGACCCTCCGGATTCTTGATCGAAACTGGAGGGGTTCTTCTTTCCCCGAAGATTCTGTCGGCGTCAACGACAACGATTCCATTGGACGGAACAACAGTGGCCAGAGATATATTGTTCTTTCCTGATATTTTTTCTTTCGAATCCGTTGCACCCGAAATCAAAGGTGGAATCTTCCTCGGCCTTCCACGAAACCGCGAGATTCGAGACGATCGTCTCCAAGCACTGCTGCTTTCAATCTCTTCTCGCACTGTGGGCCCTGCGTCGGTACGCCGACCCATATCGCATAAGCGACAAGTGGCTCTTCTCATTGAAGAGCACTAAGTTGGTTGGAACGATTCGTGCGTTGTGAACAAACGACTTGTTGTGACCAACCATCTCGTTCACAGAGTCGAGGTGCTTGACCGCCGCGCGCAAATGATCACCACCTTGTTCTTCATGCAAATCTGATCGGGCGGCCACACAGCCAACCAGACGCCTCACTCAGGACAACTCATGCTTCGTTGAACCCCGTACAGCTCCGCTTGTGGTTGAAAGCTGCGCTACTGCACTTACGTACGATACTTGTCACTTGGCTTTCGTCTGTCTGTCTGATCGTCAACTGTCGGCCGTCTGGCTCTGGAGCCGCAAAATGGTCGATTGGTCTTTCAGCTGACTAAGTAAGATACGTTACGAGCGCAAGAGGAAATGATGCCAATCCGAAATTCTGCCAAAATACGGAGGAGCTCGAAGCCCTTGGAAACCATTTCGTTTGCGAATTCGTTCATCCCATCACCAGTCGTTAACGATCAAGTATGAGAGAATCTCTGTCTGTGACGACCAGAGCAATGTCACTTAAAAGGACATTCACAGCTGATGTTTGACCTGAAGAGGGGAGTCCTGAATGGCGCAAAGCATTCGTTTCGAGACAAATCGGGCAACGGTGGACACTTGATCCGAAAAGACATCAGATAAGAGCGGTTATTATTTCTAGTTCGTTTCGAGCACAACTGTTAGTTCTGCCGCGTCCAGCCCGACTGATTGCTACTGTTTGAGAGGTCAACACGCGTTTCGTTCCGTCCGAAAGTCGACTACCCTACCCACGCTCGAATCTAGAATTCCTTTTGTAATGATCTGTTTATTGCTGCCTACAATGCTGTGTGTGTGCGCAACAGCGTACGAATTCTGGTAATGACCAAACCAAAGACAGTGATATCCATTTTCTTGTTCTCTCCCATGTTTTCTCCCCATCGCATGAGCCGATGAACGATTGTAAGATCTTTTGAACGAAAATCTCGTTGATGCCATCGTTGTATTGGTTGCGATATACACCGATTCGATACCGAGGATTGTATCTCGGTTCTAACGGTACAATGTGGTACGCCGAACTCGGTAACCAATCCTTGACAGCGGAACGGGTAGTCGGGAATCGCCAAAGTCTCTCGAGCGATTCCAGCATTCGCAATACGCGAAACGGATACAGGACCTGGTAACGTATCGGTTCGGTTCGAATCACTCTTGGGACAGATTTCAAAATTTCAGCATTCAGCCGACAAACGAGAACCTGGTAACTTCGTTTCGGTCATCGAGAATCGATGGTCCCAATCAGGATACTGGTTTGTCGTCAGATGCCAGTTCGCAGTGCTCTTGAACTGGAAAGCGAGCTTCCTGCGGTGACGTACGTTCTCCCAGTTTGCCCGCATCCGTAAAACTAAATCCGCTGAAATACGCTCCCTGAACTCTCAGCCGAGCGAACGACCACCGGAGCAAAACAGCGGAATAGTCGACATTTTCCTTGTTCGTATTCTCGATCCCCGCTGGAGGAACTAGTTTTATGGAATTGACAACTTTGTGTATCTAAAACGTATAGTATTTGAACTGTTCCGAGGTTGATAGACTCCTCAAGGCGCCCGTCCGAGGCGGCCACACCGAGGTTCGCGAGTGGAAATCGCTCCCTCATCAGGCTACAAGGGGAGATCGTCAGGTTTATAATGGGCGCATCACGTACGCGCTATCCGTAATCTGGTCAAAGGTCCTGCGGTTGCGCAATCCTGACGATCGCTATCGGTGAAGTGGTTCCGTCTCCATGGAAAACTTTCAACCGCAATCAGCGCGACCACAACTTCATCCAAATGTCGAGCTCTATCCCGTTACGAATTATTTTCCAAAGAACTGCGCGATTTCGATTCGGAATACTACCCGCTTGCCTGAAGAGACCGGCCGGTGACCGACGCGACGCTCGGAATTGTTCCGGACGTAGTTTTCCAAGCGTCAGCTGCTCGACCGTCCTTTCAATTCCTCGCCAACTTGGGTAAAAGAGGGTAATACTCACGGACTCTGCGGCTCGATTGGATGTCCGAAGTGAAGCACATGAAACAAAGTCAACTCAAGATGGAGCAGTTTTCTGATCACAGAACAGAGATTCCTTCCTTCACAGTTCAACACAGTTTGACAGAATCGTCCGCTCAGCTGAATACGCTAGCGCTTCACAAATGAGCATTGAGCGCAAATGGACAAACGGATCAGCCGTATGAACATCGATGATCGTCAGCGATCACTAACAAACGAATGAACCAACCAACGAACGACAGCCCGAGCTCGATGCGAACAAATATGAACAGACGACGTTGTCTCCTCTATTATTGGATGTTTAAGACTTCTCACAAGTTGTTCCCTTCCGATGTGGGGCGGAGCCTCCACAGCACTCAGCGCTCCTCCCTTCCCTCAACTGCGGGCGGAGCTTAGCGAGAGCTCCGAACTGTCCAACCAACAACAACGATAGCAACAACCTAAACAACAACAACGACAACTGAAACAACAACGACAACAGGAGCGACGTCGACGGCAGCGTCCGCGGCGGCGTACCGCTGAGGGACAAATTGGACTGTTACGCCAAGAGATATATCGGCGGACCGACAAACGGAGCGATCAACCGACGTCGGTGAAATTGACGAGAATTCCGATAAAGAGAGCAAAGCGAGGATTCGGTTCGATCTTCCCAGAAGAAGTGACAACAGCCGGCTTACAGCAACCCAGCTACTTTTCAGGAGAATGGAGACTCCTCGGAGGAGATATTTCGATGATTCTCCTCAAATTTCTCATGTGCCGTAATTCCCGATTTCATATTCAGATCGAATTTTGATTCCAGTGAAACGAAAAACCAATATGTCGTTCTAGAAGAACTGCTCTCAGGACCGATAGAAGTGTCTGTGAAAGCTCGATATGCACTACGATTGAAGCTAGCATGTGAAAACCCGTCTTCTGAGCTGTTTCCGGTGGCTTTTCGGACTGTACATTGTTACGCGAGCGTCCATCAGAATGCTCGTCTCCGTGTTGGATGGAAGTCGTATCATCCGAGTGGATATTGAGATCCTCGGTGAAAATCAAGCACCCAGGAGTCTGCAAGATTAGGCGGTCGTGTCAACCGCGTTCAACACCAGGCGTCATCCTTGTCTTTTACCCGTATGAAGCTACAATCATATTGAGTACGCATTGCTTCCGCAAGTGGAGTGATCCTTCGTCAACTTCTCAACTACTTTGGAGCGCACTATCTGTGATCTTCGCACGGAGATCTGAATTTTGTAGACCCTACCCTAGGATCTAAGAGGGAAGTTGGGATCAACTGCGACACTTTGGAGATGCCAGGTTCCGGAAAAGCTATCCCTTGTTATCGTTTTCTCTAGTTATCCTGTTTTTCCTTGGGCACTTGACATTAACGGACAGGAGTCAGCTCATTGGGTTGAACCAGAGCCACTTAGATTTCAGAAGTGGTCCCGAGTTGCCCATGGGAGCTTCCCTCAGAGAGGATCAGAATCAACCAAACCGGGTCTGAATCACAACTCGGCTTCTCTCCTTGAATGGAAAGGTAGCCATTCCGTAATGCTCGTATTCTGTATGAATCCAGATCGAACGAGGGTGCATCAGACAGCAGAAATCAGCTCGACGAGCCTAGAAAACGAAAAGAGCGACTGCCTCACATCATTCCCAACAAGCTGACACCTGATTATTATTCATTGAGCGATGACCAAGGAGCCCTCGAGACAGAATATCTCATTCATCACGGCGTCGGAAGCCTCTCCCAGCCATCGTAACAGCGAAAGAAGATATTTTCGCGCCTGATCACCTCGTTTGCTCCATGAAGTGATCGAACCAGATGTCTAACTATCAGAAGTTCCGTGACAAAACGATCGGTCTTCACCCTGGTTCGCTCCTGGAGTGACACAGGGCTCATCAACGGGGCGGTATTGTGGACTTCGAGGGCTGAGAACCCATTCATTCACCTAATGGTTGGAATTCTTCACTCAGTTGTCAGTCACACTCGGTTTTCAAATAGTCAGCGGCTGGAAAGTCTTCGCAAGCCTCGTTCAGGAAACATTTGTCCCAGCGGTCGGGCCGCCAGTGATATCTCCCATTTGACAACGCCCACACGCGAACTCGCATCGAAAGCACATTCATCGAAAATAAGGGTTCGAGAACGGATGCTGCAGTAGGTCGCGTGTCTCCAATCGGAGACGCCCAAATACGAAGCGCAGCTTTGACACTCTTGACGACGTTTTCACGGCAGACTGCAATCGACACTTCAAGGACTGAGCGATTTCTGAATGGTTTCTCTTACAAGAATGACAGGCGTTGGATCGCGAGCGGAATTTCCAAAACTCCGGGCCGGAGCGGGGATCGGCTAAGAATCTCCCGATACGTTGAGTGAACAGACAGGGAAGAGTTTGAGTGATTGCTCGGTGAGACACTGCGGAAATCGTGTGCCGCGCAGATGAAAACTTTTCGGGACAAGACGGCGCAAGAAATCACTGCGGAACTCATTTTTGAGCAGCGAACGTCGCGTCGTCAGAAGCGCTCATCTTGGGGAAATAGATTCGGAAGCGAGTTAAAGGTTGAACGTTGAAATTCAACTTTTCTTATTCGGCCACGAATGTCGGGATCTGTCTGAATGATGATTGCGCCGCGACCTCGTCAAGTTCGGTAGCTGGCGAAGCTGCATCTGCCGCCCGCATCTCGACTACAACGACGAGGAGGGAACCACCGCCATCGATGTCGACGGCGCAAGACTCCGCTGCTGCAGCTTCTGCTGTTGTTCGAATCACAATTATGAGATTTCAAATTGATTTTTGTAAACGCCGTTTCGGAACAACAGATCGTGACCGATCCACATTGCCGACGCGAAATACGATTCCCGTTGCGATGACAGACATCTGAAGCAAGTCGGCGGAGTCAACGGTGACAACGGATCCAGCAAAAGTCAACATCTTGGGAAGCTTGGACGTGAGAGAACGCGGAGCTGTCGTTATCGATGGCATCAACCTCCACCTATTTTTCGTTGTGATTTCAGAGCAGAAAAAGTTTGAATTGAGCAGCTCTCTCGCGGGTCGTCCCTGGGTCTTCGAAACTTAAAAAATCAGTAATCGTCTATCAGTCTCTCGTACGCAATTCCAGCAGCTCCCAAAAGCCCCCGAAATCTCCTGCGCCTGGAAAAAGCTTCCAGGAGTCACTCGCGAAAGGAATGCGAGAGAGAGAGAGAGAGCTTTTTTATTAATCCCAGGATCGCTTGGGGGACGGACACACGTTCCCCGAGGACCTCAGGAAGCGTTAAGACAAAACTTTCAAGAGAACTCTCTGGAAGCCTCGAGCCAGGTAGTCTGGAAACTATAACGGCGTCAAAAAGCCATTCCCGGAAAGTTTTCTATCAACAGCAGGCGACCTTCGCGAGCTTCGAGCACAAAATCGCCAGCGAGAAATCACGCACAGTTCCAATCGACTTCACTGGACAGCTGAGAATCCCAAGTTCTGCTCTAGTTCGAACTCTGTAAGGAGAGGCGTTGCCTTTTGTCCCACTTAACAGAGGACCGATTTCCTCCAATTCCAACTCTCATTCACTCGATATGCCTGCAACATATTTTCCGGAGTGAGTTATTATCGTTTGATCCAGTGCGACGGCGAAATGATTTGGGCAGCAATTGTTCCAAGATAAGATCCGGGCCCGCCTGCGGCATCCACTTATCGTTAGCTTGAAACCACAGGGACTACAGTACGTGTCTGAGGGATTATTATCGGAGTGAAATCGAGAGCTTCGATCCAGTGGACTCAATGGCTCGAGTTCCCAGTGGTTTGTGAAGCAGAGGAGAACTGTTCAGAATCTAGAATCCGATCTATAGAACTTCACGGAAGCTATGCGGGCACAACTTCTCGATCTATCTGTCCAGGCTTGTTGGGTTCTGCGAAGTATCGTCTTTGAACGAAAAGTTCGCGTTCCGTTTACTCGCCGTTCTATGCGTTTGGTTTGGAAGTGAGCATTTGCTTGCCTGCACTTTTGTCGATTCCCACACGACTCAACGTGAATGCCATTTGAGGTTAACTTCGGAGCCTGGTATGCCAACATTTCTGAGCATATATGTACTCAATTCGGAGTTCACTTCCGAAGTTCGCTCAGGATCCAGGATCTAATCGAGGCATTCAGGTCGCCCGTTGTATTAATAGAGCCGATACGATGTAGAGGAGTGGGGTATGTTGATGAACAAGCTTTGTTTCATGACTGATGCTCCGAGATTCCGGCTCCGATAAGGCCGTTATACCGAATTATCCAGATAGTTGTTGGTTACCAGGACAAATCCAACAATTACTCGGTATCGCAAACGCTCTTCATCGATCCGGGAAGCTTGACGGCACTGGCGGTTCGGACCCAAGGCAGCAGTACAGGGTGATTTGAAAATGCGCAGAAATTCGGCAAATGGTCCTAAACGTCCCCTTATACAGGTCGGGTGAACCCGCGGATGCTGTGGTCGATGAGCTCTAATAAAGTTTTCGAGTACCGCTAATCATGCGGGCCTTGCATGACGAACTGTCCGCTCTGTCGTCAACTATTCGAGTAGCACCATTGGCCGGCCGTATCCGCGTTCGTTTACAAGGGCTGTGGGGATTTGTGGAATCTAACGAAGTAACGAAGGACTTCAAATGTTGGATACCAGAAGCCCTGACAAATGAGAAAGCCACTCCTGTCACTGGGCCAGTTTGAAGCGTTGTTCCACCCGATACTTCCTCGAGCGGCTACACAACTCAAATTTCAGCACCTCGATCAAAGTCTTACGCTTTCGATGCATTCGTCTGGACATACCTCCGCGAGATGAGCTTCCGCTTTGGGGAATAATAATTGTTTGAATGGGGCTCGTTGATCAATGATTCGAATTGCGCATCCCATAGAAATGGCATCTGATATCCACGGGATTCGTGTCCGTGTTCGAAGCTCCGCCAGTGCGCCGAGCTGCCACCTCTGTCGTCGAGATCTGATTGTCAGTCATTTTCACGAACATTCGACTGGATGTGGAAAATACCCAAAAGTCGCCGCCTGAAAATCTTGAGAGCCATGCGGCCGCGATATGATTCGCGAAACTCTCGAAAATCTTTGGCAGAGAGCATCGTCCCAATCCGAATCGGTCAGAATTATCTTCAACAGCGACGTTCATCAACACAACGTACAACACAGTCGCTACCACGCCCTACGGTGCCTCCAATGACGAACGCCTTGGTTCGTTGAAATTGTATCTGCAGCCGATGGGTACCGTTGGCAAACGACAACAATCGCTTGTTGCTAACCATCGAGCCAACCCAAGAGTCAGTCAGAAAGCGAGCTAGCTCTCGCGAATGGTTTCAATTTCAATCGGAAATTTATCGCTCTTTACACCGGCTGACTGACTGACTGACTGACTTCTCTGGCGATATACCTCTCCCCGGGTCTCCCTTCCGTTACAATGATTCACGTTCCGCTTGTCCCATGGGCCGAAGCGTCAGCGCCAGCGCATGAAGTCTGCACATGCGGATTCAGCATCTCTTTGAAAAATAACATCTCATTTTTCTGCGTCTGATGCACTTATACGTCGGGTCACATACGCAAACGCACGTTTCACAGGAGCACACATGGGAAGCGGATAGAGTGTTCGGGAATGACTTATATCGGGAGGTAGCATAGGAACAGAATTTATTCGTGGCCGTCGTCGAAATCATCGTCCTCAGATAAGAGACTGGCTATCCCGCCGATTTTGGTCGGAGTTCTATCGAAGTTTCGGATCCCAACAAGGAGGGAATCTGCGAAGCGGCCGGAAAACAGTATCATCCCAAGCGGATCGATCAGAGATGATACACATTCTGACGTTTCCTCACCCCGAGGAAGCCGCAGAGCTCAGAAACTGTTGCGGTTGGCTAGCTTCCTCGCCCCCGACTGGCCGGGGCCAGCCGTACAACAGACTCAATGATCTCTCCGCCAAATCACTACTCGCGGGAACGCTGAGACCTGAGACAGATGAGAGCAATTTTAGAGAGCTTTGGAAAGCGTTCGGCAGCCGCGAGCCAGAAGTCGACAACATTGTCGGAAACAGTCATCTCATGAATGGAATCGAGGTAAACGTGCAGTTCAGCTCTCGCGGCGATATCCGCTTCAAACCAGGGGTGCGCAAATCGCACAATCTTCTGTGACGGAGTCTCTCGGTCTCCAGGACCATCCAGCAGCATATATTGCGTCAATGACGTGAACTTCTCGACGCGTCACGATACTCGCCGTGTGAGGCTGGAAACACCTCAGAAAAGATGGAATTCGCGGGTCTCGGAAAACCGCGGTAACCGCAAAGATTCGCGGGAAACGTCGAATGCGAGCCAGTTTTCGGAAGTCCTCCGAATGCTCGTATGCTCAACAAGGTCAGACACTTGCTCCGGTGTCTGCGGCTCGGCGACTGAAAATCTTAAAACTTCATTGGCTCATGGCTCATGAGATTGCGGCCAGAGCTCTTGCCCAAGCCCTTCTTCCATTTTAAATGATGCTTCGAAGTTTGATGAGCAAGCTCTAGCACAACACTATACAGGCCTATCGAGAAAATTGCTGAATCTCAGGCAGAAGTCTCGTCTGATAGGGATGATTCGATAATACTTGAAGGGGAAGTTTAAGGCCTGGATTGAAATCAGTTATTGTATCTGTGTCCTCATGCGGTTTCGAGCGGCCGCGACGCCAGTGGGATTCTTTATTGCGATAGCTTCCCTATTTTCAAATCAGCGAATCCAAGCTTCCTAAAATTTTGGATCACAGGGCGCGGGACTTCTCTACATATTCTCCAAAATTCGATCCGTTCGGCGCTGTATCACTCGGAGTTGAGGCTTTCTGATGACCATTCCCTGGCCCCTGCCAATATACACGAGAGATGGCCATAGAGCTACCTGCGTTTAGTTCAAGCCGGAATTTTCGAATTCCAACAAGCTCCACCATTGCACGATTGGCACGCGACTGCTGACGTGATGGATTGCAAGGCCCTCACTCTCTCGAAAATCTCTCTGATGGTCGTTGCGAGCCGCTGCACTTCGAGCTTGAAACTTTGATCTTGCGTTCCATACTTTCAAAATGGACAGCGCACATCGACTCAAGCTTCACAAAAAATGATTGCTGGCGACGCGGCTGGTTTCGAGTAAGGAAAGTTGAATGACGTCACGATGAATGGAATGCTTTTCGAAAACAAAGTTTCCGCCTCAATTAAGTCGATGATTTGGAAGTGCTCGCAAATCTCGAATAAGATAGCCAGAGTATTCGTTAGGGTCTCATTCTGTAGCCTAGAGCCTAGAGGAAGGAGTGCAAGACGGTACCACAGCGAGCCCTCCAGCGTCCTTCCAGCCATCGAGCGACAGCTTCAAAGTCTGTGCTTTCTCGTCCCCAGAGATCCGCTATTTTCTTGGATAACGCTCGAAACTCGAGATATCAGTTTTCTGGGGTCCGCTTCGATGGACGAATCTGCTTTCTCGAAGACGAAGGAAGCCAAAACAGCTCTCAGATAATTTTGTCCGCCTAAATCACATTTTTTGACCACTTTGCGGACATCAGAGGAGACGCCACTCGGAGCGGATCCAGAGGAAACCAATGACAATCACAACCAGGGAACATCTATTTTCGATGGGCAGTCCCCTACGTCGTTCAACATAGCTGAGGGGAAAAATGTCGCAGTAGATCAAGAACCATGGCGAACCAATAGAAGTGGGAAACATCCCTCGTTTCCCATGACAGAATGGACTAATAGGAGGTCAAATTATGATTGATTTTTCGCGAAGCAAGGAATTGAGCTTCGAAACTCCAAATTTAGTGCAGAAAGCACTAACATAAGTGTTCCGAGTCTCGACTTTTGGTTCATGAGCGATGACGCTTTCGGCGCTCTCGAGCTGCACTGCGGAAACTCGGGCTCTGTGGAGGAGTCTTCGCAGACATTCCGAGGATTCCCGCATGTCCCGAAACTGCTCAAGGTCTGATTTACAACTGCTCAGGTCGAGTTTCGGAGGATTTTCTTCTATAGATCGTCGAAACTTTGTCGTGAACTTTTTCCCGAGGAAGTACACTCTGGTATGGAAAGTCACGTTCGTTGGCTACATTCCTGGGAAAGTTGGCTAGAATCATGTGTGGTTGAGTAATTCGCTCATTAACAGCGATCACCTACCAAGTGGCCCGTGACCGGTGTACGTACCCTACATAACATGACTTTGCCGTCGGAGAAGAGCGGTACTTTCTCATTGCGTACTATACGTGCGAGGAATAAGCGGTTCTCAAATCTAACACCTCCGGATATTCTTCGTGGAAACACTGTTGCACCATTTCACAAGCGAGCACGCACTCAGAGCTGAAGTTCTCTGATGAGAGCCAAACACCACGCAACCGCTGTCTCTGAAAGAGGTTGTGAAAATCTGATGCGCTTTCAGATTGGACTTGTCAATCCCGTTTAGCTGGTAAGGGCGTTTGACAGAGACCCAGAGGCCCCGGACGAAGTAGTTTGTACCTCGGGATCCTCCCTCTGATGGCCCAAACCCACCAGCAGTCTAAAATTCCTAAAGAAACGAAAGAAGTTCTGGTTACCTCAGAGAAATTATTGTGACTCGCTGCTTCCTAGTTCGATCACTCATGACGCTATTGACTCCGAATGGAGTATTGAGTCGAAGCTACCTACGTGGATTCCAGTCTGCAATCCCATACATTGAGAGAATCGCGCCGAAAC
Organism: Neoseiulus californicus; assembly: GCA_028455905.1. NCBI lineage: Eukaryota > Metazoa > Arthropoda > Arachnida > Mesostigmata > Phytoseiidae > Neoseiulus > Neoseiulus californicus. The sequence continues at coordinate 22,759,268 of JAMQGS010000001.1, forward strand.
TTGCCATTTGTGAAAGTTCAGCTCAGCAATACTCGAAGTGGATCTTGTTCAGATTATAACTGAGCTCGTGAATGCACACATGAGAGGATGAAGGACGGAACCTCTCAAGCTCCAAAGATTCGGGGGCCCCGGACCCTTATTTTCCGGCTCGCAGGTCTCGCCCAATATTTTCAAGATATCTGTGAATAAGATAGTTGTTCAGATGGAAGCCGATCTCGTGGTGCAACCGGGTCGGCAGCAGAATCTTGAATCTGTTCGACGCGTGACAACGCGTCAAAGATTCTATCTTGGGATTTGGTGAAAAACCGAATAGTTGACTGCCTGATATAGATAAGCCTGAACAAGAGCCTAAACGTTCGCGAAGCTATCGACCTTCTCAAGGCTTGCGAAATCATCTTGCTTGTGGACACTTTTGTTCCGAGATCCCAACCGAAAATGCCTAGACCCGAAAACGCACGATTCGTTCAAATAGACCTCAAGCCCATCCACAACCGGAATTTTCGATTCTGCGATCACAAGTATTTACGATGCTCGTAGTGGTGCAAGTCTCTCCGTATTTCACGAAAGTCGTTTCCCTTCTAAGCATTGCTTTTTCATGACCCCGATCGGTGACAACCGTAAACATTTATGATGACCGAACGATGGTATCAATCGCCATTCTTAGAAAGCTTCCCTTCAGATGTGAGCAGAACGGAGGATGGGACAGATACCTACGGACGTCGTAGATGTATTGGGACGTTTCGGCCTATACCATGGTAGATTTCTCTGCATATTTCTTGATTTTCCCCTTTCCTGCCTCGAATCCATAGAAATTCCCTGACTGTTTGGCCTGAATCTCGGAAACTTGAGAAAGTTGCGGCTGTCATCATCTCAGGTATCGTTCTTCTGGTCACCATCCTTCAAGCCTTCCCGACGGCATGGACTTACATGATGACACCTCTCATGGCACCCGATGTACCGCATTGCTGCGCTCCGCCCGACTCCTCAGTGAATCAAGACTTGTGGAAGACAGTTGCCATCCCCCGCCGGGACGGAAAGCTGAGCGAATGCAGAATGTACGATGTCGGTGCAACTCTCGATGACAGTTGGGCGCTCAAAATAGGACCCGCAACAGCGACCGTGCCTTGCAAATTCGGCTGGACTTACAACGTGACCGCCACTGGTCAAACTGCAGTGAGTGAATGGGATCTCGTGTGCGACAACGGGTGGCAAAAAGGTGCTATGCAGACGATCGTGATGGCCGGGAGCCTTTGTGGAGTCATCGTGTTCGGACGGATCTCCGACAACTTTGGTCGGAAACGTTGTTTCTACATCTGTACCGGAATCGCCTCAGCAGTCGGCTCGGCGGCTGCCTGGGCGCCGAACGTGACAGTTTTCAATGCTGCAAGATTCTTCGTAGCAATGTCGATCGCGGGAATGCAAGCATCGATCAGTTCTTTGTTCATTGAGGCTATGTCTCCCAAAGATCGGTCCTTGATGAACGTTGGCGTTGGAATCGGTTTCGCCATCCCTCTGTTGTTCGTGCCGCTGCTTGCATGGAATTTGCAGAGCTTCCGCTGGATGCAGCTGGCCATCGGGCTCTCGGCATTCTTGCTCTTTCCATTCTACCCGATCATCCAGGAGTCTCCGAAGTGGCTCATCGCCAAACAGAGAGAGTTTCCTGCAGAACGTTCCATTATGAATATTCTCCGAATAAACCGACGGTCCATACCGGACATGGACGTCATTATGCCGAGCTTGCTGGACGCCGCTAAGGAATCGGCTGGAAAAACTCCCGAAAACCTCGGCATCATCGAACTTCTTAGACATCCGGTTCTCAGGAACAACACATTCTGTCTTCTCGCTAGCTGGTTTTGCCATAATTTGATGTATTACTACATTTCACTGAACGCGAGCAATGACCCTGGAAACCCGTACATCAACTATGCCATCTCATCGGCATCCGAGATCCCTGCTGCTCTTCTGGGACTTTACATCTCGAGACATGTCGGACGACGAGAGTCCCAAGCTGTTCCCGTCCTGCTCGCAACAGCGTGCTTCCTATGTGTGCAACTGATCTTCCCAGAATATCCTACTTGGTACAAGGTGAGTTCTCTTGGAGCTCATCACTAATCATCCAAACTGGCTGACTTCCGGTCGGCCGACTGCACGACGACCGGGAGAAGGCGAGGAACATACGTGGCACCATATAGGGACAGTGAGATCATACAAGCAAACGAGCGAATGCGCGCACACAACACGCTTTTAGTGAGTAGGCAGCAGGGTCCGCTCGAGACTCTTCGAAAGCTAACCGCGATTTCCCTCGTCAGGTCATTGGGAACATGATCGTCCGGTTTCTCATCTTATCAGCGTATTCCGTGATGTGGATTGCTGTTCTGGAGCTTTTCCCGACGCCTGCGCGCTCGACGGGGTTCGCTTGCAGCTTCGTCAGCTCCAGATTCGGAGCGATGCTGGCTCCTTTCATTCGAGACATCGCAAGGGTTTCTCATCCGTCAGTGCCGTACGTTGTTTTCGCTATAGCTGGCGTTGTGACGGCCACCGCCGATTTGCTTCTTCCTGAAACCCTGAACCGCCCCTTACCAGATACTTTGGAAGAGGTTGAGTCGCTCCGTATGAATAAAACCGAAGCTCCACTGGGAAGGTACCCTACATTTCGTCATAGTTTCCCTAGGACGAGAACTATTCGACGGTACACAGTGTGCCGACAGCGACTGCATCCTCTCGGGATGTCGCACGGTCCACCTTGAAAAAAGCTCTTGAATCACCAATGTTACTAGAGCTTGACTCTGCGCCAACATTTTTCCGGTATCCTTGGAGAAACTCAATCTACCGGTGGTCCTACGCTGGAATCACTGAGACGTCGCGGCGAAATTGAAGAACCCAATTAAGAAGAACCAAGCGAAACGTTGAGAAGTTTTTCGGTTCTCGAGAAACGACGTAAAACCGTTGACGTCAATCCTTTCGACGAAATTGTTCTTGATACTGATGCCGGCTCATATAGTTGCAGAGTGCTATCCATTCCCGCACATGGCACTACAGATTCGCGTGAGGAACCGGTCGAACCCAAGCTCGGCGAGATGGAGATGTGAAGTTTGGAACTGGTGACGAGATGGAGATGTGCCGCTCTGGAACTCGACCCGATTTCGGACGGGGCTCAGCGGTGTAGGGAATCAACTGTGGGAATCAAATATACGAGGGGGCAATGACGGGGGGACGCGATGGCATCCCCCTCCCCTCGCTAAGCCACTGCCCGACTTCTGATGCAGAAAAAGTACAAAAAGGGGTGATTCCAGAATTTCGTCTATGCCATGAAGTGAGGCATGTCGCAACCTACAAGATTCTACGAGAATTTCGAAATCGGAAATTTCGCAGATGTCACGTTTTTGAATCGGGCTCTCCAATCCGAGTGTTCGGGCTTTTTCAGAATCTATTCGCCACTTCCTCGATTCATCTGACAGTATGGGAGCCGAATATAGTCATGGAAGCGGTGGAAAGATTCGTCAACGATTCAAGGGCGAATCGGGTTCGTAGTCTCAATTCGATGTGCTTCTTTTCTTATTGATCAATCTCATCAATTGCTCCAGACAGGCTATCCCTAGTTCCTCGTTGAGATTAGAGGCCAACAATCCAGTTCACATTCTTGAATTTCGGTGAACTGCTTGGGTTGAGAGGCAAATCGTCGCGACTTGAAATAGTCTGAGAATTGCACCGAGGTCGGGATCTGGATGTCGAACAAAACGGCGGGAAACATTTTCTTTAGTCATTCCTGCGATTGTCAGCCGCGAACTTCGGTAACGATTCTCAGATTAAGCAGACGTCCCTTAAGGATTTTTTGCAGATGCGGACTTAGACTTCGTTCAGAGTATGAAGCATTCGCGATCACGAGCGATCGTCTCATCGTCGATAGTCTGAAGGCGCGTTTACACTTGATCAATTTCGTTGATCAACGTCTGATTTTCCAGCAGACCAGGCGCCAGTGATTCCGAGGTCTACGTAGCGAGAGTCGACCTTTGTCAGCTTGAAGTCAGTCCACAGTAAGGATAGAATCATTCAAGAATTCATTCGGAAAATTCAACATCTGCAGGGGGGAGCCCGGCAAAAATGTGGTCGTCGAGCAGCACCCGGTGGACGGACCACGTCGCCTGTTACGGGCCGTGGTAGAATCCAACCATAGAATTCGAACACTTATCCAAGAAGAGAGGAGCAGCGTTTGAAATCGGCGGCATCTCTTCTTTCTGTCTTGCTTTCCAGCGAAACAGAGAAAAATCGGGATAGGAGTCTGTTGTAGTGAGCCGATTGTTACCGTACCGCAATCCTTGTGTTCCCGGACGGGGGAGCGGCCCGGTTGAGGCGTATTGGAGGCAACAAGGAATTTATCCTGACATAAGCACACTGAGGAAACCGCCGGCGCAAGCATGTCCAGTTCCAGATCTGCGGGAAAACTTCGAGATTCTGGCGGTGAATGGGCATATAGCGGGGAAGGAATGTCTGTCGCTGACCTTCGAAAGAAAGTTAAATCTCTGATGGACAAACTTCAGTTCCCGAGTGCCGTTTTCTGGGCGGACAAACTGGTGAGTGTGACGTGAGGAGAAAATCAACTCCTTCGGCTTGATCGCTCATCGATTTAAATGTGACTTCCTGGGCTCGAAAATGGGGTCGATACTCGAGCGCCGGATTAGTTATCGATACTATATCCTGGAATCGGGTTTCGAACCTGCGGACTCCACAACCGAACTTTCCGAAGGTGCTCTCTCAAGCTCTCCGAGTTGAGAGATACCGGGATTCTCCTTCCGATGGATCTCCCTCTCAGACTTCCGCCCGAATGAGAACTTCGATTCAGTCTACCTCACTCCTTCCATTCTTTTCCCTTAGGTGACTCTCAGCAGAGATAAGCCGTCGGACGTATATTTATTGGCATCGTGTCTCTTCCATTCCCGGCAGTTCCATCGCGCGGCTGAAGTTGTGAAACGACGCAATCTTCATAAAGACAACCTCAACTGCCGTTTCATTGCCGCCCTCTCGTACCTGGAAACGAAAGAGCACGAACTGGCCACCGAGATCATTGATTTACCTGACATAAGCAGCGACGATCACGAGCTCCTAGCCGCGCTTGAAGTCATCAAGGGACGGCTTTATGAAACCCAGGACGACACTCAGAATGCCGTCGATTGTTATAAAAGAGCTCTCGAGCACGATGGATGCAATCACGAAGCTCTTTACTTGCTAGTGAACCACCACATGCTCAGTAAAGACGACGAATTAGAAGTCTTGCATTTGGTCCACCGTAACGAATTCGCTTACAACCTTTACTCGTCCCTCCTGAAAAAGTACGACGAGCCCGACGAACCTCGACCACCGATTCTCAGAGGTTTGGAGAACAACGTAGATCTCTTAACCAATAATGCAGAGAAACTTTTCTACAACTGCGACTACCGTCGATGCCATGACCTCATCAATGAGATTCTCGATCGAGACCCGTTTTGTCCCGAGGCTCTAGAAATTCAGATCGCTTGCCTCATGGAATTGGGGAAAGTCTCACAATTGTATATACTAGCTCACAAGTTGATCGACACCTACCCCGAAAACGTTCTGTCATGGTACGCTGTCGGTTGCTACTACTACCTTGTACGGAAAGCAGCCGACGCGCGGAAGTACCTCGAGAAGGCTACAACTCTGAAACCAGCTTTCGGCCCAGCGTGGTTACTTTACGGCCACGCCTACGCGATCGAAAACGAACACGACCAGGCCATGGCTGCTTACTTCAAGGCGAATCATCTCATGCCTGGGAACCACCTGCCAACCCTCTACGTCGGACTCGAGTATCAACATCAAGCGAGTACGAAATTAGCCGTGAAGTTCTTTGAGCAAGCGCTGGCGATAGCGCCGCATGATCCATTCGTCATCCATGAGCTCGGAGTTGCAGCTTATGAACACGGCGACTACGACACTGCCCGGACGCTTCTCGAGGATGCGTTGCGACTCATCCAGAAACCCAACCACAGCGCACTACCCGAGAAATGGGAACCTCTGTTGAACAATCTCGGGCATGTCTACAGGAAACTGAAGATGCTGGACAAGAGTATCTCTTTCTATCAGCAAGCACTCGTCCTGAACCCGTATTGTTCTTCGACATTAGCGAACCTCGGCTACGCCTATTCGTTGAGGAAGGAATGGGACACAGCCATCGATCATTTCCATCAGGCACTGGCGCACAATCGAGATGACACATTCTCCACCAACATGCTACAGGGCATCCTTGAACTGATGCTCGCCGAAAAAAATCTCAACGACTCAACGCCGAACATTAGTGAAATTCATGCGGCCATCAAAGAAGGCGACGGGTCTCTAGATATGGCGATGGAATGACGAGGGATTATTGTTGAGTCAGAGTTCGCTGTACATAAAGTTGAATTTATTTACATCACACTCAAAGCGTCGTCAATCGATTAAGTATTCCCGTGCATATATTATACACCCTCTTCACTTTAGGGCACTTCGGTCTCTGTGTTCTATTTACAAGCAGCACCCAAAACCTCTCTCTGCTTCAGGAGAGGTTCAATGACAATGACTTTGCTTCTTTCTTCTTCTTGTAGTGGGCCCAAACTACCCGGTAGAAAACATCGGTTTCGCAATAGGCGGTGTACACGAGGAATATAATGAGCGCCTGAAATTGAAAGTATTCGTATGCATCAAGCTGTGTTGTCCTAACATGGACAGATTTATCGGAAATGAGAATCTCCTTCGTCTGGGCAGCTACTCATATCCTCACCATCAGAACTGAGGTGACAGCTTGCAAGTTGCCTGTGTGATCCTGGACGTAGCCGGTGGTAGTGATGCCATGGAAGAACAGCGCCAACGTAACCAGGAGAGACCGCTTCAGAATTCCTTTCTGCACGGTTGACATACGGCATTCTGAGGGGTCTGTTGACGCAATGCCGACCTCGGTCAAGATGAGACCGTAAATTGCCGACCCGATGATAATCAATGCGGTGAAATTGGCATCGGGCACTGTCACTACGTCTTCCAATGTTCCCCAATAGCTGCAGGAGATGGAGAACGATCAAGTGAGCGAAGTTCTTTCTATATGTATATCTTATACTCGTAACCAGATAGCGCCACAGAGGATGGACAGAGAATCAAAATCAGTTTCAGAAATCAGAAAGTTCAAAATCATGGAGAAGTCCAACACTCACGAGTATTCGTCAGTGTCACTGAATTGCTGGAGACTGAAAGACGAAGCCAGCAGCACGGCTGGCGCGAGCCATGTCAGGGCTAGGCAGATATAAATATTGATTCCTCCTCTGACGAATCCTCGCTCAGGATCGACGTACAGCATCAGCATGACCAGCAACTGCTGCGCATGACAAACCAGAATATAGAACTGCCGCAGCAGCTTCACTTTCGGCAGATGCGCCTGTAAGAGCGAATTCTAGTGAGTTTCATGGAGCAGCCTCCGAATTCTTCCGCGGAGGATCGTCATGAGCCGAAAGATACGTCTTTCATCTTACCTCCTCCAAAGACGAAGACACCTCGAAAAGGGCTGTGGTGAACAGCGCGAGAAGGGCGACGCAAACATTCAGTTTGACACACTTGATCAAGCCCCAAGAGCTGTTCGTGCAACTTATGGACAGTGCACATGTGAACGAAATGAATATTCCGATGATCGCGCAGACGTTCCATAGAACCGGCGCCTCCGGTGCTTTGGGCTCCGGCTCTGGCTGAGATGGCTCGCCGTACAGGGCGAAAAGAGACGAGCCTCGACTCTCACAGGAGAACTCATCGTTTATCTCGGTAACCTCGTTCCCGACGAAGCTCACTTCGCTTCCGTCATCGATTCGCGCGCAACGGATGGTGGTGTTCACGGGCTGGGGGGAAACCGTAATTGAGGAAACAGGACAACAAATATTTATGGGATAGTTAGTCAAATGAGGAGGAAAGATCGCTCTTGAAGTGAGTACTCACCGGAAGGAGCTTGAAGTTCACAACGACCTTCTCGTTCCCGCGGTAAATGAGTGATTGATTTTTCTCGAATAACGTCGCTGCTTTGAAGTTGATCAGCTTGGTAAGCAGGTTGAGAGAACCCCTCTGTTGGATCCATTCCAACCTCGACAAGTATTCTCTTTCGAGGGACTTGAACACCAGTAGACTTAGAACCATTTTCTCTCCTCCTGCAAGACAAAATTCCAACTGGTTCAGATTCCGCCCTCACGAAAGAGAGACGTTGTAGATAAAATCGTCGGATCGAATCATGTAATTCCAGCCTGGCGAATGTTCTCCGAAAGGTGAGGCAAGGGGAACGCACCAGTATCGATGCTGTTCCGGTAGACGCGGCCGGTAACGCCGGTGCTCGTTGAGGACGTTTTGTAGAGAGCCACGTGGCCCGCTGTCGGAGTGGTCACCTTGAAGACCTCGGCAGTGATTTCTATAAGAAAGGATATATAAATGAATAATATAATATTTTGAAAATATCCAGAGATTCATGATATGCTCAAGGTTATGATACATGGAAGAAAGAATGGTCGATCACTTTAACGGAAGGATCGATTATCGGAGAACTCACCGAACAGATCGTTGTCGTAATGGAACTCCGTTTGGGGAGGCTGATTGCTGAGATACCGAATGACGACTTGTGGAATCAAGTCGTTCAATTTCGCGTAGAAACGATCGTCGCTCACGGCATTGGCTGCGAGTTGGAGAGCATATATGTTTATTGAGTCCAATCTGTAAGCTTGACGCCGATTCTCACGGAGGTATGGTCTACTCACAAACGTTGAAAGTCGCTGATAGACAGTCTAAAAACAAGAGGACGGCTGTTCTCCGGTTCTTGATTTCCGGATGAGTCTTCGGGAGACCATCGTCATATTCTAGAACTTCGTGGAGCGTCTCTATGATATGATTGCCCTCGCCGGGAAGCACGTGCTCTTTCCGTAGAGTCAGGTAATCTGCCAAGCGTGCGAGAGAGTCGATAACTGTGGTCATCTGATATCCGCGAGCCAGTCCCAGGATCTGAAATCAACAGCAGCAGATGAAGTTTTGTTGACGATTGTCGGGATTCTGTGGCTCATGTGTAGGTGAGTGAGAACAGTTCCATAAGAGAGACACGTACCTCTTTCCGAATTTCGTAGATTTCTTGGAAAGCGCAGTCGAAGAAGTCTGGGACGGACCAATGCACGGTCCCGTCTTGATCTTGCACGCACATACGCTTCGCCTCCCCTTTCGGAGGCATTGAGAACATGCAGTTCTGCACGTCAAAGCTGCCCACCACTGTCCGGTTCCATAAAACCCCCATGTGCTCTTCCGCCGGACAGAACTTGCTCGTGTCTGTGGACAATCAGCGGTTACAAAATCTCCTGCTGGAGGTTTCAGTGTTGATTGGGTCATGACAGAAATAGGTGAATGAATGTTCGACTCACTCGAAAACGGGAAGACGTAGGAAAACATTTCCGTGGAGAAAGTCGCCGTTTCGATCGCACATTTGTACTCCGCGTAGCTACGGACAGCGGGAACGACTAGACGACTGCGACTTGGATGCAAGGGCTCCACGTATTCCTCATCAAGACTTTTGAAGGTCACCGGAACCCATTCCTTCTTTGAATTCGGATCATCCCTGACAGTGTTTTTGAACCAAGAGTACTGTAACTCTTCGTAACTGAAAGATGGATCACAATTGTTACGAGATCTAGGTATGCGTCGAAAGCTTCCGCGCTCAATATCCATAGTCGAGTCTAAGAGATTCCCGAGTCGCTATAGGTCGTCGCGACGTGTCGAAAAGTGAAATGAGGGCTTGTTCTTCAACTCACTAGACTCGGATTCCACACCACAGCTCCGTCGGCCTGCCGTATTCGACGTTCTGCGCAGAAGGACTCAGGGTACCACTTGGTTGCATCTTGATGTCTAATGTCAGGCTGCGGCGGCGCTTCTCCCCGTTCCAGGAGATTTCGCAAGTGAAAACACCCCGATCGATGTACTGTACGTGATCAAGACCGAGATACGTCGAAAATGTCCCTGTTCGGCTCCGTTTGCTGCGCTCGATCCAAACATTTCCGGGCCCGTATAGGGGATTGATCAGAGCTCCATCCTGATCGCGAAAGATTCAATTGGGGTTCGCGGCAAATTCGAATTTTGGAAATTCCAGCAGGTAGATATAGCTTCCACGTACCTTGTACCAATTCACGTCTGCCTCAACCGAAGAACGGTAATCGCACGAGAGGACCAAAGGCGTGTTGCCTTCCGGAACAGGCATCGGCTTATTCGATGCGACATTCAAGACCACGAATTCTTCGTTCTCGACGTGCTTTATCCCGTAGCGCTTCTTGAGAATGTTTTTGACTTCTGACGTATGATTCCTCGTAACGACCAACTCGTATGAAGCCGTTCCGTAAGATGACACGTTCACCAAACTCGCATTGCGGATGTGTTTGATATTCAACAGTTCCTCTGAAATTTACGAGCTCTTGAGTCGGGTTCCGGAATCGTCTTCGATCTCCCCTCAAGAGAAATGATCCCGCCGCGGATCATTCGCATGAGCTCGGTATCGTGGCAAGAAGATGAGAGAGACTCACCTCCGATGCTTTCTAGGTTGGTCTCATTGGAAACCTCGAATTCCCACAACATGTGTTCGAGAGGATATCTGACACACTTCCCGGATTCGGATATTCTCCAGCCACCTTCACAATCACAGCCCACAAGTCTGTTCCCAGCCTCGCATTCACAGCGGGCGTTCCTATCATTTGTGGAGGTGCAAGAATGCATTTTCTCGACGGCACAGCTTTGCTCCTTGCATTGGTTCGGCTCATAACGGCGATCACATTCTTGTCCTGAAAATCGAGTCGGGTTCTACATGTGTTTGAGGAACCTCCATTTGTTTCCGCCCTCTTCGACAAAGCCTCGAGCATCAGATTGATCCCGCTCCCGACTGACCTGTGTAGCCCGGCTCGCAGAAGCAGAGCAAGGTGGTGAGACCCATGAAATGTTCGCAACGGGTAGCATGCTTGCAGCGCTCCTTGTTCTTTTCGTTGCATCGACTCGAGTACTGACATGCTTGGCCCCAAAATCCTTTGAAGCAATCGCAGTGGTAGGAGGTGAGATTCGCGTTCGCACGACACATGCCGTTGTAGCTGAAACGACGATGACCTCTATATCACTCATCATCCTGACAAGAGACCTACAAAAACCAGCTCCTCTTGGAGAAAGTTGATTTGCAGAGAACACGGCCGCTTACCTGCATTGATGCTTCATGCACGGCTCTGATATGGTCGGGTCATCATCTAGTTTGGTCTTTTCCGCGATGTCGATGATCTCATACGTGATATTGAAGCCGTAAACATCCATCAAGTTCTCCGGAACTCGGAGGTTAGCTCCGATCGGATCCTTGACCTCAACCTGGATAACCGTGTACAGCTGTGGTATGATCAGACTCGTAGGCCTGGTTGGCGCCGAGATGACTTTACGGGAGATTCTCGGTGAGTTGTGCGGCGAGTCGATCCTGGAACACCAGCACGGCAGTGCGCAGTTAGAACTCAAGACACGTTCTGAACTTTCTTGTTCTCGACCAAACGGATCTTCGTACCCACATACCCTTTGAACTGCTTGTAGGATTCCACGAAAACTTCATTGAGGAAGAACTGTGTGAAGTACAAGATGGTCTTGGTTTGTTTTTCTCTCGTGTGACGTTCCCGTTTTATGACATAGCAGCTGCGCAAGGGGACCGGGTAGGAATGTGGGAAATTGGGGGTGCTGATGACTCCTTTGGGGGCCGTCAGCCACTGACATTCTAGCGAATAGCCGAGCGAGAATATCGCAAGGAGCACAGCTGCGAGCGCGGTGTTGCCTGTCAAAGAACTTTCTTGTCAGTCATATGGATCCGAGAAGAAAACATGTCCCATATTCCCATAATCTAGCCGAGACGTAGAGAGCTATTGCGCGCGAAGTAGATTCGCTTGGGGTTGAAGGTTGCGTAACGGGGATCTATCAGATCGCAACCTCGCACGCGTTGGCTCCGTGGGGACACGAAACGAAGTCTGAACCACTGAGCTTGAGATAAACATAATTCTTCAACAAACCAAATGAGAGCGCCATCTTGTTGGGTTTCTTCGGTTGATTTCAATCCATATCAGCAAACTTGTTACGGAGTTTCCAACTCAATGTGGATCTTTGACTGCTTTCCAGCTCATTTCAGCTCTGTTCCACAGAAAAGTTAATCGCACTGTCTTCTGTTCACTTCTGCTAGAGCGCACCAGGCACCGCACAGCAGTGCAGAGAAACACAACACTGTGCTGGATAGCGCCGCCGCTACTTCTCCGTGTCTCCTCTCCCCACAGCGAAGTCTCTAAACATCTGTTTGGCCCTTGTAAACAGAATGATGACGCGCCTGTTTTCAAGCGCTAGCCATGGCGCGCTCATGTCCCTTGTGGACTTCGTGTTGACCGCAATACCGATCCCCTTCGAATTCCGAGAGATCGGAAGGCAATCAAACCGGAAACTAGCAGCAGAGCATTCACGGCAGAAAATATTTCCCTCAGGGAAGTGGTCGTGGGAGTCGGACAAGACGGTCGCCGTCTTTGCTGCAGGCGGCTCTTGAGATTAGGACGTATATCACCGGGAACCACATTCTTGGTGAAGTCGAGCTATCGCAGGTGAGCGGCTGGGATTTCCTCTGATAGGCTCGCAGAGTAAAGGAGATAACTCATCGCTAATGGTCAGTCGGACACAACAGCGAAATCCTTAGTATCCCCAAGCGATGCAATGTATTTTCTGATGATGTCGGTTCTACATCGCGAACCTCGGGGCGTCGTCAGATAGACGTGATTCCACAATCGCTATCGAGGGCCATCACGAGGGAGATGGCCCGGATCGATTGGATTGATATCGAGTCCAGTTTCCTCTCTAAGTTTTCCCATGGCCGATTTGGGTCAAGGATGACATAGAGCAAAACTTCGAGGCGGTGTTAGACCGGGATATCTGGAATACGCTCCCTGAAGTCCAACGATCCTCAGAAGTTGCATTGGCAAGTCCGGGCGTATCTCTCAGCGGATTCGCATCCAATGGTCCGAGCCCGGCTCTCCCTTGTCGTCGTTCAGGCCGGTCGGGAAACAAGACCCATGCACCTTGAGGATCTGGTGCTTCTCTACAACGAGATGGGAGATAAACGGAAATCGATCCCCATGAGCGAGAGGACTCGCGAGCCAGTGTCGCTCTCGGTTATCTTCCACTGGATTAATGACTGTCGTATTCTATCACCCACGTTGACTACCGCGGAAGACCCCTTCTGGTCGCTGATTGCGCATCCACATGTTCAGATCAACATATGTAACAGCATGGAGTTCCTCTCATAATTGATCTGGGAGACGAGCGGGACATCGCCCGCTTTCGAGAGGTACTCCGCGCTCCTTTAGCAAGCATTGTTCTCAATAACGCTCGAGCAGCGCCTGGTTGGTTCGGCAGAATTGATCGGGGCGTCGAGACCGAGTGCGCAAGTGGACCAGTCTAATGAGTAGCCGTAATCGCTCCGCAATGAGATCGTAATCTGATAAGTCTGTTCATCTCGGTCACTCCCCCGTCCGATTCTTGTCAAACTGCAGAGTGCAGCCGCGGAAAGTGATCCTTTCTCCTCTCGCTCTCATCGATATTCTATTCGTGCGTCCTCCCTCTCTCCAGGAGGACAATATTGAAAACATTGACTCCATTCATTGACATCTGAAGTCCCGCGTCAATGAATGCTCCTCGTTACCATAAGAGGGGTCAGAACTCTGCCCAACTAATTGGAGATTGATTTTCTGAAAATTTTCCATGGTGGATCGGCCACACATCTACCATGCAAAATTTACGGGTGGTACATTTTCCATCATTCAAGCCAAATTCTGCACCCTATCATTCCCTAGGTATTCCCGGTTGCAGTTTCCCGTCCTTCGGAATTAGGGTTGGATCTCCAATTCAGTTTCTGAAGTGGTAAACAATTCAGTCAGTCGAGATTACGATCACGAAATTCGGGAACACCCAACAAAATCGTTTTATTTTGGTGCCAAGCAGGCCTCAGGTGAGCGATTTCAGAGTGCGAGGGTGTTTGACACGCGACTGTCGGTCCATTTGAAAGAACTTGCGGGGGAAGGACGAGAGCGGATTTTCTCAGTGTGCCCCGGGCACCACTCAAATTACAACTGTTAGTAACGGCTCCGCTTGGAGGGCACCGCGAACAGACGTGGAGACTCCTGGGCACAGTGCCTCACGGATTTTGCACCTCAGATGAACGAAATTATGGCTGAATGGAGATCCGCAATTGCACATTCCGTCGATCTGTTCGTTCCATGTTTCGTCCTCAGATATCGGGGACAAGGCATGTCCTGACGACAGAAGTGATGATATCGTTCTGAACAGTGGTCACAATACGATCTCTGTCCATTCAGGGATGGCGAAACAAAGCCTTTGGAAGCCACAGGGGGTCCAAGGACTGTACCGCCGAAGGATTTAGGAACGGGACACCTCCGGTCTCGGATGCCAGCAAATGGTGATATGGTGGATCCCCAGCGGAGATGTGAAAATGGAGCTCTGACTCCTCCCCAGGATTTATGAATTGCATACCCCAGCCAATGAGTCTCACCTGGTGCTGAAGAGGCCGCTTACAAGCTCTAAGGTTTGAGATAAAATTCGTGCTTAAGGATGGTGATTCTCTTTGCTGTGATGAAAATATACATGAAATGAAGGACTAGTAATTCGATCCGTTGTGCGAAACGTCTACAGCATGAGCAGTAGCTGAATGCGTAACAGCCCTACAGTAGCGTACCGAGACCTTTTGATGCCCGGGGCGGAACTTGTTTTGATGCCCTCGTGGATATGTTATGCCCCTCGGAGAGGACATTTTACTCTCATTATTTCGTTTCCTTCCGCATCATGCTCCTAAATGGGGAACGATCGCATGGAACTCAGGAACTAATCGAAATATTGAAGTGCTGTTTGATCAAAAAGTTTGCGGCTTTTCCGAAACTGCTGCACCGATGCAGCGAATGGGGATGCTCTTTCTATTCAACTGCCGCCAAAATCAATGAGAGCACGACGTTATCCCTCCGATTTAAGGGCACCTTCTACTTGACGGGACTTTCCATAGAATAGGAACAATGAATAGAAAAATTTTCTCAGATTCAGCTTAATGAATTGAGACTTTGTTCGAATACTTCCTTTCCGTGACAATCACTGGAAAGAACTTTGATGCCCCTAGAGATCTGATGCCCGGGGCGGACCGCCCCCCCCCCCCGCCCCCCCCCTCGGTACGCTACTGCAGCCCTAGTCGAGTCTCAAATAGACGGCCATCGACGTTCTGAAGAGACGTGATGCCCT
This sequence comes from Neoseiulus californicus, assembly GCA_028455905.1. Lineage (NCBI taxonomy): Eukaryota > Metazoa > Arthropoda > Arachnida > Mesostigmata > Phytoseiidae > Neoseiulus > Neoseiulus californicus. The sequence goes on from JAMQGS010000001.1 coordinate 22,774,598, forward strand.
CCCGTCTCAGAACTTCAGCGGCGTGTCTCGTCTCGTCTCCGTCCGCTTCGGCAGAGATCATCATCATTAGTATCTCGCCGCCTCCCGGGTCGTCTGACATCTACGCCACCGTCCATTCTTCCAGTTCGGTCATTTTCGGCCTCTCGTTGCTTCCGTCCGATCGGAACGCATCATAGAAAATAATGTTTCCCTATCCGGGAGCAATCCTTCGTTCAGCTCCTCAGTCTCTCGATGTCTGGCTCCGCATGAAGAACAATTCACCTCTGAGCATCGAATCTGAGGGGGCATTTTCTCTCTGTTATGTGGCAAGGGGTTTCGTCTATTGCACCGTCTGAATGAGCGCGAATCCGACGGCGAATCCGCTTCCCGGTGCTTTTGAGGGTCGCGCAGAAAGCGTCAGTCCAACGTCATCCTTCGAGAGGGAAGAGCGAACCCCACACGTTCTGGCGTTTCAATTGCACAAGCGTTTCTAGACCCTCCGTTCCGAAAAATTCGATCCTCAGTCGTCGACGGAGAGTGTCAGTCCTCTCTCCACGGCGAAATCTTGGAACATCTGTTTCGCACTTGTAAACAGAATGATGACGCGCCTATCAGCTGTGCCAAGCTGCGCAGTCCGTAGTTCCTCTAAAAGCGAGCCCGACAGACAGCCAGCCAGCCAGCCAGTGAGCGACTAAGCGAGCAACAAGGAGTTGTGAGGTAGTCTGTAGTGACTCTGTCTCCTCTCGCAGCTGCACGAAGCTTGGAGATGTTCTTTTGTACTGCTGGAACTCAGTGGTGACGATGTCTCCAATGATTGAGATGGGAGAACATCGTCACGGGCGTAAACGGAGTGTGTCTCCTAACCCGGAGACGGAGCTAGGACCTCATCCCCTCAGCAACGGGTATACCAACCACATTACGGACCTAACAGCACCGCCCGTTGCTGAGAACCTCATCAACAAAATGTTACCCAGAGAGCTGTTATTGAAAGTTTTCTCGTTTCTCGACATCGTCACATTATGCAGGTAAGCGATCAATCGCTCTTAGAAGCGTCCAAGCTGCCGAAGGCTCGGCTTTCGGAGAGAACTGTTTCGTTTCACATCGGAGATGCCCTAAAACCGAGTACTCAGTGTTGTTGGCCGACCACGGCCACTTTGAACCCTGATATGGATTGCGCCCGTCCATGTTCACGGAAAATTCTGCGCAGGATCTTCGGACAAGCCGTCATTTGCCTTCTGAGTTCCCTCGTGCGCTTCCTTCCTCCTCTGATTCATCAGAACTCGATGACTGTTGATTCACTAGATTAAGCTCAGAGAGTCTGGGAAAACTCATGTGTCTAGTCAGACATGACAAGCGAGCATGTTCTTTCCTCGTCGGGCGATACCCTAGGCTCATCTTTTTTCTTCGTAGTTGCTGCCGCTTGTTCGCACTATTTAAATTCCGCAGCTCATGCCAATGGACTAACTGCGGCTGTGCTTGTTCTCATATTTACTGGTTTAGTTTCTCTGGAGAGATGCCGACTTGGATTTTTAATGAAACTTGGATTTCGATTGCATTAGTTCCGTCATTGGAACTGTCGACATCGATCCTGCGTGAAGATGATTCAAAGCTCATTCTCGAGATCCCGGTGAAAAATTAAACATCGGACTCTGCTAGTGCTCATCATGCGATCCGAGCCTGTGTGGGCTGCGAGAGAGTCGAGCTCCAGGAATTCGGATCAAATGTTGAAATTGGTGTTACTCAAAAATCAAAAGAAGTCCGCCTGGTTTTTTTGAACATGGGAAAAGCTTGGCTCGGCGGCTTGGCTGACGCGTTTTCCGCGAGGAAATCGTCTGGACCTTGCGAAGCTTCCCGGTGCAGAATAACCCATCTAGAAGCCTCATAGCTTTGGACTGCTGCGCATCTAATCAGATTGCAAGAGTTCATCAAAGTTCACGCGTAAAACAAGGCAGCTCCGACCAAATTGAACTTCGGTGAAAATTGCTTCGCGCTAGTCGCTGCTCTCCCTGAAATTTGAGAGCGCGATGCCGTTGTATCATCCCTCCCAATTGCTATTTATAAGGTCCTCATCGAGTTGGACTATTTTTGATTTCTTCGCATTCTGGTCTCATCAGCGGCACACAGAGCGTCAACGAAACTTTCCAAAATACTCAATGATAGATTTGACGTTTTCCAGGTGTGCTCAGGTTTCGAAAGAATGGAATGTTTTGGCAATGGACGGCAGCAATTGGCAGAATATTGATTTATTCAGGTTCGAGTTGCTCTGATCATCATTTATTATCATCGGAGATTTCAAATTCCAAGTTTCTGCAACAGAACTAATATTCGAATTGGGTAGTTTAAAAAATGATCTCGTGATTCAGGAGATCCCGAGTTTCAACCCATCCAACTCACTGTCTATTGATTCTTCTAGTTTCCAAAAAGATATCAACTGTGACGTGGTCTCATACATCGCTGGACGTTGTGGGAGATTCTTGACAGTGATTAGTCTCAGAGGTTGCGAGGATGTTTCGGGCGAGGCTTTGGTTCAGTTCTCAGAACACTGCCCCAATATAGAAAAGGTTCGTGCATTCTGTTAAACCCATGTAGGATTTGATGCCAGCCACACTGTGTCATAACCGATGTATCATCTGCCTCGGGATCGATAGATTCCTCCAGATCGGATAACGCTTCTGTTCGATTGCAGGTAGTCCTGTCCTGTTGTCGCAAAATAACAGATGATGCAATCGTTACTTTAGCCAAAGCGTGCAAACGCTTGCACTCGTTGTACATCGATTCCTGCGTCGAACTCACGGATCGATCCCTTATGTCGTTCAATAATTTGAGGGACGTCAATATCTCTTGGTGCAGGAAAATCACGCAAGAGGGCATCGGTGAGTTGTTCCCTCAGCAGCTTCCTCTCCACCGTAGCTTGGTCTGAATTGCGATTCGCCCACCGAGTCGATCTCGTCACTCTTACTCGATTCTGTTCAATTTACAGGAATGTTGGGCAGCGAACATCTCGTTCGCCTTACGGCCAAGGGTTGTGCCGGCGTTACGAACGAAGCAATAACGCGACTCGCGAGCTCGTCGCCGAAGCTCGAAGCTCTTGATCTGCAGTGTTGTCCCTACGTTTTTGATGCCGCTATCATAGCTGTCGCGCAGAATTGCCACGAACTGCGTTTTCTCTGCGTGTCCGGTTGCTCGAACCTGACAGATGCTTCCACACAAGCCCTGTCCCAAGGGTGCCCAAAACTGCACACGTTAGAAATGGCTAGCTGCAACCGATGCGGTGACGCCGGCCTGGTCCCATTGGTGAAGGCGTGCCACGAGCTGCGTCGATTGGATCTGGAGGAGTGCGTCCTGATCACTGATAACACGCTCAACAACATAGCTTTGTTTTGTCCGTTCATGGATAGTCTGTCGCTGTCCCATTGTGATCAGATCACTGACCAAGGGGTACAAAAACTTTCACAGAACCTACAAAGGCTCACAGTGATCGAGCTGGACAATTGTCCATTCATTTCCGACCTAACGCTCGAGTACCTGGCCGATAGCTTCCCGGCATTACAACGTGTCGAACTGTACGATTGTCAACTGATCACACAGGAATCGATAAAGAAATTCCAAGAACGTCGACCTGGCTTGAGGCTTCACACCTATTTTGCTCCTATCACTCCCCAGCAGACAGAGCCGCCAGGGGGCGTGAGGCAGCGTTACTGTAGGTGCTGTGTAATCGTATAACGCACTTCCTCGATTGATACTGACGTCATCGGCATCAAAATCATTAGCAGCCATTGCAAATATTATATTCATTGTCGCCGACTTTGACAGTTTGACTTTGACCAGGCGAACTGAACTCGGCTTTGAGTCACCGACGTCCGATCTATGGTTTCGCCGGAGCCTGTGCTTCCACGCCTCCAGTGTGCGTTGGAATCCCCTTGTACATTGTATCCTTTCAAAGCAATGGAATATCGCGAACACTTGGCCCCAGTCGGTAGTCAACGCTAAGTAGCGGATGGCTGTTAACATCGGTGAATCACGGCTCACGAGAGGGGTTCTCGCAGGCTGAGATTACTTCGAACGGTGGGGGGTCATGTGGGCTGTCAAGCTTCATACGTTCCGGGTTGTTTGCGGATTTCGAGGATTCCGTTTTTACTTTAGGCAATCAGTGAATGTATTTTCGAGAAAGAATATCTGGAGGCTCGAATGAGCATTGTGAATAAGTGATTGTAGACTGTCTTTGAATTGAATATGACGGGATCGACGCAGCGATTCGATCGTCGCAAGTCGGAGTTTCGAGCATAGTGATGATTGGCTCCAGACGACACTAACAAGTCAGTGACGCAAGCGATTTAGAGCGGGAAACAAGTCTCCCGCTCGTCCTGAGAACTCGACAAAGGCGAGATGTTGGGATTGCTAACTTCATATTTTTCGGTATGAACAACTTTGTACCGCCGACAACGACAACAATGAGTATTTTCAGGAGAGGAATTCCGGAGAAACTGGTGGAAGTCGAGTATTTTTCTCCAGAGCAGATTTCCCATCTAGTTGTGGAATAAAGTTAAATAGGTATTTGGCGTTGACATGAAATCGGATCGAATTTCGCAAGTGTCTGAGGTCTGCTCTTGAGTACGGAGCGATAATATGACTCTGATGTGTATAATGAAAAGTAGAGTTACGGCACGATGGCAATGTTTTCGATTCGCGAATCCTTTTGGTGGGGTTTTCGTGCAGTCCGCAAAATAAACACTCCTGCTCTC